>RJWH01000030.1:1119374-1770684 GCA_004363575.1 Solenodon paradoxus
CTCTCTCTCTCTCTCTCTCTCTCTCTCTCTCTCTCTCTCTCTCTCTCTCACACACACACACACACGCACATCTTCTGTCATGTCTCATTTTCAATTGTTTTATAATTTTATCTTCCCATCTGGAATTCAGAAGAGATGCCATCAGGAGAATGAATATAAATATTTTTATTTGAATTGACAATGAAATAAGGCTGATTTTTCTAATAGGACTGACAATGCTAAAAATTATGAAAGCAGAAAATCCAGTGATACAAACATACTTTAACACATCATGCGATGGAGAGTTTTCTTTCAGAGAACTACAAATGGGGTGGAAGGCAAGAAATAACAACTTCAGCTTTTAAAGTCGTACATTCTAGAAATCTAATCTGAAAATTTTAGAGAAAAATGCACTTTGATAAGAAGAGAGAAGATAGGGATAGAGGAAATAGCTCAAAGTATGACTTTGTACAAAAGTTTGAAACCCATGTCATTTTCCTCTTTTTTCTCTTATATTTTTCATCTGTCCAAACAGAGCATCGATATGGAAACAAAAGTTACTAATTTTGATTTGTTGACACACACCATGGACAAAAGCAGCTTCATCTTGGCGCTGGACATATACTTCAGTGGAGACAAGGACTATTTTTTTTAAAACCATTTGCTATATTAAATATCTGAAATCTGCAGCTACAAGGCTTGGCTAAAATATCTTTACAGCACATATATGTTATACACCATGCTGGAGACGATAGCCTTTTGACCATGTTATTATACGAAATAATTTTAGATTTCAACTTTCTGTAGGAGTGAAAGTATATTACTTTTCAAAGATTTGAAGCATTTCAAGATTTCAAATGAGGAAAATAATTGAAGCACACTGCTCTAAAGCTTGCGAACAGTCTCTCCTAGATGAATTCTAAAGCACACACTATGATCTGGCAAAAGAGAAGAAGCCTGCAAAATTCCCACTCATACTAGCTGTTAATCTTTGTTCTCTTTCTGTTCAAGAAGAGTATAACTCAGAGAAGAGAATACCTGCAGTGAGACAGACACAGAGGAAAGAACTGGAGAAAACAATTTTTTAAAGGAAAGGTACAGGCAGAAATGAAGGCGAGTAGGTAGGCAGGAAGAGAGAGGAGGAAAAAGCACTTCATTTCATTTAGTTGTTCACACTGGTTGTTCCCCTGACCCTGGGACCATGGGAGATATGTGGGGCTACTCCTAGGGTAGAGTAGATCCCTAGGTCTCCAGAGCACACCTGAAAAATCTAATTGGTACTGCAGTAAACATATTTAGGGAGTATCTGAATGCATGAATAAAAGTAGAAAACATAATGAAAACAGGATAATGGGCAATACTTTCTTGTTAGATGGTCATTCAAAGATTGTTTTACTCAATTAAAATTCTTAATCATTTTATTATTTTCAACTGTAAAATCTGAATTTGTAAATATCTTAATTGGAACTAGCTAGTAATGAAAGGAAATTCTTAATAGTTTTGATAATTTAGAAAACCGGTTAGCTGTTTTGACAGGAAGGGAAACATATATGTCTACTTTATCACAAATTAACTTACATTAAAGGAGTAGCTGTATAATCTATTTTTGAAAAAGAACCCCTTAAAAAACTTCTCTTTTCTGAAGCATTTTTCACTCTACCAAAATATCATGAAGAAAACGTAAAGAAGGTATTTTTGCATTCACTATAGAGAAATTTTACTTAGAGTCTGCTGCTTTTATGATAGTCTCCTAAGATCACATTTCACTATAGTCTTAAAAAATCCTCCAATTCAACCCCATATTGTAAAATGTGCAAACTACACAGATAAAACATAGAATTTTATCCAAAGACAGAAAACACTGTTTATATGACTGGCATTTAAAATGATTATCAAAAATTTCTCAACACCATTACTTGGAGTATGAAAATCATGAATATCTTAGAAGAGACGATGATAACCTTCACTGACATGAAAAATAAAATGCATGTATGTGTTTAATGGCTTTTGTGACTTTTAAAATATATACTCTATTATAAAAAAAATTAAAAATAATCCTTTTAGTTTTCTGTTCTCAAAAGCAAGCTCTCCCATTATTATTCCACATTAGTTCTGTGTGCTGATTTGATGAGTTAAAGGCCTGGTGGCCAGATGCAAATTCTGCTTTCTGATGTTAATCTACAAGCAGAATAGCTCTGAGTCTGTCATTTGGCAGCCAAAATCTTGGAGTCTCTGAGAATCATTGTGAGAAGTGCTGCATAAATTTAAGCAATACAAAATAATTATATGAATTGACTTGTTAGTTCTGAAAGTGAACATTCATATGACTAAAAGAGAAAAAAAGAAACCATGACTTTTATGTTAAGATGTGAGCTCTTGCCTGCTCAAGAAATGTTGCTTAGAATAAAATATTACCCATTTTCTTCTAAACCTCACTCAAACTTTCACCACCTGCTATAAATGAAGCAAAGAGGGAGAAGGAATCACATATTTGAATCAATGAGTGATTACCATGAAATTAGTTGATGACTCTGATGTTAATAAAAGACAAATTACAGAGACGTGTTATTTATGGGATTAATTGTATTAACAAAGTTTCCCATTTGAACATGGGTGATGAATGGTCCATTCACTATTCTTGAAATTAGTATTCAGTACCACAGCAGGTAAATATAAGGCTAAGGAGATATTTGGAAGTAAAGATACCTTGTCTCTAAATACTGAGCAATTATGCTTACAGTTTGCATTTTTATGAATATGAACAAATATTTTATGTGGATTATGTCTCAAGGAATATTTACTTTTGGAAATATAAAAAGAAAAATTCAGGTATCTAGTTTAATGAGCCCCTTTGATTCTAAAATATGGATTTTCAGTTTTATGATTTGAAGAATCAGAGATAACAAAAAATACTGCATCAAGACTTAATTTTTGTTGCTTTATGGTGGTGCCTAAACAAAACTCAAGTATAAGCGATACATGCTTTGTTATACAGGGCCTGGCACACAGTACATGCTTGCTAAACATGTGTTGAATAACTGCGTATACAAAATGTCTTTGAAAGACTAAATGAGACAAGAACAAGTGTCCCTATAGATCCTCATTATACTTTCAAATATATTTAATGACATGTCTAATTAATGCTTTATTGGCAGTGCATTTAAAATTTCAATGACAGACTTTCATCCTCTAGCCTGAGTGAACCAATCTCAGATGTACAGATTTTGAGCTATGAAAGAGGCAGGTATTCACACAGAAATGGATACATAAAGGAAGAGGGCAATTTGGGCAAAGTAGTGGAGAAGACACTCTGACCTATTCAAATTTTTCATAACTTGGGCTTATTATGGTCCAGGATGGAGTTGTTGAAATAGGGCCTCAGTTTTTTAAACTACATGTTTTAAAGATCTTTATAGTATGAGAAACTCTTAAATAGAAAAAAGTTTACTTTGATAATAAAAGAGAGTAGGGTAAAAATTGACTTTGTACAAAAGTTTACGAACCATATCATTATCCTCATTTTTTAAATGTTAAAAAAGTCCTCTATTCAGCACACAAAAAAATGTGGTGGGGGGTGTATAAGAAATATGAACTCCCATGAGTAATCTCCAAGAACCAGATGGATAAAATTTGCTTAGGCAGATCTGTCTTAATCTCAGAATTTTGTCATAGTTTATCATGGCAGACATTCTTGTTTACATGACAATTCCCAACCCTCTTCTTCCTTGCTGCTTTCCTCTATTAAGAAGGGAAAATCCTCTTTTCCAGTTTCCCTTGCAACTGGCCAGAATCATATTGGTCATATCTTGCCATGGAGATACAAATGTAAATTTCTGATAAAACTGACAAATATTTGTTGAATGAATGATGGATGGGTGGACGGATGGATGAGTACTTAGGTTTTATAGTTAGAACATACAGCAAAATTGAATTGTCAAGATTTTATTTTCCCATTTTGCAGTGACTTATAAAACTGACATGTTAGTATAGCATATGGATAGGTAACACAAAACATATTACCTCTCACCTATTAACAATTGACAGCTTGGTCAAAGTCAAGCAGCTGCTGAGAGGCATTTAAAATAACAGAAACTTTCAAGAGATTAAAAGAGATAAATTGGAACTCTGAGTATATGTGAAGGGGCATTGAGAAATGCACATATATTTAAGATAGAACTTTAAAGTTTATATAATGTCGCATAAGACTGGTTCCTGAGAGAGTAAAGATTGACAACCTTCAATGTGACCCTTCAGTTGCAACTATTTACACATTTCATATATTTCTGTATTAACTCTTTTCCCATCCATAAGAGAACTCCATTAGCTTCCAGGGGCACAATGTTTCAAGGCTCCTAAATGTAAAGTTATTGTAGTGGTAGGAGGAGGACTCTGTGATTCTTGCCACTGTCATTACTCTAGTAACATCTATTGATTCATCTGAAAATCAACAGGTTTTTAATTCCCTCATCCTATAATTTGTACCAAAGTTTACAAAATCATTTCAACATTATCACACCCTATTTGTCTCAAACCCCAGTAGCTAATCTTTCTTTTACTCTCTTCTTTTTCTCCCATGGATTCTTTATTTAGTTTGGAAGACAGAAAAACCACAAATTAGGTTCTCACAAATCTTTTTTACACTTGGCCCATGGGTTTAATCTTTAAAGTTAAGAATTGGATGCTTTATACTCTGACTTTATTCTGAGCTATGATGACCCCTCCTTATCAAAGCAGAGAATTCATAGTTCTACAGGGAAAGACAATGTGGTAGGGTGAGGGTGCCAAGGAATTATTCCATAATATGCTCAATAAGGTCTGTTGAAAAAATGAATCCTTTAAATTTTAGCTCATATCCATTAACTTATTATTCAATTTTATTTTAACATTGACTATCTTCTGCCTGACACAGTGCTAGATATGTATGGATGAATGTTGAAGAAGAGACATAAAGACTCTGCTTCATAGAACGGGTGTCACAGTGGGACGGAGAGACTAAATTTAAAAGCAATGGAAAAAGAGGATGATTACAGATTGATAAAGTTGACATGAAAGAACAAAACAGAATGAAAGGATATAGGAGTGTTGTATATGCTGTAGAGCTACTCTGTCATGGTCAGGCACATCTACTCTCTGATTTCCAGATAATTCTATGTCTTCTTCATCATTTTGTCTCTTAGTCCTGGACAACAGAGGTACAATCTGTCATGTCTGCACTAACTGGGACTCCTTCTATCTTGTAAGTTTTCTTACACTGTGAAAATTTCAAAACCACTCCATTGTACAATGGAGCTCTCCATTCTTTGGAATAAGATAATTTATGTACTCATTATATATCTATTTAATGAGTAGGGGATGCCGCTTTTCAATGTCTCTAGTTCTTCTATCATCTCCTTTTATTCACCTCATCATCATTCTGTAAACTCCCTGTATCAGAAAGAAACTGATTAGAGGACATTTCATACAGGTATATCTATTTGTGATAGTATGTTTTGTTCTTTTTCTTATTTTATTCAAAATTAGTATTCTCATTTCCCAAAGAAAAGTGCTTCCACAGAGTAATTGAGGAATAAGCTTCTGTATAATAATCATAAATTATCAGGTGCATATTATGTGGCAAGAATTGTACTCACTAATTTACATAAAGTGCCTCATTTTATGCATATAATAACCTTACAAGAGAGGCAGACCCAAACTCAGAAAGGTTATTTTCTTGAACTGTCTGAATGCTGGATTACAGTGGAATGTGCTTAGAAAGCAGTGCTGCCTCTAGAATGATCACATTTTGGGGCATTTTTCAGCCACTGTATAAGTCAAATTTTTGTTGTGTGAGTCTATTTTAATTGTTGATCAGCATGTATGTTAATTTTTTATGTCAATAACTACACTTAATTATTGATGTTAATAAGCAATGTGATCCTAAAAGATTCCGCTGACATTTTTATATCCATAGCAATATTCTAAATGCAGAAGCAAAAGCTAAATTATTTTTTAAAGACTTGAAAGCATTATTTCTATTTTGCCATTAAATTAATTACATTTTACTGAAGGCTTTCTATTGGAATTAAAATTCATTTTACAGAAGCCTATCTCCCTAAGAACTCAGAAACAAAAAAAGTTAAAATTTAAAAGCTTTACGCTTTCAGTAATAAAAGTGATTTGTTGAATTATATGGCGATAATTACCCTTATAAATCCTACCATGAGATCACTCAGCCATGTGCTGCCCTTTAAAAGAAACCCCAACTGCTGACAGATGTCTGCGAGCTATCGTGCAATAAGATTTTTATCAAATTATGCCCTTTTTTTTTTGGCTTTGAAGCTGGTTACAGATTTACCCTTAAGAAAGGTAGGATGATATTCAACCAATAATTGATCTTATAATCTTCTGCAGTTCTTCCTAAGAACATGGCATGAAAAAGAAATGTTTCTATTTTTGCCATGACCGAAGACAAAATAAATGAATCTAAATATGAATCTACTGTGGGTTAACCCAGCTATCCCAATTATGCTAACAGTAAACTTAGTGAAGATTAGCAATGATTGAGAGACTCTGTTGAAATAAGTGCTGTTACTCTCATTAATACAGTTTGAAAGAGCTTCCACTAACTTTGCATTTATGAGATATAAGTAAGTCTACATGGCATTTACTATTAGATAATTATGGTCAAATTTTATTGAAATGTTACATGGCTAAGCCTTGAATGTAATCATTGAAGAATTTGTACCATAAATAAATATATAGTATATCTCTCTGTATAAGTATACGTATAGATGTCTGCCTATTGATTAATCAATAGATACAGATACACTTTTAATTCAAGTACAGCTTAGAATAGGACTATATATACAATATAGACTACATAATAATATATATGAGATACATATATATAATAATATAGACCATATTGCAATAATGCAGCAACTTTTATATCAAAAGCCTCAAATGTCTTAAGAGATGTGCTTCTCGTGTGGCTTGAACATAACCTCAGCTATTTGTAACTGTTTCTTTATAACCTCAGATGGAGTATTTGATCCATGGAGGGCCAATGAAATCTTTAGATTTAGAAAAATGTTTACTTGAGCAAACAAGAAGGTCCCATTTTATTCTATTTTCAAGTTAGACACTGAGAGTTCGCACTACACGGATGAAAGGAATACAAATAGCCAGGACAGTTTTCTGAGCTAAAAGAGTGAAGAGTGAGAAGGTTGACCTATTTCTCCCACCCTTTAACCTGCCTGTGTTTCAGCAAGTGCTTACTGGGTAACAAGGTTCAAGTCAAAGAGGTATAAACAGAAGTCTTAGTGTTTCTCTGGGAAAACTTTTGCTTTCTTTATTGAAGGGAAAAAAGCTGCTCATGCCTCCCCTTTGCCCAGTTCTTCCTGACATGAATAATCCTTGAGCTGTAGCAGATACCTTTTAGTTAAGAGAAAGGTCAAGAGATTTGCAGAGGTGTGTGCCCTGCCATCTTTGAGCCTCTACACCAACACTAGTAACTACTTGATTCCCCAATTTTCATTATAGACGAAAAATGTATCCTATTTGTTTACATTTGCCTTCACCAAATAGTCTATTATTTGTCCCTAAATAAATTCCACTCTGAAAACAGGACATAGTAATCTCAAGAGGAACATTTAGAAAACATATGTAGACAGAAATGGATCCACTTATGGTTAAGCCTGATCCTAGATAATCTCAGCTGAAAAATGTATAGATGTTTAGATTTTAAAACTGGAAGGAAGAGGCAGCAATGTAAACAAAGATAGACTATCTTAAAACACAAAGGATGTTTTTAGAAATAAATAAGAATAAAACTGGTGATTACTTCCAACCTGGGTACTTGGCACAATACCAAAAGTTTTAAATTACTTATTCCTCTAACAAATAGTCCGATATTTACTAAATACCAGGTATTTCATTCTATGTTTTCTTGTAGAGTTTCTGATCATTTTAGATATAAGAAATTCATGACTGATAATCATAGCAATAAAATAAATTTAAAAAAATAATTTACTTTTAAATGTATATTTTAGCTTTTTTAAAAAAGTTTGTAGAGAAATTTGCAAAGGATCAGGGCAATGAATCTGATATTTGTTCCATATATAGTGCCAGTAACTTGTAAAGCATTAGTTCTTTAAATTGGCTAAAATGCAGAGCAAATATGAAGACCACGGAACCTGCTAGAGCACTTGATCCTGCCTGGGTCTCAATATAGCACATTAATACGTAAGTATCTTGCAAATCTGTATCTTTAAAGCTTACACAATTATGCAGCAGCTATAAAGGAATTGAAGTAAAAAAAAAAGTAAAACCAACAAAATTAGCCTTTGACTCACTGATTTATAGTCTTTTTCATTTTTATCATGATTGCATACTATACATGTCTATCATCTTGCAGCACATTAAACAGAAGAAAGAATGCAAGAAAGGCTTATATTTTAATCTTGGTTAAATAATAGAAAGATTAGTTTCTGTTAGGTAGCTTGTTAATTGTTTACATTTATTTTAGGTAACACTGAAAAATCATAGATCAAATCTGTGAATGACCACTACTAGAGGCATCGTATACTTACTTTCAAAAGGAGGAAATTGATTACCTATAGTCTAAAAAAATGAATAAATTCCTGATAACGAAAGATTATAAATTATACAAAGAATCTTTAATTTTCCCCTTCTTTTGTTATATATTTTATAATCTCCAGAAAAAGGTAGAAAACTGAAAGTCAAATGTCAGTTCATTTTACTCCAATCAATCCAGTGGAAAACATACAGAAAATTAAATACCATGAAACTTCTTAGGTTATATAGGATTATAACTCATTGTTGCATTTTCTGTTCTCAGCGAGTTTGCATGTTTATACAATGCATGCTTGTGTTGGTGGTAGGGGAAATTTAATAGCATGTAGTTTTGATTTGACTAAAAATGTACTTTAAGTCACTGTGATACAAGAGTGATAGCAGAGAATCTTTTAGACATTACCATTTTATATCTCAACACAAAAATAATGAACACTAGTTATCTGACTGGACTGAAATACACAATTTTCATCATATGAAAGTTTCAGTGACACAGAACTGCAAGGTTTTTGTTGTATACTTTTCAAACTTATGTCTTGTTTCAAGATGGCTAAGATCTCAAGCGCACCTCCCCCCACAGCTACAGCCAAAATACAACTATTTAGAAAATATGAAATTTGAAAAGCAACAGGGAAAGGCACCTTAACAAAAAGACAATTCACAGAACTACATAAAGAAGCCAATCTATCTCAGCATCATGCCACCCTATAGGGACATCCCGCGGTCAAAAGGTAGGAAACTGATATAGACACTCTCCTGGAAACGAAAGGGCTTTCCCAGTCTGTGTGAACCATCATATCTGAGTACTGGCTTTCAGTCACTGAAGAAAAATCTTGGCTTTGGGTGGAAAATGATAAACTCCTTGTGAACAGAGATACTACTTTCAGGTGAAGGCAGAACTGGAGACCACTGCTGCAAGACCATCATTAGCATACTTCAGTAAAACAGCTGGTGATCAGAGCTGCCTTTCCCCACAGGCTGTCAGAGACAGAGGGCCAAGCTGACAACACCTGTGTGAATAGTTGATTGGCTCCTGGCAAGAATAATTCCATTCTACCCGTCTCATAGGGAAAATAATTGGAAGGGAACCATTAAAATGGCAGTTCCTGCCAGCCTGGGGCCACAGTTAAATAGTTTTTCTGCTTGTTTGGTACTTCTCGAAATTCTACCTGAAACCTCAGGGCTTGTTTACTGACCACTACTAAGTGGGTTGCTGCTCCTGTGGAGGATTGAAGGATTTCACAAGGGAGTGTGCTCTGCTAACACTAGGTGCTGGCTCCCTCTCTTCTGTGGGCTCTGTTGGGAATGTGGCATGCTTATGGGCTAGGCTCACAGCTCTTAGATCTCTTTCCTTGTGCCTTATTCATGTCTGTGACTCTGGGGGTGGGGCGCGGGGAAACCTCTGCATTCCCTACCTCAGCTTGAGCCCTTTAGGCTTGATTCTCAGGCCTCAACACAGGCGAAGCCCTAGAGCTTCAAAAAATCTAACCAGTGTTGAGATCACACAACTAAAGGAAGGTCAGCATTCCAGAACAGCACCCAGGCTGACAGAGTACAACCTGTTACCCTAACATAAGGCCTCTATATCAGGGAAGCCTAACTCATAGAAATAAACACAGAATGCCAAACAGATAGATGAGATGGAGAAATACATGTGAAATGATGGACAAAAACCAACAACAACAAAAAAGCAAAAACAAAATCCAGGGGAGAAATCTGAATGCAACAGACTTAACTAAAATGATTGATGATGACTTTAAGGCAACAGTTTTAAGGATACTGAAATCGGGGGCAAGGGGTGGGGAATGAGGAATGAAAAGAGAACAACAACAAAGGTTGAGAATATATGAGATGGTTTCAAGTAGAACTCATAGAACTAAAGAACAAAATAGTTGAGCTAAAAAAATACAATAGAGAGACTCATAAGTAGGCTGGAAGAAACCTCCAGTTGAATCAATGAGCTAGAAGACAGGGTATAAAAACAGACCCAAGCAGATTAGCAAAGAAAAAAAAAAAGAATTAAAAGAAATGCAGAAAACATATGAGAACTATGGGATAACATCAAAAGGAAAAACATTCAAATCAGAGTTTCCAGAAGGAGAAGAGAGAAAGAGAGAGGAAGAAACAATATTTGAAGAAATAATAACTGAGAATTTCCTTAATCTGAGGAAAGAAGCAGGCCCGGGAAGCTCAGAGTTCAAAAAAAAAAATCCCAACCAGACCCACACCTAGACACATTGTCATTAAAATGTCAAAAATTCAAGACTGAGAATCTTAAAGGCAGCTAGAGAAAAAGGAGCACCCATAAGGAGCACCCATAAGACTGTGGAGAGGAGGGAAGTAAAATTGAAGACTGCTAGAATGAGCTGAAGATTGAATTGCTTTTAAGTGAAAAGCATAGAAACTTTTATGTAAACCCCAGGGTAATCTCAAAACAAACCAAGGCGTAGAAAAAACAAAGAAGAAAAAGAAAACGGAAGACAAACACAATATACGTTCAATATGTTTAAGAATAAAGAGAACAAAGGTCCCGTATGCAGCAACACCCAGACAACAATGAACAAAATGACAATAAACTGTTACAAATCATTACATTAAATGTTAATATATTGATTTCACCAGTCAAAAGGCACAGAGTCACCACATGAATTAAAAAACATAACCCAACTTCTGCATACAGGAAACTCATCTATATTCAAAACATAAACATAGGCTCAAAGTCAATAGTTGGAAAATAATCCTACAATGAAATGGTAGCCTAAAAAAAAAAAAAAATGAACAAGCAGGGGCAGCCATATTTATATCAGATAAAACTGACTTCCAACTATGGATGGTAACAAAAGATAGAGATGGACATTCAGCATTACCTACAAAAGTCAAGAGCTAATGGAAACAACGTAAGTGACTATCAACAGATAAGTGATAAAGATATGATATATATTGTTATACACACACACACATAATAAACACTACTCCGAAGTTATGAAAGTAGATGAAAGCCTGCCATTTGTAGAAACATGGACGAAACTAAAGGGAATTATTCTTAGCCAGATAAGTCATAAGGATAAAGAGAGACTTGTTATGATACTGATCATATGTGCTATATAGAGAAGCCAAGCAAACAAATAATCTAAAACAAACAAAAACAGACCTTTAGCCAATAAAAAAGAATCAGTGGTTGAAGGAAGAGAAGACGGAGGGTGGGCATGCAAGTAGGATATGGCTGATCAATTGTATAGTGACTGAAATGGTAATGAATTTGATATATTCTTAGAGATGCAGATTTACTATGATGCATAACTTAAGCCTATATAATGTTATGATACCCTGTCCTGCCATAAAATAATTTAAATAAACAAATAAAATAAAAATACAAAAATTCAAAACTGGATGTATAAAGAAGGAAGTAAAAGTGGAAGATGGAAAGATGAAAAATTATCTGGAACTACAGTCATGCTCTAACTATTCTTGTCATTTATATATGAATGTGCCTATGAATGGAAGAGATTGATTACAAGCGCCTCTATGATTTTTTTCACCATAGAGCAGTTATCAGAATCAGAAATGAGAAAATAAGACTGCTCATGAGAAAGAAAGGTAGGTTAAAATCCTCTATTGGGATCACCATGACAAAGAAAAGCACGTTAATTTATAATAACAAATGCTATGTCATATCAGAGCCCTTTAGCTCATACAATTACCTTTAGTCAAGAAGCATGACCTCCCTTCTCTCTGCTCATTATGTCAGGTTCAGTTGACATGCTTCTACCAGTTTAATACTAAAAAAGATGTGTTATAAGTATATGAACTTAAAATTTTAAATTAATCTTTCATTTCAGTTCTTTCTTACACATGTCCACATGTATTGTTTTTCTTCCTTTTCAGATACTGTTAGTATTCCAAAGATTACTAATGTAATGCCTTTCAAACAATATTTATATCAATTTTGGTAAAACTATTTCTAAATTAGTTTGAAAATATAAATGAATGCTAAGTAGATGAAACTAGCCAAACTTTTTCTTTTCCTTTTGTACAGAACAGAATACTTGTATCTTTAATAAACTGATCCCATTGTGAATGACTGCAACTGAGAGAGCATATAATTTTTAAATGAAATTCATTCAAGGCCAAAAAAGGCCTGGCTTGAGTTCAGACTAGGCAAAGATGAGAGGTCATTTTGCATGAGTTTAATATTAGAACTTTCATAATTAGTCTGAGGTATTAGTTCTTACAAAAAAGTTCTTTAGGTATCCTCAAGGTCCCTACTATAATGACATTATAAACAATTTGTACCTTATTCCAATAATATGTGGCTGGTTGGTGTAACTTTAAGTATTCAGATACTCTTTTGCTTACTTTTGTGATTATTCTATGTCAGTTATTATATTTCATGCTGGTTTCCTGTATGCTTCCTTGTTCTGAACGCATTAATTGGTTATGTAGAGAAAAGATGAATGCTGACTTCTTAGAAAAAGTTTGTTGGTAATTAAAGAACTTTATATCTATTTATAGCTTACTGAAAATTATCACAGAACTTCAAGAACTCTGAATGTTATTCTAGGGATTATAACAGGACTGTATAGTAATCTGAGTTCTGGGCAATTTCATGGTCTACTGACCTTTTAATGTGTAGACTACTTACCTCACTGCAGACCCCTGAAACATCATATAAGAAAGTAGAATATGAACAAAAAATCCCCACTCTGCTCTAGACAAAACTCCTAAATGCTACGAAGCATGCAGAAGCTTCAGGCCTACTTCACTCTTCCCTCGACATATGTACAAAACATAAAAACTCCAGCATATACCATTAGGTAAATTCCTAATGTTCCTCTAAATAATTTTTTTTATTGTAGGAATATAGATTGTAGTCTCTGATGCTTTTTATAATATGTATCCTTACAGTTAGTACAGCTGCTATTTGCTATGAAATAGAGGGTGGATACAGATCATTATTTATCTGTATAAATTTATACATATTCAAGCTACTTATCAAGAGAGACGTATAATCTTTATAGTATCTTCCTAAATAACTTTAACTTCCTAAATAACTTTAGAGTGGCCTAATCATACCTGAACTATTAAAACACAAATGATGAACTTTTCAGAAAAAATAACAAATCATTATGTTCCAGGAACATTAAACTCTATTTTTCAATCATATGTTCCTTATTATTTCAAATTAATTTCAAATTGAAATAGACCAGCTTGATATGGTTGATAAACACCAGTTGGTTTACTACTGCTAATAAAGTAACAAGTACACATATATATATTTTTTTGACAGTTATTTTTCACAAGAAAGATTTCTGTAGCTATAAATATATCCAAACACCTTAACATTATACTTATTCTGTTGAGGTCTACCAGGTTCATTTTCTTTCATCCCTTAAGTCATCTAACGCCATCTTTTCTGGTTCTATAATAAACTACCCAGTCTAGAAGGAAGAGAAAAAAGTGAAGAGAGGGACCCACTTTATGGAGAAAGGTGTTTGCACATTGTGGAGTCTTTCATCCATAAAGAGGAACAGCTCCTCAGGGGAAAGAGGTGGCTGCACCAGATGGTGGCTCCTAAGTAAAACTGACAAGCCTACAAGCAAGGAGTTTCCTCTCTAAAAGAGGCAGTGTTTCAACTGGGTTTTCAGCACTATGGTGCCTAATTATTCCTGACATATTGCCCATTTCATACACTCACAATATTATGGTCTAATAGGAAGAAATAATTATACAAACTGGCAGCATATAATACAGGCTAGAAAAGCATTACCAGAGAATGGGTACTTTTTCATTATAGGTCCATCTGTTTTTTCTAATTTTGCAAGTTGTGAAAATCAAACATTATTACCATAAAGTCCTAGAGACCAGATAATTTTTTTTTGCCTGACATATAAGTCTTTGGCTTTTACTAAGTTTTTTCCGTAAGTAAGAAAATTCTGAGTCTTGGAAATATTTTCATTCCCACAGATACTATATTGATCTGGACATACATATCATACATTTTGGTATTAGCATAAGAAGGATGCACAATAGGTCTTCTTAGTTTGTAATATATTTGAATGAAATATATTTGAATGAAAATCTTACAAGCAGTCCACTCTTTAACAGACACAATACATTTATTTACGTATTGCATGTAATAAACAGCACTTCTAGAAGCAGCTCTTTTAGAAGACTAAAATAAACACAGCATATAAACAAAAGAAATAATAAGACTATTTTTAACAAAAAATGAGAAATATCACTTATTTTATTAAAAAACTGTGCTATTAAAAAAAACTTAGCAGTATATACACATGCAACATATTTATGTGAGCAAAATATTTTCATGCATGGCAGTGCATCAGTCTCATTACTTTATAGGTATACAAAAGCCATGCAGACATATAGAACTTGAAATTAACTTTTTGATTCAACTCTATTTACTTAAAAACTTGAACTTGTTTCTTGTAGCAAGTTCCAGCTTTGGGATAAAACACACACACACACACACACATCCAAGTGTTCCATTAGCACACAGGGACCACATTATTTTTTGTTCAACCACCTGTGTATTAGCATTTGTTTCTAATTTATGTACGCAGTTTTCCACATTGATTACTATCACTTTCACTATTTCACAAACTACATAATCAGCCACAAGATTCCTATATTTCAATTTCTTAGATTAGTTTATTAAAAAAGCACAATATTTTCAGAATTATAATATATCCAGTCTCAAAAAAAATATTCCCGTCCAAAAGATTTTTTATTCCAAAAATATACTAATTATATAATTATATTAGATTATAATTATAATTATAATTATATTAGATTGGGATGTTTTAGAGTAATACAAAATTACATTTGACTGTTAAAGAAAATTTAGAAAAGATTACCAGTTATGTTTCATTGTAGTTTCTTCTGCTGAATATATATTAAATTATACATACTTTATATATATATTTACATATATAAGATATATATTGTAATATTTTGATTTTTTTTGTGAAATTGGTAGATCTACGCATATAAACTTATATCCTTCTTTTCCCACTTCAGATTTATCTGAACACATTTCTATAATTAGGAAATTATTAAGTTATATGTAATTTCAATAGACAGGAAAAAGCTTGCGGTTTCTATAAATTATTTTGAAAACTTCATTTTAATGCTAATTTGACACTAGCAGAAGCATTATAAAAACTTAATAAACCTCAATACCACTATTTAATTATATTAGAAACATGTCAACACAAATAGGAAAACAAGTATATAACTCCTGTAATCGACTTTTTTGATAAAAATATCTCTTTTGGCATTATTCTTGCTGTCTTTCCAGTGATCTGACTTTCTGAGGCTTAACTACTTCCATGTGTCTTTAGGGCAAGATAAGTAAGAAGCTCTTAAATTCAAGGGTCATTGTCATTTTTATATTTTGTAATTGGGATTATAAACTTCATAATGTAATATTATATACAAGCTTAATTCTTATCTGCAGTTTCGGGTCACAGGTAGCTCTAGAAATCTTTCTACTTTAACCACATCTCTTGCATCATAAAATTAACCTGAAAATAATTCCATAAACATTTACGGAGTACCCATGATACGCTAAACATGATGTCAGGAGTTAAGGACCCTTTCTCCTGAATTCAGTCCTGCAAGGAAGTGATACAAATTAATGCTAATACAATTTGATAAGCAATAGAGATTTGTAAAAAGTGCAATAAGAATAGAGATGAGGAAGGAATTTATTCTGCCCAAGGGATAGAGTTGAGAAGTATAAGTGAAAAAAATGATATTAGAAAAAGTGCTATTTGAATTGAACATTAAAGAATGAATAAGGATTTTGCAGGCAAAAAGGGGGAAGACAGGAATCTACAGAGCAAAAATGAGTAATCCTGAAGGTGCCTGCAATGCTGAAGAAATGGTTGGTAGATAGTAGTGTCCCTGAAGGTTTTTAAAGAAGGGAGCTGACATCATCTAGGAAGTCTTTTTAAAGACAAAAGATGTTGCAGCTATCGCACAAGCATAGGAGACAGCTCTGGATCATCGTCTGTTGATTAAGAAAAAGAAGTTAAAGAAAATTCAGGGGTTTTGAATTGAGGCAATGGTATGAATTATGTACTCCTTTTCATGAGAGATAGGATGTACATGTCAAACAGGGCAATAGCTTCACATCCTTTGGCAATGAAGATGGTTTCAGTTTTTATATAAAAACAATAAGCTCACATATTGAGTTGCCATTAATAGTGTGTCATACCAAGCATTTTCCTTGAAATTTCAAACTTAGTTAAATTTCTAATAATTGCTCCATGTTTTATGAAGATCCTGGAGTTAGGATTCAGCCCTAATTATAAACAAGAGATGTTTCACAAAGACATATTTAAAAACTCAAATAATCTAGCATAAAGTTCTTGCCCCAGAGATCTGCTAATAATGCCTAGAAATATCATTGTCAGTTTTAAGAAACTGTTTTTTAATTCTTTTTTAAAAGATATAAACACACATACGTACATAATAAATACACCTATTTTCTCTTATGGGAAAGCAAGCAAGTCCAGGAAGCATTTAAAAATAAATGACCATTATTATACTTCTATTATTCTATGAGACACTTGAAGAAAGACAGGGTAAGATAGTCTTATTGAGTTCCCGAAGGAAAAGAATGTACAACTGTACATTCATTGGAATTAAAGAAAAAGAGAAAAAAATCTTTTTGTTAGCTTACCTTTAAAAATCCACCAAATTATAGGGTTATTTCACTCTTTGTGCATAGACAGAGCAGTCATTTACTAAAATAAAACTTTAAAAGACAACTTAGTAGCCTGATTGCAAAACTAGAACTATAGGTTACAGTGAACTGGCAAGAGGGGCATATTAAGATCTGTTTGGAGGATGTTTTTCATTGAAATTTTTATAATTATAGGTCTAGCCTACAATTTTCAGACCTTGCATTCATATTTAGGAATAACTATCCATATAACTCTAACTCTAGTAATACTACTTTTTTTGTGAGCAACTTCCTATCCTTTAGAATATCTTAAGAAATATTCACTTAGGTACCATTTATTTAGATGTATTTCACCCCCATGGTACTTTGTTGGGAAATGGGGATAAATATTATATTTGAGTACATCATCACTAAAAAGTCTTTAACAAATCTGCGCATTATCAGGAGTTGCCCTGGAAACACAGATTAAACAATGTATTTGCTGATGCAATACAAATGAGTATATTCTAATGCTCCTTGGCAGAGTATACTTTTATTTATAAAAAGTAACAATCTTATTTTATTATAGAATATTTCAAAGAAATCACATGTAAAATGATGAATGAAAGAAAGACTCTCATTGCTGTTTCCCCTACCACTCCTCATGACAGAAAACCTCTTTACCTGAATTTTTACATCTAAAGCAATTTAGCTTCAGAGAGACTGACACATTTTCCTAACATCATTCAGTTACGACAACAAACTAACAAACAAACAAAAAAGAAAAATGATTGCGCAACTAATAGTTTATTTAATTCAACTTTAGACTCTACTAGGTTATCAGTTATTTCAGAAATCCTTTCTTGCTTTAAATTTATCAAACTAAAAGTAGCCTTAAATGTCTGATTTGTTTAATCTATCTGATTTATTTAATCTGGTTCACTTCTATTATTCCTCCCTCTGACAGTACCTGTGTACAGTGTTTTGGGTACCTTTCTGTCCCTTACTGGATACAGTCTGGAAGACTAGTAATCAAGATACCCCGTTCTCCAATAGCTAAGAGGAGGGAAACATCAGTTAATAAGAAGTTCTTTGCCTTAACATTTGTTCTGAATCTTGACCGGAATAGCAGCCTGGCTGAAAGTGGCTACAGCTATCTTCCTTATAGACAGTACTCTGAAGACCATACTTCATCCTGTTGAACTCTGATTCCAGCATTTTCTGAGGCCTGGCTGTTCAGTTTAACCTTTCTTCTGGATTCGCAAACTGCGTCATGTTTACCTACTCCTTAGTTGAATTAGCAGTTGAATGATCAATTTCCATTGACAGCAAAGAGTAACTAAACTGTGTGGGTAACACTTTTGGCTGTACACAAAATACTCAGACCCTCTTCCGCTGAGAAGAGTTTGGAAGATGGCTACTATGACTGGAAAATGGCTACTATGACAGGGAATAAGGTTTGTCTAGGCAGAACCATGAAACTACTTCTTACCAACAGACTGAAATGGCTATTTATTGAGGGCCTTTGGTATTGTTAGTAGAAAAAAAAATCTTACATTGGCACAAAGGAGCAGGTTTTCCTTTTCTTCCCTGTCATCTCTTAACTACTGGTTAGATGCTGCTATCTGGAGTGACATTTGAAATTGCATAGTGAAGCTGGAAGAGCCTTTTAAAGCCGAGGCCACTGATCCATGGAGCAGAGTCTTTTTCAAGTTGGATAAATGTGAGTGAGAAGTTAATATTTTTATGCTAAGCCATTGATTGTTGGATTGATTTTTTCATCACTTTTCATTATATTAATGTCTGCAGATAATATTAACTGAACTATTTCAACATTAATAATTTTTTACTTGTAATTTACTTTTATTTTAGTAATATTTAATATACTGGTATCAGATACAAATCAGTATCTTTGAACCTGATTCTTTAGCTAGCAATTTATAAAACCACTGAATCTATGCAACAAGATACAATCTTGGTATTAGAGTAATAGAGGAATTCGCCAATATACTTTGCTAATGCAATGAGCTAAAATTCTCCTTTAAAAAAGAATAAGGAAATTTGTTGAAAAATATGCTCGAATGTAAACTTTAAAAGAGTTTAATGGGTGTTTTTAGAAATCATCTGAAATGTTCATGAAAAAGTACTGATAATTACGAGTCAATGCTCCTCAATAGAAGCTTTTTGTGTAGCTAACAATCAACACATATTTATTAAAATGTTAGTATCTATATAAGGGAATTCAAGTAATTTAGCAAAGTACAAAAAAAAAACCCAAACTTCTGTAAATTAGAAAAAAATACACTGAAAATGAGAGCTTGGCCATTGTAAGCACTGACAAACAATCAATCTGTTTACAAAGGAACTAGAAATGGTCTTTTAAGTTTGTATCTTTATAATTATTGAAATAAACAATGCAATAGCCCCAATTAAAATAGACCAGACTTTAGATTAAATTTTTCTTATATTCTCTCATTACCTTGAAAGTTGTAATGATCTTGAAAATAAAATCTAAAAACAATTCATTTATTCTTGTTTCCAGGTCTAAGGTCACAATATATTGGGACCCCATGAAGCTGTCCTGAGATAAGGGGAGAATAACAATTTTCTAACATTTCTTAGAAAACCCTATTCCCATACCTATTTCCTCATCCCAGTGCCATGTAGAATCTTTCTGATGATCTTTGATGATGACATTGGACCTGGAATTATGAAGCTCTAGGAATGGAGGTAGTTCGAGTCTTTAATTTCTAACGTCCTGAAGAAATGAATTGAATTACATCACAGGTCTTTTCCTGGTAAACTGACTGTTAGGGGTTGCAGAGGTAGATTACCTCAAGCACACAGACAGTAAGACCGAAGGGTGTGGCAATGTCATATAATCATATTCACTGTTTCAAACCACAAGTATAATCATGAGCTTACAGCACGCCACTTCTTCAACATCCAGTAGACCTGAAATTGGTCAGTACTGGTGATAGCACGAAGGTAGAGACCCTGAATAGCATAAATAAGAGGCTTATTTGATGTTAACTTTGTTTCCTAAATTACTTTCTGTGAGCAAAAGTATTATTCCTTTTTATGGATGTGTAACAGAGAAAGGAATAAAAAGGCAAAAGAAACTTACAAAGCTGTTGAACTTCAAGAGATGCTGTCAGAAGGGAAGGAAATGATGATCTTTAAAAGGTTTCAGTATCTAACGGATTATCGGAGCAAACTAATCAGTAGATTAAAATGCAGTTAAGTCATACACTGGATAAAACTGTAGCACTGAAATTACATACACACATACATGTACATATGTGCTTATGTATACATACATTTTAAAGCTATGTTTATATGTTATCTATATGCCCTTTCCATAAAATACATTTTACAGATTTTTCAGTTTTAATCATATAATGTAGTTACATTTGAATAGATATTTTTGCTAATTAAACCTCTATGAAACAACAATAACATAATATACATGGAGACAATCTTGCATAACATTTATTTTACTTATATGGATTCGTCGGATTCCCTAGCAAAATGGAACATTTTTAAATCAAAGAAAAATATTTGATTGAACTCAGATAGAAGACAGGTTACTGTTTGGCTAAGTCCTAGTTAGGAAAATCTCCAAATAGTTTACCTGTATATTTTTCACTGTATTAGTGGTAGAAATCATGATATCCACTCCCCACCCCTGATTTAGCCCCAGAATAATTAATTTGTTCATCATAAAGTTTGCTGGTTTAATAACAGTAAAATCTAGGCTCTTACCTCTTTAAAGATATTTTCCTAGAAATTACACCAAATTTAACTTTTCAGATTCAGACAGAATTAACAAATCAATGTAATGAAATTCCCAAACATCTTAGAGAACTTTCTAGTGTTGCATATATAGCTCCGAGAAGAGAATACTTAATACCATACTGTTAGAAAAAAGCAGTTTCTATTCAATAGCTGTCCATCTTCCTATACTCAGGGGAAGGGAGCATTTCTCTCCAAAAAATGAAAAGAATATCAATGGGGCTAATCTCTTCAAAGTACTTAAAGCTCAAAGCAATTGCCTGCAGTTGTAGTCCCCACCCTCATTATCTCAGCAAAAGAAAAATGACCAAAATGCAAAATATTGCCTGGCTTTGGGGACAGAAACGCATAAAGGAAAGCTAAAATAAACATTCACCAACTCACTTCTTAGCTTAATGCTTTGATATTTAATTTATTTCCTTAGAATAACAGTCAAATTTTGAACTTGTTCTATCTAATACAAAATGAGGAGTTAAAGTGACACAAAATAAAACTGTGTTGGCCAGAATTAAATAGTTTGATTTACATTTTATACACTATTATAGTCCAAGAAATAATTACTTTAATAATACAATCCTAAATGCCTAAGCATTATCAAATTATGAGTTACCTGATATGGCTAGCTCTTTTCTAAGCATCTTAATTCATTTGAGAATTCATTTAATATTCTAACTTACAAAAAGAGAGGTATTTCCAGAAACAACTAAAAAAGTGACAAAAGTATTTAATTCAATTTTAATTGTATCACTAAAGCATGGACTGTCTCCTTGTGGGTTCTAAAGCACTGCCTTAGTTAAAATTCTCAACAGATATTTTGATTTTCTCTTTCCTATCAAAGCAATATTCTTTAAGTGTCCCCCCAAACAATTCCAAGGTCAGACACTCTGTCTCCTGAGTTACTTTTATATTGTTCTGATAGAGATGTTCTTTTAAATGAATCATCAAGTTCCATTAACTCTTCCTTCAAATATGTTTTTACAGTTCCCCAAGTTCTCAAAAGGGTCCACTGCCATATACAGGATGTGGAGGGGCAATGAGAGCAATTTTCCCCTTTGCAGATGAATAGTTGAAAACCCACCACTGAGAATACAAGTAATAATAGAAAGTGGACAGTCTTTACCACAGTTTATATTTATCTATAAATTTTCTACAGACTAACCCCAACTACTACTCTCTATAAACCCCATCATTGTTACGTCACTGCCTTGGTTCAAGTTATCTTTAATTCTGTGTTACAAACATTCTCATTGTTTTGTCTGTTCCTACCCTTAATCTTAATAGAGTATTTTCTACATAGATGTCAAATTGCTTTTTGTTTACTTGTTTTAATGTAAATCAGATTCCATAACCTTGCTGCTTAAAACTGTCCAGTGTCTTCATGTCATACTCAAATAATTCAAGTATTCAAAAAGTACATGAAAAAATTCAATATTTACCATGACCTATGAGGCACTGCATGATCTTCAAAACCATCTCACTCCCATCTCTACCTTACTCATTACAATCTACTCATGTGAATCTATTCAACTTTATTCTAACTCAACTATTCTACTTAGTGCTTACTTCCTAGAATGTTCTTTGCTAAGACTTGTGTTATGACTGATATCACTTCATGCAGGTTGCTGTTTCATAGAGAGCTTCCCTGAACATCTCATTTGAAGTGAAACATCAACATCACACTGTTTCATGCAATGTACTTCCCCTGCTTTTTCTCTTTGTTTCTTTTCTATTTTATTTGGAGAGGGAGGTAGGGAGAGTATAAAGAAAAAAAAGGAAGAAAGGATGGAGGGAGGGAAGGAAGGAAGGAAAGAAAAAAAGGAAAGAATGAAGGAAGTAGAGGAGGAAGAAATTTTATTTTTGATTACTTACTTCTCCAGGTCATAAAATCTGCAAATTTGGCTTTACATGGTCCATGCCCCAATCACTGGTTTAGCAGCTAAGATACCAGGGTGCTCTGCTATTTCTCGATGTCATTTTCACAAGTGTGTGTGGGTATATATGTATGCATGCACATGTGTACATGTATGACAGAGACAGCGACAAAATTGTCTCCTTGTAGTAGCCTTAAGTTTTTTTCTCTCTGTTTATATAGATTATCTCAGAAGTGCTTGCAATAAACTTAATAGGTACTGTTCTATTATCATTTTAAAGAGGAAGGAATTTAAGCATAGAAAAATTAAGTAATGAACTCATAGTTAGAGAAATAATAGTGGTAGAATATGGATTCAAAATTAATCACTATCACTCAGGAAACTTGTTGGTAACTGCTCTACTGCCTCTATATATAATTAAAATGCAAAAAGGGAGAAGAGTCCAAGACGGTGATCTGTTGGGATCACAGACTCTCCTCTTCCCCACAGAATATTCAGAAAGCACTTGTTTTACAGACACAAATGCTGAGGAAAAGTTGGATCAGCAACTATTAAGATGGCAGGATTCTATGCCCTGTGAGATTATGATTAAAAAAATTCATTAAAAAAAGAAGCTTTTCAGATAAGCAAAAGTTAGAGGAATTCATCATCACAAAACCAACTCAACAAAAAATACTAAGGAAGTTCTATAAAGTGTAAAGAAACACCACTTAAAAAAACACCAAGACAGCAAATTATAAAAAGTGGAGAAGAGAGGAGAATAAAAATGTGTGGGTTAGAATAAGTTCAAGATTAATTTGCTTTCATTTTAAAGAAAGAAAACATAAAATTCTTAATGAAAATCCCAGAGTAACCTCAAACATCTCCAAGGGAAAAAATAAGAAGAAAATAAAACGGGAAACCAATCAAACATAACTTTATTCAATTCACCTAAGAAGAGAAAGAGAAGAACAAAGACAATGCCTGCAACAATACTCAGAAAAGAACAAAATGACAATAAAGGATTAAATATCAATTATCACCCTGAATGTTAATGGACTGAATTCAGCTATCAAATGACACAGAGTGGCCAAATGGATTAAAAAGCATAACTCAACCTTCTGTTTCATACAGAAAAGTAATCTTCTTTCAGAAGATAAACATAGGCTCAAAGTCAATGATTGGAAGACAATCCTACAGTTGAATGGCAACCAAATAAAAAGCAGTAACAGCTATACTTAAATCAGAAAATTAGACTTCCAATTAACAATAATAACAAAAGACATAGTATTCATCTCAAAATCTTCAAAATATTGAAGAGCCGGAAATTCTCCCAAGCACCTCCTACAAGGCTAACACAAACTGATAACTAAAGCTAATAGAGATGTCACCAAGAATGAAAATTACAGACCAATATCTCTGCAAAAAATATTAACAAAATATCAGCAAACCGAATCCAGCAATATGTCAAAAGGATCATCCATCACAAACAAGTGGGGTTTATCCCAGGGATGCAAAGATGATTCAGCATACATTAGTCTACTAATTTAATTTACCATATCAATAAGAACTAAGAGAAAAAGTACATGATCCAATCAATAGATGTAAAGGAAGCTTTTGACAAATTCAACACCCATTTATGATAAATATCCTACATAACAGTAGCTCAATATAATAAAGGGCATATATAATAAAACTCATTGCCAACATCATATATACAACAGAAAAATTGAAAGCACATCCTCTAAGAACAGGAACAAGGCAAAGCAGTTCACTCTCATCACTACTATTTAACACTGTACTGGAAGACAAAGAGGAATTCCACAAGAAAAATAAAAGTCATCCAAATTGGAAGGAAGTAAAATTATCACTACTTGCACTACATGATGTTGAAAACCCTAAAAAAAAATCTGTCAAAAACCTATTAGAACTAATTAACAAATACAGTAAAGTGGAAGGATACAAAATCAATGCACAAAAATCTGTTGCATTTTTATATGCAAAAAAAGTGTTTGAAGAAAACAAAATCAAGAAAATTACCCTGTTTACCACAGAAATAAAAAGAATCATATATCTCAGATTATACTTAACAAAGGAGGTGAAAGACCTGTACAATGACAACTGTGAATCCTTCTGAAAAGAAATAGAGGAAGGCATACAAAGAGATGAAAAGATATCTCCTGGGATATCATGGTTGGGAACAATCAATATTGTTAAAATGCCCATCTTAGTTAAACCAATATGCATATATAATGCAATCCACATCAAAGTCCCATGGGTATTTCAAGAAAATAGAACAAAAAGTCTTAAAATTTATACGAAATAACAAAAGACTCCTAAAAGCTAAAGTAATTACAAGAATGAAGAACAAATCCAGAGGTATCACATTCTCAGATGTTGAACTATATTACAAAGGGATAGTGATCAAAATTGTATGGTACTGGAATAATAACAGAGGCACAGACCAGTGGAATAGAACTGAATCACCAGAAATTGACTCACTTACATACTGTCAGTTTTTACATCAAAGGAGCCAAAAACATATGATGGAAAAAAGAAAGTCTCTTTAATAAATGATGTTAAGAAAACTGGACAGGCAAAGAGTAAACATAGACTACTAACATCATACACAAAAATTAAATGAAAATGAAATAGAACCTTGAACATAAGACCAGAATCCATAAAATTATTTGAAGATAACTTAAGAAAGACATTCCATGACATCAGCCTTAGAGAGGCCTTTGGAAACTCAAATCAGAAGTAACAGAAATTACAAATGAGACTATATCAAACTTAAAAAAATGCTTCTGCACAATGAAAGAAAATATCACTAAAACAAAAAGACAACCTACTAACTTGGAGAAGATATTTCTCCCAATTCCCATATTTCTTTTTCTTTTTTGCATCTTTTTAGTGTCTTCCTGCAATAACTTTGTTTTACATATCAAAATAAATTCATATGTGTAGGTTTCTGACATATTTCTGACAAGGATTTAATACCCAAAATATACAAATAACTCAAAAAATCAAAATCAGGCAGTACAATAAAAAATGAACAGAATAATTGGAGAAATATTTTTCCAAAGAATGCGTACAAATCACCAAACAAGCATTTGAAAAGATGTTCCTACTCACTGGCTATTAGGAAAATACAAGCCAAAACAACAATGGGATATTACCTTACACCTGAGACTTTACTATTATCTGAAAGTCTGGGAACAGGTGTTGGTGAGGATGTGGAGAAAACGCAACACTTTTCCACTGTTGGTGGGAGTGAAAATTAATGCAACCCCTGTGGCAAATAGATTCCTCAAAATTTGAATATGGAAATCCCATATGATGTTGCCATCCCTTTTTCGGGTATTTACCCAAAAGATATCAAATCACTAATTCATGGAGATTTACGACCCCCATGTGTATTGCAGCCCTATTCATAATAGAGAATAACTGGAAATTATCTAAGTGCCCAACATCAGATGAATAGACAAGAAGATGTGGTTCATATACACAACAGAATACTACACAGCCCTTAGAAGAGATGAAATACTATCATTTGAATCAACATAAATGAATCTGAGGATATTATTCTGAGTGAAGTAAGTTAAAAAGAAGAAAGATAGATACTAGATGATCTCACTTATAGGTGGAATGTAAATTGACAAAGCAAAGGAACAGATGAAACAAAACCAGCCTTTGGACACTGGCAGTGGAACTGAGGTTACCAGTAGGAAATGGGATGCTGGGAATGATTGGCAAGTGGTGGTGTGGCCCACTGGAAAATGCTGAAGAACTCTTTGTAATTTGATGGAGGACAGGGTGTGTCATCATATATTTGATGGATGCGGAACCTACACATATGAATTTATATTAGTTTGTCAAACAAAGTTATTGCAATGAAAGACAATTAAAAATGAAAAAAGGTCCAATACAATGTGTATGATTAGAACAATGTAGGACATAAAGTTCAACATGGGTGATTATTAGTATTTAATATGAAGTATAAAATATTTTATTATGTTTATAGTTTTTACTATATTTAGTAATAGAGTATATTGCAATATGTAGTCAAAATATAATTTAGTCACTGATTTCATATTATTTATTTTTCAGTATATATTATCTATATATGTTTAATATATTTGACAATAAACACAAAACATTCAGAATAACAAAAATATACATCATTTAAAAAAGGCCTCTGTGGGCCTATAAAAGGAATCTGTGGCTTAGAGCATCAGGAAATTATCATTTCTTTTCCCACTTCAGTTTGGAATCACCCAAGGAAAAGACTTGGGAATCTTAGAGATGGAGATCAAAATATCACCTTTAAAGGTGAATTTTAAAATATGACATAAATACGCAGTTTTATGGATATTCTGAGAATTTCCACAATGAATGAATGCTGCCCAGCCAAAACTGGCAAAGTTGCAAAAGCTCTAACTTCTGTAGTCTGCTGGAGGCCATAGATGGAAGAATCTGTCTGCTCAGAGAACAGCTTTCCCAAGGAGAGGGCTAGACTCCAGGCTATTGAGGACTATTGTCAACATAATATTAATCACTTTATGATGAGCTGGCTGCCCCAGATTCCAAAGCTGGGTCCAGATTTTCTTAGAAGCAGTGATGTTTAATTAGGTCTACAACTTCAAGAGGAAAAAATATAGGTAAAAGTTATAGGTTACTCTGGGTCTAGGCAGTAGGATGGAGGAAACAAATGTAGAATTATAACATAGTTCAACTGTTTCAAAACGAAGTAACAGTCCATTATGACAAATAAACAAAAAAAATTCAGTGAAAATATTTTGAAAAGCAAATCATTTTTGATGATGAAAAGTCCACAAGAATAAGCATTAGAAGATTTTCTGACAATAATTAAAACCTATAGTGTTATATAGCTAGAATGTTTTATTATTAAGAGACCTCTCATATTGAAATGAGGCCTCTGAGAAATCTACCATTGCTTTACAATTCAAAAATACAGAGCGCCATCCTTCAAAATTCTCACTGATATAATTAGTTTTAAAATGTACTGGGGTCAAAAATTTAATGTCTCCATCCCAGAAATTGAGAGTTTAAATAGTCAAAATATAAGATATATTATAAATGATATGAATAACCAGTAAATAAGTTCAAACTAATAATTCTATAAAAATATTTAAACCAACGAGAGATGTGCATGTGTACATTCTTTTGATCACACAAGGAGCATCAAACAAATCATCTATATGTGAGACCAGAAGAAAAACTTAATGCAAACCATTTTATTGAACACAATTTAATACAACAGGAGTTATTTTTAAGGATAATTCTAAATATCCCAATAGATGGGAAGCTCTAATGAGACAGGGGCAGCACTGGAGCAGAATAGCAGCAAAGCCAAGGTCCTAACATTGCTCTGGTATACCCCCAAAATGCTAACATATAATTGCTATTTCCAAGGTAATAGCTAAAAATCAACATCACCTGACAGTTCAATCAACTCAATAAAACATTGGGACCAATATGCTTAAGAAAGAATAAGACTTGTGGCATGTTCACTAATCAACTTTCTCCTGCCTCTACAGCAGAGAAATCCAAGTCATCTTTAAGTCAGTCCTAGCTGTTCTGTGCCTGTCCTGCTTGCGGGTAAGTCAACACCTCTTAGCCTGGTCAAGTCTATTTACTACCCTCTGCCTCCAAACACTTATCTATTCTATTGCCTAGGGCTGCTAGCTTTTGAATGGCCTTCAATGGTCTAGCGTAGGGAACTTCATCCGGCTCTGAGAGTGGCAGAAGAGAGTGTTTTTCATTATATTATTGAGTTCTCTTATTGCTGACCCACTAACATGACCAACAGATTAGGGAAAAAATATACTTAGAGAAAACTGTATGAAGTTGATATGAGATAGCAGAGGCAACATAGATTAGTGAAGTAAGGTTTAATTACACCGTTGACGGTATTAGGAAAACTGAGTCGCTGTGCTGCAGAAATTTGGGATTAAATTCAGATTTCTGGCATCCTTAAGAAAAAATTCAGAAGACATGCCTAGACAGCAGTAAACACCAAAAAGTTAATTTAGCAAGAAGTGAATTTAGCAAGGTGTGAAGTTATTTTAGCAAGAAGTGAAAAACATGCTCTTAAAGAGATAAGAGCAGGAAAAGACAGATGTCCATCTGCTTCTGCCCATTGGGTGAAGATTTTAAAGCCATTTACCAAAGAACGGGAGTCATATCCATAGAAAGAGGAGATAATTTCCTTAAAGTTGCCTGAAAAGGAGGGGATTCAGGTGGTGCCTGGTCCTAGATTACAATAGAATTTCACTAAAAAGTGAGGGATTCACCCCAGGGTCAGCTACCCCTGCTCAATTTGATGGGCAATGACTAGATAAATAGTCTGTTGTGTTGTAAGTCATGTCATGTTTAGTGTCATAAGTCAGTGGTGAGAACAGCCACCTGGCAGGAGGGACTTAGCCACCAGTTGGGAGGAAGTCCTAACAATCCCTAACAACTGTGCTGAAGAATAAAGCTGAGTCTCCAACTATGGTCGTTTAATTATTGTTCCTAACTGTAAGGGGCACTGAATAAA
Source organism: Solenodon paradoxus (assembly GCA_004363575.1). Taxonomy (NCBI): domain Eukaryota; kingdom Metazoa; phylum Chordata; class Mammalia; order Eulipotyphla; family Solenodontidae; genus Solenodon; species Solenodon paradoxus. Next base: position 1,148,824 of record RJWH01000030.1, read on the forward strand.
AAGCATTTCTACCCAGTGTTTGTCTCAAACCCGAGGTCAAAGAAAATCAGGTCAAAAATAAGAGTTCAGCAGCAACAGTCTTAACCAGCTGGAACCCATGTCCCAGATGCAAGACCCTCTCCTTCCTGGGAAGGATATCAAGCTTTCTGAAAAAGATGGAGTCTTGTGCAGAGAATGCAAGACCTTTGAGTTTCCTGAGAAGCCCCTCAGTAATGGCAACTATGTGGGAAATTGTAAAAGCATCCAGTCTCCAGGAACCCCAGATCTCCAAGCTCCTGGGAAACAAGCCCTTTATCTCCCAAGCTACATGAGAATTGAGCTGTTTCCTGCATCCCACTTGGCCGCCACCTTCACCCAGACTTATACAAACCAAATCCCTACCATTCAATGTCAACTCACCTTCTAGAATCTGACCCCTGTTCTCTCTTGGAGAGTGAATAAAAATCTATCACTTGCTCATCAAGCTTTTTATTGTTTCATACCCATACTCTGGTCTTCTCCACTTTAAATCCCCTTACACTATATTTTTCTTTCAGGTAATAGGGTTAAAAATCCCTAATCATTATCATGAGACATGTCCTTGAAATGAGCAATAATAACATATGTCACCATCTAAGTGGCTTTGAACTTGACTTATAATTTGCTATGGACAATGGAATTTTAAGCAGATGAAATGTGTCATATGTGAAAGTAGTATTAAATGTAATTGCTTTGTTTTTTCCTTTCCTGCTCTGCTTCCTGTTTGAGGACATGTCTCATATGTTGTCAAGAATGAGAAGAGCTATGAAGCTTAGCTAAGACCATTAGTGTGCATCAGACCTGAGCTCACCTGAAGCTCCCCACAAGTAAACAAGAAACAATTGCTCCAATAAATCAGGAAGATCTAGGGGATTGTTATTTAAGGAGATATTGATACCTCCTTATAGTTTGCTTGAATCAAAGATGTAAAAGGTAAAGACAAATCTAAAAGAGGAAGATGCAGAAAAATATTGGTGGGGATAATAAATTCTTAAACAATTCTTCCAAAGAAAGATAAAATACTACAGTAAAAAGAAAACAGTTTTACTTCAATGAAATTTTTATTTCCATTCTTACAAAAGGCACTGACAATGAGATCAGTAAATAGGCAACTTTTGGGGTGAAATCCACAACACTTAAAACCAACAACAGATATATTCATAGACATTAATTGCAAATAGAGAAGTTCCAGGAAAAAAGAAAACCCAACTGAAAAAAAATGTGGCCAATTAACTCACAGATGAGACTGCCTATAAGACTGACAAGGAAAAAGCTGTTCACTAGGTAAGTGGGGCAAAACAATGCACACAGTGCCCAGTACACAGTACTGCAAATTAGAGCAGCAAATACTGCCTGCATTAGGCTCCTTGAGCTTCCATAATAAAATTATCATACACTGAGGGGCTTAAAGAACGGTAATTTATTTTCTCAGTTTTGGAGGCTGAAGTCCAAGATGACGGTATCAGCATAGTTAGTTCTACTGAAGAAACTCTTCCTGAATGGCAGCGTTCTCTCTGTGTTCCCATAATCTTTCCTCTTGTACATGTGCGTGCCTCTTCTTTTAAGAACAATTCTATTGAACTGAGATCCTACCCTTATCAGCTCATGGAACTTTAGTTATTGACTAAAAGTCCTATCTTTAAACATAGTCACAGTGGGGGTTAGGGCTTCAAGGTAAGAATTGAGAGTGGGGGTGGGGCAATAATCAGTTCATGGCATTACCAAATGTTAATATGAGCTTTTTGAAAGACTGTAAACTAGTGTATTAATTTTCAAGAGGGATGTAATAGTGCTTAGTAAAATTAAATAGTATAGACTCTGTGACATAAAAAGTCCACACCTGGTTATACGCTATGGAGAAACTCATACAGAAACCACTTACAGGGTTATATGCACATGGATGTCTAGTGAAGTTTATCTTTAAAATAGAAGAGGCCTGTAGGGAACTTAGTTGTCACTAGTACAACAGAAAAATAAAATGAAAAGATAAACAAAATGGAATACTATCCAGTAGACAGAGTTGATAAACTGATAGACATATATTAATATGAATAAATCTTAAAAATATAGTACACAATGGACTGTATAACAAGAATTAAATGGACTGTATAACAAAATATAACTTTTAGAAATCTTAGCTATAAATCTATATAAAATAATTATATTCTTCAAAGATATCTATATATCTAAAGAAATACATCAAAGACATTTAAAAAAAACTTCCACAGAGGTTGGGAAAAAATGAGAGTAGGAATAGGACATGAAAGAAAAAATATATACGAGTGTAAAGATAATTGTCTATTATATAATGAAAAGTGTGACAAACTTAGATTTGTACCTTAGGAGTAGGAGAAAAAGATGGAAAAGGATAAGATGAATGAAAGAAGGGGGTTAAGAAGGAGAAGAAGGAAGAGAAAAGGAGGAGAAATAGCAAAAACAGTAGAAGCATTCATTATTACAACTCAGTTATCTTATGACAAATGGTTCCTAATGCAGCATGGATGAAGGAACAAATCAAACATTATGGAATGCATTGTGAAAGAAAAAAGAAAGCAGGAGTAATTAAAAAATCAAATTAAACAGTCTTTGAGACTAGAAATGGTTAATTGTGTAGTTATGTGGGAGGAATGCCCATCTCGTTTATACAGCTCCATATACAGTTATTGGATACTCTTCTGTCCAATAGCACTCTGACGGCACAAATAACATGACATATTTTGTGCACAACAGTTTACCTTATAGTTTGCAACGCTCCCAGTTATTACTTTTAAATTCATGTCTTTTGCTTCAATTTACCTTATAAATAGAATCTTGCCTAAGTCTTCTTTACTGAATCTCAGAATTTAGAATAGTACCTGACAGATGTGGCTTATATTACATATTTATCAACTACATCAATATAATTTCCACCGCTAGAACAACAAAAGTATAAGTGAGAAAATGATAAATTTCTTAGAAGGTATAGGCTGAAATGCATATCTATTATACCAAGGTATTTAACATGCTCATTATTTAAAATATTTACCGAGTTTTGGTTTTAATACTATACTTTCTTCATCTCATTTTTTATTTCTTTTTGGTGACAGAGTGCATAGTAAGGGAGGCTGTTGCATGAAAATGATTTAAACAATTTTTATTTACAATCTTATATGACAAGTCAAAAAGGGATACCACTGAGCTCAATCAGATTTGAGTAAATCATATTCAGTAATGTTTGAAATTCAATTTTAGATAAATATACCTGTGAGTTATCGCAAGTGCTAACTGTTCAGGCTCAGATGCATAGAGTAGTATGCTATTTGTTCTGGGTTGATTTTGCACATCTCTTGAGCTACAACTTCTCCTATGGATCATCCTATTAAAAATATCATCTTGACATAATAACGATTATTATGTATTCAATTTTATATACACAATACATTAAAAAGAGGACAAACTTGAGCTTCTTGACTTTGTGCCATGAAGCATGTGTGAAATGAAAATTGTAGCTGTATTAAATTTTAATCCAATAGCTAGAATATGCTATTGGATTAAAATAATACATTTTTCTAATACCATAACTACATGCCCCTTAGAAATATTCAAAGGTCTGGTTATGTTTATTTCTTTATACACATGCCTATTCTTGATTAAAATATGTATAAGATGTCACTCACTATATTTAAAATTGACCTATTCTAGTATGTACATGTAGTTTTTATCACATTTGAGGTCTTACAGATATAACTAATTATATATATATATATATATATATCAGGATGTATTATTACCTAGATGATACTGATATGTAGCTATTCCTGCAACTAATTTCTTGTACTTGCTACATGGGTAACAAATACTTTAAAATTTCTTAACTGTGTTGAAAAATAATTTGGCATAAGCACATTACTTGCTATATCTACATAATAACTATAAACATTTTAAACATGAATCTTACACTAATACTATAAAATAGATTTTTATTAAATAGGACACTAATTTAGAATCTGTCTTTATTTGGACATGACTGTATTTAAATTGTTTTTATATAATCATGCATATAAGTTGTATAATGAAATTCCAAGGAGATATTTTATTTGCATAGGAAAACATTTCCAAGTACCCTTTGATCATCTATGCTTATAACTACATCAAAGAGCTAAGCAACACTTATCACTTATACTTGTTTTAAAAATACTACACAAAATTGAAGGATTAACAACATAAGCACGACTTGTTTTCATCATTCAGGCAATTGCAGCTGCAATAGCTGGTTGCACCTGCAAAATGCTGCAATTTGTAAAAATAATAAGTTATTTCCTGCTCTGATTTAAGCAGAATGGATCATATTCTCACTATCTCATACAGGTGTATGGGAAGAGCTTGATGGAGTCATTAACTTATTAAAATGTTAGACTCTATGCACTTTTGCCAAAATTCTTGATTCTTCATAGACAATGTATTTCTAGCTGTGCAAGAATGAAATTTTTGTATTGTTTAGCAATATAGCTGTCATTTAAACTGAGATTCAATTTTCAAGTAGTCGATTTTTATATCAAATTGTGTTTTCCTTTGGTTCAAGAAAAAGTAAAATGTTCAGCTCAGTGTTTACTATTTTACTTCCAAATTTTAAATAGCATAAAAGAATATTTAAGTTTTACTTCAGAATATTGTTTTTCATCTTAAATACCATGTCCGAATGAACACAGGAAAAATACAGTGTTCAACTGTGCAAACCTAAGGGTAAACTCATTTGAAGAAGTCACCTAATTCAAACCTCTGTCTTTATAGCTGGTGAAGTTGAGGTCGACAAAAGTTAAATTAAATGCCCTGCTCAATTTTAAATTATAAAACATAGGGTATAAGAATCATTATTCTATAGAAACTCACTTTCTGCTTCACTCAAATGTCCTTCTCTCATTCATGAGATGCAAATAGTTTCTAGATGTTTTAACAGATTCAAATTCAGACTAGAATATTTGTGAGTACTGGGGATATTAATTATTTGCAAAATGATGAAGATAATTCCAAAAGGGAGACTTCATAGTTTGTACAATGATGTCATTAGACTAAGTACACAAGTTTTCAAACATAGTATCTTCAGGAATAAGACTTAACTATATGTATAAATTCTGTAATACTTTAAAAAGTCAATAATTTTCATTTATATTAATGTTATTATTTATGCAACTCCATTGAATTCCTATTCTCAGAACTTAAGATCAATTTTTGCAATGAGAGTCTAAATTAGCAATATGTCATTCTGAATGGACATCAGAAAGCAGAACAGATTCATAGCCACAACACTGCACACTATGAATAGTATCCCTGAATGAACATATCTTTGGTTAATGAAAGTTTTCCAATTATCCCCATTATTATTTGCATTGATTTTCTATTTGCTGACAGGTAAATAATAGTACTTCTAACATATTGCATGACAAAAATCAAAGAGAAAAATTATTTTTTTTAAATATAAAAACACCCCTTCTGAATCTCCAAAATTTTTTCTTCACATTTTTCTAGAGGTAAAGATTAAATGAAAGGCACATCAAGTCTTCAGAGAACGGAACTAATGGATATACTTGTTGATATATACATATATAATTAAAGCACCCAAAATGGGAAAACTAAAGTGAATTCATAGTACTAGGGTGACTAAACACTTTAGCTATCTCCTAGAACAGAGTGCACATTTCATTCCAGGTATCATAGACTTGGGTCTCCTGGGGAGATCCAAACTATAATATCTTTCAGTTCCTCCAGTTTCTTTCTCCAGTATTGAGAGGTCCACTTCTACTCAAGAACAAAATGGATCTGTAAACATGATGGAATCACTCAGTTTGGGATAAATAATGAAATTATAAATAACTAAAGTCATCTGATCTTTTATCTCTTTATTTTATCTTCTCAATGTGGCTCTCTTTCCCAGGAAACTGATGTAGTGGAACGGGCTTTCTCAAAGGTGGAACAACTTTGATGAGCTCTGCCTTACACTTTAGCAGTTGAAGTTAACTTGCTTTCCTACTTTCTTAATTTCAGTTTCTAACTAGGCTAAGACTTAAATAAATGTCAGAAAGAGGTGCCCTGCAGGTATTTACATAATTGAGCCATAGTTACTCTGACAGGAATTCATCCTGAGGTATGGGATTAGAATTTCCATAAGGAACAGACAGATACCTAAGATATCCCTTTGTGCAAAAGACATATAAAAAGGTGGTATGTAATACTAGGGAGAACGTCTTTTCCTTTTTTCTTACAGAGACAACTAATTGACAACTAATCACTGGATTTTGTGACTTAGTTTTACTTCAATTACTAACTAATCATTAATGGAATCATTTCAATATTAATAGAAAAATGAGTCATTTTTCCTAACAGATGTCATCTATCAATATGAAACCGAATGCTATTAGTAAAATGAGAGGTAGAATAATAAAAAATTTAAATTTTAGTCTCTGGAATTCTATTGCCTGGTTTATATTCTGACTACATTGTTGTTAACTTTCTTAAGTATTAGTTTCCTCATCCTCATCATAAAAAAGAGGGCAATGCAATCATATGACCTTTCTGATGGGGTATATTTTTAGAAATGTACCACTGGGTGATTTTGTTGTACAATCATCATAGAGTATATTTATGCAAGTCTAGATGGTATAGCCTATTACAAACCTAGGTTAGATGGCATAGTTGGTTTCTCCTAGACTCCAAACTTGTACAGTACATTACTGTGTCAATCACTGTAGGCAATTGTACCACAATGGTATCTAAATATCTAAACATAGCTAGACATCAGAAAGAAAACAGCCATAGCTAAAGAAGAATTGAACTGGTAAGGGTCAATGTAATGGATTCTATACAGATGCTGATTTACAATGATGCACACCTTAAACCTATATGATGTTATGATGCAACGTTCCTTAATAAATTATTGTTTTAAACTAAAGAAACTACTGAGGAATAAAAAGCAATTAAAGGGTCTAAAAAGACATAACAATCATGGGCAGTATGTTTTTCTTCATTAGACTGGAGATCATTTTTTAAAAGGACAAATTTTGGACAACTTTTGGAAAAATCTAATATAGCTTCCTTATTAGATATTTTATTAAAATAATATAGATCATATAAAAAGGAAGAGATACAGTAAAAATACAATGTATAGAAGGTAAACACTGGCACCCCGCTGAGGGCACCTACCATGAATGAGGCTTACAGGACTGACTGTTGCCCTGGGTAAAGCAGCGAGTGAGTGGTGAGCGCATGTGAATGCCTAGGTCATTGCTGCAAACTACTATCAACTTCATAATCAGTGTGTACTTAGACTACATGAAATTTATATACAGCTATTTTTTTCTCATCAATACTAAATTAGCTTTTGTAACTTTTGAAATTCATAAAAATTTCATTTTTTTAAACATTTTGACATTTTTGTAAGAATACATAGATTGACAGAAAAACACGTTACATCGGTGTGCCCTGGTGGAGTAGCAGTTCATCTGCTGCCTCTGGCCGAGCACATTCCACATGCATCCCAAGGACCTAGGTTTGTGTCCCAAGGACAAAGGGGAAAGTCAAAATGTACAACTAAAAAAAATAAGTAGGGAATTAGGCATCTTCTTCCTCTCTCTTCCTGTCTGCTTACCTGCTCACTTTCATTCATACCTGCCCTTTTCCTTAAAAAAAAAAAAAAAATGCTGTTCTGCTGTACAAAATATTTTCTTTCTTAATATCCTTTTCTATAAGCTTCTTTTCCATTTTAATTATTTTAACTTTTTAAACGTTTTTTTAAAAATTAAGACACAAACACACATCAGCCTAGGCTTACACAGAGGTGGCATCCTCAACAGTGCTGTCTTCCCCTCCACTTGTCCCGCTGGAGGTTCTTCAGAGGCCATACCTCACGGGGAGCTGCCGTCTCTGAGACATTTCCTTCTTCTGGGATATGTCCTGAAGGGGATGCCTGAGTCTTTGAGGAGCTGTCTCTCTTTTCAGAAATAAATACAAGGTTGTTTGCTTGGTCTGTTTCTTTTCTTTTTTTTCTCATCATAGACTTGCTTGTAAGCAGATAGTACGGCATGAACATTCCTCTCTAAAAGAAAACTTTTTGGTATTGGGCTTCTATGTAGGTTGTAAGGAGTATTTTGAGGTCTGCAAAAGATGCTGCTAAACCTTCACTAAGAATTTTTTTATTTTTTTGATAGTCTTCTTGGTCTCCTGCAGTTTTCTTTAATCTTGCCTCTTTCTTCAACTCTGCATTCCTGTTCCAGTTCCTACAAGTCTTCATTACTCAATTCCTCAGGAACTGCCTCTAGGACCTCTTCAGTGTCATCCTCATCCACACCTAGATTAACTTTTTAGCCATTCCAAGCACAGCAATGTTCATTTTTTCAATCTCTACAACCTTGGCAAACCCTTTGAAGTCATGAACAGAACTCTAAAGTCTCTTTTTCCAGATGCCATTCATACACTCCTGGGTAACATTTTCCAAGGCCAAGCAAGGTCCTTGATGCAATCATAGGTGTTTCTAATCCTTCCAGAATTCTGTCAATGTCTTTCGGTGTCTCTCTGAGTTGGAGCAATTGACGGGAAATATGTTTCTTAGAAAGTAGGCCTTAAAAGCTGTTATAGTTTCTAATCCAGTCATGGGATGAAAAAGGTGGTGTTTGGAGGGTGATGTCCTCCAAGGTGATGTTTAGGATGAAGATGTCCGATAAAAGGAGGATATCCACGAGCATTATCAATAACAAGCAAAATCTCTAAAGGTATGCTGTGCTCCACAGTACTGCTCCATTTTGCTGGCAGAGCACTTTAGGGTGGCTTCTTAGAAGACCAGCTGAATCTCCATGAACTTCTTATTGCTTCTATAATATGCTGGCAGTGTGTACTTATTCATATGCATAGAAGCCCCGGGATTCTCACTGTGTTAGATTAAGAATTGATTTAATTGGTAGCCTAAAATACTGCCCCAAGACAAGACTCTTATCCTGTCCTTAAACATCTTGAAACCTGACAGATTTCCATTCCTTATGGATAAAATCCTTTCAAGCATCCATTTCTAGAACGGGAAGTTTTCATCTGTATTGGAGATTTGCTCTGGAAGTAATTTTCTTCCACTATCAGCTTATGTAGAGCTTCCAATTTTTTTTTCATTTGCCTGTATATCAGCACTTGCAGACTCACCACTCACTTTCACATATATAATGAGTAATGATTCCTGAATCACCAAGAGCTAGCAGCAAATTCAATATTGTAGTTGGTTTTAGCCTTCTTCCAACATCACAAAATGTTTGCTTTAGTCGTTATCATCGTGGGGCTGAGACAGTCCTGTTTCTAATCTTCAGTCCAACTCATGAGAAGTTTCCACATATCTGATAAGGGCCCTTCTGGAAATTCTGTTCATCTCATGGCTCCAATGGAGCAAATTCTGTAACAGATTCTGTCACTAGGACTACTTCCTGAGCCAACTTCCTTTTTGATGTAATGCCTATGCTTATTCTAGAAATAGCTGAATTGTGTAAGGATATGGGAAAAAAAAAAAAAAAAAAAAAAAAAAAAAAAAAAAGATATCCCCAAACAAGAAGAGTAGAATATAAAGACCTCTAGGACAGAGACTGAGAAAGAAGGTAACAAAAGGTGACTGAGAATCTAATTATAATACTAAACGATACACCCCTGGTTGGAGACATTATAATGAGACCTGCAATGTTATAGAAGCATGAGGGTGGACTGTGCCATCTAAGACAAAAAAGAGCTAGTCCCCCACGTGGAAGATACAGATCTCCCTTCTAACCCAAAAACTATGATTGCCCATAAAAAAATAAAATAAAATAAAAAATAAAAAACCCTGACTCTCTAGAACCATAGAGAGAAGGTTGCTTTAGAACACAGTTACCCTTCTCCATTGCTTTGTAAAGCAACAAAGATCTCACTCTCTTTACCAAATCCAGTCTCTGTCCCATTGGTTTGCAGTCACCAGGATATCAAACCTCTCACAGATTGGTAACATTTCCATCACTTGGCTCTTGTTCTTCAAGATCTAAGCTATGGTGGAATGGGACACTTTTTAATGATGAGTAATGACCATACCGATTTTCACTTTCATGGTCTGTAGCCACTTTAATTTTGTGTCTAAGTCAAACTGGCTGTGACTTCTTACTGGCAACACTAGCAATGTCTTGTTTTTTGGTGTTTTTTTTTTTTTTTTTTTTTTTTTTAATATTTACTAGCCTTGATGTACAAAACAATACAAGATAAAATCAATCACAAGGGAAAATAATAGTATCGTGAGACTTGGTAAAAATATGGTGTGTGTAAATGCTACTATGTCACTGAGCAACAGGAATGTGGGACCACAGTTGTATTGTGGTTCCTCATTACTGAAACATCATTATATGGCACATGAGCGTAGTAAAATTTCAGTGAGTCATAGTAAAATTAGATAGGCTTTTACATAAATCATGCCAGATAGTTCAAAAGACATTAGTAAAGGAGTTAGATCAAGAGTTGTGGTGGACGTTGCTTTGCCACTGAAACAATATCCTTCTGAACATTCTATCTTGATTAGCAGTTTGTGTCTACAAAGTGCCAGAGATTAAATATTTTCTGCTTTGCTAGCCATATGGTCGCTGTTGTAAACACTCAACAGACTTAGGCAATATGTAAATGATGGGTGTGGCTAAACTCCATTAAAACTATATATGAATACAGACCAAGCTAGGCAATGGACAGTTTGCCAATTTCTGTTCTACTTCCTGTCCTACAAACTGCAAGCCTTTTCTACTGATTGGTGGGAACACAAACTACTCTTAGGTGCCTAAGCTCTGGGATTTTCTTTTAAAACTCTTCAGACAGATTCTTCCTTGACCTTAGCTTGTCATATTCTAATCCTTAATTAAAGACCAGAAGGGCTCCTCTGTAAATCTTAAGAACTCTCTCTGGGTACTGTTCTCGCCTTTCCTTTGCTCTGCCCTGCAAACTAGCTGCTTTGACCTCCCTGAAGTACCCATTCTTTCTCCAGAACTCTGGGAGAAACTCTGGTTTCTGGCCATCCCTGAACTTCAAACCAGAAACTTTCTGGAGGCAGTTGTAGGGCTCATCACATTAACTTCCTCTCCCTCAGGCACCACTGCCCTAGTTCAGTATTCAAATCTGAAATCCATTGTTTTATATATTTTGTCTAATTTGTTTTTTCAGTTGTTTCAGATGATAGGGTAAATTGGTCTCTGTCCATCTATTAAATGGAAATCCGAGTAGTTTTGTTTTCTAATATTTCACATACAAGGAAACTGAGGCTTGGAAATATTTAAAACTTTAAGTACGTAAAAGAGCTAATTAGTAAATAAAAGAGATAAGATTCAGCTATAAGTAAAGAAATAAAATTCAATACCAGGGTTTCTAATTTCCAAACAAATACCTTCTCTATTGCACTACACTGCCTCCATCAGAGGTTTTAACCACAACTGGCCCTTTAAATACAAAACAGTGAACTGCAGCCTTTACTAAGAGAAACTAGCAAATGAAATTTAAACCAAAAATGTGGGGGCCATCTTACCATATTTTGAAAAACTTGGGAGGTCTCAGATACTTTTCTTATTTTTCAATGGGGTCATTTTTTTTCTCCCATTTTTTTCATTTCTAATAGGGTTCTGCTTGTGAAGAATATTTAGGATTATCTCCAACTGGTGGGAAAACTTGCCCATTTTGATGATCTGATACTGATAAGCTTTCTACTGGAAAGTTACCATATGGCTCAAAATTCAGCTCCTGCATGTTCTAGGGATGTGACTTCTTTGCAAATGTACTCAAATTACTTTTTACGAAGGAGAGAAAAATATTGCTAAACTACATCATCACAATGAAATGAGATGTGGAAAAGTAAATGTATAAATTCTCTGTTCATTTTTACTGCTTTCACTATGCAATTCCTTTTAACATTTTTCTGAGATAGCAATACTTTTTTGAATGGTAAAACATATGGCATTTTGAGTGTGCCAAGTGAGAGATATTATTTTGATAGTGAATAGTCTCAAAAATGTATAGCATTATATCACTAGGAGGCTGTTTATGAAAAAGCAACATCTACTTATAAATACATGTGTTATAATATATGGTAATACATGTATATATCTATAAACACATAACCTGAGTTTGTCACAAGCAACATATTTGTAAATAAAACATTATGCAAATAATGCTATGCCACATGCAACTCCTTCTAAATATATGAGAAGCTGATTTCTTACAACAGAAAAATACTCTAGATGGTGATTCATACATTTCAATATCTTTGATTTTAATTATTGCTGCATATATATCATATATAACTTTACTTCTTAGTTAACCATTTAAATTGTTTTTAATATGACATGAAAATGATATTTTGATCCTTGTTGCATTTAATGTTGATTCCTTGGTAGTTATATATCCATCAGAAACTTCCTACACGAGCACACAGACATGCTCTTCTTACTTGCACATGAATGTAACACATTTTCTCCTTCCTAAAATGAATGGGATGAATTGCAAGAAAGCTTCTAGCTCCAGGATGAAACATGGTAGATGACTATTACATGTTCCTCATTATAGGGTATATTTATCTCTTTGAAGCACATTAGAATACTGCAAGACGATTATCTCCTCCATTATTTTTATGAGGAAATTTAGTGCAGGAAGATTCAATAATTTACTTCAATCTGAAAAGTGGCAAATACGTGATTAAACCTAAAAATTGAACTATTGTCTATATTTTTTCTGTAATACTGGTTTTCAAATCTTTTTATCAAAGATACATTTTAGATTCCTATGAGCAATCTCAAGTTTAAAACAATCTCAAGTTTAATATGTATTAATGTATTTACTTTCACATATTAAAAATGAAATCATAATGATGCAATTATACATATATATATATATAAAGACTTGAAATCAAATGTTTTGAACAAGAGTTTCAGTCATTTAATGACCTCCACTTCAATTTACTTCTATACTGTGATGATTTGCAGTGAGAAGAAATCTACTTATAAAGACAAATCATTGTATATGGAAACAGTTTTTTAAAAGGCACACCTCATAATCTTAATATTCCCTTCAATTAAAATTATCAAGAGACATGAAATATGACTAGAAATTTTTGTTTCTTTCATAATTAGAATAGCTAACAACTACCTAAATTCCTTGCATGAAACATCTCAGACAGAATACTATCAATTCTTCTCCTTGTATTATTTTATATTTTGATGACAGTACACACATGAATGTTTTCAATGATCTTTCCTGAGGTTCAAAGTCGTAACCGAGACAGCAGACCAGAGCCTGTTCTCACATTAGTTAAGTTGTGACAAATAATGTCCAAGGTGCATATAATTGTACAATTTAACTCTGTAGCAGAATTTCCACCTAGAAACATGGTTTGGCATGATCTAACTAATGTGAGCCCTCAATCAATGATAATATCAACAATGTTATCATATAAATATTCTCTTGTTTTTGTGGAAAAAAGTCTGCATCATACTCGCTTATATTGACTTGCCACTGTAAGTAAACAAAACATGTCAAATTAATGTGTGTTTTGAACTTACTAAGTTAGATTTTATTTTATCCTCATATTCTAAATATTTTCATGACAGAACTTCATTTTGTTTTTTTCTTTTCCCAAATAAATTAAGCTAGAAGGGATATATGTGTCCCTATCCTTATTTCTAGTTTGTCTTGCTCTTGACTTTACTTTTTTGAGATGAGCACGGTTTCTGGTGTTTAGTTTGTTCTTTTCACCTCTCTGCTCATGTCCTCATTAGAAGGTGTATCTGTGGCTCCTCATTTCCTTCAACGTTTGATATATTTCAAACTTGTAAAATAAAGAGTCACTGAAGACTTCTGCAGAGAAGCATACATTTCTCATTATTCAATGAGGAAAGATATGACATGAAATCAGACAGAACAAAAATTAATTATGATGTTCTCTGAAGAAATAGTCAAAGGGATAAGAAAGTTATGTTGAAATTATATTCTCTGAAACAGATGAAGTGTTTTCATTGACAGGGTACAAGTTTACACTCTTTGTTATGTTTTTCTTTGTTTTGCCCTTGATTCTTATAGTTTTTCTAATATCAGCAGTCAATGAGAGAAAAATAGTTTGGTTATACCAAGGACTTTAAGATGATATTGATTTATATGATAATAAGACAGGGGTTAACATTTTTTAAAAATCAGATATTCCTGACAACACATAAAAAAAAAACTTTTGGGCTGGATGATGAGACAGTGAAAAGCAATACCAACATATTTACTTAATAATGACAGCAATATATATATATATACACACACAGTGTGTGTGTATAGTGTCAGTTGCATCCTGTTTTAAAAATATCTTTTCTATGATTAGAAAGTACAGGAAAAAGATTTGAAATTTCACAATTCAAAATTCAAGGATATGAATACATGAATGTTAACTCAAGATAATAAAAAGGACTTAAAGATAAAAAAAAAGTTTATGAAAATGAAATTAAAGTTACTTTAGAACTTTTATATCAATGCAGAGTCTGTATATCAGAATGTATAAACTGAAATAGTAAAGGTTTTCAACATTATAAAATGGGATTCTCATAGTTGGAGTTTTTGAATTCTGGCAATCCATAATGTCTTGATGTCAATATCATTCAAAAAATGTTTTTAAGAAAACCATTGTTGTATGCATAATTCACATACCAACGTGTTTTGGGAGTACAATTTAAAGTTCGTTAAGAAGACAATCTTACTATATTCTAAACTCAGATGTGATGACAAAATCATGTAACCAGTTCCTATGGAATTAATATAGACTTAATTAAAATAAACACTTTTACTTCCTTTACATATAGCTAGCTATTTCTTCATCTAAAATTTCCACAAATAATTTCGAAGATTTAAAATGTTTTCAGATTTGAAGTTTAAAACATCTATCACACTACCAAAGTAATGTTATCTAATTGAAGACATATATATGTATATATACTCTTTAAAGTAGAAAAGTATCTATATATTTAAACTTTTGTGAAGAATAAAATATTTTATCTGATTTGTAATGTTTACTTTATTGCAATAAAACTAAACACAAATAATATTGCAAATACACATTACATAACTGTTATAATAAGCTTAACATATATTTAAGTCTATTTAATTATAAAATCTAGACAACATTAGTGATTTATTAAGTTATTATAAGATATTCCATTCATGTTTCAATTTCATTTTTGCAAAATAATTGTTCTTCACTACTCAGTCATTTTGCCCTTAGAAAACAGAATTTACTTACTTTGGATGATAATTTCAAGGGAATGAGCTCCAGGTTTTGCATGAAATTTGTGTAATATTTTCTCCTTTATCATTTATCTAAGCATATGATAAATACATTGCTTTCTGCCAGGATTGCTTCCTGGGAGCAGGGGTGAGGAAAGGGGCACCGCAGGATAATGAGAGACTCAAGAGAGAGGGAGATGATAGAAAAGGTGGGGATCAAGGGGCCAACAGCTTCTCTTTCTCGGACTGAAGGCCCTGACCATTCTGGTCTCCACCTGTTTATTGGGTTCATACTCAGCATGGCTTCAAGCAGCTTACACAGGCAAGTTTAGAGTTACATTGGGTTGCTTATGATGCCTTTGCTCTCTAACTACATAACTGTATCTTATTTTGGCAGGTGAACAGTCACAGACACACTGTCCCAGTGTTTTCACATGGCGACCCAGGCCCGGTGGTCGAGGCCTGGAGTCCTTGATGTTCTGCCAGCTCCCAATTCGTCCTTGCTCTGCTCTCTGCCCCCAACAGCTTTCATGATATGTCATTTGACATTCAATATGATGAAATAGCATGTAATATATTCTAATAGTAACAGAAATTTATATAGGAGGAAACACTAAAATATTGGAAATACAAAACAGTTTCAGAATATTAAAGCCACTAGCTTAGTCACAAATATTAAACAAAAAGATCCTACCTGATGAATCAAAGTTCACCTCATTGCCAGGACTCGGACCCACATCAATGGATACAATTGGTAAGAGCTTCCGAAAGTCCCATAGTTTTATAACTCCACAGGCATCACAGGAAGCTATTATGTGACCCTTTAAAATACGTTAAAAAAAGAAGTATATATAGTAGCTCGTGGAAAAGTATAGTTGTGCTATTTATTAAATCTACAAGAATAATTTTCCTTAAACTAAAAAGTAAATATTATAATTTTGCCTTGGGCATAATGTTATTAAACAATAAAATATATGTAAATCTTTTAATGAATTTTAAAAGGTGATTTTTCTAGATACTCTGGATTATTTTCATTATATGAGAAGATGTCATAAAGCAAAAAATTGTCTATATATACACATATCATATATCATATATATGACATATTCAATCTACATATAAACTGCACTAAAAGTACACCTCAGTTTTTATGTTTGTAATTAGTATTAATAATTTATACCTCAGATACAGTAAAATTAAAATTCGCATAAGATAAAAAACAAAAAGAGGTAGAAAATCAAATGGATACAAGAAGAGTTTTTATCATAGCAGGTACTACCACTGGGGCTAAGTGAACTGACAAGGAATGGGAGACTATTATTAACAGAACTTTTTGGTACTGTTTTGGTATCATATAATTCATTAAGGAGACAGGTAATTTGATGAAGAGAATAGAAATCAAAAGGATGGTGAATAAATTCAAATGTTATGGAAACAGGTGAATATTTTCTTAGTATGGTGAAGGATAGATCTGGAGTGGTGGTGGCAAACTTAGTCAACAGATGTTGATTTACACCTTAAACCTATATAATGTCTTGATGCAATGTCCTTTTAATAAAATCAATTAAAAAAAATAAGCAAAAAGGAAATACCAGCGTCAGTTCTGAGCTCATTGTCTGACTACACTCCTTTACTTGGCCATTCAGTAGATATTTATTGAGCATCTACTTCATGTCAGGGTCATGATATAGAGAATGGATATGAGGGATTTCTGTTCTATGGAAAATCACAGTCTATACTCATTCTCATCATTATGTCATTTAATCTCTGCTGACTAATTGAATGTGAATATTGATCACATTAGGTACATATATATAATGCTTATGATCAGTCATTATACTGATAGAGTGTCATTTTCAATTCCAGCTTCCTCTCTTTAATGCCTAGGCAAAATCATCCTGTTTTCTGTCTAAATATTCCAAAATGTTAAAATAATATCTTGATTATTATATATTTTTCTTGTACTATTTTTGTCATTTACTCCTTAATTTCTATCCTTACTGCAAAAATAAATAAATAAAAGTGCTTCTTGTATTATAGTCCAATGGACTGTGTTTTTCCCTAAACATACCATTAATACAAAACATGTCATTGTTTTTAAAATTCTATAACAGTTGTCACTGACAAAGTAATACAACAACTTTGTCCCCAATCTAATAAATGGAATGTTAATCTTTTTTATGACTTAAAAGGAACATAGTGAACTTGGAATGTTTTCAAATACATAAACACATAAGAATTGTAAAGTATAAGGGAATTTAATATTCAGAAAAGCAAAGAACAGTTCTTAGGATTAGCAGAGAATATTAATTTTAGAAATAAAAAGATGTTTTCCATGTGTAAGCCTTTTAAACCATGTGTGATAGTTTTGCCAAAAGTGTTTTTGTTGTATAAGTAATTAATTGTAAGGCAAGTTCTCCCAAGAAAAGAAAAGAACTAACTGGTTGACAGCTCGGTTTGCTTGCACCATTAAAATAAGAAACCCACTCTGTAAACTGATGTGCTATTGTTTTCTAATATATTG
Source organism: Solenodon paradoxus (assembly GCA_004363575.1). Lineage (NCBI taxonomy): Eukaryota > Metazoa > Chordata > Mammalia > Eulipotyphla > Solenodontidae > Solenodon > Solenodon paradoxus. The sequence goes on from RJWH01000030.1 coordinate 1,166,621, forward strand.
TGTACTCTGACTTCACATTTTCAAAAAATCTGATCATCAGAAAACACCAAAACATACAATACTATATACAAATTAAAATCTGAATGACAAGGGCGTATGTACAATTCACAAAACAAGTCCCTTTGTACAATATTGCCATTAATATACATATTTGTCAATTTATTTAAATATCTTGCATTTTGCATTTTTAATTTTGTTATTAATTTTTCAGGTCTCAGGATGTCACATAAAAACATGCTTCATGAAGTTATTTTGAATGCCTCTCACTATTTGATATTTTCAGAACAAAACTGCTTATAGGAAAAGAGTCATGCAGTAAAAATATTGCAGTTAAACTGTTTGTCACAAAATTACCTAGAACCTGTTGAAACACAGAAGTCACAGAATGGTGAGGCTTTTTTTCAGGTTTGAGAACAGAATAGAAACATTTAAATAAGAATTTCATGTGGCTGTTCTCTTCTTACCAAGGCTTGATGCACTTGTTTGGATTTTATGAATCCCATGATTCTAAAAATCAAAGTTTGCTTTATACCATGGAATACTAAAATCTGAGAAAATACACTAAAAATCAAAAAAATAGGTGCAATTAGACCCAAACCATAAAATACAGAGAATATAGGAAAAATGCTCATGATGTCAAACTCGAAGATGTCTTTGGGGAGTGACACTTATGGCAAAAGAAACTAAAGTGAAAGTAAAAAATTGGAACTACATAAATTTTAAATTTTCTATAGAGTGAAAGAAATTGCAACTAAAACAAAAAGGTAACTTACTGAATGAGAGAAGTTATTTGCACAGCACATATCAGAAAGTATGTTTAACCATACATTCGGTTTCATATAGCTGTTTAATACATCAGTTTAATCAAAAATATTAAGAGCTGATAAACCTCACTGACAAAAAAGCAAACAGCCCACTAAAAAAGAGAAGAGCTGAATACAGATCTTTCTGTAAAAAACACAGAGATGTCCTACAGATGCATGAAAAAATGCTCTACATAGCTCACCATCAGAGAACTGCAAAAAAAACTACAATGGTGCATACTTCACATCAGTGAGAATGGCTTACATCAAAAAGACTAGCAACAAGTGCCGAAGATGATGTGGTGAAAAAGGAACCCTCCTGCATTATTGTTGGGAACGTAAATTAGTGCAACTTCTTTGGCAAGTTGTATGGAGATTCCTCAAAAAATTAAGATGGATTTAGCATTTGATCCAACAATTCTATTTCCAGGCACATACCAAAGAATACAAAAACAAATCAGAAAAATTATATGTACCCTTCTGCTCATAGTAGCACAAGTTCACAAGACATGGAATCAACCTAAATTCCTGTCAACAGACAACAAGATAAAGAAGCTGTGGTCCATATACCCAATGGAATTCTAGGCAGCTGTTAGAGAAGATGAAAACGTACCCTTTGCAAAAACTTAGAAGGACCTTGAGAGGATCATGCTATTCATAATAATCCAGAAAAAAAGAGAGAAATATAAGATGATTTCATTCGTACATAGAATATAAACAAACAAAACAAAGAGGTAAATCTCAGGGAATAAAGAAAAACAAAAACCAAAATTGCAGGTTTGTAGATTGTGTACCAGGAGGGTAGGAGCAGGAGCTGGGAGAGAAGGAAGTAGAAACCAAGGTGGTAGAGAAAAGGGTCCTAGGAATATGGTGGATGTGGTGTAAATTACATACAGATTGAGTGCAAATTCAATATCCTAAAATCCATATAGCAATGTAAACAAAAGCATTAATAAAGCTATTTTAAATAGATCTATCATCTCTTCTATAAAATGGGTATTTAGTTTTAATAGTTTCACATTTAACTTTTATTGCTGCCAAATGATTAACATCAGTCAATACTATTAAATATAATGACCCAAGAATCATGCTAAATGATTTATTTATAAATAGTACATATTATCTTAAATGATTTTAAATTATTAGCATCTTATAGCTAGATTTATCCATTTCCTGAGGAACTTAGATGCTAAAACTAAATATGATAACATGAATATATAAGTGATAGAAATAAGGTTGTGTTCAGGTACCTTTTGTTATATTTGAATTCCCAGAACTAGACATAGTCCCTGCTAATTATAAATTTGATATTGAATAAACCATTAAATGAATAAATATAAAGGGAATAGAGAGGAATCAATATTGACTTGTGTGTGATTTAAAATTATATTTTCCTAACATATAAAAATGTTAAATGAGCTGAAGCTCAGAAAAATTGTTTTTGTGATCACCAACTCAAATGGGTTAATTAAATAGCATTTAATAAAGTGGACAAAGACTATCCTTGAGATGAAAGTGAACACTCATGAATCCTGAGTGCTCCTGTTAAATCTTCTCACCTCCCACTTAAAGATCCTGTAGTCATAGAGACATGAAGTTAATTATGTTACAGAAGAATAGCATAATATCAAACTAGCTTTATCCATGACTGCCCAAAATACTGGTGAATGTCTAGCAATATATACCAGGCATTGCAAAAATACTTTTCAAACTTTTAATGCTACTTCTGAAATGTATTATAAAATTACTTAAACGTTATTATAAAAAATTTAATATAGCACCAAAAATATATAAAAAATTAAAACAAGTTTTATTTCTAATACTTTAATATGAAGAACTAAATCTTGTTATGTTGTGGATTCAGAGAACTGTCAAAGGTAGCTTATGTATGAAAATTTGATACCAACAATATTCAGGAAGACAAGTAGACTGAGCTATTATCTCTTTGCCCAGAGGTTTAAAACAGATTTATATATTGTAAAACAAAGAAGGAAAAAGAGAACACTGGAATGCTAAAGATGTCATTTATAATGTAAATGTATAATTAGATGAAAAATGTAATCATAATTCTAATTTAATGTCCAGCACAGTGAAGAAATAGATAAGATTAAGACCATTCAAATAGTCTGACAGCATTTGAGTCTTGACTCCAGACAAACCTAATGTCACCTGCTACCTGCCCTGTCTGACATTGTTTTGTGAGTCAATGAACACCTCAAGTTTGTTTAAGTTAGCTTGCTTTATTTTTTTACTTAAAACTTGTTCTATTTTTCTGCTCAAGTGAGAATAATCACAATATCCATACTGATAACGATACAGAAAACAAATAGATTTAAGTTCCTGGCAAGAATGCAAATTAATAGGTCCAATTAGCAGTTTTTATTGGAATAAATTATGTTAAGTACAATTTATAGAATTGCTTCATTATGTGCAAGTATCCCGTTTTAGAGATGAGGAATAAAACTTAAAGACATTGAGTTTACTAAAATTACCTAAGCAGAAAGATCTGGAAGGAAATGTAAGTAAAGGATTGGACAACTTCATTGACTACAGTTTTAACTGAAATGCTATATTCTATTTATTGAAACATCCAGCACAATGTATTATAGATTTTTAAAAATATTGATCACATTCCCCAATTAAGATACATTTAAGTAAGTCAATAACTCAGATCAATATTTTTCACAAAGATGTTCCTCAGAATATTATTTATAAGATAGGAGAGTATAAATATAAGAAAATAATTGTCTCTAGATAGATATATAGATATGCATAAATATATACATATATACAAACATAAAATTATAACATAAATAATATATGGACATTTCCAATGATTATTAATATAAAGAAAAACATACGTATGTAGTTCAATGAAAGAAGCAGCAAACAAATTGTTTATACTCTGGTGCACACATACACAAAAAGCATATGTTGAAAATAAGGTTGGTAGGAACTAAATCAGAAATAATTATCTTCAGGTGATAGGATGAACCATTTTTATTTTTTCCTTTTAGCATTTAAAAAATTTAAATTTCATAAATTAGCATAGATTATTGTTATAATCATAAAATATTTTTGAATAATAAAATCAAAACATCATGCACAATATCTGTCAAGTGATCTAATTTTCATTTCCTAAAATTCTACTATGTAAAATGGGCATGAAAGAGGGGTCATCAAGCAAATGGCAGAAACATTAAGCTCTAGAAATATCAGCTGCTTTCAATATGTGAAGGTAATGACCTGCATCTTGGTATTAAGGTATAACTATAATAAAATGTTTAGGCTCATTAGGAGGAAAATTAGTATTTCAAACATTTTTAGTACTGATACATTAGCATGTCTCTTAGGACAGGCTTGTGCAGCATTAGGTATTAGGTTTTAAGACCACTTCCTTATTACCCTGATGGCAAAAATAAGTCAAATAAATTATGAAATTAGAAAGGAAGAGGCAGGTGAAATTTGGGGATGATCGAAGAGTGAAAATCTAAGAAGGGAATATAAAATATTGGCAAATGTGGGTAAGATTGTTGTGTATTTCTTCCTTATATGTTGTCAATCTGGTCATCATAAATAACTTGTAGTACTGATCCTGCCCCAAGGATATGGGGGCTGAATAGCTCACAAATAATTATTTAGCATCAAAGTATACTACACTACATTTTACATTATACTACATAATCACAAATTGTTCAAAGTGATTTACATGTATTATCTCATTATCTCTAATCCTTCATCTCTACGGTTAGGTTGTTCAGATGAGAAAACCAAGACATAACAATGTTACGCAACTTACCCAAAGTCATTTTGTTAATACAACATAGATCCAGGATTCAAATCTGGTCAATCTAATTTGAGTTTCCAATCTACTAAGAGCATAACAAGGAAAATATTTTCATGTTTTTGCTTAGATGTTTTGGGGGAATGGCAACCCAAGAAGTATCCTTTAAGTGCTTAGAGAACATATTTTTATTGACATAGAATACATTGAAAGAGAGAATTCTTTAATAAAATATCAACAATTAGGCATTAGCAAAAACAAATTTGCATTTAAAAGTAAAAAGGCAGAAGAATAATTAGAAATAGACAAAGACACTGTATGTTAGGGAATAAATATTTAGTGAGCTTTACTAGGTCCCTAGCTTGGGACTAAGAGCAAAAGAGACAATGGATATAAAATATAAAAGTGTTCATAGTATATTGTTGATGAGAGAGGAGAAATCAGGCAATTACAATGAACAGTTAAGTGCTAGAAATAGGTAAAAATTATTAAGAATAGCAATTGAACACTTAATCCAAGCTTATGGCATTGAGAAGGTTTCTTTTAGGAACAGAGCCCTAGGATAGATCCATCAAGTGAATGCAGTTTTCTAGAAGTAATAACATTTCAAATAGATTAACATTATGAACAGCATTTAGTGAAGAGAAAGAGGTAGGGCTTCATTAGTATTGAAAATGGTCTGATGTCAGTGTACAAAAGCAGAAATGAACGTATTTCACTATGGGAAATGTGACAAATTTATGATAGTGTTAAAATTCTCAAGAATTTTGAGAGCTCACACTGAGAAACAAGAATCTTATATATGATACAAAATGTTATATGTTTTGAACATATATATGTATTAAATTAATACATATTTATGTATTAAAAAGAATTTTTGAAGGTCAGTAGTCTTGGCCAGTTAAACAGATACATACTATCAGTCACAAAATTTTGTCTCTCAGACTGTACAAAACAAGTGAACAGTGCTTTCCTGTGGCATTCTAGTTTATCACAATAGGCTAAACAATGGTTTGATTGAATCCAGGCAAGTGTATTTCAATCAGTAGAAGACCTATTACTTCATTCATCAAAGAAATATTGAGTTTACTATATATTAGGACTAATTTTAAGATGCAGGTATACAAGAATAAAGAAAATGAACAGAATTTTGGTCTCATGGAACTTGCACATTTCTGAGTAGTTATATAGTAAGTTAAACAACTAAGGAAAAAAGCAGTGTCAAATGTTATTAAGAATTATGGAGAATATAAAATGTAGACAAGGAATTTTGGCAGAATGAGAGTTTGATGTAAATAGCTTGGTCAGGGAGTGCCTCACTAGGAATTTGACCTTTGAGTTAAGAGGAAAGGATGTGTTATGACAAGCTGTAATACAGGGGGGGAAAAATGTGGTACAAGGAAGAGGGAGGAGTAAAATCAATGGTACTGAGGCAGAGGGACTGAGAATAAATAGGCCTGTACCTGGATCTCAAAGTCCGTGGTTGTTCATGAAGTAGGGACAAATACAAGCCTGGTGCTATGTGTTGAATGGATTGAATTGGGCTATATTTGGAGATTAGTTGGAAATAACAGTTGTCATTCATTCTTGATTGCTGGGGGCAGAAAGAAACATTCCCATGATTTTAACTATTATCTGGATATTTATGATTCTCAAATTTGCATGTCCAATTCACACTTCTCTTTTGAATTCTTTATTTCCCACTACCCACCGCACATCCTCCTGTGAATGTTTCAAAGATACCACAAATCAGCATGCTGAAAGGCAAACTTATCTTCCAGACTCAATCCTTTTGCTGTCATTTTTATTTCATTTAAAAAGAACTGCACTCCATGTAATTATCATAGCTTGTTATCTATTTCTTTAGCTCTCTACTCTTTGATATTGTTCAGTTGAAATAGACCACCTCTCTCCATAATTCCTTACTTCAGGCACTCATCATCTCACATGTACATATGTAGTGAACTCATGCTTTCAACTCTATGTGTTTACAGGCATTTTCACAAGAGTGATTGTCAACCAGAGCCAATTTTCCTCCTGGAGGACTTTTGACTATGTTTGAGACATCTTTGATGCTCACAGCAGGGCAACTATCATTGGCATTCAGTTGGTAGAGGCCATCCTGGAGGAACTGAGGGTAGATTGGCCCAACTTTCTGCCTGTCAAATGTGGTACAAAATAATATAAAAATCTTAAAATGCATAGGACAACCACCACCCCCATGGAAACCATTAAATTACTTTGTTCATAATATCAAGAGTTCCCTGATTGACAAACTAACATAGAGAAATTATTTCTAAAATGCAAATGTGAGCCCCTCCTTGACTTGCCTCCTTCCTTCCTATCATTTTCCACAATTTCCCCACATGTTACTATGTTATCTATTTCTCAAGTATACCATGTCTTCATGCTTTCCTTCTTTCTTCCACTGGATAAAATGCTCATTTCCTAGTTCTCTGGTAAATATTAAATATACATAAAATGCAGTTAAAACATAACTTATTTTAAATTATTTAGGGAGCATAAGTTACTCCTCTTGCTCCCATAAAACCATATCACCAAACTTACACAACTTAAGCTTGTGTAAGTTTTTGTATATGTGTCTGACTTTTCCTTATAGAATTATTTTGTACATTACATATGACTACTGAAAACTTTAAACCTAACTATAGCACTGAGAAACTAAATGATTTATTTAATTTTAAGCAGTTAATATAAAAATTACCTTATGTACCTATCCATTATTATATTCTACATTTTCTATAAAAGGTATTTTGATCATTATTGAAAGTTCTATAGGACAGTACTACTACAAACCATTTATATTGAGTTTGGGCATTAATTAAACACTTAGTAAATATTTAAATAAATGAATTAACTAATTTATCATTATTTCCATAGCTGAGTAGTCAGAACACAACTTCTTTCTAATATTTGTAATTGACCTCTCTCAAAAAGTAAACCAGATATCCCCACTGATATCTAATTAGTCAAATGAGTACTTAAAATTTGTTGCCTTATATACATAGTGCTTTACTTATAGATTGTGACTCTTTAGTTTTGTATTCCTATTTGCGAGAAAGCCTGAATAATAAGAATCAGAAATGAGATTAAAGCTGACAGCAGAGAAATACAACGGATTATGAGAGACTATTATGAGCAATTACATGCCAATGAATTCATCAGTCATGAAGAAATACAGATTTCCAGAAACCTATAACTGCCTAAAGCCTAATGAGGAAGATGCGGACATCTTAAACAGACCAATCACAAGCACAGAAATTGAAGCAGTATCAAAAAATTCACCCAAAATAAGAGCCCAGATCCAGATGGTGTTACCAGTGAGTTCTACCAAACTTTCAAAGAAGAGATAATCCCCATCCTCTTTAAACCTTTCCATGAAATTAAAGAGGACAGAAAATTCCTAATGGATTCCAGGATATCAAAATTAGTCTGATCCCCAGACAAAGACAGCACCAAAACAAAACAAAACAAAACAAAACTATAGACCAATATCACTAAAGAATATAGTTGGAAAAATGCTCATCAAAATTCTGGCTAACTGAAATCAACAGCACATTAAAAAATAATAACCCATGATCAAGTGGGATTCAATTTAGGTATACAAGGATTGTTCAATATACACAAATCAATCGATGCAATATACCACATCAACAAATAGAAAAATAAAATCAGATGATCATATCAATAGATGCAGAAAAAACACCTGACAAGATATAGTATCTATTCATGTTAAAAACTCTCTCAAAAATAGGAATAAAAGGAATTCTATTCAACATAATAAAAGTAATAGCCAGCACAATACTCAGTGGTAAAAATCTGAAAGCCCTGTCTCCCAGGATCTGGAGAAAGATAAGTTCGCCCTCTCTCACCACTACCATTCAATATATTCCTGGAAGGTTTGGCCAGAGTAATATGGCAAGAAAAACATATTAAAGGAATCCACATTAGAAAAGAAAAAAAAAAATCATTATTTGCAGATGACATATTATACCTGGAAAGTCCTGAAGACTTCATCAAAACAAACAATCAATCAATCAAACAGAAAAAAACAAAACAAAAAAACCTGCTGGAAACAATGAGTAGAGCAAAGTGGTAGGACAGAAAATCAGCACTCAAAAATCAGTAACACTTGTATATAATACAAAAAATGAAGTAGAGAGAAAAATTAAGAAATAAATCCCATGGCTCAATAATACCAAAAAGGATAAAATATCTGGGAATAAACCTAAAAATAAGTGGAAAAGAATATTATAGGACTTTAATGAAAGAAATAGAATGCAATGAAATAGAAGATGATGAAAATAATAAGATTTTAACAAAATAAACAGAACACAAAAGATGGAAGAACATTCCATGATCAGGGATTGGAATAATTAATTTAATTGAAATGCCTATCCTATCCAAAGTGATATACAGATTTAATGCAATTCCCATCAACACTCCAGAAACATTTTTTTAAGGAAATTGAGCAAACAATGCTGAAGTTTTTTGGAATTACAAAAGACCTCGGATAGCCAAAGCTATCTTGGGGGTGTATGGGGTGGGAGGTGGGGGTGGGGACAAAACAAAACAAAACAGCAGAGGAATTGCACTTCTCAACTACAAACTACAAAGTGATCATCAAAGAGTACAGTACTGGAACAAAAAGATACACAGAGCAGAGGAATAAAATTGAGAGCCCAGAAATAAAGTCACACCTATAGGGACAGTTAGTTTTCAACAAAGGGGTCAAGAGCATATAATGAAAGATGGAAGGTCTATTCAATAAATGGTATTGGACAGACATTAGCAAAATAATGAAACTAGATTATTAATTAGTACCATACACAAAAGTTTACTCACAATGGATTAAAGGCCTGAACATAAGACCCAAAATTATGATATACGTGGAAGAAAATGTGGGTAAAACACTTCACATCCTCAACCTCAAAGAGAGCTTTGGGGGAAAGAATAGCTAGAACAAAAGTAGCCAAAGTAAAGCTAAACAACTGGGACTATGTCAAATGAAAAAGCTTCTGTACAGCGAAAGAAACCACCACTAAAACAAAAAAGCAACCCACCAAATTTAAGAAAATATTCATATAACATATAACAGATAAGAGCTTAGGCTCAAAAAATAGACAGAGCTCATTTATCTCAACAACAAAAACGCAAACAATTCTCTCAAAAACTGGCAGAATAACTGAACAGACACCTATCCAAAGAAGACACACAGATGGCCTACAGATAAATGAAAAATGTTCTACATCACTCAACATCAGAGAAATGCAAATTAAAAACTACAAGGAGATACCACCTAACACCAATCGAGAATGGCCTATATTCAAAACTCTAGAAATAACAAGTGTTGGAGGGAGTGTGGAGAAAAAGGAACTTTCCTTCACTGTTGGTGTGAATGCAAATTAGAACATCTTCTCTTGAAAACAGTGTGGAGATTCCTCAAATAAATAAAGATGGAACTATCATTTTCTCCAGCAATTTCATTCCTAGGCATGTACATAGAGAGTACAAAATCTCTAATCAGGTAAGTATCTGCTCCCCTGGGTTCACAGCTGTACAGTTCACAACAGCCAAGACATGGAAACAACCTAAAGGCCCACCAACAGACGACTGGATAAAGAAGATGTTTTATATAGGTATATAACATATATATATATGTATATATGTTGTATATATATACATATATACATTGTATATATATAACATATATATGTTGTGTGTATATATATATATATATATATATATATATATACACATACACAGTAGAATTCTATGCAGCTACCAAAAAAATGAAATTGTGCCCCTTGAAACAATATAGATGGAATTGGAGAGGGTCATGTCAAGCAAAATAAGTCAGAACGAAAAACAGAAATACAGGATAGTTTCGTGTGTGGAATATAACGAAATGAAACAAATAAACATCAAATTCCAGAAAAGTCACACAGGTCACAAGATGATGGCTGCTGGGGTCCTGGGAGAGGAGAGAGAAAGAGAAAGGGAACAGGTGGTTGTACAGGGCACTAAAAGTCTGGTGGTGGCTGTGTTGTGTAATACCTATAGACTGAGAAGTAAATTCAGTATCTTAAAAAGAGTAAGGTTATGTAAACAAAAGAATAATACAAATTTTATATCATAAAAGAATTATATTCCAGTTCATCAAAGAAAAGGACTAAATACTAGTTTGACTCTTCCACAGTATCTCAAATAATGCTTTCCATCTTATAGATGCTAAATAAATTGACAGCACAGTTCTGGTAGAATTGAGGGTAGAATGGCCCATCTTCCTACCTACCAAATATGGTGCAAAATTAGTGGATTTCTATAGATACAGGGGAAAAGAAGGCTTAATAAATCAATGAGACTATTTCTACTCACACACGGTTGTTGATAATTTTGAAACTAACATTCAAGAAGAAATGGAAATTCCTGGTGTGACATATGAAATTAATACATTCTGCCTTTGGCAATGAGCCCCCTCTAAAAGCACTAAATTTTCTGAGTCTCTTGTGAGTTTACTTCATTTCAGAGTCATTATTAGCATTGTTTTAGATACTCATGTCTTGTTGGCCCTTGGTGCTTTCTTTCTATGTGGCTAGTCACATTGCAGTAGTCTTTCATGGTATATTTACATGGTGATATACTAGAATGTTAAAGTAGGGCAAACGGATTTCAGGAATACGGAGGAATAAGCCAAGGAGATATGAAGAAAAAACTAAAGCTTAGGACTCAATATCAGAAAAGAACAGTGCAAAATTATTTCATTTTGGTGTTGCTATGTATATCAAAGGAAAGATTTCAGTTTTGCTATTGGGTTTGCGAGTAAGTACTGAATCACAAAGAATCTTTCAAATTTCAGAAAAAAGTGCACCCTGGTGGAGTAGGGGTTGGGCACAGGTCTACCTACATCCAAGATCCTGGGTTCATGTTCCAGAGCTGGTGGGAATAGCCACAGTGAACAACTGAATAAAAATTAAGTGCTTTCTCTTCTTCTCTCTTTCTGCCTGCCTGCCTCTGCTCACCTTCATTCCTACTGGCACCTTTTCTTTAAAAACAAAATTTGTTTTTGAGAAACAGACAGTGAAAATGTATTTTTATTTCCCTTTCAAGCTTTCTAAGTGATACACTCAAATTCAATAGCTTTTCTCAATTCCTAAAGAAAACACTTAAATTGTGAGTAAATTTCTGAAAGAGAATATAAAGATAGCCTAGAGCAATGTCTCCCATAGAATAGAAAATAGAGTGCTGAAGAAATTGAGGACATGCCTAATCCTTCACAGGGAATCTTTGGTTGGATTAGGACTATAATTCAGATCTCCTGCAAACACATCGTCAACTTGTCAACTTTTATCTTTTATGGGAGGAAGGACTAACTACAAATTTTAAAAAGAAGGCATTCTCATTTATCATCACATATCTAGTTAAATCTGTAAACAATTAAAAATAGATGATAAAATAGGTGATAAACTTTCATTGCCAGTAACAATGGCGTGCCAGTCATCAGGTTTACTCTGAAACAACCAAAAAATGGATGATACAGGAGACAGCGGTTTACAAGACACCGTACAGCATGTGACAAAGGCCAATAATCAGTTCGGGACTCAGCACTGCTCTAGTCCCACCTAACAAATCTTTAAAAAGCAGAAAAACAAATAGTTTCTAAGTGACATCCCAGAACAAAGCTCAAGAATATTTTCAGGAATACAAAACTATTCATCATCCAACAAGATTAAATTGATTATTATGTGTGTGCTAATATTACCATTTTATAGAATGGAAAGTTGAGGCTATTCCTCATTCACACAGTGGTTAAGGGGTAGATGGCATCTGAAACTCAAGCTGATTGAGTTTAAATCAATTAGATAAGAAGTAAGTCGGGAATAAATTCATTGTAAATCAGATGGACGGTCATTATTTGGAGCTTTTAAATTTAATTTTGATGCACATTATTTTGTTTAATCAATAAATCAATTAATTAATTTTAAAGAGTGGAAGGAAGGGGAGGAGAGGAGGAAAAACCCTCTTTTTTCACTTTGGTTTTCACCCCAAGCCTGGTTGTGAACCCAGGTCTTTGGCTTTACGTGGTCCGTATGCTAGTGTCTCAGCTGCTTGAGCCACAAGGGCATGCCCAGTGCACATTATTAATTGATGTTGGCACAGTGACCTTAAAAATAGCGAAAGTCAAAGGTCGAGGGTGAAAATAAGAGATGTTGGGAAGAGGTGGGTGATGGTACTCATTAGTGGTCCGACAATAAAAATTGAGTACAGCTTAGAACTTTCTAATTTTTCTTGTTACTTTCTCTGTTATACTGGAAAATATAACATTTAACTCAAACATGCCAACAGATTTCCCACCCATCTTTAGCAATCACACTATGACAAATGAACACAATGTGGTCACTCAATAGGGTAACATACAAACACACTAAGTGCTCAGAAAGCATATATTTTCCTGAAATGATTTTATTTTGAGAGATCTTTGCCTCTGCTTTCTTCTAAACAACTATTTTTAAATATAACGCTTAAATGCCATATTTATTTACATTTGAGTAAGCCTGCACTGATAATCTCAGGTTCTTAAAAAGCCCACAATGATAGGTCACACAGTTTAAACATTAAAGACATCCCAATGCTTTTAAGAACCAATTGGTTACAAATTTTAAAAAACAAACAAAAAAACTAGGGTCTTATAGACGTTAAAGAATTTGAACCACGCACCCCCAAAAAAAACAAAACTGATTGGTAGACTGCTAAACGTTCACTTTTTTTTTAAATTAAGGATTATATTGATTTCTCTCATTCTTTGATTCATTTAAAGAAGCTGCTATCCCATCTTCTTGCTAGAAGAGTACATAACTATCCTTCTACTAGTCTACTTTCTTTTGCTATGATGAGTTGCAAAATAAATTTGTATATAATTTTTAAAGATGATGGTGAGAGATGTTTAGAGGGAGTTAGGCAGTTTAGGGTGGGGGACAAGGAACCCAGGAAGTGAGTAGCAGAAAGTCAGAGGCCTGCCTGTTACTAAAGGAGGCCCAATTCCTAAAGATCAAGGCCTGGAGTAGATGTTGCATAAAAACAGCCAATCCAAGTGCAGTTCCAGAATAATATTAGCATAAGAAGGGACCAATGGGACTCCTGAGTGCTTCATTAACATACTAGGCTTGTAATTGCACCAAAACCCTAGGCCTCCCCTGGACTCCTCCCTCTATAGGGAGTCTGTATTTTCTCTAAGAAACTTTCCTCCCCTTTCACTTGCCTTTGGTCTGTCAGTTCATTCTTCAAAAGCCTGAGTTATAACCCCGGGCACCAAGTAACAATCTCAGTATCAATGGAATTTTTTTTTAACTCTGATAGAATTATTACTGTTCACTCATTAAATATTTACCAGGCAAGTATTCCCTGCTATGATGGCTTAGTGGCAGGTGCTGGAGTGTCCAGGGCAGAGGGGACAGGAGAGATGGGACACAGAAATGGACATGTTCTTCAACCTTAATGAGATGTGGACTTACATTGTTCAAACTAGTTTGTAAGTTTCCTACTTGTCTGGAACCTTCATATTTAGGAATTTTATACATAAGACCAAAGTAGATACAGGTGAGTCTTTGATTCAACACAATTGCACACACACACTGTGCTTTCTTCCCCAATGTTCTTCCTCTCTGACAGAACCAATATTCTGTTTGCTATCCTGTAACTCAGCACACTACCACTCTGCTCTTTTTCAAAAGCATTCTTTCTGGAGTTTGAAATGAAATGCCTGTGATACGCTTGGAGCAGTTTGTGCATTAATTTACATAAGAAACTGAAGATCACAAGACTCCCTGAAGAGTAAAAGCTAGGCTAGCTACAGTTCATACTGCACTTGAATTAGTGTACCAGGGATGACAGTTTTTAATGACAAAGGCACTTAAATTCACTAATCTGTTGTCCTTTATCAAGAGAGAAAGTCAGTTCTTTTATGTTGCCAGAGTGATGAAGGGGGTAGGGTAGAAGATGGAGCACTACCGGTTCTCTGCTGAGGTGACCAGAGGTCAGAAACACCTTGGAACAGGAATCGCCACATTAGCAGCTTAGTTAGGTGCAGTCTGCAAAATACACAGTCAAATCTGTTTCTTTTCTGGTCAGATATAAGTACCATGTTTTTATTCACCTCGCTTAGTTCCACAAATACTTACCCAGTGTCTTCTATGAACAAGATACAATTTCATAGTTCTAGCACTTTCAAAATAATCATTTCTTAAGGACTAAGATCAGCTTTTTTAAAAAAATACATATTTCTAACACTTCATGGTGAAATAAAAAAACCATCAAGCAAACATGGCAGCAACATATTAATTATTGCTCTTAGTAAAAGTCTTCTGCTCTTGGATCATCTCAGAAGATATTACATATAGAGCCACACAAACTCCATTCCATCTTTTATTTGTTGTGAAGCAACCTAAGGCATTACTCCATTTTAAAGTGGTCAAATGTTATTGATTAACATAGTGCTCGTTGCGATAATATTGTTGGGCTAACCAGCAATGAAATTATTTTCTCTTAGTAAGTACAGTTGTACCAATTCGGGATATTTCTTCAATACACATAAAAAGATAGGTTATTAATAGGTTTGTGTCATCCTAAAGTTCACTATGATTCATATTTATGATGATAGGCTATAATTGATTGTTGCCATATTGAAGTGATTAAATAAAATATCCTTAAAACTATAATTTGATTCATAAAAATAGATTAACTAAAATTAATAGCCTGTTAAAGAACTATTGCTTTTTTAGATAGTGCTTCTAACTATAGGGAATTTCTTAGAAATTCTAGATATTTTTTTCCTCTAATGAAACAGTTATCCATGGAATGGTCTTTGGAGAAAGAAACATTTCAATCTCACAAAGGCACAAAAGTCTGTTTTGGGTCATTTTTAGGTATATGAAACCTAATAGCGAAATAATCCATAACTTAGTGACTTGTGTCCTGTTTTCCTATTTGAATATGTAAATTGAAAACCAACTATTTCTAAGAAAACATTTTACCCCTTAGTCTTAGAAGAGGGCACTTTAAATGCTTTTCGTCAATTCCAATGTCAAGTTCCATATAAAGAAAATCTATATTTAAGATTCTTTGAGGCCTTAATAGTCTTCACCTCAGATGGAGTAAAACATTTGGGTACAACCAGTATTTACATTAAAATCCAAAGACTCCTTTGTTTCACTACCTGCCAATATAGAAAGTCAAACTATAGTTATAAATTATTTTTTAAAATTGAGTGTCAAACCTTGAAGTTTTTAGGAAAAATGCACTAAGGTTTGGCTTCTGAATGCAAGGTAGATATAGCAACTTAAATTCCTTAGAGAACTTTCGAGTTTTTTGACAAAAGCAATTGAAACGGGGCATGGTGGCTATTACCTCACTGGACCCCAAGATCACGGTAAAATCTGCCACAGGAAAATCCAGTCCAGTTACATTTGCTGGGAGTAAAAAGCTTTTAACAGCATGTTGCCGGCAGGGCCACTGTGAATACACAAATTAAATCTTCTGAAGAGGAAGGGCAGGTTCTCCTGTGCTGCTGCTGCAGCTTTACGTGTTAGCTAGCAGTCCCTTCTCAAAGTACCGATGAACAGTGTCATATTCAGCAGCAAACACAATCAAGTGAGGAAAATTACATTAAAGGGGATAATCTAGGTTTTTTTTTTGTAATTGTGCTATGAGTAAATTGGTGTGACAATTCTTTTTACTCTACGTGATTCAGAAATAATGTATGATGCATTAGACATTATCCCCATGTGTAAAACAATCTCTTAAAAAACTCATGCTGCTTAATGTGCTAATGAACAAAAATACTATTAAAATAAATGAACTGTTTTTCAAAATAATTTTTAGTGAAATTCTGCCAAAATGTGATGGTAGGTGGCCTTACTCTCTGGTTGCTGTCCCTTAACTGTAGATGATCAAAATGCAGGCCTTGGATAAAGTTACATCCAGAGCAAGGAGAAGATCTTGTATGATTCCTACCGCACAGGCAGAAAGCAGACTCATGATAACCCAAGTGGACTAGGGCAGGGATATTCTTGTGGCAAAGACTTATAAGCACTGATGCTGACAAGGAATGAAGCACACACAGGTTGTAACTTCTTCTTCTGTGGATTTTGGGAATTTCCTGGGATCTAGTCTATTCAGGTCCTAGAGGGAAGAAACCATTGGCAGATACCTACTTGCAAAAGAGTAGTTAAAAAGACATCTGAGTAAATTAGTTGTTGAAAGACAGTTCTTTAAAAAGTTTTCACTAATCTTAATAAATATTTTGACTTAACTGGAAAAAAAAAAACCACTCATGTTGTTTAATATACATGTGGTTTTTTAGACTTTAAAAATCATATGTAATGGCACGCCCCTGTGGCTCAGGCGGTGAAGGTGCAGACCATTCCATAGACCCGGATTTGGGATCTGGGGGTAGAGGTTAAAAAGAAAAAAAAATTGCATGTAAGTTAAGACTAACTATAATTGATCAAGACTAGAGAAATGCATAATTTTATATTAGTATTTTAACATTATTTAGAAAAATTTGTGAACACTGTGAAAACTGTGTAAAGAGAGATTTCATTAACTGTATTGCAAGACCATTTGCCTAAATAGCCTAGGAGCCTGAGCAATGACATTGTTTCTTGTAAAAAGTGGTAAATATATTTTGAATCATTTTTGGAAGCTATATATTCACAGCAAAATGAGAGGTCCACAAAGGACATTCAATTGTAAAATAAGATTAAATAGTATAAAACAAATTTGTTTGTGTGACAGCAAACACTACCCTTTCACTATTCCTTGAGCTCTGACATACAGTCACTTTCTGATATTTTCTAATCAATGAGTAGTTATTGATTTCCTTCTGTACCAAGCATTGTGCCAAGAGCTATGGGGTAAAAAATTTTAAGGTATTACATGGCCAAAATAATCTATTACACTTCTCATAAGCAGGGTATTTTGTAAAGTAAACATGTTGGAAGCCACGGACAATGGTGTGAAAGTATTGTAGAAAAACTTCAAGCATCTCACATTTAACTAGTAAAAACAACTTGGTTTACAATTATCTTTAGATCCAAGATATTCCACTTGCTTAATCTACCCGAATTCCCCTTCATGTGCCCTGTTCTGCCATCATGCCAGACTTCTACCACCTCAGGAACTTGGCCTTTGCTGCTGACTGTACTTAAATTTATTTCTTTAAAATTATTTTGTGGTTTCCTTAGATGTCATTCTCTCAGAGTCCTCTTTGACCAGCCATTCCAATACCCCAACACTCACCTCTTTATTTTTTTACATTAAATTATTTACCTTGAATCATTCTGTATAGATAACAATTATTTTTGAGACTATTAACTTGTTTACTTGAATATTGTATCTGATTCTTACTAGAATATAAGGTCTTTCAGAATAGATTTGCTATTGCTCATTGCTGAGCCCTCAATATTTAGAAAAGTGCCCACAACATTGGTTGTACATGCCTAATTTCTACGTTGCTAAGGAGGAACTCTGTGGTTGATATTTTTTTCACAAACAACCTCATGCCCCAAATTTGTATTGAAAGATATTGAAAGATATATATATATATATAAATAAATATATATAAATAATTATTCTTTTAAAATCAGAGGAAATATGAAGAAATATTACATTATCATGTGGACTTTAATTTTCATAGACAACCAAAATAATTACAAATGCATTAAATCATCTATCCAACTGTAGAAGTTACTGAAGGTTAAATTTTGGGAACAGGATGATTTATTCTTAAATGTATTCTTTCTCTCTTTGTCATCTATAGTGTGATCTTTCAAGAGCAAAGCAAAGTAGAAATAAAAGAAGTCCATTGTATTATTATATTTTAAAAATAATTTTGAGTTAATTTTTGAATGCTTTACTTTTCTTTGTGTCACATTCTTCTGTCATAAATTATTTTCTTTTCTAGGTATTAGATCACAAAGGCTATCTCATAAAAGGCTTAGTTTAAAAATATCATCCACTATGAAATTAGTTTAAAAGATATAAAGCAAATTTTTGAATATGTAGTATTATTGATATAATCCAAATGATATATAAAATAAAAAACATGTTATATGTCCCTTGATTTTCTATTCTGTTGCTGTTTCCAATTTCCCCAGATAGACAGAACCTGCTTTATTGTTTTTCATCACACATCTAGAAGTTTTGACTTATGCATCATCTAGGTGCGGTAATGAATAAAAACTGACACCAAATATCAATATTATTGGCCCAGCTAAATGGTAGCTGACATCAATTTGTATTGCAAAAGAAGTAAACAAAATTGAAATTTTGGGGGTGATTCAGCACTGCCTGACATCATTTATCCTTTAGAAGGCCAATGGTTTACGACATAAATTCTATTTGCATTTTTTTATATAAAATGGCCAGATTCTGATACAAAGCACTTTCTGCTTGAGAGGGATAACAAACAAAATTCAGAAAGTCAGAAGCTAAACTTCTTTTGTTAAAAACAGTGAGAATAACTTGTTTAGGTAGGCAATTACGTGTATGTACTCACCACAATTTAAAGAAAATATAATGTCAGTGTATTTACACCTAGATACTGGCAACCTTGGAAAGGAAATTAATTTATTTCAGATCAAATTTAAAACTTTTAACTGCCTAAGTATTACATGGTATATTCTGATACGAGAAAGACAAAATACTCATACTGAGCATTTTATGCATTTTTAGTGGGATTTAGCTCAAGGCTAATACAATTTTCTAGTTTATAATTTAGAATAGTTTTAGAATTCTATTTTATTCATTTTTATAAAAATATAAAGTATGTACTTTATACAACCTTTATAATATTTATTATAATATTGATACTTAATTATTGATATTACAGCTACTGAAATAAAAGTATGTGATATAAGAAACTCATGTTAAATATTTGTGTGTTCTTTTATTTACTTGTACATATATATATTTATATTTCTCTATGTTTTTTTAAGGAAAGGTGCAGGTAGAAATGAAGACAAGCATAGACTGCTAGACAGGAATAGAGAGAAGGAAGGACTTTATTTAGTTCTTCTTGTTGATATACATCCTGACCCCCAAGACAAGAACCATCCTTGTGATGTATGTGGATTGCACCTAACTGCTATTCAACCAGGATGCATCACTTTGTACATATTTGAATACAAATAAAGAGAAAGAACCATTAGATCCACTAATAGGCATGATGATGATGATGCTGCGGCTGCTGTTGCTGCTAGTGGTTAAGAGTAGGAATGGTAGTAATAGTATTTTCTAGTGCCAGGCACTATGTTAAAAACATTATATATAGCTAATACTCACTTTAAATCATTAATTATTATAGAAAAACTAAATGATTTGCTCAAGATTATATATCTTGTAAATAGTAAAGTCAGGATCCATAAGGTACTAGAAGGAGATAAGTATAACTGAAACGGAGTAATTCCCCAGTTCTCCAAAGTCATGGGGACATGATGTGATAGAAACTTTTTAAGGAGAAAGCAATTTTATCACAAGAATTAAATGAGTTTAACTTGTAGCTCAATAGCCAAGAAATTTGGAAGGTCAACAAAATTGAAATAAATAATATGCAAAGATACAAAGCAATAATGAAGTTCTTTTGTTTTCATTTATTCAGAACTCTGTAATTAGTCATCACATTTCAAAACTTAAATAAATGAAACAAACTATGCAAGATGCTTGACAAGTCAAACAAGATCTAAAATGTTCCTTTTCTTACCCTATTTCATTGTATCCCTTACACTGTATTCCAGTGTAAAGTTTATTTATATTTTAGTAAATGGACATAAAGCCCCAAGACAACTGTGAACCATGACTGATCCTCCTGCTTCCCTTAGCATGAAGAGAGAGCAAGTTTCACTTGTGACATATTAAAATTATATGGACATTTAGGTTGAGATGCAAAATAGCTAACAGTGAGTCTGGAGGTCAGAGTGGGATTTGCTTGGAAATCATCACATAGGTGAAATTAAAAATCACAAAATTGAATGAGATGATTCAAGAATGGAATCTTCTAGAGAAGAGGATTTAAGATTGAGTCCTGATTCAGTTTAATATTTATTAATAAGTGGTTAGAAGGATCCAGCACAAAAAAATTGAGAAGTAGGAGTCATGGGAATTTTTCTTCTCAGGATTCGTTAAGATTGTTTTAAGTGAGGATAGAAAACAAAGTCTGAAAATAATGAAGATTTGGTTATTGGATACAGCAATATGAAAATTAAGAGCAGTTTCAGTGGAGTTGCTGACCTGGAGTTCATATCTAAATGGGTAAGGGCAGAATGACATTTTTTGGGCAACATGAAGGCATAAAATCATGCAAAGTCTCACTGCCAGTCAAAATTCAAAGATTATAGATTTTAAAATGTTAAGAAGTAACATATATATATATATACAAATTCAAATAAAATATAATAAAACAAGGAAAGGCAAATTTGAAAATAATTCGGAAAATCTATAAATGATAAACTTGTCTGACTTCACCACACAGTCACAGCATAGCCATATGTTTGCATGCCCTTCAGAACGATTGGCACGACTGATAAAGAGATAAGAACACATACTCCACCATATCATCCCTCTAGAAGATGGTCAACAAGAGCTTCCAGAAGGCCTGATGGAATACCCACCCTATTTAGACTATAGGTCAATTTCCTGGAACATTGAAGACAGGGGAGCAAACTTTCTCATAGGGGTATATCCTGCTCTTTTTCTTACTATATTTTTATGTAGTTAATAGTTCTTCTTATTTACGTTGAATTGTGTCCAAATTTTCCAGCAATTACTGTCAACTTTTTTTCCTTAATTTTTGGTTTTGCTTTACAAAATGCACTTAGTCAAAACCTTTCATGGTTCTTAATAATGTTTCACTAACAGATTAATTTAAAAAATGATTAAGTAAATATCTACTTCCAATAGAAAAATCAGTCAGAAATAGACATTTGAGCCCTAATACTTGAACACAGAAATGAAATTCATTTTGCAGTTTTCCAGTATCATAAATAAATACAGCATGTTATATACAATATTTTTGTGATGTCTAGCTGCTAGCTAGCTAAACACTGAATCTTACATTTGTGATTTCCGCTTACAAATCTAAAATTGCAGAATTTTCCTAAAATTGTGTTCATGTGAAGTATTATTTTAACTAAATATAATATGAATGCATATCCCTAAAGTCATCAAATATTTAGCAAGGTTAACATTAACTAATTCAGATCTCTTCCTGTTATATATTATATAACACATTCATGATCACACCTCTAAGAGTATGTTGAATTTGAGCTATGTCGCGGTGCCATGTTTCCTCTGATCCCTGAAAGTCTTTGTGCTCTTATAGTCACTATTGTCTCCCAACTTCCTGAGAGTCCTTAGCAGTATAGGCAATAAGGCACAGTTTTCAGAACAACTGACAGATGTGACTGAAGAGTTTGCTTGGGAGCATCAGTCAGCACAATAAAACATAACTTCCTTCATAGCTATCAAATATTTATAGCAAAGGAAATAAATGAGTATGAGAAGTCAATGAGGCTTTAGAATGTTGATTTGGAACAGTGTCATAACATTTTTTTTTGGTATAAACAAAGTGTGCAAATAAAACAGAGAGCCAATTTGATACTGGACACCTGGACCTCTTATTCATCATCTTGTCTTTGAAATATCTATAATTAATATATGTCTCCCTTGACTGTTAACTCAATAAATCTAATTTGGCCTTCCATTTTTATTAATTTTACTATTTAGGATGGTGAGTCTTTTTCAGCTATAATACTGCTTACCAAAATCAAATCTTTGATTTATAAAATATTAGATTGCCTTATTTTAACCTCTGTTTAACTTCCCTAGGACACATGAGGCTATGAGCCACTTAATGAATTCTTAACATAAATATCCAGTATCTTTATGGGTCCACAGTCTTTCAATGGCTCTACACAGGGCTAGAGATAAATTCTACTTGATATCTTGAAATTCAGCTGTATTGCCTCAATAGGATCAATTAAATGAAAATTTCTTACTAAGACAAAATCGTTACAATATAACTGTAGTTTAGCCCATGAGTAACATTTCAGGGTTGATAACAATACTAACACATTTTCAATTGGGTCAAACAATATTCTTGTAGTAGAAATAATTGTTAGTGAAATTTTTTCCTCTTTATAAAGGAATAATACAACATAATAGTAACAAAATTTTGACTGTGCTGTCATTTTGAAGTCAGATGTAGGTAATCTATCAGATTTATTTTATAGCTCATTGGAAAAGAAGAAGAATAAGAATTTCACTTTATTGGGAACTTAGAGACAAATTAAAGTATTAGATAGTAATTAAATCTTAGAAGTGAAGGGATTTGAGAGGTCATCTGTCTACTCAAATTGCTTCCATCTGAGAAGGAATAGATCTAAATTATTCTTCCACAATTACTATATGAACCCTCTTAAAGACAACCCAGTTAGCTTAGTAACTCCAAGCAATGTTTAATAGTCTTTCTCATTGGGGAAACCACTCTGATATCTGAATAACTCAAACTGCAGATAAACACTTTTGCTTTGTCATCATTTTTAACAAAGAAAGACATACTTGAAATCTGTCATCATTAAAAAGCTCTCAAATCAAGGTTACTCATAAGAAAGGTCCTCTAAGAATTTTTATTCTTGAGCTTCTTTTCAAGAACTTTCAATATTTTCATATTCTACATTAATATTTACATCTGTATCCCACTTAATTTCTTGAAGCCCAAATTAGACAAAAATTTTTAAAGAATGGTTTAAGTGGAGTTAAGTACAATGGGAGAATTCTACATTATTTCTACCACTGCATAGTGTGTGCTTTAAACTTCTGTGACCCTTTTGAATATATATTTTTTCACTGCTATAATTAATCTCCAAAGTTGTATTTATCTTCACCATGCTAAGTTACCATTTTATTCTGAACTTTATTTCATTAAAATTAAATTGTATATGTGAAGCTTTAAGAGAATTTACTGGGAAAATTGAACTTACCCTAGGTGTGAAGGTGGCGTCATTGATAGAATGCATGTGGCCATAAAGTGACTGCTCACATTTACCCTAGGAAAACAAAGCAGAAATACATAAAAATCATGTGCAATACATGAAAAAGCTGAGAGATAATTTTTAAAGTAAATTTTTAAACGGTAGTGATATGAACACGTTTGCATGATAGGAAATGTTAGCTTTTTGACATTAACTAATTAGTCCTCAATTAGGATTGTAATGGGCAATGTGTTAAGTGCCACCAGTACTGATTATCTATACTGAAATTCTAGTGTCAACCCTTTGACAACATTGAATGGTGGTGAACCTCACTAAATGGCTCCATTTTGCAGTTTGTCTGCCTTTCAAACCATGGGACCTAATAGTGAAGCCCTTATAAAAAGTTCCTGTGTTCAGTACATTTCTAGTGCTGTTGAAGGTATAGGGTCCTTTCTTATTCTTCTTTTTTAATCACAAGATCACATTTTAATTCCTGAAGTTTTACAATTTGTAGTTATCTTTACATGCATAAAATTTTTTGTACATAGTATTTTTCTTTAACACAAAACATTTGCTTTGTGAAAACCATCTACCAGTATTCCATTTGAATCATCTTTTCTAAATAATGGTTAAAATTAAAATGAACTCACCAAATTTCTGAGCTGTACTTCAATTGTAGTTGATTCCAGGGAAAATGGGACCATACCATATTATGAAGGGGATTTAAATGTAGAGCTTTCATTTTAACACAAGGTTTCAAAGTATATTCTTAACAATCTTAGGGAAATTCTGTAGAAGAATCAGAGAAAGCTCTGCCTGTACTGTTCGTAGACTCTTGTTATGGGGGACAATCAGACTTAATTAAATAATTTGTATTATTAATTTATATTGAATCATTAATCATAATTTAGATTATTAATTCAAAAGATATTTTTGAGCAATTAATGTATGTCAGGTATTCTAGGTGCTTAGATTATATCTATGATTAAAACATAATCTGTCATTGACTATATACTGTAGGGAGACTAAGGAAAGACATTTTCAAAGGGTAACAAGTATGTTAGGAGTTAGTATTGTTTAAAAGAAGAAAAGTCAGGCAAAGTAAGTGGAATCATGAGTTTTAGGTTAAAGGGCTACAGGCAAGTTAAATGATTGAGTAGAGACATGCTGTTTGATCACACTCAGGAAACTAAGATTTGACAAAGACTAAAGATAGTAAGAGAGTTAGCCAAGCAAACATCTGGAGGAAAATAATTCCAGGCAGAGGGAAAAGTCAAAACAAATATAACAAGGAAAGAGTTTGCCTGTGTGTTTCTGGAATACCAAGGAAACCGATGTGGCTGTAGAGAAGTCAGTTAGGAGAGTAGATATACTAAAAATGTTTCCTTTTCTCTCATTCACTACCTTGTGTTTGCTTAGTCCTAAACCATTTAGGGCAGGAAGAAATCCCTAAAGTCCACAAAGACAGCAAAGGAGATACTAAAAGACAGAGGACTGCCATCAAGTCCCTTCTCTATTATAGGACACTCATGGAATATTATTGAACTAAACAAAGTTGGGAAACCCTTATTATAACTAAGCTATATTTAGTCTTCTGTATTGCCAGTGTGTTGCCAAGTTAAACTTCAAATATCTACTTGCAGAATGCTTTCTACTAACTTAATTTCACAGGATGCAAAATTTCCCCATCTGAATTAAAATTTCATAAACATTTTCGACACACTTCAGCACCCTCTCAGGATAACTCTGACCTCCCTCAGAAAATTTTAGTATTCTGATAGCATTGTATCTTTAAGCCAGTTATGCTAAGAACTTCAATTTAACCAAATTCCCGAAGTAGAAATAAATTACTTACAAAGCCAAAGAGGCAATGTATAAAATGTTATATTTAGCTTTCTTAGGAACTCTCATGGTTCATTGTCTTTATATATATTTTCTAAAATCATATACTTATATTATCTTATATTTCAATATATTATAAATTTACAATAAGTTATAAAGTATATGTTACACTTGTACGGTGAGTGTTAATATTTTTTAAATATTTAAGTCAAGAAATTTGTCTTAAAATAATTTTTGGCAATAATATAAATTTTACATTTGGTCTTTATCTAAATTGAGAACACCTAAACTATTTGATTAATTGGTAAGGAAAATGCAGCTTTTCTGATGTGAATCCTGAATGCCAAGTTTTAATTCGAAGTAGAATCTCTAAGGTACTTTTAAAAAACCCTGGAAATATGGGGTTACAATGGAAATGCTGACGGACCACATTTGTGCTGCTATAACAAAACCTGACTTGAAGATAAATGTTTCACGAATTAAGAAAAGTTAAAAAAAAAGATATTCTATCCAGCTTTGTTCTCAAGATAAAAGTGAATCTACTCTTTTTGTGGTAGAGGGAATATGTGGGTTAGTAATATTCTAGTCTGCAAACAGCCTTAATCAAAAGCAATACCCAAACAGGGACATTACAATTTGAAATATATTCTTTGATGAATTCTTGTCAAAATTGTTTTCTTTCAAAGAAGTGGATAAAATGAAAATGAAGAAAGATTTTTTTTTTTTTAAATCATATGGTGGAACAAGTCATTGAGTTTCGTGAAGAGACTGTGTGTAATAATATTTATTAGTGGCCCTGGAGATAGAAATTCCTGGAACTGAATTCTTGGATTGGCTTCCTAATAGCTGTGTGAACTTAAATACCCTGCTTTGCTTCACTGTACTTCAGTTGCCTCATTTAATTCTCAAAACGAATTTATAGGTTAAACACCATTACCTGTGTCCAATGAGGGGATGTTATTTAACCAAAAGGTATGTTTGAGAATTAAATTAGATAATTCATGTGAAATTTTGATAGTTCTTAGCACAAAGTTAAGATTAACAAATAATAGCTCTTCAGACATAAGACATACAAAATTGAAATGCTGATGACTTCAACATTGATTCTCTATCTGACTCATTAAATTCCTCAGTCAAAAATTTTAGATGTATCAGTGCTGGTTTATGCGCTTGTCCCTCAGATTCACTCCTTGTAGGACTGTCTCACTCCTCCGTGCCCTGCTCTCTGCTAACTGCATCACCCTGGGCTCTCAGTCACTCTGGTCTCTGTTTGGACTCAGTCAGAGGGAAATACTGGCACAAGAAGGCTGCAGAAGATAAATAGGGTAGATAAATGACCACTTCTGCTCTCTTCCTGTTCAGCAGCGATTTTGTGAAGGGCTCTGTTCTCTTACCTAATTCCACAACTCCTATTATACAGTCATTGTCCACAGCTAGAGCTTATATTGTGCCCAGTAATGCTGTCTTTCCCCTGCCCCTTCACTTATAGGGGGATAATAATTGGTTCCATTGTTTTTAGCTTTTGGATGTGTGTGGTTCCGACACTTTGTTCACATGCCTGAACATTCATCTTGAGTCTACTTCATGCAGCATCTGTTTCTGACTGGAGACCTGTCTGTCTGTAATGGCATGTCAGATAAAGTATACAAAAGCAGACTTTTTGATTTACTCTTTTGAACTGCCTACTTTATACCTTGCTAGATCTTTCTAAGTAAATGGCATTACCAGTTAGTCAAACAAAATACATTTTATCAATCAAGACCCTAAGAGTCAAAACTCCTCTCCTTTTCCACCTAACCCCACTCCTTAGATCTTTCTTTATCAGCCTTACTGTGCCCACCTCTGTCCCTCTCACCATGACCAGCTTGGTACAGGACATCCTCATATGGAGCCTGAGGACAACAGGAGCCTCATTACTGGTCTCCTTACTCCTCTTCTTACCCAGCCCCCATATATTTCTCCCATAGCCTCTAGAGCCATCCATAAAACCTAAATCAGAACATCCCAGCCTCCAGCTTACAGCCATTCAAACAACCTACTCAGAATACATTTCAAATGCTCTACTACACAATACTTGCATATTGTTCAGCTTCTGTCTGCCTATCTGATCTCACCCTTTATTAATCTCCCTTCTCATACTCTGTGTTTCATGAATATTGTCATGTTTCTGCATGATCATGATGTTCTGAACCAAAAGTAATTCACTTGGGTTAAAGGATGACTGAATAGCAACCGAATAAAGAGAACTCTGGAGAGATTTAGGGGCATTTCCCCTGGGACATTCATTTATTTTCCAAGGGTCGCAAGTCTTGAGATCTTCTTTCCTCTTCTCAGAGATTATTTGCTTATATTTTCAGAGCAAAACTATCTACCCTCTTCATCTCTTAGAGGGCCAGAGGGGCACTGATTTCCATAAATTGTTATTCTTTTTCAGGATACAAAATACCACCATACCCACAGGGTATATCTGCCTGTCACTGCTTCTGCCCATGGTGAGTTGGTGAGTAAATATGTTAGTCAGTGAGTAAAAAGAAAATCTGATCTTTGATTTAGAAACTTCCTGCTTTCTGTCAGGATAAATAAGCAAATATATACATTAAAAAAAATTGGCCTTCCTGTTGTTCAAAATAGCTTAGCATGCCGCTGACTTTGTCTTTCCCATTTTCTTTACCTGGGATATTTTCATGTAATTATAAACATGTCATTTTCTTGACCATTCTCATTCAACTCAAATCAAACTTTTCTTTCTTTCCTTTTTTTTTTTTTTTAAAGGAAAGATACAGGTAGGAAGGAAGCCAAATAGAGGCAAGCAGGCCGGAAGAGAGAGAAGGAACGGAGGAATGAACAATTTATTTGTTTAGTTGTTCATCTTGTTTGTTCTTGCCAGCCCTAGGACATAAATCTTGAAACTTGAGATGTATGTGGACTACACCTGACCTAGACTCTACCGAGGTATGCCAAACACCTTTTTCAGAGATACTGAAGATCTAATATTCCTGGCCCTTCTCTTAAATTACATTTGCAGAAGCAGTTTGATGAAACTCCTTTCCTTTTCCTCTTGGGCACTCAGCCAGGTTTAAGGTCAGGTATGGCCAAGTTGCTTATTTCTGCCCAGTGAAACACGGGCAATTGTGAAATAAGTTTTACGGAAAGAAACCTGGTCCTGAAAATAACGTGTATAAGTCTCTAAACTGTATAATTCTGCCTATTCGTAGATTATAGGCAGAGGAGCCTTAGAAGATGGAAGAGCACAAAATGGAAGGAGCTTGGGTTATTGAACCACTAAAGAAAAAAGCCAGTGGTCATAACCTACTAACTTGACACTCCATGAATGAGAATTAAGCTTCTACTGTGTCAAATCCCTGAGATTCAGGGTTTGAACTATTTTAATAACTGTTAATACCCAACAAATAAGTCATCCTGTTTGTTTGTTTGTTTTTTTCATTCAGATTATAAATAAAGTTACTAAATGTCTTTCCATGTTTAGTGTTGATTTCCTCCCCTGGAATTAAAACTCACAAGGGAAACTTGTTCAGTCTTGTTGGGGGAGGCAAGCAGGAAAACATGACCTGTGGACTTGAAGTTGAACCCAGGCAGTTAGAGGCTCCTCACCACCACCAACTCCACCCACCAGAAGTGTGGGTTTCACTTGCCTTCCTTCCTCCCAGAAGTTGCCCAAGGATACATCCCTGCTATAAAATGTGTTGCTGACAGTGCATATGAATAGCTACAATTAAAGCTTCTATATAAACTTTCAAACCCAAGTCAGATCTGATAGGATTTAATAAACAGTTGCTGAGTAAAAACAATTCGCTTCATGGAGAAAAAACATGAAAATTGGAAAAGTAGACCTTCACCAGATAGATTTATTTTTTAAATATATTGGTCTTCCTCATATTTATATTTAACTTGATCAATCATGCTGTGGAATGTGCAGTTTTATTCTCTCAAATCCGTCGCCACTGACTTTGCTAGTGCCTTAACATTTGAAACAAATATATGGAGACAACTGAAGACTCCAAGAGGAGGCAGCTTTACATTTATTGTCTATTATGTTCCTAAAGCACTGTGCTGTTTTACTTTCATGATCACATTTAATCCTCACAAGAGCTGTTTGAGATAGGTACCACTGTAATTCCCAGTCTAGATAAGAAAAACAGAAACACTAACGTATGATGAGAGCAAAAAGTACCTGAATCAAGACAGTAGCTCTGTTCCGTTTAATTACAGAACGACCTAATCTTCTTTGTGCAAGAAACTGAAGTGAGAGAATAGAGCTAACTTTTTAGTGACATTTGCCATTTTGTTCTTCCTTTCTGGTAAATATGTACCTACTGGTCCTCATGTGGTTGTATGGGTCAATCAAACTAGTTCTTCCTCAAGACTTTAAGTGGAAATGGCATATAATTAACCTCTCATGTTCTTTACACCATCTTTCCAAAATTGAACTACAGATGAAATAGCCTCTAGGGATATCTTTTCCCTTTGGCAGAACCTAACAGTGTTCAAGGCAGCTGTCAGATAATTATGGATTATGGGTGAGTATGATGAACAGAGATACCCCTTCCAACCTACGGCGGACATAGACCATGAGCAAAATATAAATGTTGCTGTGATTTAATGGTTATGTGTTATCATAACGCAATCTAGCTTATTAACGAGATAAAACCCTGTGCAGGAAGATTAAGCTCATCTTCTCAAATATTAAAAAGTTTCCTACTATCAGTAATGCAATGTGAAAAGTTGAAAAACATTAAAATAAGATTTACCAGAAGCCTAATACTCAAGATGAAAGTTTTAAAAATAATAAAAATTAGGCCTAATATAAAATCGTAAACAAGTAACTGAACATGTCAACTAAATCATTAAAGATCCAGTTTTCACAAAATTCCTTCCCCAGTATAGTGACTTATTTATTTAATCAATGAATTCAATTATGCTTTATATATACATGCTTTCCAATTCAAAGTTATCTCTCTTTTGTGGCAAGGCTATATATGTATGTATGTATATATATACATATACATATATATACATATATGTATATGTATATATATATATACACACACACACACACACATTCACACACCCATACACACACATTTTATGAAAGGAAGGAAGAAGAGGAGAAAGTGTTTTCATTTATTGGTTTATTTTTGGTTTCTTTCCCTCTGTGTTCTGAACCCTGGTCCTTGGGCTTTACATGGCTTACTCTGTAGCTACCAGCTTAGTGCCTGAGCCAACACAGTGCACCTAACAAGGTTATATTTTAAAATGTCTTTTTATGTGCTTAAAAATCACTGATCATGACATATAGATTTAAGATATCATTGTTAATCATAATCTGTATATAATACATAGGCCGACCATATGTACTGTTTTAAATGGGATAGTATCATTTTTTTCATATTTTCAAACCATCCTGTCGCTTTCATAAAAAAGTCCTCTTTGTTCCATTTTTAATAAACCAGGGCCATCTTTAACATGAAAGGGGTAGTTGAGTTGCCCTGGGCCCAGTCTATTGTAAAAGAAGCTGCCCCTTTTGCCCCAGGTTCTACATGGCCTTGCCAGAGCTGACTGGTGGGCAGGGTTCATTACTGCTTTTCCTGCTCCCTATCAGGAAGCAGGAGCTTCATGGGAAGAAGATCCCTGGCCCCCACACCTGCACCTGTTTCTTCAAAGGGAGCAGAACACTACAGCATGGGTCAGCCAAAAGTAAGTTCTATGGGGTTAAGTCTGGCACTATGGGGGTTTTCTCTGACCCGGTGGAGGTTATTGGGCTTTTCTGGCACTGGAATGGTTAAAGTAGCATGTGTTTTAGGCAGGATATTTAGAGTGGGGCTTGTAGGGGTGTGAAATATTGTTTTTGCCTAAGATGTCAAAATTCCTTTCACTGGCCCTGGCCATTTGTATGAAGTCCTGTGGGACCACATATTGTCACTAGGCATTGACTAGAACTGACCTGGCTGCTCTGCTCCTGCTTGGATTGCTCTGCTTCCTTCCCTCTCCTTACTCACAGTCACATAAGCCTGTCCCAATTTTGTCATCCCAATGTCCTGTTTTTGTCTTGAGGAAATATAATCAGCTTAATAATACATTAAGGTCACCACCACCAATTCCATTCTGCATTATCCATATAATTGACCCCTTTCACCTGATTTGCTCTTTTAATCTCTATCACATAAAGTTGGTAATATTTTATTTTTATTGAAGTAATACTGATTTACAACATATTGAAAATTCCTATTTATAGTTGGAGAAATGTGTGTTATTAGCACAGGGCCTACACAAGTAAAATAAATTTCAATTTGTAGTCTTTTCTATTCCTTGTTCTACCTATTAATGTGTGCTGGTCACTAAGAATAGAAAATCACTACTTTTCTGGGAAAAACTCATTGTTCTATAGCTATGGTAACAAAACACCAGAACTAGTTTTAAATTTGCTCAGTCAATTAGTAACAATTCTATAATCCTCCTTACAAGTAAACAGCCAGACTGGTTTTAAACCTATCTAATTAATCAAGGACAGCTAACTTCAGTGAATACTCCTCAAAGAGCTAAATAGCATCAGACTCATGATTTGAAAGTCAGCCAGTTGGCCAAAGATTCACTACAGTGAACATGTTCCTAAGGCTAATATTAACCTTCTTCTACCTTTCTGATACAGACAAAAAACAAGTTTCAATTACCAACACAGTTCTCTTCCAAGATTGACTTAACCCTTAATACACTCCTGTCTCTATAATCAACACAATCCAAAGTAAACTATTCACAAAAGCTGGATGTAACATCATCAATGGATTTTGTTAATGAGTCTAATTCTAGCTAATATAAATTTCTATTACTTAAGCATATGATAAATTCATTTCTTTGATTTCAGATAATGGGCCCACCTTTGTTATCACAAATAAGATTAAGGGTACCTTACTTTGGGGTTGCCCTAATAAAGTGTCATAGATGGATGGGGTAGTTAAAAATAAATCCACACTGATCTGTAGGTTAGAAGTCCAAGAATAGGGTATGGACAAGGTTGGCTTCATTCTGAAATCTCTCTGAGGCTTGTAAGAATCCATCTTCTCCCTAAGTCTTCACATGGTCTGGCCTCTGTGTATATCTGTGTTCTGATCTCTTTTCTTATAAGGACTCCAGTGAAATTGGATTAGGGGTTGTTGCAATAACCTCATTTAACTGTAATTACTTCTTTAAATAATTTATCTCAAATACAGATGTGTTCCGAAGTAACTGGAGGATTAGCACTTCAACATCTTACTTTGAGGGAATATAATTCAGTCCATAATATAGGATCAGAGATATCTTTATTTCACTATTCATAAAGTACTTTAGCATTGCAGCAGGCATTAGGCAAGAGTTAAACAGCATCAATATTTTCACAGCATTCATTGTGTCATCTATAGAATTTACATATATTGCATTTGCGTATTTTGAGCTATTATGCAAACAATCTCAAAATGGAAAGTTGCATTTTTATGTCAGATTTGAATACACAGCTAAACAGATACATGTACCTATAAGGTGGTGGTTAAGATCCATATTAACACTGCTTAGAAGTGAATATGGTAATTACTGTGCCCCTTGTATATTATAAAACTCAATTTTTTCATCTGTAAAATAGAAACAGTAATTGTGTATATGTGATGATGTAACTGTGAGGATTTATATAGTTAATTCATGTCAAGTGCCTAGAGAGTTGTCTGGGACATAGCAAGTACTCAATACATGTTAATTATTACATAGGCACAATATGCAAATTATAAAATCTGTGATAGCAGGGATAATATCTACAACCTTTTACCACTTCATAAGTATAACTGCAGCAATCAGATGGCTCGAGTCATGTTTAATAAATATTTTTAAATTAGTAGACTTTAACACATGGGAGTCACTCCCAGGAAAGTTATTATGCAAGTTTGCTAAGTTTACCCTTCACCATCTTTCTTTTTTTCACCACATGGTCTCCGACTTTCAAGGCAATTGAAGCAGAAGCTTTAAATTTAGGTTGTTTTTTATTGTTTGCTTTTGTTTTGTTTTTAATAATACAATCCTAATGCGGAGAAGCTGTAGGAAAAGGAGCCCGGATATTGAACTTCGCACTCATTGACAGTTAAAGAGAATAAAATTTTGTGTACTGTTTCTTCCTGTCTACAGCACTCCCTCACTCAGTCAACCATTAGTCCTACTAACCCCTCAGATCAAAAACAGAGGCACTGCCTCCTCATAGTATATTCCTGTATGTATTTCTAGGCAATAATTGGTTGTAGTAAAATACTTAAACACCTTCAAGAAAAAAATCTCTAAATAAAACTTATTGAAATTAAAGTTAGTATCACACAATTGTACCCTATATATACTTATTTCACATTTTATGACCAATGAGAAGTAATGTTAACAGGGAAAAATTGTGTTGAAGAGAGAGCAGAATTAAAGTTTATACCAGCTTTCAGAAAACATTTATTTATTACCAGTTAAATGTAGCTGGTCTCTATTAAAGCTGTTACCTGAATTAGCAAATTCAAAAATCAATTTAAATTCTTTTATGAAGATCCTCTTTTTTTAAACTGAAACAGCAAAATATTTAACATGATAACATAATGTTGATATTTTCTGCAATTCCTTTTAAAAATAACTATAAAATCAAAGAATTTTAAACTCCAAGTTTACAAGTTGTTAAAGTAAATATACTCCAATATTACTAAAATAATGCCACTGACATATAAATTGGAAGCAGACAAATCATTAGCAAGACTCCTGATTTTTGTTATTTTATATAAATAACTAACCATGCCCGTGGAAGATTGATTGCAGCTTTTAAAATGTTTGCTGAATACATGGGTAATTAAGATGAGTTAAATATGCAAATAAAGCCTAATTAGTTTCATTTATTAATGTTAGTTTGTCTTGCCTCTAAAAACTTCTATTGTGGATTTTTTTTAAGCAAATAGCATTTTTTATTTCTTTTTCTTGGTTGAATTGATGAAGACAGTTCCCTCACCCCCATTCAGACAAAGAACAGCTTTCACAGAGGGTTCTGGGTGCCATTTAGAAAAGAGGGTTTTTAAAAAATGCTCCCAGTAGCATGAAAACAGACAAAATTATTATTTTATATATTTCCAACTATATTTCTTGAAACTAATTTGTTCCATTTCATCAAGATAGCAAACCCTCTGGGAATTCCTTTGTCACAATATGTCCAACGCAATGATTCAGGGGAACACAGAGACTGGGTAGAGATGGTGGCATCAAAGAGACCAGAGTCTTTGATAAAAATGCCTTTTCCTGGGTAAAATATCTGAATTTTCTTGCATTAACATAACAAACCACTCTCTGTAAAGCTGCCAACCTCACGTAATTCATGTGGAAAACATTAAGTCAAGCATTTACAAGAAACAGAATGGAAACAATGCAAAGGAAGGGTTAGAGGCAAACTTGAGGATTAGAGTTGAGAATCATTCTTAGTAACTACTGATAAGCAAAAGAGAGGAAAAATCCCATCTCAGAGCAAACAGATGTCACATTTCCACGCTTCTTTTAATGTCAGCTATTTAATTAATTCTCCCTACTGTACCCTGCAATTCGTCTCCGAAAGTCAGAAAATTGTTTTACATTACTATTTATTTATTGTTTGCTTAAAAGTTCACTCTTATTTTTAATAAAATTTTCCAATGGATATTGGATATTAAATCCTTTTTCCGATTTCTGAAAGGATCATATATATACATACAGGAGGTTTTCCTTACTATATCAAGATAAAGAGGTAGAGTCTAGAGAAACTGTACTACTTATTCTAAAAGATAAGAGAGAAAAAAACATTTTAAGTATAAATTTGCTAACCAGATAGGTGAAAAGGTTAAACGAGAACTCTAAGTTATCCTAGAATTAGTAATTTTAGGATGTTACTATGATCCCTAAGGCTGAGGGATCAAAGGGAAGAGTTTTGGCTATTAAATCTTAATAACTTTAGAAGAAAGACTTAAACCCAGATCTCTGAAACAGGGTGCTTCTTGTCAGAGGTTAGTGTCTCTATAAAGGGTATGATGAAACTGAGTCTATGAGTTTGGAAGAAACTGAAAATTGCATTCAGCTGTGACCATTGGTGGGTCTACTGCCGCTGGGATGCAGAGACAAGCCACAAGAAGTGAAAAGAAACCACAGAAAATGTACAGAACTGTTCTAGTTGCCACTTCCTCCTCCTCTTCCAGTCACGTATCCCCCTTAGCTCCTCCTAAGACAAAGCTCAACTTGGAGGCAACAGCTAAAGAAAAAAGTCGTCTGTAGGGCCTCAGCCCCAGAATGTAGAGTAGTTTAGTAGGATGGGTTTGGAGTTGACAGGCAGTAAGCTAATAATTAGCAGAAGTTTAAATGTGCATAAATCAACTAGCAAAAGCTGAAAAAAAATTTAATAGCAAGATACCTCAAACAAAGCAAATGAAGAAAATGTCTGTACACGATTTTGACTTTTTAAAAAAGAATAAATCCTACAAATAGAAGTTACTAAATTAGAAAAAAATGCCCTGTTGCTGAAAATGATCCATTTTCATCCCATAATAAGTTTATGTGAAGGCCAGTTTTCTTTTGCCCTTACTCCAAACACATTTATCATTTTCAAATTACTGTTGTTACATCCAGATTTACTTACAAAGTCTTATATTTTCAAATACATGCTCAGTTTGAAAAGTTCAGACAATACTTTTTAAAGTCATGTAAGCATTTTTTTTTTTTATCATGCTTGTAATTCTGAAGAATGACAATGTGTAAAAAAATCAATTATAAAAGAAAGGAAAAAAAGCTGTTCCCTGCCCAGACCTGGTCAATTCCCTAGAGACAATCAAATTAAAATTCCTTTAGTTGTGTTATTTAAAAAATATTAGTATTCACCTCCACAAAATTAAATGTAATCTTAAACTGCTAAAACTGATGCATACGTATTAGTTATTTTCTTTTGATTTCCTATTTATTATGGATAATCATTGAACTCTTGAAATAGCATCCTACTTTCCCACCTCAAAGCTCTAATATACCATTTATGGTTGAATCAATACTCTCAGTTTACATAATTAACGTTATATTCATAATGGTGCTGCTGAGTTAAGTAATATATCAAGATTAGGTTTATTTTCTTATACTTTCTCCTCCCAATAAGTAATTGGCTCATATTTTATTTGGCAAATATTAAATATACCTATTGCAAATGTTTCCACCATTCTCGCACAGCTTCTCTGTTAAATTTTCTATGGCTTGGCATGGATTGGTAGTATGGTGGGTGAGTCCACTGCTTCTAGCCAGCATAGTCCATAAACACCCCAGGGACCTGGGTTCACTACTCAGGGCGAAGAGCAACAACCAAGATGAGCAATTAAATAAAATAAAACGTTTCTTCCTCCTCTCTCTTTTCCTGCCTGCCTAACTCTGATCACCTTCATATCCACCTGTCCTTTTCCTTAAAAAACAAGCACACAAAAACCAAAATCTGCATACAAAGAGATTAAGTGATCACTCTGACAAGGCACTGAAGTGTACAAAGCACACTGAGGGGGGTTGAGACCCCACTCTACCATCAGGGGATTTAGAGTTGAAGTGTTTGAGAAGGCAGCAACAACAAGGCTATAAATATAACTTTTATTAAAAGACTTGTTCTACAATATGCTTAATTCTGACATTTGAATACAGTGCTGGATTTCAATTTGCAAATATTTTATTATTGCATCTATATTTTAAACTAAATGTGGCTTACCTTTTGTTTTATTTTCTTTGCCATATTTCAATATAATATTTAATGCCAGTTACAAAAATGATATAAATATCTTTTTTTCTTTTTCATGCCCTAGTGTAGTTTGAACATCACTGGCATTATCTGTCCCTTGAAGGCTCACTCACAAAACCCTCTGATCCCAGCACCTGTTTTAGGTTAGATCACATCAGTTATTTCCAGTTCTTCCCAGACTACTGTTCTTTTCAGGTTCTATTCTTTTTTTTTTGGTTAATTTATAATTATCCCCGACATTTATTAAGCAAATATTAAGTGAATGTTACTCTGCTAGTTACTGTGATGACATTGTTCATTTTATTTCCACTCGAATTTTTTTTAATTAGCATACATTTTAAACATGGGCATTTTCTCTTCTTCGATTCGTGTTTGTCTATATTATGTGGGTGTGTTTTTCATCATTTACTGAACTTAAAAGTCTGTCATTTTTTCCTGTACACATCAAAGACAATTTGATAATTTTTTAAAACCACTCAGTCATATTTTTTCCTCTTCAAATCTGTCTTTGTATTCTAGCCTTTCGTGTTTTGGAGGTGAATTATTGTTTTTTACCTAACATATTTTTATTCCTGTGGGTTTGTAGATTGTTCTTTATCCTTTCAATTCAAGTGGCTTTCTAGAATGAATCCACTAGAGAGAATGAACTGAGTGCTGTAAGCTCTGGGGAGGGTCTGCCCAAATCTTTGGAGTAGAGTTTGGTGTAGAAGTCCTCAGCTCTTTCAGACTGCACACACAGATGTGCATAAAGTTGAGGGTAAATTTGGTTACATGTGCTCTGACATTTTCTTGTGAAATGCTGTCTATATGTGTAACGGCTTTTTGTTTTCACACCTCCGTAACTGTCATCTGTGTCATTTTCCACCTCTTTTGTTCCTCTGAATATTAAGAAGACTTCATCCACTCCCTTCTCTCTCTGAAAAAGATTTGCGAAGCTATCTTTCACAATACCAATTGAAATTTCTGTGGATCGATTCTAATATTGCATAATTAATAACCTTTAAAAATATTCTGGAATTGTATTCTTCCTTTTCATATTGCAATTTTCTTTTCATTCACTTTTGTCTATATCATAACTCTTTCCAAGTAAATATAATGTCCTCTTGAATTTTATGAATAATATCTTTTATATATAGATAAATATAAAGGAAAGGTTAGCAGGAAGGAAGAAAGGTGAGTAGGCAGGCAGGGAGAGAGAAGAGGAAGAATCATCTTCATTTTTATTTTATTTTTATTTCAGTTGTTCACACTATTTGTTGTCCTTTGGACCTGGAATCTGAACCCAGGGCTAGGTGGCTTGTCCTTCAGAGGCGATTGAGCTAACCACTGCTCCACCAGGGCACTCCTTTTTTTAAATATTGTTTTTCTAATTTATGCAGAAAAATAATTTCTAAGGGAAATCCTAAATAAGCAATGAAAATCATTGCTGTCCATTGACTCTATGTGTGTTTTATTTTCACTCAGCCTCAAGAAGGGCAAGATTCACATTGATGTCATTTTCCCTGTATCACTAGTGTCATTATTGTATCTGTGCTGCTGTGATTGGCTTCCCTTTCCAAACTTGCAACTGCAAGTTTGTTTCCAGTCCCTGATCAATTTCTCTTTTTGAACAGGAAATGAGGTTTCCATCTTCTTTAGCCCTTTCTCAGTCCCTCATAGGTACATTGGATACTCAACCAAACAAGGCTATACTTCCTAGCATGTATTGTTTCTTTATTTCTCTCTATTGCTATTCTTTCCCTTGCTGATTTGCATTAAACTTCATGAAATACTATTGTTCATTTGCTTTTGTCTATATATCCCTAATAGCTTGCACAATTGATTGAGATATAGCATATGTTTAATAAATATTTACTAAGTGACTGAACTGACATTTGATTAAACTATTTCATAATCCATTTACAATAATTACTGATAATTTACTGTTAGATTGAGTAGAAGGGAGAAAGTAGAAACAGGTTAATATAAATCGCTTTTCATAAAACAATGTCTTACTTTTCTTTGGTCTCTATATGTTTATGTATTTTCCTACATTATTTTATTGCTTCCTTAAATAAAATTAGAGTATAAAATGATATTTGCATTTCAATTCCTGTTTCATTTATCATTATAACCATTTTATCATAAGATTAAAAGCTTTTATACAGAACCAAGAAATATATTCAGGGTATTTATTAGGAAATATATTTAAAGCTCTGTCATTCTAAGATAATTAATGTTATATAAAAAAATCACATAGACTCATCATGGTGGTATAGTGGTTTAGTCCACAGCAGCACAGTCTTACATACATCCTAAGGTCCTAGGTTCCAGACCCAGAACCAGAGGAAACAACCAATATGAAAGACTAAAAAAAGTAAAATAAAATGCTTCTCTATCATCTCTCTTCCTGCCTGCTTACTTACCTTCTTTTCTGCCTGAAACTTTCCTTTAATACAAAACAAACAAACAAAAATCACACAGTATTACTGAGAAAGGAAAGCCACAGAGGGACCAGACATTGCAATTTGAGGTAAAGTGTCTTCAATCTGGTAGTAACGATTTGACATCAATGAATTGAAATGTTAAAAATATGCAAGCAAAAGGAAAAAACAAACAAACAACTAAATCATATTTTTTATTTGGCGCTGAAAATCTAAATTTCTTTTTTCTCAGACTTTAGTGCCTGGAGACATTTTCTGAGCATCAAGTTTGAAATATGATTGAGTCCATTTTTTGCTTGTTTGTTTCTACCTTTTGGAAGCAGAAAATATAGGCAACTGAATAATTTTTAAAGGTCTTTATTACTTGGCACACAACAAATTATGACAAAATACACAGCTATCTTGAACTACAGTGAAGATTAATCAAAGAACAAAGCATGCAGTGATGTTAAAGTTATGTTGAAAGTAACAACCCTAATTAGTATGTACTTTGAGTAAGGAAATATGATAAAATAAAACACAATCCTATTGAGCAGTGTCATTATCAGTAGTTTAGAGTCTATTATAATGGAATGGGGGAAGGCTGCATAAGACTTTTTAAAGTCACATTATTTAAAGGGTAGACTGTGTCATAAAAGCAAAAGTTATAAGTTAGGTATGTTTTGCATTTAAGATAGAATTTTAATCTTGGAAGCAAAGCATATTTTAAGATAAAGTTTTAGGGATAAGAAGGATTTTAAAAGACAGAAGAGGGAAAGATGGTGCTCATTGTAAAAGAAACACAAAGGCAAAGACAGAAGAAAGCTTCTGTCATGTATAGATATCACGCAAAAGGGCTTTTTGAGTGTGACACAGAATGTGTCTACTTTATATTAGAAGGTGATTAGATAGAGAGGTCACTGAGGAAAGTTTTAAATGTCATGAAGAAGTTAATTTGATTTGATAATAGGATATTCTGAATAGTCTATGATTATGTGATTGGCATAATTAGAATTGCTCTCCTTGAAGATGTCATAAAATATAATTTAATGGCAAAGAGTCTGGAGTCAAAGATCAGTAATCTGGTTATCCAGAGGAAAGGTATTGAACTCTTGAAGCAGGGTGGGACCAGTGGGATGCAGACAGTAGGGAAAGATATGAGACAACGTGTAAAGATTTAACAAGATATGTGCATGATTTAACAAGTGATTACATGCTTGGAAAATTGGAGAAGTAGAATCAAAGGTGACTGTTTTCCCCATTCCATCTTGTGAGTAGGATGATTGTTCTAAAAACAAACTTTACTTGTTGGCTCAGGAGACCAGCAAATGGAGTACTTAGCATTAATGCTCTAGACTCATTCTTCTTTGTACTACCCTTAATATATTTTTTTAATTTAATGCACTAGTCAAAATACATTTCACATACTTATGCATTGTTGACTTTATAAAGGCTATGGTCTCCTGGAAGTATCTTCTCTAATTTTTAAGTGCCCAATTCCTATTAAATACCCAACACTAAAGTACCTACCTCATATAAAACATCCCTGCCAATTTTCTCACAAAGCATGAATCATTCTCCATCTGGTCTACCAGCTTTTTAGTTGGAACTAGATCAGCATTTATCATATATTTTGTTTACTTGTCAGTCCTCCTCCCCAAACAAGATAATTGAGGAGAGATACTGTTTTATTCTCCTTTATAACCCTCAGGATATAAATGCACTCCTTGGCAAAGAGTAGGTATATAATGAATGATGGATATATTAATAAATGAATACATGAAATGACATTGACTCTTTGGCCCGAGTCATTTAGAATTAAAGTTTCAATTTACTGAAATACTAAATAAAGATTAAATTGAGAAATTTGGGTAAAGAACTATTTAATTTAGGCCCAGGTATGTAGTAATTAATAAGAATGCATCTATTGACTATGAAATAAGTGGAGTGATTTATTTAAATTATTATCCACATATGACAATGAAGAGCAGGATATGGGTGAATTAGAAAAAACAAATGAGAAGAAAGATGTAAGAAATGAAAATAAAGCTGTTAACATATTTATGATTTCATTGATAAATGAGTCAATTCTATTATTAATTTAGGGGGTTACATAATGTGAGGTATGAGAAAGAAATAGAAAAATCAATTCAGAGACTCTATGTGATTCTTTCAAGAATTATATTCTAAAAGATAGAAAATAAAAAAGTCATTTCAGGTAACAGGATTGAGGATTTTGTTTTCAGTGATGATCTTGTTTGTTGTGGTATGTTTACAGACAGAGAGAAATTTGGTGGAATGAGGCCTCCAAGAAAGGAGAGACTGAGAATGTCATAAAGGGATTGCCAAAGGAAAAAGAAGGGTTAACCCTAAGAAACAGAAAGAGAGATAAAATGAATGGAGATGAAATTTACAATGAAGAAGAGGAAGACAGAGAAAATGTTTCATGATTTTCTCAGAATTGTCTAAGTTGCGGTTTTTCAGCAAATTTGGAAAGGGGTAGATTTAGTGTTAGATGTTTAGTGGAACAGTGAGGGTAAGTATAGCGATGGAAACAGGAAGGTATGAAATAGTAAGCACCCTCAAAGAATTTAAAAAACGCAATAATGATGGTTGAGCTGAGTTTAGAAATAAAGAATTACAATGAATCCAGTAAGCATTATTGGGCATTTCTCTGACTGCATGCAGCCAGAAAAGTAGTTGGGGGGCAGAAATCCTGTTTTCTGGGGTTTTGAGAGTACATAGGCTCTAAAAGGAGAATGAGGTTAATTTGCTCAGGCTGCTGACAGATAGGAATCAGAACACAAGATTTAGATGAGTTAGAAAATGCAGATTAGAATCCGATAACTAAGGGTTTCCTTCACTGAATTAAACCTATCTACATAGTCATTGGTGGAGCTAGAAGGCTGACATTCTTGCCTGGAAGAGAAGAAATGACCATGCATCCCTAATTCTGGAGATGAATAAAGAAATGAAGTCATAAACTTGCACAGCTTTCCTCCACGCTGACCAGTCAAATATTTACCAGTCTTTCTCTTTGGAGATTTAATTTTGAGGAGTCCAGAGAAGGGGCCTCAAGCATTCTTCCAGTACTATCCTCCTAAGAAGAAGACATTCCTTCCCCTCTGTGGGAAAGGGATGAACGAGAATAAACATTCCTTCGCATAGATAGTAGCATGTTGAAATGGCTGGCAGTGGTTCTGGCTGTGTAAATTCAAACATGAAGTCATCACAATGAATCAGAAAAAGTCAAGGAACAATATAGGATCAGGCAATGATGAAAGGAAGAACAGGGTAAAACAGGTATTAAAGAGAGTAACATGTCCCGAAGACAGAAGACATGACAAGAAAGGACAAAAGAAAGAGAAGAGAGCAAAAGTAGAGGGATTATGGAGCAAAAGCAGAACAACGACAATTTGAAAATGACAGAACTTAAGTAATAGGGAGAAGAATCAACCTATCAGAGCTCCAAAAGTTAGGGGACATGGAGAAGGAGAAAAGCAGTAGAGAAGGATTTAAAAGATTGTGTCTTCAAGGTACATACACATTTAATGCATTCAAAGAAGATTAAGGAGGAGAAATTTATTTATGGAAAAATAAGTTTAAGTGAACCACTTAGATGTGGAGAGTGTGAAGAGTAGACTGAGGGACACAAAGGGAAGAACCAGTGGCACAACAGAAAATGACCAAAGATGATGGGCGAGTGGAAAATTTTACCAGGTCCAGCTTCAGGACACTGTAGGTGAATGAAAGCCAAGAGCAAGGGGCAAGAAGAGCCAGGAGGAAAGCCAAGAATCAGAGCCAGAAATACATAACTGAGCCAGGATGTTTAAGCTAAAGGTGAAGGACAATTAAAACAGACCAGAGCTTGGAAACCTAATGTGGAGCTGGGAGGAATGGTCAGAAAAGCATCTCATAATGGTACAGCTTTCTTGAGTTCTAGTGAGCACAGGCTGAAACAGTTACTTGTCTCATCCTTTTCTCCCAGTCTTTCTTAATGCAGCCCCCCTAAGGATGGGAAAATAAAACAAGTGGGGAAGAATATATACTAAAAATGCTGATATGTGAAGTAAATTTGAGAGATACGCTGATAATCCTGAGGTACTAGTATAAAGAAGGTGCTTTAATTTGCAGAGAACCACAAACTGTGTGGCTTAGGACAACAGAAATTTATTCTCAAATAGCTCTGGAGATGGAAGTCTTAGATCCAAGTGTCAGCCATGTTGTTTCCTTCTGAGAACTCTGAGGAAGACTGTTCTAGGTCTCTCAGCTTCTGGTGATGAGAAACCTTGGTGCTCCTTGACTTGCAAGTGCAGTTTTCTAACCCTTGCCTTTGCCATCTCATGGCATTGTTTCTCTGAGTCTGTCTTCTCCACCTCTCCTGCGGGCACTGGTCATTTAATTACTCCAATGTAACTTTATGCTAACTAATCATAAGTGGAAAAATAATTCATAAGTGACTAGGGTTTAGAACTTGAACATATCTTTCGAGGGGACACAATTCAACCCAGAGCAGAGGGTTTGTTGTTAGATAAAATTTAGTTGATGCAAGAATTCAAAGCTCTAAGAAATTTGAAGTCTTGTTGTGATCACACCCCTTGAAGGATCTTTCATCTGAAGATGTCTCAGTTGAATTGTGGTTTTCAGTGAAGGGATGGAGAAAGGCTGCTTGGTGACTACGTATCTACTAAATATACCTCTATGGATACATATATACATGAAGATATATGCATATATATATCTTTATTTAGTTGAATATACATAAATATATATTTCTATTTATTTTACATTGATTTATAGACCGGCTTCTGAAA
This sequence comes from Solenodon paradoxus, assembly GCA_004363575.1. Lineage (NCBI taxonomy): Eukaryota > Metazoa > Chordata > Mammalia > Eulipotyphla > Solenodontidae > Solenodon > Solenodon paradoxus. The sequence goes on from RJWH01000030.1 coordinate 1,211,091, forward strand.
GCATCTAAAATACTCTTTCCTTAATAGAGTCCTTATCAAAGCGTGGTGGCAAAAATAGGCCCACCCATATCGCTTGGGAAATTGTCAGAAATTTACTCCAGAGGTATTGTACCAGAGCTCTGGAAGGTGCCCAGTCATCTGTGTTTTTCCAAGTCTTTCTGGTGAGTTTGGTGTGAATCAGGCAATTTGCTTAGAAAGTCTTGTGCAATGAGGAGGATCAATTGCCAGTGGGCCTACGTGTCTGTGGTACTTTGACCTAAAGAGCTTATGGCTTGGTATGTCAGCAAATAAAGAAGGCCTTCACTTTTACCTTATTTTACCCCTAAAACTTTAAAAATATCATTCAGGTGGTTAACATTCTTTTAAAGGGTATGCTCTGTAGAACTTATTTGAGAAAGTTCTGGAACTAGGTTTTCTTACTATATTGTGTTGCTAGATTTAGTGCTTCAAATCTTCAGATAAATCTGGTTCCGGTAAGTCCTTGGACACATTTGGAATTACCATGTGCCAGGTACCCTGTATGTGTCATATATTAAGTCATGTAATTCATTTCTTTCAAAATCTTATCATACATATTATCATCACTCTTTTAAGAATGAAGAAACAGAGACACCAAGAGGTTAAGTAGATTGCCAACATTTACACAGGGAAGAATGACAAAAAATAGATTTCAAATCCAATTTCACTGACTGCAAAGCCTGTATTTCTTTATCCTCCTTTGCTTCAATTTAGAGACTTAAATAACTGCTTAAGCTAATCAGAATTAATTTGCTTTTCTAAACACTCCTTTTTCATTTAAAACGAGAACAATAGACATGGGTTTGGGACTAGGACTGAAAATATAATATAAGTATAATACCTTCTCCTTGGTCTCCAGCTCCTGGAATGTTCTAAGTCTGAAATCATACTGCTAAAAGATACAGTGAAATAGGTATTGCAAGTCTATGATTTACATGAAATGCTACATAGTCTTTTCCAGTCAATAGAACACTATTGGCTCTTTCCCCAATTCGCCCTAAGCATTGCCATTTCAACAGGAATGGTCAGAATTGAGATATTACTTGAAATTAATTGCGAATTTAAACACAAGGATTAAGTTTCTGCATTCCTTCTTTCTCTGGAATTCTAATTTTCTTAGTTCATTTAAGAATTGCTACTAGTAAGGGAACATTATAATTATAGCATTTTAAATATTATGAATTCAGAGCATAACAAATTATTTAAACAAAATGATCTCCCTACCAGATTGCGAGATGATCATTGACAAGGGCGGTGATAGGTAATTTTGGTTAGTATTTAAAACTGTCCTACACTGTCCCATGTGCCATAAGCTCCATATATTTTGTGAAATGCAGTAAAGAGAAAGAAAGTGAAGTAGTGTTTTTGGTGAAGTATGAAGTGAAGAAAATTGTGTGATTTAATTTTCCCTCAGTGGTTAAAAGATATCATTTTGAAATATTTTGTTTCCCTATATTTCTTTTCTTGTTCGAACTATATTATTGACTGTACTTACATGTGCCTTAGACTAATCAGAATTAATGAAAACCCAAAGATTTGAGGTGTTCTGAATGATCTAAGTAAATACCAGAGGTCACACAAGATCAGAAAGAGCTCTCCTCACTTCTCGTTGCTGGAACCTTCCATATGAGAGAGGACAAATGTGATTGCATCTCCCCAGTAAGAAACGGAACTGAATCAGAGATTGTATGGCTGCTGGAAACACCAAAGATAAGTTTTATAAGGAACTTATTTTGACAAGGGCATGTAATTACATCTGAAAGTATATATGTATGCTGAAATTACATTGAAAATAATATATTTTTTAATCTCTTGGAATATCCTAAAAATGCTATGTATTTCATATATATATATATATATATATCTCAAATATATCATCTATATACAATGCCACTATCTCAATCTACAAAAGTGATAAGTTATAATAAATTTCCCAATAACATTATGTTCTCGTAGACTTATACCATGTTTATAGGATCACCTTATCTGATCAGATTCTTTGAGTTGTTGAGTGAGGGAAAAGTATACAATGGAAGCACTTATAATTATTGGACTCATTGAGAAACAGGAATAACTAATAAAATAATATACAGTGACTACACTTCTATTTTTGTTGGGTATCTTTTGGGGTGTCTGACCTGATGACAGTAGTCCTTTCTCCTTTGGAAACAAGCATAAACCACAGAGCCCCATGGGTGGGACCCCCCATAGACATGCTAGGAGTGTTGTGCCTTCTTTCTCATGCAGATAGATTCTTGGGGGTACTCTAGCCCATCAGAGTAACAAATTGCCTTGTAATCTGAGTCTTAGAAAACAGAAGGTGGAAAAAGGACTGGTGTGCTAATACTTCATTTTGGAGGTGCAATCTCAGGGCAACAAAGTGAGAATGCGAGGAAATGAGACAGGGAAATGAGTCTGGGAAGGCAAGAAACAAGATGCCAGTGCACCAGCCACTACACAAAAGGAAGGAGCGTCAGCTTGCTCAGCAGTTGTACCCTTGTAACCCTTGCCTTATAGGATTTCTGTCAACAAGATGCAGCAGCACTTAAGACTGAATAATTTACGGACTCTGGAACAGATTCAGTTAGTTTGCATCTTTGAAATCAAAGTCCCCTATACTTCTGCATCACCTATATTTGAATGCATCATTGGAAAAGTTTGAGATTTTTATCTGAAGCAATACCTTTTTTTTTTTTTTTTTTTTTTTACCAAAAATCACAATAAGGACTAAAATTCTACCTTCATGCTGAGTTGCCTTCTTGGATGAATCTGTGGTATAAACTTTTTTTCAGTCCTGGTCAGAGGAACAAATAAAATCTGTCTGTAGAAGAATAAAGAAGACTTGCAGGTAGTGGCAGAAGAAAGAGTGAGAGATCACACTCTTGGGATCCCTGAAGGCTTCTTATTCCTGGCTCCATTCCCTTATGAAATACAGTTATAGTCTTGCCCTTAGGTATCCAGAGACATGTTTTGTAACCTGCGGTCTTCATTAAATATTTTTCTTACTTGCTCAAATTTATTTCTTTGTATTTGTAAGTGGTATGTCCATAGCATCAGATAATAAGATCCCTAATAAATATCTTGGCCTCCCTTAAATGTTATTCTTATGTTTTTAGATTCTAGGTTTGCTTCTCTTCTCCTATTATACATACCCTCATCCATGGGAACTTGGTTTATTCTTGCAGCTTCCATTGCCACATATGTATGGTGACTCTGTAATTTAATCTCCAATCCAGGTCTCTCTAAATTCAATTTACTATTGATGATAGTATACTTAGATGGCTCCATTACAATGACTAAATCATGCACAGAGTACATTATCTTCTAGCACAAATCTCTCTAACTCATGATCCGATTCCTGCCCTTTTTACTGAGTTCAATGCACTGAAAGCAAACAATTACATTATATGCCCTTGTGATTCAATTTTTACAAACACAATCCAAGGCACTTGCTATTACAAGAACTACAAGAAACCAAATAACTTGCTAAGATCTCTTAAAAGAAAGAGACTCAATATTTGGAAACTTATTTTCTGGAACCTGAAGACTGTAAGCTTTTTATTACACTATATGTTCTTTATTTAAATGTATATACACAGAAGAAGAGAACTAAGAAAAATGAAAATCAATTGAGATAACTTTGTCTTAATTTTAGGCCAATATCCTAATTTCATTTCAGGTACAATCCTAGTTTAGTGATTGATCTTAATTTACAGTTAATTCTCATTTATCAGTAGGTTGCTGAAATTTTTGTATGCAGTTGGTATAAAATACTGTATTTCCAGATAGCTTATTTCTGTTAACTGATATAGATATAATTCTTCAAGACTAGGTATTGTGTCTTCAAGTGGTACAGACTAATTTTAATATCGGGCTAAACAAACTCTAATCAAGAAGACAAATATGCCCTAAAATCATGCAAAGTATTCTAAATTCAAATAGAAATCACTATTTTCCATTCATTTAAGAGTGAACATGTTTTATGTGACTATTTAAATACATACTTTACTATATAAAACACACACTTAAATATATAAAAGCACATTCAAATATAGACATATACTTAACTCATTTTAATAAATTTTTCATTCCATAAAAGGAGTATGACTGAAAGAAACTTTCTTTTACTAATCAGTGTAATCAAGGGAGAAATTTTTACTTAAGAAAATTAACAATTACTTTTGAAAAGTCTAAACTCAAGCACAGCTTTTGAATTTATATTCTGTTCTTTCTTACTGAAGACATCAAAATACATTTCCCTTAAGCACAACACATAAAGACATAAAGAGCTGTGATGATGATGTACATTGAGATAAAAATAAATCAGTTTCACTTAGCTCTCTTCTTATTTGTATTTCCTTGTCAAAGGTTTAATGAGTGGGACTGCATTTGAATTTTGCCTCAATCTTAAAGATGTTTTCTTTTTTTTCCCTAAGGGTGTGCAGTTTCTCTCTAGATATTTCCATTTTACTTTGTAAGAAAACATTTTATTGAAGTATATTACATACTTTTATCAAAGTGCTGAATTCCTAAGTGCTAAACTTGATGGGTTTATGCTTAGTGAAATACCTAGGTAAAATTATAGATCATTGTTAGCATCCCAGAAGCCTTCTACATGCCCTTCCCAGCTACTATCTCCCTACAATATTAACACTCGATTTTTATCAATACAGGTCAATTTTTTCTAGTTTTGAATCTCTGTAAGTGGAATTATTGATTACATGCTCTCATACATTTAAAAATTTTTTGAATTTTATTATTGCAATAACTTTAATTTTACAAATTAAAATAAAACTCGTATGTGTAGTTTACCCATATGTGCAGTTTATCTGTTTCTAAAATATATGTCAATACTTCCTGCCCTCCACCAAATCACCAACTGTTTATTATTGTCCAGTGGGCTCCGCCACCACTTGTTCCCCTTACCGCCCTGTCCCACTCATTGGTAACTTCAGTTCTATTGCAAGTGTCCAAGGGTGGGTTTTGTTTCATCTATTCCTTTGTTGTTGTTTTTTTATAATCACATTCTACCCATTAATGAGATCATTTGGCACATATCGTTCTTCTTTTGGCATATTTCACTTAGCATAATCCCCTCTACCTTTATCCATGATTCATAACAACAGGATATCATCACTATAATGGCTGTGTAGTATCCCATTGTTTATCTATGTACCACATTATCTTTATCCATTCATCTGATGTTGGGCATGTAGGCAGTTTCCAGTTCTTAGCGATTATGTGTAGGGCTGTAATAAACATGGGGTGCATAAATCTCTGTAAATTAGTGTTTTTGTGTCTTTTGAGTAAATACCCAGAGGGGATGACAGAAACATATGGGATTTCATATTCAACATTTTGAGGAGTCTTCAAACTGTTTTTCAAAGGGGTTGTACCAATTTGCACTACCATCAACAGTGTAAAAGTGCTCCCTTTTCTGCACATTCTCACCAACATTTGATTGTTTCCAGACTTTGGGATAATTAGCCAGTCTCTTAGGTGAAAGGCGATATCTCATTGTTGTTTTGAGTTGCATTTCCTTGATGGCCAGGTGGGGTGGTGGAGTGGGTAGGAACATCTTTTCCTTTCATGTGCCTGTTGTTCTATATCCTCTTCAGAAAAATGTTTCACCAATTCCTCTTCCCATTTTTTGATTGAATTGCCTGTTTTTCTGTTCAGTTTTATGAGTTCTTCTTATATTTTGGATATTAAGCCCTTGTCAGAAATAAGGAATGCAAATATCTTCCCTAGTTAGTAAGTTGTCTTTTTATTTTGGTGCTGCTTTCTTTCATGGTTAAGAAACTTTTTAGAGTGATGTAGTCCCAGTTGTTTATTTTTCTTTGTTTCCCTTGAAGCTGGATTTGAGTTCCCAAAGACTTCTCTAAGGCTGATGTCATGGAATGTCTTTTCTTTGTCGTCTTCCAAGAATATTATGGTTTCGTGTCTTATGTCTAAGTCTCTAGTCCATTTTGAGTTAATTTTTGTGAATGATGTTAGAGAATAGTCTAGATTTGTTCTTTTTTATGTGGTTGCCCAGTTTCCCCAATACCACTTAAGACTTTCCTTTCTCCATCATGTGCTTTTGGCTCCCTTGACATAAATTAATTGACAATTTTAGAGTGAGTCAGTTTCTGGTGATTCAGTTCTATTTCACTGATCTATGCCTCTGTTATTATTCCAGTACCATAAGTTTTTGATCACTATCACTTTGTAGAATAACTCAATGTCTGGGAATGTAATCCCTCTAGATTCTTTCTTTTTTCTAATAAACGCTTTGGCTATTTGGGGCCTTTTGTCTTTCCATAAAGTTTTAAGATTTTTTTGTTCTGTTTCCTTGAAATATGCCCATATTGATGGAGGCTGCATTAAATCAGTATATTGATTTAGGTAAGAGGACTATTTTAACGATGTTGATTCTTCCCAACTATGAGCAGGGGATGTCTTTTCATCTCTTTGTATCCTCCTCTATTTCTTTTAAGAAGGACTTATAGTTTTCATTGTACATTCTTTCACTTCCTTTGTTAAGTATATTCCAAGATATTACATTCCTTTTACTTCTGTTTTTAATGGTGAAATTTTCTTGTTTTCACTTTCTTCTAGCGTGCTGTTTGCATATAAGAATGCAATGAATTTTCGTCATTGATTTTGTGCCTGCCACTTAACTGTAGTTATTGAGTTCTAATATTTTTTGACAGATTTTAGGGTTTTCAATATATGTAATCATGTCATCTGCAGATAAGGAGAGCTTTACTTCCTCCATTACACTTTGAATTCCTTTTATTTCCTTTTCTTGCCTAATTTCTCTGGCTAAGACTTCTAGTATGATATTAAATAGAAGTAGTGAGAGTGGACAGCCTTGCCTTGCTCCTGACCTTGGAGGAAATGCTTTAAATTTTTCATTATTGACTATGATATTGGCTGTGGGTTTGTTGTATATGGCCTTTATTATGTTGAGGTATGTACCTGCTATTCCCATTTTATACAGGAGTGTTTTGGGTTTTTTTTGTCATAAATGGGTTCTAGATCTTTTCAAAAGATTTCTCTGTGTCTATTGATATGATCATGTGTTTTTATTTCCTTGCTTTTATTGATATGGTATATTACATGAATAGATTCACATACGCAGAACCAAGCTTGCATCCCTTGGATAAAGCACACTTGGTCATGATGGATGATTTTTATGGTTCTTTGTTGAATTCGGTCTGCTAATATTTTGTTGAGAATTTTTGCATCTATTTTCATTAGAGATTTGGTCTGTAATATTCTTTCTTGGTGCCATCTCTGCCAGCTTTTGGTATCAGTGTGAAGTTAGCCTCATAAAATGTATTTGGAAGTGATCCTTTTTCTTCAGCATTTTGGAAGAATTTGAAAAGAATAGGTATTAATTCTTCTCTGAAGGTTTGGTATAATACATTAGAAAAGCCATCTGGTCCTGGGCTTTTATTCTTAGGGAGACTTTGTATTTCCTCTTCAATTTCTTTGTGATTATTCTGTTCAGGTTTTCCAGTTCTTCTTGGTTCAGTCTTGACAGACTGTATCTTTATAAATGTTCTCAAGGTTGTCTGCTTTGTTGCCATGGAGTTGTTTACAGTAGTCACTTATGATGTTTTGTGCTTCTGTTTTGTATCTGTTGTAATGTCTCCCCTTTCATTTATGATTCTGGTTATAGGAGTTTTCTCTCTTTTTTTCTTTGTGAGTCTAGCCAACGGTTTGTCAATTTTGTTTATCTTTTCAAAGAACAAACTTTTGGTTTCATTGATCTTCTGGATTGTCTCTTTGTTGTCTATTTAATTTATTTCTGATCAGATTTGTATTATTTTCTTTCTTCTGTTGATTTTTGACTTTAACTGTTCTTCTTTCTCTAGTTGTTTTAGGGCTTGGTTGTTTTATATGCAGTTTTCTTGTTTCTTGAGATGGGCCTGGATTGCAATGAACCACACTCTTAGTACTGCTTTTGCTTCATTCCATAGATTCTGGTAGCTTCAGTTAGAAACATATTGTTTAGTGTCCAATTATGTTGGGGTCTTTCAACTTTGTTTTTGTGGTTTATTCCTAGTTTTAAGCCACTGTGGTCAGAGAAGATACTAAGATTCCATCATTGTAAATCTGTTGAGAATGTTTTGTGTCTCAATATATAATAATGTATGATTTATCCTTGAGGATGTTCCACACACACTTAAGAAATTGAAATCTGTAGTCATTGGATGAAGTGCTCAGTATATGTTTATTAGCTCTAACTGTTCCAAACAGTCATTTAAAGCAACTATTTTTCTGTTAAGCCTGGTTGATCTATTCATTGCTGTAAGATGGTATTGAAGTCTCCTACTATTACTGTGTTGCTGCTGATGTCTTGTCAGTTCTAATAATATTTGCTTAATATATTTTGATGTCCCTTCATTTGGTATATATATGTTGATAAGCATTATGTCTTCTTGCTGGATTGACACTTTGATCATTATACAATGTTCATCTCCGTCTTTTGTTAAAAATTTTTATTTGGAAGTTTATTTTAATCAGTATAAGTATAGCTCTTCTTTTTTGTGGTTGCCTTTCAACTCTGGGATTGCCTTCCTAGCATTGTTTTTGAGGCTTTCTTTATCTTTTGAAAGAAGACGTCTTTCCTGAATGCAGCAGAAAGTTGAATTATGCTTTTTTATACATTCAGTCATTCTGTGCTGTTTGACTGGTGAGTTCAGTCCATTAATGTTTAGGTTGATTATTGACATGTAGCTGTGTATCATCATTTTGGAATGTATGTATGTTGTTCTGTATGTTGTTCCAGACAATACCTTTGTTCTTTTCTTTGTCGTCTTAGGTGGTTTGGGCATAGTTATGCTTTGATTAGTTTCTCTTTTTGTTTTCTTTTCTTTTTCCTGGAGATGTGTTTTGAGGTTATCCTGAAGTTAGTATTAAATATTCTGTTTATTTCCTATACTGATTTAAAGGTATATTAGTCTTACATTATTTTTAACCATCCACATCTTTATTCTTTTCTCCTTCCCACTTTTTATATTTGCTATCTTACTGTTCTAAGTGGGGTTTCTTTAAAATTTATATAGCATCCTTTAGTCTTTTTTTTTTTTTTTTGTAATATTTGTTTTGTGGTGATGAAATCCTTTAACTCTTGCTTATCAGACAATCTTTTAATCATTCTTTCAGTTTTGAATGATAATCTTACAGGGTATATCATCCCAGGTTGAGAAGCCTTTTCTTTCAGCACTTTGAATATATCATGTCATTCCCTTCTGGTCTGTAGATTTTCAGTTGAGAAATCCACTGACAATATTTTTGGGAGTCCTTTGTATATAACTTGTTTTTCTCTGGCTGCTTTTAAGATTATTTATCTTGTATTTTTGAAATTTTGATAACATGTCTAGGTGAAGCTCTGTTTTCGTTTCTTTTATTAGGAACTCTTTGAGCTTCCTGGGTCTGTAGGCTTGCTTCATTCTTCAGGTTAGGGAAATTCTCAGCTATTATTTCTTTATATACACTTTCTGTCCCCTATTCATTCTCTCCTCCTCTGGGACACCTATGATACAAATGCTACCTTTGACATTATCCATAGGTCTCAATTGCTGCCTTCATTTCTTTGCATTCTTTAATCTTTTTGCTGGTTTGCTAGTGTGCATTTTTCTGCCCTGTCCTATAGCTCACTAATTCTATTGGAGGATTCATCCATGCTATTCTTGTGTCTTTCTATGAGTTTTTTTTAAATCAGCTAGTTTATTTTTCATTTCTTTGCTGTCATGGTTCTTTTCTTCTCTTTTTTTTGTTTTCTTTTTCTTCCTCTATTGTTTCCTTGTGTTCCATGAATATGTTTATCAATGATATTGCAAATTCATCCTCAGATAGTTTGCATATATTTGTCTTATTCAGATTATTCCCCTGGGCTTCTGATCAAATCCATAATTTATCAAATATTTCTCTGTTCTGCTTGGTATTCTGTCGATATTTCTTGGGGTTAGGCTTCCCTGCAGTGATGGCATTGTGTAGGGTGATCACCTGGTCTGGTTGTTGGCTCACAATTGACAATCAGGCTTCAGTTCAGCCTCTACCAACAGTGTGGCATAGTGAGCAGGTTTATGGGTTCATCCCTTTTGGGAGACTACCTTCTTTCTTTAATTCTTGGGGTAGGATATCCATTGGGCAGAATATCCAGTGGGCAAATCCTGACTCAGTGCAATATGGTGGTGGGAGAGGGTAGGGTAGAGGGAGGGGTAGGGTAGATGCTTTCTGGTTATGATGGTGCCCAGTGAAATTTCATTGCTTGGGCTCCAGCTCAGATCTCAGGGCACTGGTTCTCTTTTTGCCCTGTGCCAAGACCATCTCACACACCTCTCTGTCCTGGTCCCATTGGGTGGGTTCTTTACTGCTTTTGGAGATACAGTCCAGGAAGCTGGTTTCCTCCCACAGTTCTAACCCCTCCACCGCAGCCCAAGTCCTGAGTCCTAAATCTGTGTAGCACTGAACCATAACATTTTTGCCTACCCTTTGTTGTCACTATTGCTTTTGTGTCTCGATAGCCTCTGCACCTGCTTTACCTCAGTGTTTGTTTCTAAAGAATAAGTGAATTCCTAGTTACTCTGTGGGGAGGATCTGAATCTCACTCCTAGCATATTGCCATCTTTTGAATGTCCTTTACTTCTCAATTTGTTTGCAAAAATCACCCATGCGGTGTTGTGTGTAGTAGTATTTAATTATTTTTTCCATTTTCATGGGATTCTAATATGAAAAGTTACCTATTAATTTACTGATTCTACTACTGATGAACATTTGAGGTTATTTTAGGTAGTGACTATAACAAATAATACTACTATGAATGTTCTTTTTCCAATTACTCCATCTACCTCCTTACCAACAGATTCCCATCTTCTCAGAATTATAGTATTTATAGTAATATTTCATTATGTTTTTAATTTGAATTTCCCTGATGACTAAAATGTTTGAATATATTTTATGTTTAACAACCCTTAAAATATTTTCTTTTGTAAATATCTTATTTGAATCTCTTACTCATTTCTAATTGAAAATTGTATTATTATGTTTCATAGGAGTACTTTATTTTTGTGTATCCTAGTTCTTGTTCCAGATATTTTTCTGATTTTTAAATTTCTTAGATATTTTTAAAGAAAATAACGTGACAAATTCACTAACTCACTAAATCACTAAATTCACTAAATATTTTCTTTTAATAACAACATTCTGTGACCTCTTTAATAAATCCTAATCTACTGAAAGGTCAAAGATGACTTCATTCTTCTGTTGTCTTCTAGAACTTTCATTGACTTATCTTTTACTTTTAAGTCTATGATTTATATGGAATTAATTTCCATATACAGTATAAGTTTAGCACAAAATATTATTGTGAAGCAGACATAAAATTATTCCTACAGCCTTTGTAAAAACATCCATTATCTATTGTATTTCATGGTTATCTTTCCAACTTTGTTGTTTTACAATTAACAGAATTGTATATATTTAAAGTGTAGCATGTAATGATGTTATATGTATATATGATATATATATAAAAGTATACAAAACATTGTGAAATGAAAAAATCAAGTAACTTTACACATCCATGAACTCATATTTGGTAAGTTTTTTGTGTATATGAGAATACCAGAATCTACTTGTTTACCAAATCACAGGTAAACAATACAGTGTTATTACTATGCTATACATTCGATCACAAGAATTTATTCATTATCTAACCTAAAGTTTGTACTGTTAGAATTTTTAATTTTATATGAATTTTAGAATAATCTTGTCTTTATAAAATAAAATGATAGAATATTTTATTGCTAGCACACTAAATATAGAAATTGATTTGGAAAGAACTGACATCTTTATGATATTGCATTCTTCCAAAGCATGTATGTGGAATCCTACTGCGTATATTTAGGCTTGTTAAAATTTCTCCCAATATTTGGTAGTTTTTAGTACAGGCTTCTATAGCCTTCATTAAATTAGTTGCTAATAGTTGGGTTTTTAAATGCTAATTTAAATGAATTTTTACCTCAAATTAATTTTTAATAGCTTGTTACAGGTACATAGGACAACTATTTCTGCACATTTGCTAGCAAATTTTCTAAAAGGAATAAATGTCTAGCAGCTATCGATTTTTTAACATTATGATATAAAGTAAGAATAGTCTAATATATTTCTGTCTGTTTAGACTTACATATATACTGGGTGGCTGTATGTATATGACTATTAGAAAAAAGAGATATTCAACATACTATGGGAACTAAATCCACATTTAATTATTATTAATTCTTAATTAATATTAATATTAATATTATTTAGTTGTTATTAGTTATTATTTCTTCCCTCTTATATTTGAATTACATTATATTTGAAATTTTAAACTTTTAAGAATAATCCTACTCTTTCTAATTAAAAAATATAAATTTTCATTATTTTGAGAATGGTGATTTCTATGGTATCACTTTTGATTCCATTTTAAAGTGCTTTAAATATCTAACTTCAAATACCTTCAAATATGCCATCTAAATTCTAACCCTTACCTTTTGTTTTCAAAATCCTATATCAATATTTTGTGTTAATTTTATTAAACAGCATATTTCACTAAGAAAATTCCCTAGTCTAATGTCTTCCTTTAGTATGAATCTTTAAAAGACATATAACACATGGTATATTTCCTGTAAGGTATAGGTATGGTGTGATATGTTGAATATCTCCCAGCAGTGGTAGTATATTTTGAGACTTTGTGATAATGGAATATTATTTTGAGCATTAGAATAGAAGCTACTTTCCTCATATACTACATTAGATAATTCTATTTTCTCTTTAAATGGTATTAAAGAATATTACTCTTCTTTGCTATGATTTATTTGTTATTCGAAGTATCTAAGTGAAAACTAAAAATAAGGGAAAATATCATTCACTTACAAAAAATCTTTAGTGAATTTTAACAATCCATTACATAAATTGAATGCAGTATTTCCTACTGTAGTTCTCATGAGATCACTGTAGAAAGATCAGTACCTTAGCTTTTTATAGTTATCTATGTAAATGGATTTCATCTGGTTGCTTTCATTATGTTTCCTCCCCCATCACTCCAAAAGGTAAAACTTGACCCCACAGCTTTTGTACAATTAACTCTATTATTCCATTCTTTATAGCTTTTAATACCATATCTGACACAAGTCCAGCTGCCTGAAGGCTTTATTCCAACAAGCCGACATTTTTATTTAAATGTGCTAGGTATAGTCACGCTATTGTAGTGGTGGTGGAAATTTCAAATTTCATTTGTCTATAATTCCCTATACTTGCTTTCAGACCTCGACTAATCAAAGGAGAAGATATTACTGGAGATCAGCTGGATTTTATTTACTCTCTTCCCAAGATGCACCACTGTTTTCTTGGGAGATGGAGCTGTGTACTATCTATCGTGAAGTTTTCATTTATTCCATATATGCCACAGGTAGTACAAATTAATCCAGTATTATCTATTATGTGGATAGGCTCTTCTTCTAGTTCTTAGTATTGGTGAAGGCTTTCATTCCCTCCCATCTTTATACTGCTTTGGTTATGTCCATAGGCTAGATAGGGTAAGATGAAAGAGAAGCATTTAATGTTCTCGTTGATTCAGTCTTAGCCTTACACATTTTTCTACTCCAATTTCTGACTCATTTGATAAATCAAGAGAGTAAAAACACTACACAATCACAGAGGAAAAATAAAATTACAGAATATTCTCATTTATACTTTAATGCAGGAATTTAAAGAAATTAGTAGTAGGTTAAAATAATAAAACCATATAAGTAGATTTTTTTTTTTAGAAAATGTCAGGTGATTAAATATCAGAAACAATATTAATATAATTATATTATTATGTATATATATAAAATAAAGACTATATGATCAGTTCAGCTGCTATTAAAACATAGTTAAAAACTGAGTAATTGTTATGTAATACAAGTTATAACATCTGAGAACAGAGTATTTCCTATTCTTGGAGTAAAAATAAGTGACTACAACAAATTAAGAAAGCTAGAAATATAATAATTTATAGTGTATTTAGTCATTTACTAGGTTATAAATAGAATATTTAAAAGTAGTGGAAAGGATTTGACTTGATAAATGTTTTTGGACAATTGGTTCAGTATTTGGAAAATAATAAATAAATATATACTCATATCATATACCAAAATAAATTGTTGTAATAAACATAACCAGTTATAAAAAAGTGAAATTTTCTGCTATCGATATCAATATCAATAGGTTTTCTACATTTAAAAAAATATATAGGAGAGCATATCAAAGAAAATATGTAATTATTTAATCATACAGAAGAATGAACACATTAAAACATCGAGTATAAAAATGAAAAGGCAAATAATAAGCTGGAAAATATCTGCAGCAGGGAAACAACAGACAATAGTAATATATGAAGGGTTCTTTTAAATCGATCAGAAAAAAATGTCCTAATAGGAAAATGTGTAAAGGACAAAAACAGGTAAGTAAAAGGAGAATAAAACACACACACACACACACACACACACACACACACACATATATATATATATAGTATATAGACATACTATATATGCACAAAGAACATACATATATTTTATATATATACACAAAATTTTGTAATATATGTATACAGATACATAAACATGTACATATACATATATATCTGACTTGCATTCATAATCCAATATTTTTAAGCAATATTACAATCTCCAGTTTATTAAAGGGATTCGCAGCGAGAATATTCCAGCTTTGTTTGGTTCACATAAGGCGCTATTTTATTCTATCTGATACTGAAATTAGAGGGGAACCTATAATGTGAGAATTTTAATAAAACCTGATGCTTCTTAGAAAACCCTAATTAATTTGTATGTATGAGTGCAGAAGTTTATAAATTGTTTAATGCTTAAAGAAGAGGGCAAATCTAGTTAAATGAGATCCTGTTTGTCATGTTCCTCTTTTTGTACTTCCTTTACTTGTGTCCCTTGGTCATGTGTTTTTAGGTTAGTGCTGGTATGAAGAAGGTATAGAATTGGAAGCAAAATAGTGAATTTCTATTTAAAGTAATTCAATGAAATCTTCTTCTGACTCATCCTTGGAGCAGACTTTTGCCTGACTCATAGTTTATGGAAGATGTCACGTGGCCAGTAAAATCTGAGATGCTGTCTGCCAAACAATACTTGCTGAAGTCAGAAATCAGGGGTAAAGTGTCATAGACTCAAAGGCAGAACTAACTCTGGTTGAAATCTGAAGCCTGGAAAGCAGTCATCTAACCTTAAGAAAGCACTAAAGGACACTGAGATGCTCATTATACAGATTGTCAATAATAAAATGGTGCACCAGGAAAAACACAAACTTTCAATGGCTTTTACAAGTATCAGAATGAGTAACACCACTCTTAAGCATTATAAAAGGAATCAAAACAGTTTAAATATTTCCAAAGATCTTAAATTTTATCTTATGTAGAAAATAATCATACAGAAATTTTGTGGAAGAGTGAAAATTTATGTAGCATAAAAAGTAATACAACACGGGATGTAGTTTAATTGTCCGGAATGTATAAAAGAAGCACGTCCTACTTGGATATTTAGAAACAGGCTTTATAATTTCTTTTCTCCTAAGTGGTACGTCTTTAGAGTATATATAGTGTGACTAATTTCAGTGAGGTCATTTTGACCTTTACTTCCCAGCACATAAAGTATTATTCTTCTGTAAAGAAGTTCATAGTTTAATGGATAAGGTGTCAGGGAATAAAAAAATGAGACTAAGCAAGAGTACCCTGGTTCTTGGGCTCTCTGTTATAAATAATGCTCTCATTAAAATTCTGCCTCGGAAGAAAGGCAAGTCCATTAGTCTAGGAGCTAATTTTTACTGGCTCCTTAGATGTATGCATATTAAAAATTCAGCTTTTATAATTGCCAGTCATCAACCACCTAGTCAATGCTGTTCTCGGAGTTTTTAATTATTTACTTCATTTGCATAGACACTCCAATTTATGATCAACCATTTTGTTATCTAGGGACAGTTTAGTCATTTTTCTTTTACAATTTTATCTATCCATTTTGCATTCCTAGGAAAAGCTCTGAGTCAGACCTGGTACCACAGTGAGTCTTATTAAGAAAAAAACGAACAAACCAAAACTATGGACACCTGCATGACTGCTATATGGAAACTTCAGTTACTGATAGGACTTTGGCAAATTAGGGTTTTATTAGAATAAATAAGGGCTCTGTGTCTGGTTAAAATATGCTCCTTTTGAGTTCAGCATAATGTTTTTTGTGGAAGAGTCTAAAAGTACACCAATAATGCCCATTTTCTGTAATTTCCTTTGGGGATTTGATCTTTTTAAGGAAAGAATTTCAAAACAGTATATTGAACAAGTAAAACGCAGTCAGAGGTTATTTGTCAACCCAGTATTTTCATGCTCTCTTGTTAGGAATCTGTGATTATTTCCATTTTTAATAATATGTTTGTAAGATTCTAGAAATTAAGTGACTAGATTTAATATTATGGAAGCCAGTGGTGACTGTGGGAATAAAATTGGCATTTCATCTGCGTACTATAGGACATATTCTGTTATACAGGATGACATCTATACACTGCATCCTTTATCTCTTAAAAATTGGGAGTTAAGCTTTAATTTGAACTCTATTTACAAAGGTACACATTATTGTTATAATTTTGCATTTCCTTTCTAAGTAAATATTGTACTTCTAATCACTGAAAAATAGCTTCTACTGTTTGCTTTTCCCACTTTCAGTGAATGTGGGTATTACACTTAGGGGTGTAGTATGAGAGAATAAGAGAGAAAAGAGAGGTCAAAACAAAGTAGGACACCAAAATGGCATGTAGAACATTCGGCAGCACATAAAAGCTATTTAAAAGTCCTAGCAAGTTGCGTCTTGCATAGACTCTGATGTATTCAAATCCAAACAGATCATTTCCTTCTGCATAATTATGATACCACAGTTATTCTTTAGTATTTTTCCATAAATACACACACAGACACACACACATATCCCTATGTGCATAAAAATTCTTATATTGTCCCAATTTTGAGTACATTTTATAAATTTATTCAATACCAGTACCTTATTTGAATTACCCCTAATTTAGGGAATGTGCATCTTCCATTCTGTTTGTGGACAAGTACCACGTGTATTTTTCTTCCTGTAGTACAGCTGACCCTTACGCAAATCTTATTACACTCAATCTTCACCATAAGGTGCAGTGTTAAAACTAACATTTCTATTGTGTGCCACCAGGTGCTTGAAACAATACGCATATTTTTGAAGAGTGAAATATTGAAAAGACTTCATTTTTCCTCTAAGAAACAACTCAATTATTGAAAAACATATTGTTTTGTCTGTCATCTGTGTTCTGCTACAGACTCTGGCAGCTATAAAAGTGATGGATTTGCAGTCACTCATCTTACTGCTTCCCCACCCCTCTGCACTGTCTGGAAGGCTGTCTTCCCAAGGAACTCGAAGAAGTTCACGTGAATGGAGCCAAACAGCACCACCAGGAAAGTCGGAAATCGATTACTGAGTCTTTCTGTGCTGCAAGCCTTCAGCACCATTGTGTCCAAAGCTCTTGGTGTACGATTTGCTCAAAAACCGCAGAGAACATAGTGGGTGAAGGTCACAACAGTGGAACAAAGGATGACAGTTCTGGAAATTACACAGTCATTCCTTCCCAATGTGGATAAACTCAGTACCTGAAAATAATTCATCCCTGAAATCAAAGAATAATTTTGATTTATTTTCCTTTCTGCTTTTCTATTTCTTTTTTTCCAATAAGACATCCATCTCAATTCACCTGGTGATCAATATAAGTTTTATCATGTTTCATTTTTATAACAGAGAGATTGTTTTCTCACCTGTGCTTTTCTTATTCTGTATATTTAAAATTACTTTATTAAATTTTTTCAGTTTGTTGATAAAGAACATGTATTTGTGTGTGTGTATATATATATATATATATATATACATGTGCATATATAGATATATAATAGCACACTTTTTCCTGTAAATATTGTTCTGTCCTAGACACTGAAGGAGAAAAACTTAAATAGGCCAACATTGTATTATTTTTCCACAAAGAAATTCGCTAAGGTAATGTATGATGACAAAGAGCAAGTTACTCAACAGAGATAGGGAGTTGGTATGCAGTTAAGTAGAGGTAGGAATAAAGTTAGATGAGGATACTTAATTATAAGTTGGGAGTGACAAGGGGGAGTGTAGGAAAATATTGTGAAGAAGATGACATTTTTCTGAGCTTGATGTTTAAGAAGGATTTTGAAGGATGACAATGGCAGAACTATGATATTTTAGAAGCAGGAACTCGTGAATTAGTGCTTGGCAATTAGGAAGGAGCCACAGGTGTTCTTCATGATTGTAATTCAGGGGTATTAAAGTATTGTGGGAAGGTGAGTCAGGATAGATGTCTGGGGAAAGTTTTGGGGATTCTTTAATATCATGAGGAAACAGACTATTAGAACAGATTCATTTTCTAGAAATATAAATCTGAAGACAGGAAAAGGGAGAAAAAATATTACAATAAATGAAAATGCCTAATGTCATTAATTCAAAATCATTTATTGTGAATTTACTATATTCTCCTTGTTCTAAGTGTTATAATATAGTATTACATATGTCACTCTTACTAAACTGACTTATAATTGACAGGTAAAAAAATCTCTCATGAATTTTTGGAGTTTTTAGAATTTTTGGAATTTTTAAAGATAAAAGTTGGTTGCCCTATAATAAATATAATAAGCCACATAGTGCTTAAGAACATGGTTTGGGGATTAAAAATAAATGATATTTAAGTGGTGATTCTAATATTATTAGCTTGAGCAAGTTACTCAACTCTTAAAACCTTAACTTCTTCATCTGTAAAAATAGGGATAATATTGGTGCCAACTTTATGTATAACCTTATTGTAAGAATCACATGGGATTTAAATTTCTTAGTATAAAAATTCTTAGTATAGTGGCAATTCTAAGTTCTGCTGGAAAACTATTAATATTTTCATTTAAAATTAAAAATGTGAAGCATCTAAGTAATAAAATAAAACTGTATCAAATAGTTATTTTCTTGAGGCATATTTCCTATTTCATTCAGTCATAGTTATTACTTGTGTAAAACACAAATCAGTAGTATTACTACACAGAGTATTTAAACATCTTCTGTGAATTTATAGAATTCTGTTTAATAGCAGTTATAGGCTAGAAAATTGCCATGGGGCCCATTAAAACTAACTTGAATCACTATATCAAATGGACAGCTGAAATCTGCTCATTTGTATCTGATTTCTGTAATTCAGTTAGTAGGTCCATTTATAATTTGGTTGCACAGTCTACGAACTGAGAAATAGTTTATCAAATTACTTCCAAGAATTAAAATGATACAACACATATGACCGTATATATACAATTTAAAAGATGCACATGTATATGTTTATATATAAATGAGTTAAGTTTCAGAGCATGATAATAGGTGCTCATAATATTTTATAGCTATTACCATCTCTAAACTTACACTGTTATATAAATGCCATTTTAAACATATTTATGCATTTATATAGATAGGCAAATACCTTGAAATTATAAAAGGTTATATGATTATACAGTTATTCAACATGCTTGTCATTTAGCAAAATGTCCTGAATATCCTTCAAAGTCAATTCATATTACTCTACACTATTCAATAACAACATAATATTACTTTGCATTTTTACTTTTCATTCAGTCAACAAGCATTTATTGAGTAACTATTATATAATAAGCATTATTTGAGATGCTGGGGATATATACATGAACAAAACAGTCTAAAATTCCTCCCCTTACAGGAGACATTCTAGTCAGGGGAGAAACAGATAGCAAATATTATAAATAAGTAACATTAAAAAATGATAAAATATGTTCGAAAATAAGAGCAGATAAGAAGAATTAGACAAGCAAAGCTGGGATAAGATCTGAGGTGTCTTAAATAGAGAAGTGTAATATGTTCACACTAAGATGGTGACATTTAAGAAAACAACAACAAAAACTGGAAAAGTATGAGACAATAAGCCATGCATACACCTGTGGGATGTGGTTCCAGAAGAAAGACACAAAACAAAACCGGAATGAAGGTCATGAGCTAAAAGCATGGCTGGCATGTTTAAGGAATGGCAAAGAAATCCATGTGGCTAGTAAGGAATGAGCTAGAACTGTGTTGCCTAACGTGGTAGCTGCCAATCACTTATGGTTTAATTCACTTGAATTAAATCAATTTGATATGTGTTGTAAAATATTTCAGGATGTGATCTGGTGGTTTAGCTGACTTCTGATCAGCATACTTCAAATATATTCCAAGGACCCTGGTTTGCAGTGAGGGGTTAGAGTGGGGGAGAAGCTTCCTCTAATCATACTACCTGCCTGTCTCTGCTCACCTTAATTCCTGTCTACACTTTTCCTTTAAAAGAAAATCACAGAATTATTTATATTAATTATATGTCAAGATTATAGTATATGTTATATACATGGCTAAATACAGTCCATTGTTCATTTTACATGTTATTGACTTTTTTAATGTGCTACAAAAAGGTTCAAGTTGCACATGACTCACACCACATTGCTATTGCACAGTGCTGCATGTCAAGGAGATGTGGTCAGAGACTAATGGAAGGGATGGAATGTGTAAGTCACTGGATTCTATTTTATAAAATGAAGAATGTTGGCTAGATTCGACAGAGAAGTGACTGATTAAATTTACATTTTTTCAAGAATCTGGCTACCATGTTAAAAATAAACTTTGGCAGGTAGAGGCTAAAAGAAAAAAAAGGCTATTGCAATAGGAGAGGTGGCACCAACAATATAATGTTAATGAAGTTGACATGGAAACAAAAAAAAAACTCCAAAGTTTTGGCTATGTCCACCTGGGAGGATGGTTGCCATTGACTGATATGGACAGAATGGTGGTAAATGCATTTGGTGAAGTGGTAGTGAAGGCCAGCAGTTTGGTTTTGGATCTTAAGTTTAAGATGCCTATGAAGTATCAAAATGGAGATGTTAAGTAAACATTTTAATATATCAGTGTAAAGTTCAGAAGAAAAATACATGTTAATTTTTCTCTGAATTCTACATACTGTATTTGTATATGTCAATCTGTAGTCATAAACATATAGGTGATGATACTGGAAGCTGGAAACATGATGTAATCACCAAATGAGTAAGTGTGAAAAAGAAGAGGTCTGAACATTGACCTTTGGAAGATCCCATGGTTAATAGGAAACCAACAAATTAAGATAGAAAGTTTAGGTATATGGTTATAGAATATTCTAAGTTGGTGGATGTGCTAGGGAAAGATTGCTAAAATTTTCTTTTAGCTTCTTTGATTTCTTGGTGAAATAAAAACCAGGGCTATCATATGGAAGCAAGGTAATGGAGAAGAATGTTGTAGACTCTTGTAGGAGTGGTGGGAGAATGAATAATTGATGTACTTCACTGAGTATCCACTTGAGGTTTAAAGTAAGACTATTCAGCACAATTCAGCAGACATATTTAGCTTCACAGGATTAGGTACGGCTTGCATGAATTTGGATGTGATTCAAGAAGGCTGAAGAGGAGAATAGAGGGATGTCCAGAGAGAGATAGTAAACACAATGGCTTGATGAATTGTGGATCCTGGATCAGTGGAAGGATTGTTGGCACTGTAGACCACAGAGTCATAAAAGTTGTACACCAGAAATTGAGATTATGAAGAGGGTGTTGTTGGTGATGCCAATAAACTAGACTATATTCATGAGATAGGATGTATCGAATAAATTGATGGTACGAAGAGCTTAATGAACTGAGAGTTCATGCTATTAGAAGGATTATTTCTATCTATCTATCTATCTACCTATCTATTTACCTACCTACCTACCTACCTACCTACCTATCTAAATGACAAGTTCCAAACAAGCAGAATTTGAAAGAGTACTCATGACCAGAAGCTGATACCTTCAACAACTAGAAGGGAGCCTTCAGCATAAGGGGTATCGGTGAGTGACTGAGACAAGAATGTGGGTGGCAGTGACACTCTTTAGATGTGGCAACAAAGAGTAAGGAAATCTACTGCACATCCAGTCATGGGGAGCATTCTGAGTAAACTCAGTCACCAATTCAGATACCGATAAGGGAATCAGTGTTTTCAATATATTTCTGGGTTTGTTAAGACTAAGAAGCTGAAAGGGGCCTTGAAGAAATAAATACATAATGAATTTTGACAACACTGAATAATGAGTTCCAGATGTTAGAGTATATGGGACTTTAGGGATTTGAGAAAGGAGAGAGAATTAGAACTACATGGATGTACTATTATAAGTTTTCTGTTCTTCCCAGTAATGAATGACTATAATGTTTCCAGTATTTTTACATTTACCAATATGCTAAAGTGAAGGTACATGGCAAATATAACTACTGCGTCAAAATGTGCCTATATAAGTTTTAATAAGTATTGCCAAATATTGAACCAATGTACACTGTAAATTGTTGAAAATAAAAGCTTTTCATAACCCACATAGAATAGGCATTGAGTATTACCAAACTTTTCAGTCTTTGATCATATGTTTAGACAAAATTTAAAAGTCCCTCATTGATTATTTTACCATAAATTTTTGCTGATGATGTGGATCATATTTTTATGTTTATTATTCTGTGTTCCTTTTGATAGTTTTTTTATTTATGTAATATTCATTAAGGATAATTAAAATAAAATAAATTGACAATACTTAAAGGAAAATTTTTGAAAAATTTTGAAAATGCTTGTAAAACTATTACCACATTAAAGATAATTAATGTATTCATAACCCAAGAGCATTTCCACATACCTCTTTGTAATCCCTCTTAACCTTCCTCACTCTCTATTTATCCTGAGACATAACTAATCAGTTTTCTATCACCATAGATAAGTTTGCATTTCCTAGCATTTCATAAAAATTAAAGGTACTGTTTTTATGTTCTACTTTTATGAGTTACTTTGAGATATGTTGATGTTATTCTTTTTTAATTAAAATTATTGCTTAAAAGAATTAAGTATTAAAAGTATTATTGCTATTATATGGATATACCACAATTTATCTATTCCACCGTTGTGGGCATTTGAGTTGTTTTCCAGTTTGAGCTATTACAAAGTGTTGATACGTACATTTACGGATAAGCCTTTATGTAGATATAAGCTGACGAGTGTAATACCACAGCATGTGGTAGCTGGATATATTAGGTGAATGTTTACTTCTTCAGAAACTGTCACACCATTTTCTAAAGGGATCTTTCTGTTACAGATTTCTAAATCCAGTTACCGAGAACATACCTTATACAAATTAATTCATTTTAAACTTTTTGAGACTTGTTTTTCAGCACAGATTATGATCACTTTTTGTAAATATTCCCTGTGCATTTGAAAAGAATGTATATAATGTAGTTCTAACTATAATGCTCTGTAATTTTTATTCAATTTGATAAAATTATTGAAGTCTACTATATTTTTCTGCTTTTCTCTGTTTTCTCAACCTTTGAAGGGTATAATTGACATCCCTGACTCTATTTTTGAATTTGTTTTCACTTGTAGCTCCATAAGATTTTTTTCCTTATGATTTTTGAATTTTTTTTGAAGGGTGCACACATTTGGAATTATAGTTTCTTGATTAATTGATCTCTTATCATTAAGAAATGACTTAAAAAATCCTTAGTAATGTTCTTTGCTGTGAAACCTACTTTGGTATTTATATGGTGACTTAAGCTTTCTTTGTAGGCCATTCCTTTTTTCATTCTTTTACTTTTAAATAATATGTGTCTTTCTATTTAAATTGGATTTCATAATGGCATAAATAATGATGTTTTAACTTCTTTCTAATTTGACAATTTCTGCCTCCTACTTGGGGTGTTTGGATCTGTATAAAATACACTTATTAAGATATCTTATGTCTAGCTTCTCCTATTTGTTTTTGACTTACCACAATTATGTTTGCTAAGTTTTTTTTATTCCCTTTTGGTTTTCATTTATATTGTGTCTTTTTTAATTACAATTTCTCTTCTTTGTTTTCTTGTCAGCTATAAGTTTTTTGTGTTTGCTTGTTTTTTAATTTTAGAGTTTTCTCTGGGATGTGCAGAGTACTTCCCACAGATGCTCATCTAGTGATTTAACCTTCTCCTACACTTTAGGAAGTTTGTAGAGGATACATTTTTCTCATCTTCACATTTGCTACTGTTGTCACACATTTAGCTTTTATTAATACCATAAATCTTATAATATATTGTCATTACTTTAACAGTCACTTATCATTTAAAGATAATTTTCGAAATAAAAATATTTTCCCATGGAGATGCCATTTCCAATGGTCCTCAAACCTTTATACAGAATACAAGTAATAACATTAAATACACACTTTATTTGAATATTTATATGTTCAGATAGCAAGAAATGTCATAAAGAAAATAGTAGAATGTGACTTGAGGTGGGGGACAGCACTCAGACAAGGTAACAAGGCTTTGTGTCCATTAGGATTAGATTCAGCTGCAAGACAAAAAAAGTCCTACACATAACATAAGTAAAAGTAAATATATTCTTTCTTTTAGATTTATCTGAACATAGAATATATTTTTTCTCTCCCTGTTGCTTTTAAGATTTTCTCTGTATAACTTGTTTAAGCAATTTGATTGTATCTGTTTTAATTTTTATTTATTAAGCTTGGGATTTATTAGGCTTCTTGTTTGTCTGTGTTTGTTGCAGTTTGCATTGAGTACATGCTATAGTTTTCAAGTAAATATGGAAAACTTTTTCTTCAAGTATTTTTTTCTAATCTCTCCTCATTCAAGGACTCCAGTTATAACTATAGTAAATGTCATTTGAACTTGTTTTGCAGCTCACTGATACTCTACATAATTCTTAAATTTGGGGTATATTTTATTTAAATCATTTCTATTGCTATTTAAAAATTCAATAGTCTTTTTTTCTCTATACTATCTGCTCTCCCTGAAATCTCATTCAGTGAATATTTCAGACAGACATTGTACTTTTTGTCTGGAGATATTTGCTTTGGATCTTATCTACATACTCTGTGTCTCTATGTAATATTTTGAATATATGGAGTACTATGACAACTTTTGATCAGACCGAAATTCCAAATGATATAATTTTAACATCTCTGTCATTGTAGGATTTATTTCAATTTATTACTTTCCCTCCCAATTATAGGTAGTGTTATCCTACTTCTGTGAATGCCTGGTGATATTTGATTAGATTTTTTAAAAAGTAATTTTAACTTGCTTAGTGTTGGATTTTTTTTCTTATTCTCATTAATACTTGTGTGTTTATTTTTCCAGGAATCCAAAGGCATCGCTTGTAAATAGCTTTACCCTTTTGAATCTTGCTGTCATTATCAGCGTTGTCAAACTATCAATGCTGTCAAATCAGCATTGTGGCTGATCTTAAGTTTCGTGTTGGCGCGGCCTAGGTACACAGGGTTTGGTAAAAGATTGGACTAGAGGCTGTTGTGAAGGTATTTTTTTAGAGGTGACTACAATTTTATATTGCCCTCTGTAATGTAGGTGGATTTTATTCAAGCTAAAGGTCTTAAGGGAAAAATACTGAAGTTCCCTGAGAATGATGAACTGCCTCCAGATTTCCAGATTGCCTTTGAACTCAAGCTGCATCAGCTCTTCTCTGATCTCTAGAATGCTTGCGGCCTTTCTTGCCTTTCTTCATCTCTCTCTCTCTCTCTCTTCCTTCTCTCTCCCTCCGTCCCTCCCTCTATCCCACCCTCTTTCCTTCTTACCTTCCTATAGTTATACATTCCAGTGTCTCAAGACACTTGTGTTTTTCCAGTCTATCTGGTGGGAATCAGCATAATTCCCAGCACCAGGTGGAGTTTTTGCACACTTTCCTCAGACTCAGGACATTTCTCACACATGTGCTGATCAGTATTCTGATGAATGCTCAAGACAGGTCCCTGTGACAATCTTTAAAGTACCACGCTTACCTCTCCTGTTTTCTGTTCTCAAATCTCTAGCCATTTTGTTTTCCTGAACTTTTAACTTCTCAACCAGGGGTTTTGCTATGTGCCACTGTCTGAAAACTCTCTCAAGAAAGTTGAGATATACTCATGGGGCTCCAAACATTTGCTTTTCATTGCTCAGGTGTCACGGTTCTTCATTACCTTATGTCCAGTGCTTTAAAAACCATTTATCTGTCATGTATTCCTTCACCTATGTCACATTTAAATTATCATAGCTTTATAGTACTTTTTTAGGGAAAAGGATTTTCTACTCTTCTGATATCTACTATGTCAGATAATTACGATTCATTTTGTTTTCTACCATACTCAGTGCTCCATGTCCACCCCTCATAAAAGAAATCCTGATGGAATTTTGAATAATTATTCTAATTTCATAAAGCTGTTTGGGAAATATGACCTCCTTACAATGTTAAATATTCTAATACAGGACAAATAAAAACCATATGTTTACAAGTTTGTTTTTTCTTCCTCAAGAAAAGTTTATAGTCTTACTACTAGAAGCAATATACATTGCGTATTGATTTCATTCCAAGAGTTTTATGGTTTTGTTATTATTGAAAATGGTCCTTTTTCTTTTCTATGTTTTGGTGTTGTTTTCTGGTTGATTTTAGGACATTGAGTAACCATCATCTTATTGAATTCTCTCAATATTTTCACAGCACGCTTCTGTTTATTCTCTGGGGTTTTGGAAGTATATAATCACATTTTACACAAGGAACACTTTTGCCTCCTTTTCAAAATAAAAATGGAAACTCTAGCTCTTATCCCTCGCTCCTTATCCCACTTAACTCTCTGGAGTAGTTGAGAAGCTGGGCATGTAAGCTGGTGGATCATGGGACATATTTTAAATATTCTGGGGGTGAAGTAGAGAAAAAATTCCCCTTAAATGTGAATCAATTAAAGGAAGTCTGCAAATTCCCTTGACGAGGGAGCATATTGTCTGTGTGTAGTCTTTCTAAAGACTGCCTGATCCTCCCATAGATATGGAAGAAAACCAGTCACCTGCACACACCCACACTAGCGGGCTACATTGTCCCACGGTTCCTCCTGTGACTGATGGAGAACTTGAACCTACACCAGGTAAAATAAGCACTAAGGAATCTGTACTTCCTTGCTTAAGAGAGAACAGCCTGCCTGACAGTGAAAATTAACCCCAAGAACAAACACATTCACTGTCTTCCATTTGATCTCACTTCCTAGAAGTTTGTCATGACTCAACATTGATAATTGTCCCTAAGAATACGAAGGCCAAGGGAATAAAACACTAAAAAGCAGACAAAGGAAAAATACTTAAAGGGTATTAGTAACTTGAGAAATGGTGAGTGAACCCAAATTCTACAAGCAATATTTTCTCAAAATGTTAAAAGTCTAAATAAAATATTGAAATAAATGGATGGTGACCATGAAAGGGATATAGTTTTAACATATTCTACAACTAAATCCTGATTTTAACTCTACAATAATGTAACAACTGCACAAACAAGAGGCTAGTTATAACTCAAAATTATATTTGTAATGATAAGGGTAATTGGAAGAAAAACAGAGAGAAAATATACAATAACATGAGAATTATATGGCAAAGATAAAAGGACTAGAGGACAAACTCCAGAGAACAAAGACACCAGCAATCAGTGTTCGGGAGAAAGTTAACAGATGGAGTTGAAATAATAATTAACCAAATAATAGAATAATCCATAAACTGAAAAGGAGTTGATCCTTTAGAAACCTCAGACTGTAATACATCTCAGAAAAATTTACTAGTGACATACTAAAGATAAATCCAGATAAATAACAAAATAATTAAAGGGTAAGAAAATGAAGCTGATACCAGATCTAAATATATGGCTGGAAGCAAGAAATGGTAGGACTGTGATGCCCAGCTACTAGTTGTTCTAGTAACATAACTCTCATTCTCCTGGGGTTCCCTTAACATGGATTATCCACTTAATAGGACCTTGCAACTTTTTGATTTTTGAAATGTATATAAATCTCTGATCTGTGATAGCTCTACTACTATTCTTTTCAGTTTTTCCATGTGTCTGTACATGTATTTGCTTGTTTTTCTTCTTTTACTTCAATAGGATTCGAGATGGAAGGGAAATAAGTGCTTGTCCACATAGTGTCCCCTTTCCCTCTCCACCTCATCTTCTCCTTCTGTGTGTGTGTGTGTGTGTGTGTGTGTGTGTGTGTGTGTGTGTGTGTGTGTGTGTTGTGTGTAGAGTGGGGCGGGGGCAGGGGCGCATAGACATGAGTGCATGTTGCTAGTGCATCTTGTCCAAATTTTTTAAAAAATGAAGACATTTTGGTTTCACTGGATTTGCACAAAGTATGTAGTCTTATTTCCATTCTGTATATAAGAAATTCGTTGTCATAGTCTGTCAGCTATTAGAAGACAAATTACATACATATATATTAAAGGAGGTGATAAGAGCCAAAGCTTCCTGTCTTTACTTGCCACTCTGTGCTCCATTTAATAGATGAAAATCACTAGCACCTAAGTATAGTAATTATCTGAACTGCAACCAGGGATCTTATTATTAAACTGATTATTTTAAATTACTATTGACAGAATGAACTCCAACTAAACAAAGCGATAGCTTCACTTCATACTGAATTTTTCCAAAGTATTGATTTTTCTCTATTAAAATATGTCTGTCATAAATGATTGCATAGTTATTTTTCTGAAATTTCTCACTGAAAAGTTTTTAGAATTTTGTGTAGCATAAACTAAGAAAAATAAAACACGTCCCTCAAACAAGGATGTATGATGGTTAGAAGGCATTTATTAAGTTGATTTGTTTGTAAAGCAAAGATTTTTTTTTTAAACGAAGGCAATATCTTTCTTTTGCTGGCAGCTACTTACTATTGGCACTCAGCCACCGAGATCCTAATTTTGTAATTTTTATGCCTTGGTGTTAGGCAGATGTTTATCTAAATCATTTAAATCTCTGTATCCTACATTTTAGACACATTTAGTATTAAGAGATGCTTCCTGTGTACCAACATAGATTAAAAGTTAATTAAGAAGAAGTTAAAGAAGAAAAAAAGCAATTATTTTTTCCATAGGCATTTGTTTCACTTTTTGACAGGTCAAAGTTGAGAAAGTTGAATAACGGCTTGAAATCAGAAATATTTTTTTAAAAATCATTATTGTTTGTTTCTTTATATGCTCAGAGTGCCAGTGAGTAAGAAAAGTAATCCATTTAGTAGTGTAAGATGGACTTATGCATAAAGTTAACTATGTTTATTCAGTAGGCTTATTACTTAGGATGGATGTTCTTAAAGTTGTGTACCTAAGTTAGCCATCAAAACTGGAAATCATCAATATTTGATTAGAAATTCTCATAGGATTTCAAATCTATTAAGGTCCAAGAACAGGAATTTGGGATATTCTCCTGGCACTTAAAAAAATACATAAAACTTCATTGAAAAATAAATGTAATGAAGTGATTTTACATATCTAATTTTATGCTACTGTGATTTAATGGGGAAAATCCTGTTAAATGACTGCAGAATATAGGTTGCCTGTATATGCTGTCATTCTCCTGCTGTGAATATCGCTTTAACTTTTATAAATCCCTAGAGCTATTTCATTCAGTGGTATTGTTAGGGCAAAAGAATCAGTATACACATATTATGAGTCTCAGAAAATCTCTAGATTAAGACAAATTATTTTCATCCTTCCCCAATAAACACTGCTAATTGCCATATATTTATACTAAATTCTTTATGATAGCAAACACTAATTAGCACTGCAAAATCACTGCCACAAAAACCATTTTGATAACCTTAAATTTGCAATAACAACAGCAAAAAATCTCTTTGGACTGAAATGTTGCACATAGCTATGTAAGAAAAGAAGAACTTAAATTCATTCAGATTTGGAGACATGGATTTTTTGTGAGGAGTCCAAGGCTACTACTGATCATCACAGCAGGTGATATGCAGAAAATTAAAGAAATAATATGATAGATGCTTCAGATCCCATTCCTGTGGGTTTAGATAATAATAAATTAATAAAAGATTCCATTAACCTTGAAAACATATCGAGCTTTGCAAAGACAGAATGTTACTTTAATAATTTCTCTTGTATGATATAATGTACTAGAAAACACT
Source organism: Solenodon paradoxus (assembly GCA_004363575.1). Classification (NCBI taxonomy): domain Eukaryota; kingdom Metazoa; phylum Chordata; class Mammalia; order Eulipotyphla; family Solenodontidae; genus Solenodon; species Solenodon paradoxus. Next base: position 1,241,268 of record RJWH01000030.1, read on the forward strand.
TTGAAAATTTCTGATAGGAATAATTATATAAATAAATTCTTACACTTGCAGGTTCTTCCTTGTAGGTTTTCCAATTATGAATATATATTGGCAATTATCAGAGAAAGTATTTTAGAATACAGAAGGGGAGGAGAGAAGCAGATATCTCATTGCTATTACTAACATCTGAGTTCCTTTTAGCATATTAAACAAAACTGTAACATCCAGCTCTATCATTAGTGACATGTATTGCTACTACCCAAAGTCTGGAAAGGACTTTGAAACTTCATTTAGTTAAACAGCGTGGCAAATGGCAATAACATAAGCTTTGCCATCAATGGATTGAGAGAACTTCATCTAAGCTTTGCCATTTCCTGTCTGTGTGAATCTCCTCACTGAGGAAAAGCAGGTGCAGAGGCTATAGAGGTGTAGCAGCAATCATGACCACAGAGGTTAGGCGAAAACATTAGGGTTCAGACTAAACAATGTGTTTCTGAATGGCTCTTGGGTAAAGAGGAACTTTAAAAATATTTAGAGACAAATTAGTATAAAGATATGCGCTACCATTATGGGATGCAGCAAAGGCAGTCCTAAGAGGTAAGTCCACTACAATCCAGGCCTACTTCAAGAAAGAAGAAAAATCTAACATACACATACAATTTAACCCTGCATTTAATACAAATAGGAAAGAATAGATGAAGTCAGTAGATGAAAGGAAATAATCAAAATCTGAGTAGAAATGAACAAAATAGAAAACAGAAAAAATATCTAGAAGATCAATGGAACCAAAAGTTTGTACTTTGAAAAAATAAACAAAATTGATAAACCACTGATTAGACTCACAAGGAAAAAAGAGAGAAAACTGTCATAACTAGAATCAGAAATGAAAGGGGAGAAGTGAAAATAGATACCACAGAAATACATAACATCATAAGATACTACTATGAACAGCTCTATGCCAACAAAGCAGACAACTCTGAGGACATGGAGCAATTTCTCAAAAATTACAGTCTACCAAGATTGAACCTGGAAGAAGTGGAAAACCTGAACAGAGCAATCACAAGAAAAGAAGTTGAAGAGGTTATCAAACATCTCCCAAAAAATAAAAGCCCTGGACCAGATGGCTTTTCTAATGAATTTTACCAAACCATCAGAGAAGAATTAATATGTATTCTTCTCAAACTCTTCCAAAACATTGATGTACAGGTAATACACTCAAATACTTTTTAACTAGGCTAAGATCACATTGATGCCAAAAGCTGATAGAGATGTCACCAAGAAAGAAAATTATGGAACAATATTTCTAATTATCATAGAAACAAAAATTCTCAACAAGATAGCAGCAAACTGTATTATCCATCATGACCAAGTGGGATTTATCTCAGGAATGCAAGTGTGGGTCAACTTACATAAATCTATTAATATAATACCATATCAATAAGAGCAAGGAGAAATGCCACAAGATCTTATTAATGAAGAGAAAGCTTTTGTCAAGATCTCACACAGATTTTTAATAAAAACCTTGAATAATATGGGGATCAAAGATACATAATTCAACATAATAAAGGTCATATATGACAAACCCATAGTCAATATCATTGTAACTGGTGAAAAGTTGAAAGCATGTTCTCCAAGGTCAGGAAGAAGACAACACTGTCCACTCTCATCACTGGTATTTAATATGGTACTGGAGGTCTTAGTCAGAGTGATTAATCAAGAAAAAGAAACAAAAAGAATCCAAATTGGAAAGGAGAAAGTAAAACTCTCATTATTTGAAGGTGACATGATTATATATATTGAAAACCCTAAAAACTCTGTCAAAAAACCACTAGAACTCATCAAGCACAGTAAAGTGATAGGCTACAAAATCAATGAACAAAAATTGATTGCATTCTTATATGAAACAACACACTAGAAGAAAATGAAATAACGGAAATCACAGTTTAAAACAAGTAAAAAATCAAATACCTTAGAATATACTTAACAAAAGAGGTGAAAACCTGTACAATTAAAAACTATAAGTCCTTCTTAAAAGATCTGTCTACAGAATTTCATATAATTTTTTGAAATGTTATGCTGTCTTTTTTTATTATTTTCTTTCAAGTAGCATAAAGTTTTTAAGTTTCATCTACATTGTAATATGAATCATTTTATTTTTACTATTGGTAATTATTTTATCAGCCAATGGATGTTTGTGTGTTTTTGTTTTGTTTTTTTTCACTTTTAGGCCAATTTGAATCATGCTATGAAACATTTCTTTACAAGCTTTTCTGTGGACATGTTTTTATTTACTTTAAGATTATATCTAGTAGTGGAATTGCTGGGTCATATTGTAGTACTTACTATGTTTAAATTTTAGGGGAAGTCATATATGGTCTTACAAAGTGGCTGTACCATTTTACTATCTCCCTGGCAGTATATTAGGGTTCTGACACAGGCATTGATAGTATGTTTAATGCATGCACTATTTAACTCTATTTAATGACAGAATATATGCTTTTAATTTTAGAATAAATTTAGTGAGTATAGCCAAAAATAAATTAAAAAATAAAAAAGCAGTTTGATTGCACAAAGGTCATAAATTCTTCTAAAAGATTTACCTTTATCTTTAAGGGGTTGAACTTCAGTAAGTATTGAACATTTAAGTCATATGTGTTTTCATCTTTAACACATCTTTGCTTTCAAGTGGTATTAACTAAAGAGAATTTTTGTACATTTCTTAATTTCAATGAAATATCTAGCCTTCTATTTTCCTTTATTTTGGTCTAGTTAAAAAGATTTCATGAGTTAGAAAATTCTCTTGATTAAAATTAAATTAAATTTTAGCTCAAATGGAACAAAATTTGAACCACTGGTCTTATTACAGTAGTTGTTTTCCTTAGGTTATTCAGTATCCCTACCCAAGCTTGATTTATGTTCCCCGTAGTCTGTCTTCTCCAGGAATAATAATCTTTTCTTTATTTTCTTCAGAAATTCTGGTTTTCATCACGGTTCTTAAGTCATTTTTCAAACCCTTTGGAAATCCAGAACACTTGAGTTGTGGTCTTAAAAAGGAAAAATTGTTAAAACCCACACCATCTTAAATGTTATACAGAAGAACTTTTTGTAATTTTAACAGGAGACAGTTTTAGTTTTCCCCTATGTTTGTTTTTCTGCAGTATATTTCAACCACAATTGGTAGGTTATGAAAGCAATTTTATAGAAAATCAGCTAAGTTATTAAGTTTTCCCTTTTTATTCCTTTTAGTTCACTTTTTTTAATGGAACTCTACCATAAGGAACAAGTAAAGGGAAAGTATGAGAAGAAAAATCAGCCTTGCATGGAGATTGGGTATTAGTATACACAGGTGGAATCACAGTATATTTAAAATTGGCAGAGAGAATTTTTCAGTTTACTATTAAAAATGATACTTCTTCTGGGTTGAAGTCTTACTTGTGTTATTACAATATAGCGTACAAAGAGAAAAAAAGTCTCTGAGACTTCAGAAGTGGACTATACCCTGACCCTAGATAATTTGTTAACAACACTGCAGTCCACAGTGGAGTCTACTGCTGATTCAAGTCATGGTTTACCAAGCTTGAATTATCTGGAAGTGAATTTCTTGTACCTAGCTGGCAAGGGATTGCCTTGCCTTCACAGTTCTCAGCCACATGCTGAATTAAATGAGAAAAAGTTAAAATCACTGTGACTACAACAAAGGTCACAAGACCTTATAGAGGGCCCTCTTCTTCCAACAGGAAATCTGATGGCTGTTGATGAGTCACTAAACTCCATGTCCAGTCTAACAGAGTTGAACTGGTTAAATCAATTTAATTTACCAAGTCCTTATGAAGAATTATAGTAGGTACTAAGTCGAGAATGATGTTAATGTCTATGTTTTAAGAAGCTTTTAAAGTTGGTTGTCTTCTTTACTTTGTATAGATTGCCTCACCAATAAAAATGACACAGCAATAATTTTTTTAAAGTAGCATTTCAATTAAAATGAACAGGGTTATGTGGTGAACACTGGAACCAGAACGTGAAACATGGTGACTGGACTACAATTAAAAAATAAAACAAAAATATCCAGGCTAATGAAAGCCTGGTGGTAGTCGAAGAGAGGAGTTGAGAGCTATCACTGAGTCACCTCTGCACCAGCTGATTAGGCGCCCCTCACCAGCCCAGAGTGTCATAACACAGCTTATGACTACTGATAACAATGCATCTGCCACCGAGAGACTAGCTAAAGTCAACTGAAAAATGAACATAAAAGCTGCATCAATTTCCAGGGGGTGAGTCACATGGACTCCTACAACTATATGTATACAAGTCACATATGTTAGCATTTTTTGGCATCTTTTGCTGAGCCTCAATGCTTGAGACTTCCTGTCATAAGCTGCGACTACAAGCTAGTTCCTCTATGTCTCTGAGATCGCACTGTTGACTGCTGAATGAGCTTGCTTGGTTCTGTGGATATTTAGAAGAGTGCCCGACCACCGTGGACCACCACAGCCACAGCCTTTTACTTATGATTCTATATCGTGTGATGTGTGAATACGCTGAGCATTCAAAGACAGCATAACTTGTAATTATTGGTAATTCACCACTGATCATAACAGGTTAACAGTGTATTCACATATTTGAAAACAGTAAACCAGTCAATATCGATATGCCATTATTACAAATCACAAAGGAAAAAACACACAAAAAATTTTTCCATTAAATAAACAGTAATACGTTAAAATTAAATCTACCTCTTGGGCAAAATTTATCAAGTATTCTAACAGCATAGGATTAAAAAAAAAATGACACACAGCTATTTGGAGCTTGACAACATATTACCAAAGAAAGTGATACCAAAGTGCATCAAGCCCTGAAGGCTGACCATCCACAGGGATGTCATCTGTCAGACTCTGGGAGGCAGATCCTGCTGACTCTGTTAAACTGTACTGATCTGAACTTCTCCATCAGGGGTCATTCACTCTCTAGGTGTAATAAAAGTTACATCTTGATATTTTACACTCTTCTAAGCACAACTGGAAGAGACCTAATTAGAATGCTATAGCAGATGCAGGGCACTATTTAGAAAAGCAAAATGAAAGTTAGCACTCACATGGGTAGAGAAAATATCAACTTTGAGTTGAATAAGATGGGGGATAAAGTATCAAATAAAATAAGTCAAATGAGTTAATTTAACGTTATTCTCTTAAGACTGTTCAATCTCTCCAAATAAGGTCATTTCATTATTCACAGAATGTGCTTCTGCAACTATTCCTCCTATGGAGCATTAGTGAAAGCTTTTCTTGGCAATTCTTGATTTCCTTTTTTTCCCCTATCCTTTGTTTGATTAATGTCTCTTCTTTTTGAGATATTATTCCTTTGCTATAAAATATTTTCAGAGAGGAAAAAAAAGCTCAGACACAGGAGATGAGTAAGACAATGGCATGCAAAACACTAGCATTAGCAAAATAGTACAGCTCATTGTCCTTGAAAAGGTAACTTGGGTGGAGGCCACAAGAGAGATAATGCTTAACCACCAGAGATATTCTTAGAGCTAAATTAAAATATAATGAACTATTGTGTTGTCAATATCAAAGGGCAAGATAATGCTGTGACTGTATGTTTCAAAAAGTACAGTCATAACTAGTCCTCAGGGAAACAAGCAAGCCACTTTTCTGGCATGATTCACCCTCCTGAATTCTGAACACTCAACAATAATGTTTTAGAGTAAAAATGAGTAATAGTGTTCTACCAGTGACAGTCAAGGGTTTGACTCATACCCTGTAATTTCTTTTGCAGGCTGAACTTTATTATTTTTTAATGCCTATAATGATTTCCATGGGGAAAGAATTTAATTTAATAACTTGGGGGAAGAAACGCTGTAGTGACAGGGAGAAAAAGAGTTGATGAGAAGAAGGGGAAGATGTTTAGTAGCATAAACCACTGAATTCAAGTGAGGATCAAAAGTTGATGATTCCCCTTAAGATTTTCAAAACTGGCGTTCACTTTACTTTGTTCTATATGAACATGTTTGTTTCTTTAAAGATTTCTTGTGAATATGAAACAAGGTTAAAATTAACCAAGTAATTCATAAATGTTTACGTGAGATTTAAAAAAATTCTTTCAAAGTCTGATAGTCTTAAAACAGACAGTGATAAACAATACACAGTAATATTCTATTTGAGATATTAAATTCATTTCTAACAAGGATTCATAATTCATAATAAGAATTGCTTTTTCTCTAATCCAATAATCATTCTTCATTTTCATTTGTGGACTCATCAGAAGTAGCTTTAACTTTCAAATTTCTACCAACAAATCTCTTCAAAGTAGTTGAGGATCTTTCTAGCACATACTTCCAAACTGCTAATCTCTACCCATCACCCGGTTTTAAAAATACTTCCACATTTTTAGTTATTTATTAGCATAACTCCCCTTTTTAGTGTAAAATCTTTGCTAGAGCTGCCGCAACAAAATTCCACAAACTAGGTGTCTCACACACCAAATGATGGGGTCAAAATGTGGTCCATAATCGTCCCCTTCTAATGTTAATGTTCAACTTCACAATTCACTATCAGGAAACCCACCTCTTGGTTTGCAACGCTGAACACCTCACCTGGATTCTGTTAGTTCTCTTATCCCATGGATGAACCCCTACCTCTGGGACCCTTGTATCAGTTCTTGTCAGGTTTTATATTCACATACTCAGTACATAGTTCTAGAATTCTGATTTGTTGTAAGGAGAATGAGGTAAGCTATATATATATAATATATACACACATGTGTATGTATTTATACATAAAACCACATATATATTCACATATATCATATATAAAACATTTTTACATATGTACCTATATAAAGCACACACACTGTTTTCTAATTTTCTATCAAACCTAGTAAGAGCCCCAATTATCTTTTCTGATTTCATGGTTATTATTACTTGAGCATTATGAACTATATCAAGTACTTGGAAAAGACATGATGACTAGGGACTTTACTTTTGTATTTTACCTTAGTTTCTTAGATCAGCCCATTTAGAGTTGGTGCTATCACAGGAAGGATCAGCATATGGTTTCTCAAAGTATGCTCAGAGAAATTACTCTAATCAGTAGTATTTGATATATTTCAGGGACTTTGAAGACATATTTAAAGCAGAATTTCTCAAGCTGAGACCCAGGACTCCACCTTTACCCAGGACTCCACATCTAAGCAAGACTTCATCCGACGATTTTTATAAGAACTAGACTAGAATTTTCTTTACCTCTTGGTGGTTGGGACTGCTATTTTATCCTCAAGAAAGGCTTCTCTCTGATACTGATTCCCATCTCTTTCCATCACCTGGAGTTCACTGCTGGGTGTTCTTAACAAACATATGATGGAATTGTGCCAGTCACGTTGAACGTTTCCAAAAGATGTAGAAATCAATCCACATTTAAAATAAAGGCTCATACTGAGATGAACGAAACACTGTAATGTAAATAACACAAGCTTTGATAATATTAAATATGAAAAAGATGAAGAATGATCACTTTTCTGCTGCCTTTCTAGAATAAAGGATTCTATCTGAACTACATAAAAATAAAAACATAATATTATTTTTCATCAACTGTTTCTTAATACAGAAAATATTTTTATATATTTCAAATGATTCTATAAACTATCAACAAAGTATGGTTCTAAATAGCTTACTGTTCTTCTTTTGTCTTGCAATTAGAGGTTTGTTATATAACTTCTCTTCAAAAATCAGTTTCAGGCTGGTCTAGTTTTGCCCTCCTGGGATTCTGCCCCTCAGGAATCCTTAGGGCTGCCTCCAGTTTCTTGCACTAAACACACAATGGCTGTGGGGCAGCCTCATGGTCTCTCACTGTCTGGGCATTGAGCCCACTGAATGTACAACGGCAAAATACGGTTTTGAGACATATTAGAAAAATAATTCTATGTGAATATAAAATATTTATTAAGTTCATAATTTGCATTAATAAATGCCCATCCTCAACTAAGAAGAGGAATTTAACTATAATGAAATATATGTAACCAGAATAATTAATTTTTCATGCAAATACATATATATGAATATACATTATTTTCTCCAAACTAAGACTGTCATCTCTGAAGAAAAATATTGAGAGACTGTTGGAAATCAGAGCACTTAAGAGTTAAAGGAGTTTTTTGTTTGTTTGCTTGTTTTTTTAAAAGCGCTTTAATTTGTACAGTCTGCATATGGTTATCATTCTTCTCAGATCAAGGAAAGTCAGATGTCGAATGATCAATTTAAAATTTAATAAAGGAAGACTGATTTGACTTAATTTTTAAATAAATTTTATTGAAGAAACGATGTAGTATAACATCATCATGTAAGTTTAAGGTGCGCATTATAGTAAATCCCTATCTGTATATACGAAGCTAAGTTCAACATCATTTCAGTTCTTCCTTCTCTTTATAATTAATTCCTTCTAACAATAATTAATTGCTCCTTTTTACTTAACTGAGGCAAGTTTTTATGGAACACTACAACCAGATTTTCACTTTAGAAAGTGTCTAAATTATTAAATTATCTTAGATTTTACTAATGAAATAATAGATAAGGGATGCTTGTGTCATTCTTGAAAGTCATCTACCAAGTTGCTCGTTGGTGGTTGTACTTAGGAAGCTTTAATGGCAACAGAAATTGATGAGGGAAGAAGCCAGAGCTGGACAGCAGAGAAAAGGTTAACGCCTGTGGTGTTCTCTAAGTTGAAAGGACTGAGATGAGGATCACAGCACTTCAAAAATTATTTCATTGCTTAGAAAACTGTAGAGAATTTGCAACTTTTTCCAGAGTTTTGTTAATATTTTGTTAATTAAAAATTATACATATGGAAGTGGTGCTATTATTTTTCTTGGTATTACATTTCTGTGATAGAGAACATCAGGAAAACATTGACATGAAATAGAATTAACACAGAGAAGGTAAGACAAAATCCTTAGGGAATATAATTCAACACCTTTTCTGCTCAGAAAACAAGGCAGTGATATATTATATTCTACAGGGAATTAGGGACTGAAAGACAGGATAGTAGGGGTTTTTCAGATAGGAAGTATATATACCAATAACTTTGATTTACTGCAATCAGAATAAGGGAGGCGCTATATATATATCACATATATATATGTATATAATCACATATCACACATGCATATATATCACACAGGAATGGAGCTGTGTATATATATGTATATATATAAATAGAGGTGTATAGATATAGATATAAATATAGATATATATATATAGAGAGAGAGAGAGAGAATATGAAGTCTGTTATATGAACACAGACTGGTTCTACAACCAGGCAAATTGTTTCTCTGGTTATCTATTCAAAATGCAATATTGTAGAAAAAAAATAGAAAAGTACAAAAAAATAAAAGAAAATTCCTTCAAATCACTGGGAGAAAGGAATGGAATCAGTTAGTCTATAATCCATTAACTCCTGGTCTCAGCGTGCTCTGGCAGCTATAACAAAATATCTCAGAGTGAGCAGCCTATACACAACAAAAACTTATTTCCCATAGACCTCGGGCTGGATGGAGATATGGGGGAGTCAGCACTTAGTGAAAACCCTCTTCCAGCTTGTGGACTTCGTGTTATATCCTTAAGTGGTGGAAGGGAAATCGGCAGCATCTCTTTTCTAAGAGCACCAGGTCCACTCAGCAGTGCTCCACTCCCATGATCGAATTACATTCCATCTGCTCATCTAATAATATCACTTTGGGGAAGTAGAATTTTAATACACTGATTTGGCGGGGAGATGCAAACATGAGTCCGTAAAAAACCACGGAAATATAAAAATTAAAATAAACCAAGAGAAAACAAACAACAACAAAAAAGAAATTCTATAGATGAAAGTGGAATTAGCAGAATAATGTAAAAGCAAGCAGGATTCAATGCAGTTCTAATTTTTAGATTATTAAATGTTTCACAGACTCAAAAACAAAGAAATAAATAAAATGAAAAAGGAAGAGTGGTAAATCCTAACAAACACAAACAGAAACAAATGACCCAGAATATTTCAAATAAATAGTACTTGAACAAATAACACGATCTATTGAAGAAGCAGGGAGACCTGATGCAATAAGTATTGAACAAAGTAGTTGGACTATGTGCCTCAGGCTAAAGAAAGACAAAGGAATTATAAACAAATATCAAATGACAACTGGTAGGTTTCCTTCCTTAGATACCTGATTTAGTAATACTGAAAAAACTTTCTGTATTTTGTAAGACTGAACATGGAAGTTAATATATTGCAGATAACTGGAGCTATGTATATCACTAGCAGAAAGGAGCACTTTAAATATGGAAAGGGAGAAAATAGAATGAATCCTGTTACACTATATTGGAATTAGAGAGATCAGTATGAATCTACAATGTTTAATGTGGCTAGGCTAGCTAGCTGTGTAGATATAGGTTGTGTGTCCATTTGGATATATTCATCTATGTATTTATTTTTAGCTCTGTGTATTGAGAAGCAATGATTCCCTGCAGTGATGAGAATAGTTAGGACCCAGATCTTCATCTTTTATAACATTATCCACACAAAGGAAACAGTGTTTCTTGGAGAAATGTTTGATTCCAATGTTAGGAGAAGGAAAGTACAAGATCAGTCTGTAACATCTTGTGCTAGAAATCAGAGAAGTGTTCAGAGGAATACAGGGGCATCTTAAAGGAACGCTGGCCACCATGAAGAATCTCCGGGAGCAAAGAATGGAGCAATCTGATTATTAAAATAATGACATCAATAAATATAAATTATTGAATTAATGTGATCAAAGCTAATATCACATAAGATAGATGAACATATGCTTCCGGTTATAATTCCCTGAGATCAAGAGTCCAGGGGTATTCTCACTGAAGTTTCATAAGCTGAATATAACCAAGAGGAAACATCTGAAAATTCAAAGTGAGAGCTGTTCCACAAGTAACTGATCTTTACTCTTCTAAAATGTCAGTATCATGAAATGCAACAACATATATAGACTGAAGAATGATTCCAGATTAGAAGGAACTAGAGACAACTGCATGCAACACATGATCTTGGTTTTCTTTTATTAAGATATTGTTGGGGAAAATAAGAACCATGTCTATCGATTAGATAATTATTTCAAAGCCAACTTATTGATTTGGATAATTTTCCTGTGGTAAAAAGAATGTTCTTATATTTAGATACTATGCAATTTTATAGGTAAAGGTATATCATGCCTACAGTCTACTCTCAAATGTTTTTCAAAACCTGAATGATAATATTCAGAAACAGAAAAAAGGACATAGGAAATGCAAGCTAAATACTGCCACTTGGGAAGCCCAAGTGAAATGTACCTTGTGATATTCCTTTAAGTGTCCAGTAAGATGGAATCTGTCTAACTGAAGACCAAATGCATGCATGCATGAATAAATAAAACAACCTTATTCATCACTTTTTCATCATATCCATTGCTAGCATCTTGTCCCAAGTCCAGCAAAGTCTTCTGCCCAGAATTCTTATCTCCCAGATCCCTTTGAGTCTATTCTCATCAGGACAACTGGAGTGATAATTTGAAAATATAAATCAAAACACATTAACTCCTTTGCATATAATCAGTTGTAGACTCTGTGCCCCTTTTACACTGTACTGAAAAAGCCTGATTACTCATCTTTTTCAAACACTACAGCTATGACATTCTCAAGGAAAGAACTCACTTTATTTATGCTTGCCTCATTTCCTCTTGCTCACACCTACACAAACATCAGAATATTGACACTCCGTAAATGTTTATCTTGTGAAATTAATCTACTTAGCACCAGTCATGGAGAAAATACATGATCTTGTGCTTGCTGCAATTTTCACCTATTTTTACAAATTTATTAGTTGATACACAATATTACCTTAATTTAGCTCATAATGCTTTGATTAAAAACATTACACTTTAGCTTTTCATTACAGGAAAATTATACAGGGCTTCTGACTTTAGAATCCCACTTTGTCTTTCTCTACTGCTTGATTTCTCTGAAAGGCTTTTCACAGCACAGGAATGTGGTCTCTGTTAATAGTTTCTCAGTTTTCTAAACGAGTAGTGTGTTTTTACTGTTTAATTCTTACTATAAAAAAAACGTTCTGGCATTTTTGATATTTCTGTTCTTGAGACTTAGATTGTGTCAGGAGAGAGAAAGAAAAGGACCACTGAATATTTAGCTCATTCATAGTCCTTATTTCTTGGCTTTCCCAGAAACACTTGTTATACCGCCAAAGTACGTTGATATTAACACTTAAAGAAAGAACAGGGATTTGATTTTTGTCTTTTCTAAATACTTTATTTTCTTATACTTTCAAGATCTGATATTCACCAAGGGTTTACAACATGTGATTTCCCTAGAATTCATCAAACTGTGAATCTAGTTGTGCCTTCTACTTGTCCCTGGAAATTTGCATACTATCTAGCTTTATTCTAGATGGTAGAAACACACAAACCTCTGACAGTCTCCCTCTTTTCTCTAAAATGGTCCAGGTTATAAGCAATGGTATTTCTGTGTCTGTTATTTCTGTGCAGGTTATCATTGTATCTCCTCAACATACCCATACATTTTAGCTTCCTACTATTTGTTTGTGTTCAGTTGCAACTATTGACAAAAAAATATTAATTACATATGTAGCATCAGATATACTGTTTGCAAAGTACATGCTAACACTAACAGTACACCTGGGTGGGGAATATAAATAGCTCTCTTAGCTCTTCAAGATCCTTTGTTTCTCCAATGCTGGACTAAGTGAAAGTCATAGGGCAAAGAGAGATTAAAACCAAAAAGTCCACTCATCAACTTTGCTTAATTACTATGAAACATACCTAGACCATTGATTTGTCAACCAGACATGAGCAATAATTCAAGGGTCTCTGCTTGGTTTGTGTTGGTCCCTCCAAAGCTTACTCTGAGATAAATACTTTGAAGGTTATTTATTTGGGAGGTGAGCCCAGTGGGAGAAGTAAAACAGATAAGGGAGAGAGATATGTGAAAGGTAGTGTTATAGGCACAGTATGAACAACTAGGACTAGGGCCTACTTTGGAGGAGCCAATCAGGAATCATGTAAGCATGCTTCACAATTCTCCCACTGGAGGTCAAATGCGTGAGTTATTTATTCACTGACTTCCATTTGTTCCCACGAGGCAGTGGCATGTTCTTTCTTACACTTGAACCTAGTAAGAGGTAGCATCAGAGGAAAGCCCTTAAGGAAGGAAACCTCAGAGAGAAGCAGATGGGAGTCCTTGAGGTGGGAAGTTGATAGTGGCCCCAGGAACTACGGCCTCCAGCATGGCTGCAGGTTAATGGGAAGTTATGGGCAAGGTATCAATTGCATCTGCTATGGTTTCCTAGCTTTATTTTGGAGTCTGAACCAGAATAAATTCATCATCTTTGAACACAGAGCTATTCAATGAATCAAATTTACCTGATAGTTATAAGTCACTGAGAGAAATCTTTGTACTTTTAGTATTGATTTCAGATGAACATCAAAGTTATAACACTACTGACTTTATAGCACTACAGAAAAAAGAGACAGCACTACTTTATATACTACATATAGAAGAATACATAAATTAACAATGGTTGTTCATAAGGTTAAAGTGTAATGTTAATACAATAAATACAAATAAATGTGTTAAATTATGCATATTTTCCTTTTTATCATTACTTTATATATTTTTATTTTAATTTTATTGAAGGAACAATGCATCATAATGTTATATAGATTTTAAGGAACGCATCATTGTAAATTAACATCTGTATGTAAAACAGAAGTTTACCATCCCTTCTCCCCATTCTAGCCCCCTCATTTCCCTTCCTTTCCTTTCCTTTAACCACATCCCCCTTTCTGCTATCCATGTTATTTGTCATCATTTGCATATGTGTATTACAATAACCACATATGATTTTTCATCATTCACCATTCTTTATCACTTAACTTCAGACAAATAAAATACAATCATTCCATTGCTCTAACCTCCCCCCACCGCCCACCCGCCAACACCACCTGAATAAAGGCTTACCTCCTTAAAATAACCTACAACACTATGGAACTCGCTATTCCTACGACCAATACCCTTCTCTGGCCTCATGTTATCTTTCGAAACCACTCTTCACTTGTCCAATCGGCATGTTCCTGCCCAGTCCTTCCCCAAGATTTAATTACTTAGAAGTTTTTGTTACTGTTATTGATGTTTTTCTTTCCTTTGGGAACACTCTTCTAGATATCAACAAGTCTCCCCTGGACCTTTTTTAAACCTTTGTTTAAATTGTGTCTTAACTGGAATTACAAGATCCACCTTTCTCACTTTCCAAAGACCTTATTTCCCTGAAATTTTTCCTCTATTACATATGTAATCATCTAACATTGTAGGTAACCTTATTATTTAATTTTCTACCCACCTCCTTCCACAGTGATATCCCCAAATCCAGGTAGTTTTGTTAGTAAATCACTGAATACACAGAAAATCTTATGGTACCTGCTCCCTATTAGGCATTCAATACCAATGTGTTGATTGATTGCACTGAATTCATTAGTAGACAGAGGTTGTTTTTGTTGTTGTTGAAAATTATATATATTTACATTTATATGTATTTGTAATTTATATATAAATACATATTAAATAACAAAAATGATTTTTATATATAACACATAGAAATAGTAAAAATGATGAAGGGTTTCAGACAAGTGATTTCACTGCATCTTAGATACAGAGAATCCTGATTTAAGAATACTCTTTAATACACATTAAATTTTATAAAATGCACATTGACATTAAAATTTTGGTTCAATGCCAAGATAAGGTGTTATGAAATCATATGAAGGTATCAGAATATCTGTAGTATGCACAAAGATGCAGAAAGAGACTAAATGCATGTCAACACATTAAAACATAATAATGGGCACTTGATTCTTAATTTTGCTGAGCTGAGAATCCTTCAGGCATTAGTACATGTCAGACTGTAGCTTTGCTTCATAGAATAGTAACTGACAGTGAAAAGGCAGAGGAGATATTTCCCACTGGCCCAACCATTTTGCCACTGATATCAGTCCTGAGGCCTCTATGAACTAGAACATTGACAGCATCGTGAATCAAATTCTTTGAAGCAATGTGAGATGTGCAATATGCTACTTCTGCTCCTCCACGTCCTATGGCATGTTCTGCACAAACTCACCAACATTTTCCTACAGTCTGATATGTAAAACTCACAGATTAACTATTGAAATATAAGGATTTATATATGAACCTCAAAATAATAGGTTCAGTGTAATCTGAAACAGATATATATAGAGACGTAGGTACAATACTGCCCTAGTTTCCCCTAATCTTACATCATCATCCAACAACTGAGAGATATCAAATCCCAGAAGACAGCTGGGAAGAAAGTAGGGAAACTACAGGATAATATCACAATAAATGTATGTGAATATACATATATGCATGTGTGTGTGGGTGTGTGACATAAAAACATTGATTTCCCAAGACAAAGAGAAAATATATAACTGAAATGTTTTTCAACCAAAAAGTCAACTACTTTGAAGTTAAAACAAAGAAGCCAGTTGACCATATAAATAAAAAAAAATCATCCAAAATTCTGTCAAATGATTTAAAACTCAGTTACATAGAAACGGATGACAATAAGTATGCATGTCATATACTTGATGCATATATAAAACATTTCGACAAACTTAATAATTATATATTAAAATATTGAAAGTTGTTTTCTTTAATAGTTGCTCTTTTTGAGGTAATTTTGACTTACACAGCAATATAACTTTAGAAGTGCAGGTTTACTCTTCATCAACTATACTTAGTAGAAATAGTTATTTTTACATGTGTGTGTATATACACACATATACTATATACATATATATGCTATATATATCATGCTATTGAAATAGCATAAACTATAAAACCATTGATAATTAATAATGAGGCAAAGAAAAGGACAGGCTAAGCATGGTTTGCTATGGGCTTTTCCAAAGGAACAGTTTTTGGATAACAAATTCTACATTCTCCTCCCCGATTAAATTCTGGATTTAATATTTATTATTTTCTAGTCTCTTCTATTTCACTTAATTTCATTGTATTATTCCTAATATTGTGATGCAACTAAGTAATGGATTTTTAGATTTTCTTGTGTAGTAATGAAAGTATTGAAAACTATGATTTTCTGTCAATCTGCTTTTAATGTCTGTCACACACCTTATCATTAAATAAACCCCTTATTGTTATTTTAAGAAATTGTTATTTTTGATCCATGAGTGGCTGAAATTAAATACACATATTTACATACTAAATTAAAAAATATTGTTCATATGTCTTTAGAAATACTGTGGTTCATGGGTTCCTTTTAATTGTTGATTCATGCTTTTTTACTGAATTTGCTCCATATCTAATTGATCAACTTTACTACCTAGTGGCATTTAGGTTTTGGTAAGTGCAACTTCCAGGATTCATGAATGTAAGCAACAGAAGCCTACTTTGCTAACTAAGCCCCTGCAAAAGAAGAAACAAGAAATAGAGGAAATATTTAGAAGACCTGGAAAAAAATCCTCATGTCAAAGCAAACTAACTAATAGTAAATATTGTCAAATTCCTGACAGGAGTCATCAGGTCAGGACAGGTTGGTAATAGGAATGCTCAACAATATTGCATTTGTGTATCGTTTTCTACCTGATTCTCTGTTTTTGTCTAAGGATTCTCTGTCCTTCCAAATTCAAAGTTCTGGGAGAGAGGGAACCCTGTGTGCTAACTTTCTAGAAAGCACAAATTCAAACTAACAAAAAACAGCCTCAAGCCCCAGATTTCTTTAACTCTGAGTGTCATGCGTTATTGGTTTCGCCACAAACAAGAATACTTCTTGGATTCTGGGTATTCAAATAAACAAAAAACGGCTATTTTACAGAAAATTATTTCATGTATGCTTAAATTTAAGATTTTTTACTGTTTAATATAGAATACATAACTGCTACAAATAACATCTTGATATATTTACTAAGACTATATAATTTGCGTATATGATGAGAAAAGGAGAGAGTTTATCTTTTTCAGTAATTTATTTTTTCTGTTGACTGAAAAATTGGAGTATAATTAATGGTCAAAAAATGATGATGGGTCATTCCTGATTATCTATTAGAAATGCACTTTAATTATTAATAATATTCTGGTGCTATAGATTTACATAATAAGGGATGCAATTTTGCCTTATAATTATCACAACCACCATCAGATGCCAGAAACATTTGCCAAAAATGCTGTATTTAATTTCCAGCTTCATCAAAGATACCTTAAATTTATAATTAACATGTAGTGCTACAACGAATTCAAAGATAAGAATATTTTGAAGTACAGCCAAAACATCACTACTGAAGGTTTAGTGGGTTGAATGCATAAAAGAATAAATAACAAGTGACAAGATTATTCCTGAGTAATATATGCTGAACTGAAATTAGGGGACTACAAGCAAGTTCCGTCACATAAACACTATACAGAAGGTAGGATTACAAATTGATGCAATGAATTACAGTCAGTGAGTTCTTGAAAGTGACAGTAACAGACAAAACAGTGGGTGAAGAAATCTACAATGAAATTGTTCAAATCCATTAAGCATCATTTAACCCATCAACCAAAGAGACAGAATGACAAATCATGAGAGGACTTGTCACTAGCTTTCTTGGCTACTGATGAAGGGGAAAATAGTGGCATATTTTTGACTACTGCGTACATACTCGTTGTGCTAACTGTGTGATTTAATTATTATTCCATTTTAAATAAAATGCTGGAATTCATAGGTATTAAGTATCATGGTTTGCTACACGCAACCAGAAGGAGAACCTGGATTCATACTCCATGTTATTCTACTTTAAAGTCTATATTTTCTCTACACTAGACATAAGGCAGGAAGGGCAAGGGGAAATGCACTCGGCTTTCCTTTTGTCCAAACACATTCTAGGATTAAAATACCTTTGATATTCTTATACGACAATACTACAATTTTATTCAATTTTAATAGGTCACCAAATTTATATTTTGCCACGAGGCGACACTTAGGTTCTATCACATCCAGAAAGGTGAAACCTATGTCTTTCATTTCAAACTAAATTGTCTATTTAATTTCACTGGCACTTTGAATACAACTAAGAAGAGTCATTTATATTATTCAAAAAGAAAATGAAAAAATTCTGTTCAACTTTGGAATGTATTGATTCTTACACAGATATTAAACTAAATAATAATGTTTACTGCACATTAAACTTTACTTTTCCCTAAAAAATATACATGATGATAAAGGGGCCAAGGTGATTAGATATAATGACTTAGAGGTTTTCCATTTTATTTGGAACAATATAAAACTCAGTGTTATAGAAATCACTTAAAACATCTTCCTATAATCAGGTTTTATTGAACATCATGGTAAAATACAGTGTCTGGTATATGCACCTGAAGTAATAGGGTTATATTCTCAAGACAACCATTTATACCTGTAGACCTTAGAAAAAACTTATTTATCATAATTTATCTTCAGTTTCTTCATTCATATTACGGTGAAACTATTCTCTAATTTGCAATGATTAAATATAATTATGTGTCTAAAGGGCCTAAAAGAATACTTATTATTTTTACTACACTTGTTATTAAAGAAAAAGCAAATGATTGATATCTGCTGTATTTAAGTTTCAGGCCTTACTATATGATCAGTTTTCTCCCAATGAGTACACTCAAATTGATACAAATAATTCACTTCAGCAATAAAATAAAAAAATGGAAACAAATATAGAGACTTATATTACCTTATTTTTATTCAAAGATCAATTGTCAATACCTAGTATTTTTCCTTTGGATTGTTCACTGTAATCCTAGATTCAGTCCAATTTATACAACTCAGTATAAAAGACAGTTCAAAGGGATATCTTACCCTTGACAAAAGTGAAGTATCATTGAGAATATTAAAGCTATCCGAAAGAATGTGTTAGGGATTTTTACTTATTCTTATTTTATTTTATAACATGACTTTACATCTTCATCAAATTAAATGTAAATGAAATTACTGGATCAAATTGGAGGGGATCATGTCAAGTGAAATAAGTCAGAAAGCAAAAGAGAACTACCAGGTGGTTTCACTACATGTGGAATATAGTGAAAAGAAACAAATGAACATACAGTCCCAATAAAAATAACAGGACTCAGGAATGTGGGAGAACAGGGAGAGGAGGAGGGAAGGAAAGAGGGGAAAGGGTGATGGGAAAGGACATAGAACTCTGGTGGTGGGTGTGCTGTGAAATAAAGGCTGAGATGTAATTTCAATATTCTAAAATGAATAGATATTGTGAAGAAAAGAAATAACATTACTACTAAAATGCAAATCAAAAAATGTAAATGAAATTGAATGAGTACATATGAAGAAATTATTTCTGATTCTTACATAATTGAAATAATCTCATAAAGCTAATCTATCTTCAAGTTTCAGTTACACATAAAGAGTGATTATTAATCAATATTTCTATTATTTAAATATATCACTTTTTTCCAAAGTCTGACAACAAGATATAGAAATTTAGTCTTCCTACTACTGGTCAGTGAAATGATATTTATAATAACTGCAAAGGACAAGAAGGAAAATGATGATATTTGGGGCCTGTGTACAAAGATTCTATGTGGTATATCTGACAAATATAAAAACAAACAGAATATTATGAATTAAACAATAATCTTGAAAAGTATAACATTAAATTGATTTACTCACTATATGGTCATTTTATTGTACATAAAAAACTTATCTTTTAACCTTTGAAAACCTTTGAAAATAGATTTTCAAAAAAATTCTCTTATATAGAAAAAATACAAAGCATCCAATTTATTGTCCCTGCCTCCCTCTTTCTTTAATATCTATCAAGCAACTATAATGCCAATTATTGCAAAAGTAGAGAAAAAAGCTAAGTTTCATGATATATCTATCTCTCTATATATATTAGTACGCTATGATATGGCAGATGTTATAATAATATCTAAAATATATTAAATTCTTACATGTCTTAATCAGTTTCTAAGAACTTCATATGATTAATCACTTAATTCTCATTGCTTCTTTATATGACAGCATATGATTAATTATTTATCCTCATTGCATACTTATATGATGGGTAATATTTATTACCACATTTAAAAATGAAGAAATTGAGGCACGAATATTTTAGACAATTATGGCCAAGGTCACACAGTGAATAAGCAGAGAATATATACTTTACTGAATTCTGGTTTGAATGCAGGTAGCATGACTGCATAGTATTACTTCTATACTGTTGGACATAAATACATTATAAGATGTAAACCTAGAATTCTACAGAAACACAATTCAGAATATCTGGGTTTTTTTTCTGACATATTCATTTGCACCATTTTACTGAAGCCTCTGTCATTACACAAATAGTCAGCAAGTTAATACTTGTCTTTTTGTGTAAAAACAAAACACTTCACTTGTCAAGTTCAACATTTTAAGTCTTTACAAAAAATTGGCTAAATTCTGTGTGGTACTAAATTTTCTTAGTTGCCTCTGGGGACACCTAATCTGGAGGAACTAACATGGAGAGCTTTCATCAAAGGAAGGTTGAAGTAAGTCTTGAAAAATAGAAGCAAACTCTCCATTTGAAGGGGCGAAATGGTACATTAGGTAGAAGAAATAACAGGAGGAAGTCTTTCTCAAAAGAAAGTTTATTGTATATACTAGTTAATTCTACATGGTTAAGGTTTAGGATTTTTATAACTGACGATAAGTGAGATTTATTTAGTGACAGAGTCACAAAATGAAAATTTTGTATAGGGTTTGTGCAAAATAAAGGTTTTGAATCCTGGTTTTCAGAGCCAAATCTGAAAAACAGTGCAGTGAAATGCACTGTGTACTACAATGCATTACTGCAGCATGGAGCATTTTAGATGCGTTTAAACTGGTTAATTTTATGCAAACTCGTCCTTTGATGATTAGACTTTTCATATTCTTTTATAATGAATCAGGATATGGCCAAGAAGTTGTTTCCTATTCCTACATAATTTCACAGCTATATTTTAGCAAAGCATTTTTTACGTTAATGTTAAAGATGAATTATGCCTTTTCCCCCAAAGCACATGTATTTCTAATATGCTGACCTTTTATATGATGATACACATTTGTCAACCTTGTGTTATAAGCAGATGTTTTTGAAAATAATAATGCAGTTAATTATGCCATCAAAATGAAGGTGACATTTTAACAGTGAACAAAAGATAAACCATTTTTGAAAGAAACTTGTACAGTAGAACATTTGTTCATAGTTGTTCATAAGAGTGTCCTCTGACAATTCTAAGTAAGGAAAGTTAACTTTCAAAAGCTCTGATCGTGACTCTTAAAATATGTCCAAGCAGATTTTTTTTTAATTTGTTTTAAAATATTTGAAAATTTTTTATAGTTTATAAGTAAAGTGACCTCAGGATGAGAGAAATAGCTAGCAAACTATAAACAAAAATATCTTTGTAAAATGAGTGGATGAATTTGAAACTTTAGCATCCAAATTGATAGCCTCAGATCATGACGTGATTTTTCTTCAAAGTTTTTTTTTGAATTTTTATAAGGGATATTTAAAGTTCTGATAGTTGTTAAATTCAAGCATAGATCTGCCTTGTGTATCACTGAATTACATTGTCATACCAATGTGTGTGAAAAATAGCCATACTGAACTATCTTTTCTGATTAAAATGTCATTATAATACTGTTCTTATTTTTCAATAAGAACAGAAATTGGAGGCCATAATAAAATAGCAATAGAATTTAAATTGGAGAGTCAGTCTGCTTCCACACCACTTCCAACTGACTAATCTTACCCAACGTATTTTATTCCTCTAAGCTTTTATTTCTCAATTTTGAAAAATAGATAATAATAATCATAATAATAATTACAGTAAGTATTACATAGATGTTATAAGTAAGGTGAGGTATGTAGATAATTAATAACTATTAGTCATAAAAGCACCTTGTAGAATATGAGCTTTGACACAAAAAAAAACAAAACTATAGTTATACTGAGCATATTACAATCAATGCATTATTTTAAGATAATCTATTTTATCTAGTAGAATTTATATATTTTGAGGGTAAAGTCTCTATCATCATCACCAGTAAGAACCTAGGATGTTCCTTGCCAGGCATAAAGAGTGCCAATAAATATCCTCAAGAGGAATGTGGCTGAGGAATAAAATCGAGAGAGAGAAGGCACAAAATTTGCCACTGTTTTCATATTCTGGCCTCTCTCACATACCAGGCTCCTATTAGATTTCACCAGATCCCATTTGAGGAAACCAGCAGAACAAAGCAGATGTAGGTTGAACTATGAAGTCAACAAGGCCCTAGATTAGACTCAATAATCTAATATTTTTGGTGAATTCTTAGTTCCTCCACTTTATAGGAACACACAGTGATTGGTTACTAGATCTTTTGGCTAAAACTAACTCAGGACAACATCATATTCTGGAACAGAGCCTGCAGTTCATCTAGAGAGCAAGGCACAGACAGCAAAGTCAGTCCAGGCCATGAACTGTCTGTCTGATTCATCACTAGAGACAAAAATGTCAGCAACTCTGACCATTGCCAGGTCAGCTCTGAACAACTCACAGATGTATTACTCACTCATCCTATTCTGTGTTTTACCATACAGGGAGAATATTATTTTCAAAACAAAACCAAAAAATACCTTCAGAAGCCTAGTATTTTCTATAGACTTAAGAATGACTAATAAATCAGTGTTTATTTTAAATAGATTTTCAAAGCGCTGATGCATATTGGGATTCTTTATGCCATTTTTTAAGAGGATATTAAATGTTTTCATTAAAACCACTCTAGTATACATCATCTTCTTATAACCTTATTTTTCAAATTTAATAAAATAATTTTACTGTTTTAAAACTTTGAAGAAAAATACATTGCATGTGGGAATGTAAAACAGAGCAATTTCAAGATTTTCCAAAATGTGAGCTATTTAATACCCTCTGTTCAGTAATTAAAGAGATTTATATCCCTCTTCTCATCTCCCTCAAAATTCAGAGCTTATCTGTTGAGTTGACTTAGAGATTAACTTAGAGGTCTCCATATTCATTATCTTTGACAATAAGCTGTTAAATTAGGTTAATGATTTAAGACTATATGCTTGGGAATGGGAGAAAGAGGTTTAAAAGCAATTTATAGGAAAATAATATACTAGTTATCTTCGTGTTTCCTCCAAAATATTTTAAGGGTATAGTGATACAAATTGATGATATTGAGATGAAAAAATGTACTGTTCTTTCTTTAAAAAGAGGAGGCTCCTTTGAGGTTCAGACTTTCAGTATAACCTGACAGTTAACCACTTATCAAAGAGTTAATATAATCTAAAAGTTACAAGGAAGAGTACTGGTAGTCTGCAGATACAGTTGATTTTACAAGTCAAATAATGTCATCCCCATTAATACGTTTTTGTGATTTCATAGAAAAATTATACCTCCACTGGTTAACCTTTTAAACATCTCCTAATATTCAACTACAAAAATAAATTTATTTTAACTCCCTGAAACATTATGATATAAAATAGTAAATAATTCAGTCATGTAAATAACATATAATCAATACATTTAAAAAATTACATATATATGTGTATACACACATACATACATATATATAACATACATATAATATACATTTGTAATGATTATTTTCAAATTTATTTTTAAGGTTTTATATTTTTTTCTTTAAATTATAGGTATATCTGTAATATAATCACCAGAACTGTCTAGTGCAACTTTACTGAAATTATTCTGTTTAATTTTAGAGTTTTTGTCATATATAATTTATAGAATTTTATGTCAATATTTTAGTTAAAAACTTACATTGTCTATTAATCATCTAAATTAAAATGATTTTCTTGTTTCCTATCCTAATTCTATAGGTAGAAATTTATTTTCAGAAAATAAACTCATCTAATTTTATTTCTACTAATTGATACCTGTCATTATTTATGAATAACATTTCATTCTACCAAAATATCTGGTCTTTTGCCTAGTATTAATGAATATAAATTTAGCATGCATAATAATACAGTTAAATAATATTAATAAGATGAAGTTTAATTTGTCATTAGGCCAATTTAAATATATACATATATTTATATTGATGAATACTTTGGGGACTCACAACCTTTCTACGCATGCACGTTCAATCCATGTGCTACACTGCTGTGGGCTAAAGGCACTGTGCGATGAAGCTTTTTCTCCTCTCAGAGATAACTGTGGGGAGTATGAGCAGAGAGCTCGAAATACCAGGCAGGAAGGTCACCCTTAATAAATGCTGCTATGCATTTAAGGCAGATATATCAGAGGCAACTTCTCTTAATAAGTATAGTTTTACTCCCAAGTATATGTGCTTCAGTTTTTGTCAGGAGAGGAAGTATATAAGAGGTGCACTTTCTAGAATATTCACTTTGAAAGAGGAGAGGGAAAAAAACCTGACACCCAAAGAAACAAACATAAAATTTAGGTCACCACTAAATTAATATTTTGTCTGTGTGTTTTCTCTTACCAAATGCTTTTATAGGCACTTCAAGTCTTAGTATCCAAGCTAAATGTGTTGCAAATCTTGCTTTTCCATTAATGCTCCGTTAGTAGAAATGACTCCATTACATCAGGGTTGCAGCTAATTTAAGGCACCCAGCAATGAAACATTTTGATTTTATTCTTAAGTTAGGTCTGACACACCTTTGTCATAATACGCCTTTATTTCTACTTTCTCAGATGCTTAAATCTCTGCAACATGTGAAATTGTTGTCAAAGGCTGTATCAGTAACTTTTGTCTATAATAAGTGAACCTGAGAAACTTCTTTGTCTCCATTCATCCTAAATAAATTTGACTCATAGGACTAAACAGGGCCTGACCCTCTGAACCTGGTCCCTGTTTACACTATCTGTATAAATCATATTCCTTTATCGATGTCCATTGTGTTACATATGGGGAGATCAGCGGGAGGAATTACAAGTTATATTTCTTTACTGATTGAGGAACCAGAAACTATCAAGATTTCCTGTTTTTCTTTCTTTCTTTCTTTCTTTTTCACACTTCTGGATCCTTATTATTTTCATTATCTTCCTCAATTGGTGCTAAAGAACAAATATGGAGACCCATTTTGCATTTCTTGGCATTCCTCAAACTACTAATATTTGTGCTCAGTAAGGCATTGTGTTATTTCTTATCCTTTATGCATCTTCGACACTATCTTCCCCTGCTACACCTAAGCAAAAACACATCTTCGTGGCCAAAATGTTTGAAAATTTAATCCTCATATTCCATCTCCAATTTTTCCCAACAAAATCACTCTCGAAGCTTTATAATTAATTCACTTTTGTAACACAGGACTTGTGTAGTTTTAGCACTGAAAAATCCGACCCAGAAAAACCTTCAGGTTTAGACAACTTATGAACAGCAGGTCATCTTATCACCTTCTTTTCCCATAATTTCTACCTTCAATCATGCTTAATTTGCTGAGTGAAGCATCCTATCTTTAATGCATTCTCTCTTTTTTATTCTTAGTCTCCTCCTCAGTGAGACTTATTTTCTTACTAATCAAATTAATCTTTGTAAAGACAAATCGAATATGTCATGCTATTTCCTTAACACTCTTCAATATATTCCTTCTGGAACAGTATAAAACAGTCACCATATATTTCATGATCTTGTCCTCATCCATCAGTAGACTCTGTCACTTCTTCCCTCTTCCTTAAATGTTGTTCACACACACTACTACTCACAGACTAGGCCTCTGTGGTCTCACATTTTCATGGCTCCATATGTGCATGAGCCTTTCCTGGAATCCAGCCCTTCTGGGGACAACCCGGAATTCTCTTATCTGGTGAATCTCAGCTCAAGCACAGCCTGCTTCCCGGAAGTCACCTACAGTCTTAAAGACAGATGAGGGTTTTTCCACTTTCTTTTACCCTATACCCTGTATATTACTCTTTTTAACATAACTCATTGCATTAAAAAAAACAAACAACAAAACTTCTTGTTTCTCCTTCCTTACTAAACTGTAAGATCCTTAAAGAGAGGGGAATTATTATCTACATCAGCAGAGTTTCTGTCTCAAGAAATAACTGTTGAATTAATGTTTAATGAAGTCATTAGATTGTTTTTATAGTTTTTACATTTAAGGGACAGGGCAGAAAAAAATTCACAGGCAGAATCTTATAAATAAAAGTTTACCGCAATTCTCTTACCCTACGTGCTCTTGCACAGTTGCTTTGTAAGTTGTACCCAGTACTTGAGGAGAGACTACACTTATTAAAACCTGGAAAAAGCGTTGATGATCTGCTTACCGTCCTTGCATCCCATACAGACAGGGTTTTATCCGCAGAGCCTGTGAGGAGAATGTTGGAGCAAGGGAAAAACTCAATGCTGTTCACAGAGTCTGTATGTCCATATAATGTGCATCTGCATCTTTCACTGTGGAAAGAGAAATGAAGAGTTAAATTTTTAGGAATCGCTACCTACAAGTTTCCTTTGCTCTCTTTACAATGCTAATAGAGTTAATTTAAGTATGAGGCATAGTTTATAAAGGCAGAAAATATAAAAGAACAACATTTTAAAAGGCAGCTTCTACAACCACCTTATATTCTACACACTTTATAGAGTGAGTAGCATATAACTGACTAAATTACCTTCAATTTACAGTCACTTTGTAAAATCATCTTTATGCTATCTCAATTATAGCTTGTCTTGAAATTATTAGATATAGATTGCCTCCATTTAATAAAGGAATATGTTAAAAATATATTATGAATCTATAAGACCAAATAAAGTTTTTTAGGTCATTATGTTTCTTTCCTTTTTTCTCAGCGATGGCTATGTTAGAATCATCTAATATGCTTTCAGCATGTACTCAGTCTCAGGTCCTAGACATTCCATTTCAATTGGTCTGGGATGGAGCCTGATCATTAAGTGTGAAGAAACATCTCTGGTGATTATGATTTGCTCAAACCAGAGCTTCTCAAAGGGCTTGACCCAGATCAGCAGTATTAGCATCACTTGAGAACAGGCCAGAAACACAGAATCTCAGGCCTCATATTAAAACAACTGAATAAGAATCTCTGTAGTTGGGACCCCAACAATCTGCATTTTCAAAGGGCTTGAAGAACACTCTGGTTGTCCAGTGGACTAGTCTGACACCTCCGATGGAGCGTGAGCCATCAGCTTCTCGAAGATCCATGTTTGTAACCCAGGTTTCCTGGAGGGGAACAACCACGATGAACAGCTAAATAAAAAGATAAAGTGCGTCTTTCTCCTCTGTTTCCCTACCTTTCTGCTTGCTTTTCTTCTCTCTGTACCTTTCCTCAAAATTAAATAAAAAAGCTCTCCAGGTGATTCTAATGCTACAATTAAAGGGCAACACTGATTAAATGATTAGAAATAATTGAGAAGAGGTTTTTGCCTTCTGTCACTTTCTGAAAGAGCCATTTCTTAGAGAAACTCCTTTCTAACATTTGATTGCGATTTCTTAAAAAACCTATTCTGAAAAAAATCAGCAGTGGGATAACTAATAAAGTCAAGAACTGAGGAGTCAATATAAATACTTTTCTAAGATGTTTGTGGGTTAGTTAAGCTGGATCACTGGTCCTTCTGCCTTTGAGCCACACTCTATGCAAGACTGGGGGGTAGTGGGGAAACCCCGTCAGTGGAGGCTAGGAGACTGGGTCCCAATCCTAACTCACAAGAGCTAGTAGGATACCTGCAGACACGTTATGTAATATCAGGAGGCCTTAGGTTTCCCTCTTGTGAGAGTAAGATTACTTAGATACACTAAAACAGCTAGTCCAGCTCCAACATTCTGAGATTCTTTGAACAAGTTTGCAAATATAAAAAGAAAAGGGAGAGGAGGTAATCTGAGCATAACATCTAAGAACTGTTCGGAGCATTCCCCGCATCCCCTCACTTTAGGGTTTTTGTGTTGTGTGCGTGCGTGTGTGTGTGTAGCAATCAGAAACTTTTTTACTCTTATTTTACTTATTTCCTGATATTTCTTAGTAGACTTTTCATCTGTTTCTACTGTCTTATATAATTACAATAGAATGCTTTAGCTTTTTTAACATTTTATTTTATTATATAAAGTCAACTTTACCTATAACATTTCTGTCATTTCTGTCATTTCTGTTATTCAGTGGTATTTAGTTAACATATTTTCATCAATTTTTATAATTATTTGTAAGTTTTGGGTTGGTTTCTTTTTATTCTGAAATTTCTGCATGGGGACAGCTACATGCTAAAAATTAATGGCAGGAGACAGATTAGGTGGAGGCTATCTCCAATTTCTAATATAATTTGTTCTCTTTCACAAAGATAACTCACCCAATGTATTACTGACTTTAACCCTGAAATTCTCCTCTCCTCTATTTTTGTATTTTAAAGTATAGATGCAGCTGTTGAGAGACATCTGAAGTCAAAAGTTATATAAACTCAAGGCTCCTGCCGCTCCCCTTCGACGCACTTCATGCAAGGCAGTCTCTTTATCTTACAGTGAAAAACACCTTGTAGGAATTTCTCCAACTCTGATAGAGTAACCAATACTATATTTCTACCTGACATAAAAACAGCTACAAAATTATACAAATTGTGTAAGACAAGTGTTTCCTGGCAATGATTAAACACGGTGAGGATGGCAATCCTGGAATGAAGGAAAAAAATCTCAACATGAGCTCCAGGACGTTCTTAACTTTCTGCTTTGGAAGCACTCCTGCTATCAGCTCCCATAATGAGAAACTGAGGAGAGCTGGAGTCTCACAGTCAAGAGGCATAGAGGAGTATCTGGAATACTGACAGGCTTGGACTGTGTGCACCTGCGGAGAGCGAGGGAAATGGCATTAGTTTGTATGGGGATTTGCTTTGATTGTCGGCCAATATTTAGAAGGCATTTCTTCAGAGAAAGTCTCTTTGAGCAGAGATATTCTGCTCTGTGTTTGATAGCCAAGCAGTGATCTCCGACCACTAGTGACTACTAGAAGTCATCGGACTTTAATCTCAACCAGAGTGGAGAGAACTCAGTGAACCCCCCTTAGAGTTTAAGTTCGAGTCCAACAAAGTTCACACCATAGAGTAAACACCATAGAGTAAATTAAGTTAAAAAACCAAAACCAAAGCAGACCCATCTAAAGAATAAAACCAAGTCTGAAAGGTCAAAAATGAGATGCTGATAATTAAACCAATGGTTAAAACTAAACTCAAGACCTTTAGTTGAAAATCCATCTAATACAGATTTCCTACAGTTTCTCATTAACAACTTCTAGCATATAATCCTTAAGAATCAGCACACATTTAAAAAGGGAGAAGAGATGGTCCATATCCAGTGAGTAACTGAGTATTTATAGTTACCCTCTACTCTTTTCAAGCATGTCTTCCTTATATGAATGTTTCAAGCATAGACATCTTCACAGATGGGATAGAAAATTTTTGATAGAAAATAAATAGAAAAAAAGGAAAGAGACAAAATTACACAAAATATTTAATAAAAACATGAGAGTAAATAAAAATAATAAAGATAATAGCTTTAAAAAGATCATTAAGTGAACATCAGTTAAACATTGCGGTATGGCTAATATTTCTACTTCGTATGAGCTATTACTGTAAGTAGCACAAACAGTACTGAATGCTAACTTTTTAAAGACTCTTTATTAACTAGAATAAACCTGAATAGGATCTTTATTATTTTTAATGGGAGCCTTTCAGCCTAAGAAGTATGCTATACCTTAAAAAAAAGTTGCATACAGAATTTTCCATTAAATTAAAACATCTATATGCAAAATGTGATAATTTGCAAAGCAAAGGTAACTACTATAAATATGCACATATCTATTTCCCCATAATGAAGATCTAACAAATTCATGTAAACAGAAAATGTTTAATCTAATAACATGTCCATACACATTATTTGTGTACTATTGGTAAAATAATGCTTACTTTCATATTTTATATTCAGGCTTTGTCTATTGTCATTAAAACCCAATTCAGTTCTGGGAGTGTATTCATTTATGGTGGTAGGGTAGAGGAAACAATTCCTTAGTGATATATTATAGCTCACAGTTCCCCAAATGAAAAGGAGAAGATGAATCTTCACATCGCTTAAAGGAAGAAAGATCTACTCAAGGGGGAGAGAAATCTGCTCCTGAGTCACTGACTTCAGGTGTGGGGCATTCCAGGCAAACAGTCTGCAAGAGGAGGCTTGTGAGAGATTAATTAGCTGCCAGAGAAGGAAGTCCCATTCAGAATCCCTTCGCAAGGTGAAAATGGACTAAAGTGATGGAGCATGACAGCACTGCAAGGGATGGAAATGATTTGTACATTTCCATCAAAAACATAAACACTCAAGCCTGATGCAATTTTCTCTCTGTTGCCATGTCTGCTATTTCCCTATCAGTTTTGTTGGGAGAAGTTAACTCACAACAATAGCTCTTTCTTAACTCACCTCTTGCTTTTCATTTATTTTCCTTTGTTTCCTTTATTTGCTTTCCTTGTCCCCGTGATTTAATTTACTATTCTGGTAATTGAATGATGGATATTTCTCTGAATTTCAACTCACTGTAAAACAAAGTTACCTACTCTTCTAGAGAAAATACATTTTTAGTTAAAATATATTTCCTATACACATGCTAACTCATAAAAGGACATTGTCTTAACATAAAGTTTTGTTTTGGGAGACAATTAAATTTTAGGAGTTTCATTTCCTTATAGTGTACTTGCTTTAACATTATTAATATTGCACATGAAATTACACCTTTAAAACCTCTGGTTAATATGAATTTACAGAAAAACAGTTTACAGCAAGGAGATCAAAGTATTCACATTCTAGGTAATCTATTCAGTATCACAGATAATAGTGGAGGCAAGATTTTTTCCCCAAACATTTGGCTTAAGACTGCGTGCTTTTTAAACTATCTACACTAACTTCCTGACTACATAATATAATATAATGTCAACTGAGGATTTGGAGTAATCAACAATTGATGAATTATGCTTTGCAGGCAGAAACATGTAACATATATTTCTAGATTTTTTTCTTTAGAAAAAAAGGTATCACCTGAAAAATTTCAGTGTTTAGTGGTGAAACATTCATTATTTAGAATATGAGCTTATGTTAAGGTGTCTTCATCAGTGCCAGGTAAATAAATTTCTATGGATTGAAAACATTGTTTTACATTTAGAGAAATAAATGTTATCTAGTCTGACTTAGAGATACATTGCATTTGAACTGTCCTGATCACCAGACAATGATACATCTCTTTCCAATTCAGCATTCAGTAACTTCACTGGGACAACCTAACAAGTATCCTGGTGGGAGTTTTTGCACCAAGGAAATTGGCACACGCTACACATGGCTTTTATGTTTCTTGTAGTATGTCTACAAGAGCATCATTGCCTGCCGCTAGTATTATTTAGCCAAAATATATTTACATTTCATTTTATACTAATTAGGTAAAGACTTCTTTATAAAGATATCTTTTTAAAAATCTAACATTCTGATCATACTTTGGATGTATTAACTTTAGTTTCTTTTTCATCTTTTTTTTTTTCAGCAATTTGATACCATGATCCATGGGGTGGGAGGTAGAGGGAGAGGGGAAGATGGAGAGAATGCATGAAAGTGCCTTAATTCTTAAGGATTCAAAATTAAACGACATCTTAGCGACACCAGGGCCTTTCCTACATTTTCAGAGTTTAGGCTTGTTACCTGCCATTCACGCCTTGTAGGCAGTGGTAATGACTACGTGGTCTAAGCTGATTTTAAATGTTTTCTTGAACATTATGATAAAGGAGAGAAGAAATAAGTAAAATTTCACACTCCTGAGTTGTCTCACATGATCTGAGTTTCTGAAAGTTAAAAGACAAAATAAAATTGTAGCTTAAGCTTCGTAATTAAAATCTCATGATGTGGAACAGTGGAAGTCAATCCTTCGTGTGCCTGAAATTCAGAAGTAAGTAAGAAAGAGGAAACACTTATGTCTCCATCACATGGTACTGCTTTATGTTCTCCATTTAGGTCAGGTTTTTAAAGAACTTTCACTTCTGAAAGTTCTGTGATTTAAAGCTATTAGATAGCCATTGACTGTATGGTTCTTATTTACAGAAAAAGGTTAAAAGGGTTGTTTTGAAGCATATCCTTTTTCAAACCAGTGCTTTCTGAGAATATCTTTTCTTTAAATAAATAGGAAACATTGTCTTTAAAGATGATCGTGATCAACTTCATTTCTAACTCCAAGTTGATCAATAGCTGTACCTATTAAACAAACAAAATAAACCTTCTGAAATCTTGTATTCAAACTTTTCTACAAAATATTTAAAAAAAAATGTTGACAAGTAAACAAAGCTGATACATTTGAATCTTAAACCTCTTTACCTTTTTATTATAACCTTCTGGAAGTAATCTTCCTCGGAAACCAGATAACCGGAATGGGAAAAGTTAATGACAAAAGGCAAGGTCACTAACCATAGTAACCTGGTTTTAGGCAAAGAGGGAGACCAGCTAGGGGAGAAAAAAAGTAGAGAATGCAGGGATAAAATGAGGGGGGTGGAAACTTAGACTATCTAAAGATGGATTGTTGGAGAAATATTTTGATCTTCCTGTTTCCTCATGCGATAGCTTTCACTCAAAGCTTGGTTATCTTTGGACCATAAAGAGGTGGAAAGCTGAATGCATCCAAACACTTGGTCACATCATCCTGTTTATTTCCTTCAAAGCACCAATCACTCAGAGAAATTAACTTCATTATTGATTTATGTTCTTGTACCCTCTCCCACCCATCTGCCCTGCCTACAGTTAGACATTCCATGAAGATTCTGACCTTATATATCATGTTCCATGGCTGAATAGTAGTACATAGCAGGTCTAGAGTAGGCACCCAATATATATTTGTTATTATAAATGGAACTACAAATCTTAATGGTTAGTGTAAAGATAGCATTACTTTCCCATACTTAACCCTCAGTTCAATATCCTTTCTTTTTAATTTCATTTTAAAAACAAACTTACTGAGCTTTATGTGAATTTCAATTATCATAAAAAAATAAAGCATTATGCTCAACCTAAAAGAACTAAGAAGTAATTCCTCCTGAAGGAACTATAGAAATTGTCAGCAGTTTAGTTTTTATTTAAAAGAATTTAATTAGCTTAAAAATCATATTAATTCACAATCAGTCTTAGGAATAAAATCTTTTAAAAATATTACATTGATAAATTCTATGGCACACCTATGATGGCATTAGTCGGAGGGACCCATTTTCACTTTAACAAGCAAGAATCAACATTTTAAAGTGCTTGAATGCAGAGAGAATTGGAAAAGACAGTGTGGGAAGATATTTTAACCTTCTCAGGGGACCTTCAGTTTTGTTAGTGTATCTATTACACAATATCCCTCACAACTTTTTAAAATCCCATTGTTCCTGCCATGTGTACCTGCAGTGATTGGATTCCCAATGGTGGTAAGAGACGTTTATTTCTGGAAACTTAGTCCCCATTGTCTCTCTTGGTCATGTACCCTTAACTCTGCTAATCTGAAAAGAAGAGAGAAAAAAAAAAACCACAGAAATATTTCAGAGTAATTTTCCACATCTGAAGGCAAGTGGTACAGAATATCTGTACACACTCATACTTCTGTCCTCGGTGTGTGTCTCACTATTTTCTTTTCTTCGCTTATAAAATAAATTATCTAACAACTGAAAGCAAGAATGAAAGACGGGGATCATTGGCAGAGGTTACATGAAAGTATAGAAGGAATACAATTAAACTTCTTTTGAACTCCTAAGTCAGGATTCATTTCTTTATGAATGTCCTCCCTAGAAATGAACATACTGGAAATGGTAAACACAATTTAAATGCAGATCATTTTCTCAATCAGTCCAACAGGCCTGTATTAAAGGATATCTTCCCCCTTTCCAGGCCCCAGAAAATTCTACCTGTCACACAAGAATAAAAAATATACAAACACACTAACAAAATATGGTAAAAAAAATTCCAAAAAGAGCAAATAACTTGGGAATATATTTTGGAAGAGAACTTCATTACTTCACTCTCATTGTAGGTATCTGTTATTTAGTTACCAAGACATAGCTGTTTTTATTCAATACCCCATTTTAGAATTTCCTCAAAGTCTTGGTTTTGTGCAACTTTATTATTTTCAATAAATTGAATAAAATATTATGCCTTAAGTATGATCTAATTTGAAAGTCTGAAAGTTATATAAATGATGCATAAATAATACTAAATTTTTCATCAGAATTTAGAAATTAGGTATCTGTTTTAAAATGTATTTGGAATAAATTTATCACCAGTGTGAGGTTAATTCTCATAGTATAATCTATTGAAATATTATTCACATTTATATTCTTGGTGTTTCCCCCCAAATTCCTAAATTTAAGCAACAAACCAACTTCTGTAATTCATTGTGGAATATTGAATGGACAGAGAGCAGAACCATCAAGAGTCACTGGTGCTTCTCATTCTTCATAAACCTCTAAACTCAAATTAGTGGTACTTGAAGGTAGGAGAGGCTGCTGGGAAGTTTTTAAGTATAAGAAGGAAGAGAGAGAGGGATTCCCTTCAAATGGGAAGAGGGCATGGATACTTGTCAGGCTCTGTAAGGAAGGCATTTTGTTCTACTCTGATGCAGTGTGGAAAGAAGCTGGCCAGCTCTCAAAGGAAAAAGCCACATGACTCATGTGATACTTTGAGTCCCAGGTCAAGGACTCACCCTTTGCCAAAACATATATCCATGTCTGACATCAAAGTAACAAACCATATCATGAAGTTGAGATATTTATTGGGCATCTATAACCAATGATTGGGAAAAGCTTCTGAGTAATGCTGAATGAGACCTAAGAATCTTGGCACAATTCTAGGGAAATGTAACACTAAGAATACCTAAGGTAGAATTTCCAATTAAGTCATGAGAGATTCAAATTCAAATTATTTTGACTTCCAGAAAATAAGAAATGTTTCTTCCACACTTGATTTGATTGAAGGTATTGATATGTAGTGTTCATAAATAACTCATCACTTAGTTTAAAATATAGTTGACCCTTGAACAAAGTGGGGATCTGACCCTGTGCAGCCCAAAATCTATATGTAAGCTTGACTTCCCAATACTAAACTGTTAAAAGCTTGCTATTGACTGGAAGCCTTAAGATAACATAGCCAATTATCATATATTTGGTTTGTTGTACATATTATATACTGTATTTTACAGTAAATTCATATATTCAATAAAACATATTTTACAATTATCATAAATTAGAGAAAATATAGTATTTTGATAAAATCATAAAGAAAAAAAATTTATAATAGTATTCTATATCTATCTATCCATAAGTTTATGTCATTTGTTTAGAAGAAAATGCTTATATAAGTCAACCTCCGAGCTCAAACCCATGTTACTTAATGGTCAAATATAATTCCACATATGTCATTCATGGCAGGGAGAGAAATAAATTAGGAGTGGGTAAAATCAGTCTTTTCTACAATATGGATCCCATCATGACCCGCTCAAACTCTGATTCTGCTTTCCTTGACGACACCTTTATGTTTTTCCTGGGTCCTCCTCCCTGTAAACTTACCCAACATTCATCCAAGAAGCTCACCAATTCCCTAATTATTTTTTGCTGTTGTATGTAAAACACATTTGTACTTAGGGATTTTATAACTCATAAGTCTTAGGTTAGGCTTTGATGAACAACAAATTAATTTAATAAATTAATCCATGCTAATGAGATGAAAGGATTTATGACATTTCCTTTAAACTGCCATTCTCCCCACCATTTCTCTTAATCCCATTCCACCAGAGCATATTCTTAGTAGTTACCTTCTAAGATCGAAATAAATTCTATATCAAACCATAGTAAGAGGATTGTGCTTAGTCCAAGAGAAATTATTCTAATGGCAGAAATCTTAGTTATATATAACAAAAGGAACAAATGAGGTAATAATGTGGTGAGAAAATATTTTGGGGGTCATATAACAGGGCCTTGTGATAATTCTTAAATTGTATGAATCAATTGTCTGTGCTTGGATCTGTTCTTCATTATGAAAATAATTTTGCTCCATTGATAGATTTACACTAAGTATATTCATTGAATTTCTTTTAGATTATAACTGCAATATGGAGAAAAATTAGAATTGAAGACACATAGCAAAAGTAGGCAGGATTGTGTAAACAAATCTGTCAGACCTATCTCTAATTTAATGAGCAGAAGCAGATGTTTTAACAGTAATAATAATTATTTTCAACTTGCACCTTATTTCTTAAACTTAAGGAAAAACATTTTTCTTTGAAATATCTCTCTACAGCTAGATATTAAGACATGACTTCAAAAATATAGTGTTTGTTTTCTACCTAGTTAAAAAAGTTTTAATCATCCTATTGGTCAGAAAAGATAAATTATCATATGAATGATTTTAAATAGCAGATTTTAAAGAACATTTTAAGATCTGTTTTGTTTTTTTTTTAACCTTCATTCATTTATTGAATAGTTTCCATCTATTATACAGAAACTGAAGTTGTTTCTTTTCTTTATCATTCATTTACTAGTCAATAAAATATGTCACCTGGCATTCATCACCAATATTACAATGAATTTTATGCTAGAGCTCAGTGATACCAGTGACTACTCACACCTCTTCCCCATGGAATTACACAAACATGGAGCTAATTGATGTTTTTAAAGAAAACTGCTGTCTGTAATATACATATATATATATATATATACACATGCACATATGTACATATAGAGTACGTATGTACATATATATACACTAAACCAAGTTTAAGAAAAGATACACATATAGTTCATCCTATTTATTTCATATTGCAATAACTTCAGTTTACATCCATCGTTGTTTTGCCTCACGAATTAAAGATCTGAATATACTGATGGAAAAGATCTGTAGGATCCTATAGATTATTATAAATATGTGACTGTCACTGACCTAAAGATGAGGAACAGAAATAGAATGCCATTTGTATCCATCTACCATATGTTTTTCACCTCTCATGTGACGGGTTCATATTAGAGACAGATCTTTGCAGTGAGGATCCATATCCAAATGTTGCAAAGTGACCAGTTTATGATATTAAAATGCCAATTTGTTTTATAAGGTTATAAATATGTTCCATCATGTCTTTACATTGTATGTCCTATATTTATTCCTTGTTAGATTCACATATGATATATCTAATAATTCATGTCAAGAATTTAATATCATTAACCTTTCAATAAAGAAGCACATACAACTTTTTAATTACGCTTTGTCTTTGTATTCATTACTTTTCTTAAAAATCTTTATTTTATGCACGAAAACATTGTTTTCTCGTTAAGCCTATATTTCTTAAAAGGTGATACATATATATTTATGAAGTCAGTATTAATGTCACCTGAAGTTGGGTTTTCCCTACTTTCTGAATTAACCTGGAAACAGACTCACTATGAGTATAATTAGCAGAACAGAAATTTGAATCGAATACAGTACATGGCTCTGGGGCAGTGCCATTAAAAGTATGCTTTAGGGAGTTTAGAGTGTCTGTGTTTCTTAAGGACAACTATAATCAGAAATTATTCACACTTACATAAATGACATATTCACAGTAGTCCTTTTAAAATGACTTCAGCTATTCCACTGAATCACATAAACATGGCAGTATCTTCTGCACTGGATGATCGGGCTATTGACCTTGATGCTTCCTGCTCATAAGACTGGGTCTGAAAAGGCTGATTCATGTCAGGCAATTGCTTCTGCACAAATTACAAAAATAAATAAATATGCCTTCTATATATTCTGCCCTTTGTATGTTAGCAGCAGCAGCTGTTACCTGCAGGGTGTCATTCTCTTTAAGCTGTCTCTTAGCTTCATGCTGAGCATACTCTTCTGTTTAAATGAGGCAGTGAAGCAGCTCAATGTCTGCTTGCTTCAAGTCAACATGATCTGCCTTGTGTTTGTGCCTGTCACTTCTTAGCTCATTATGCTGTTGTTAGTTTTGCTTGAAGTATTTTGTTCATCCTTTGGGTGTATGGCTGCCCTCCTTCAGGTGGCCACATAATTGTTTTCTCATTCAGGTGCTATCCATTTTCATTACATGATTGGTCAGCACAGCAGAAAGTTGATAAGGATGACTTATATGCCTATTAGACATCTGTATTATAAATGAACTTTGGTGCAACTTTGTTTTATTATTTGTATATAGCACCATTACACATGATAGAAACATCAGTTGATGCATATAAGAGTGTCAATTATTCCCAACAAATCTTGATTTCAGGCTATATAATTAGCACTTCTTATGTTCAGCTAAATAATTTTCATGCAATTTTTACACCTGTTAGTTGGTACCAGTCTGCTTAATTACTTCACACAGTAAATCTTAATTCCATAAGGTCTAATGGTTCCTTTCAAATACATCCATGTTTAAAGTTCCATCTACTACAGTGAAGTAAAATTAATAGATAATATTTTTAAAAAATCAATTTTCGCCTGACTGCAATGTAGAAAGAAATAGATAGTATGTAATTTATAACAAAATAAATGTGGTTTTCAAAACATAAATTCTGAGCCCCAATATATTAGGAGACATAATACTGATGTCAGAGGCTATACTTATGTATGGAATCATCATGGCTGTGGCTGCCATAAATGCAAACTGCTAGGAACTGCTGCCTAGAACACAAATTCTAGAGGTCTTAGCACTCAGATAAAAATCCCACTATGACAAACAACTCTCAGTAAAATTCTTAGAAAAATTTAGTCAAATATTCCCTAGATTTACAAGGTATATATTAAAAGCATATTCTATAGTTTTATAAATATTCTTTGTATTTATTTTGTGTGGAATTGGAGTCTAGGGTAAAAATATTTTTTAATAGAAATGCCAAATGTCTATATTTTTTTCTTAGCCATTTCCTTTAGAGATTTTTTATAGTAATATTTATTATTTCTTTAGTTCATGATGCTAAACTCCATTTAGGATACTGAAATTGCATCTCAGCTGTATTTCACACCATGCCCACCACGTGAGTTAAAGGCTACATTTTCTCCTCATCCCTCATAACCAGTCCTCCATAACCAGTCCTGAGTCCTGTTATTTTTTCTGGAATCTGTATGTTCATTTGTTTCATTTCATTATACCCTCACATATGAGTGAAACTTACCTGGATTTCTCTTTTTCTTTCTTATTTCATGCAACCTGGTCCCCTTAAGCAAAATTTAAAAAGAAATCAGATATAGTATTATTTTTCAATTTGCTAAATATGCATAAGGACACTTGTAAAACACATTGGACACAAAATACTTTCCTTGTGTAGGACTGCCCTACTCAACAAGGTATTTGATAAACTTGGCCCCACCTACTTTATGCCAACAGTGCCTATCGTCAAAACAATAAAATACACTATGAATTATCACAAAATCCTTTTGGTTATGATACTGCCCACTGCCCTGGTGAACCACAGATTTATCTCATTGACTGTCATATATTTTTACTGTTCAAGGAAGTGCCTAGTCAAGAAGATTGCAAAGTTGTCCAATAAATATTCCAGGAATAACTTAGTATTTATTACTGTTTTTGTTTAAATTAGACTCAAATATAAACTGGTTGCAGCTGAATGTGTGACTCATCACTATTCCAGCTTCAGGAGTTGGAACTCCAGAAAAAAAGTTGACACAACAGCATCAGACAAGTGAGGGCGACCAGGATGTGGGAAACAGAAAGAATTTGATGAAGATACAGAACGTGAGGAAGTCATATAAAGATTGGTGGAAGCAGTAGAGTTTAGAGAAAGAAGAAGGTGGGAAAACTGTCCAGCAGTTATCATCCTTACAAGGTCTTCCTTTTGTTGTTTCCACCACACAAACTCGTTGTGAAAAAAATGAGTTATGACAAAATTCCATAACTGTTTTTAAAACTCCATATAGAGAATCTTTTTAGTGGTTTCTCAGAGAAACATATATATAAATGGGTACATTGCAAAAAAAACCCCATAAATTGTCAGTTTCGAATATGATCCTTCCCTACTGTGTAAAACCAATATTTAGATTGTGAACAATTATCACCTATATTTAGATACAATAATACTCAATGTAAAAATAAATCACAATTCAAGGCACATCACATTATTTTTACATAATCTATAATTTGTGACATATACATTTCTAATAATTCTGTCAAAGCAAGAAATGAAGACACAGAAATGTACAATGAAAATACATTAAATTTAGAGCTAATACTTTTCAAATAAATGTAAAGACCATACCATGTCAAATCCTTTTAGAAATAAGGAAAAAAGTAACTTACTATTGGAATCAAAGAAAAATGATGATGAATCTTTTAAATTCCAGATTAATTTTTTTTTTTACTTACTGACACTATATATTCTTAAAAGATTATTTAATAGCACTTTATTTTCTAAAAGTATTGTAGAAATAATACTAGATGGTGTCAGAGTTATAAAAAAATTCTTCCATTTACATGACTTAAGTAGATTACACTTTTATTTATGTAAACCACTATAAATTAAAACATGTCTGAAAGTTATTTGAAAATTGTAGACTGGCCAAATATTACAATATCATTCACATCATACGTTTTTGACACCTCAGATGTTGAGGTGTGTTCCTCATAAGTAAGTTACTCACAATATATGAAGTTCCATTGTTATTTCGAAAGTGTATGTTTGAGTTTCAAATTCTAAAATAAAATTATTTAATATTATACACTGCAGTAAAAAGCATTTTTCTTTTATAGGAAAATCGATAAGATTCAATTGTGTAAGAGGTGGTAGTTGCTGAATAAAATTAAAATGATGGAACTAGCATTACCTCTAGGCAGACTTGCGTTTTTTCTCCCTTAACTGATTCCTTATTAAAGAGTGAGATTGATTTTATATTAATGTAAAGCACACAAAAGTATATTATATAGCATAATGTCATGATTATACAAGGTTATTGATAGATTGCAGTAGATGTTATTAAGCTAGTTTCAACATTCCCCTTCTAGCCATACATATACACATGCCTCCAATAATAAAATGGGCTATTTGACATTTTTTTAAGCAAATGAATTTTATTCATGAAATAGTTTATCTTGGATTAATATTTGAGTTTGATTTTTATTACATTTGAAAAAATGCAATATATTTTTTAAGGAAAATGAGAAGTTTATAACAGAGACAGAGATATAGACACACTGTTAACTACATTAAAGTTATTAACTGATATGTTACTACCAAATTATAAAATCATATTCTCTGTAAAACAGAAAATTTTATTATAATGACTTTAGAAGTCCAGGTAGAATTATTTTGAGTTTGTACCAATAAATGTTAAATTTATCAACCTAGATACTGAAGTCAGTAAATGAAGGAATTACTTTAAATGAGTAATTTTGAGACAAGTATGAGGCTACCATGTGTTCATACATTTTTATCCATGTCTACAATCCTTTTTATTGCAATTAAAATCCCACAAAATTCTCTTTCTAATTTCTTCAATCAAAATAACTCTAAGAAGCTAATTGTTCAAGAATCTTAATTACATTCTCAATTTTATTATTTCTTCTGAGATATTATATATTGTTTTAGAAATTGAAAACAAGTTGGAAGATCCTTTTTAATTTTGTTCTTATTTACAACAAAGCTTTGAAGATTTTTTAACTCTGAAAAGGATTTGTAATAATGACTATTATCTGGAAATAAAATTATCTATTATTGAATAAAACAGAAAGAAACAAAATCTATCCTTAAGGTATAGTTGCTTACTTTCTGGTGTGTGTGTGTGTGTGTGTGTGTGTGTGTGTGTGTGTGTGCATGTGTGAGAGAGAGAGAGGGAGGAAGGGAGTGAAGGACACATTCATTTTATATTACATAATAGAAAACTCATTTGACTCAAAACTTGACAACATAAGAGCATGAGATAATGAGCAAAATATGAACAATATGACATTTAAAAATTAACCACTACGGCTATGCTCTGGTAGAGTAATGGTTGGGTCCACATACATTCCAAGGACTAAGATTCAAGTCCCAGAGAAGAGCAATCAAGATGAACAATAAAATAAAATAAATAAAAATGTTTTGTCCTTCTTTCTCTTCCTACCTGCCTGCTTGCCTCTGCTTACCTTTACTCCTGTCTGCACTATTCATTAAAACAAACAAAAAAAATTAACCTCTAAGTTTGGTAAAACAATTCGTTGTTTTTGTTTTTATTTGCTGAGACCAACAATATTTTTCTCTTAAATGGTAAATCACAAATAAGTTGTAAAAATATTTAATAACATATTTCAGCAATAATTATTACACTTTTGAATACTTATCTGTAGCTCTTATAGTCCAAAATAGGAATCTTAATAAAACTTGAAATCTTGAACATTTACTTTGAATCACACTGTCTTCAAGTTCTATGCTTTTGTGAGCAATGCTGTAGAATGCATAGTAGCTATTGCTGATATTGAAAATTTTGAATTTATGATTAATTTTTAATAAAGGTTTAACCTATAGCTTTTTGCCATGACATATTAGCAAGAACTGTGGTACCGTGTTTTATAGATTAGGGTTGGTAAACTTCATTGGAAATGCTAAATATATCAATCATTGAAAGGTTATTGGAAAATGGTATTTTTTCCTGAAGATCAGGTAACAAGTTCAGAATAAATTAGTTTGGGATTCATCAGGACAAAGTCTGGGGTAGTTTATATACCAATAATAACAGTGACTCATTACAGTCTCAGATGCCATTTTATGCCAAATCCTGCTGCTGTTGTCCTTGTTATCTTGATAGTTTTTACCCACGACTTAGATAATTATTATAAAAAAACTGCTTATTCCTGAAAGTTTTATATAGCCTCACATAGTCCATAAATTAGAATTTAATCTAATTATGAAGATGCTTTTAAAGGCTTATGATATTTCATGAAACAATTATCTTTGCATACCAATTACTTCACTATCTACA
This sequence comes from Solenodon paradoxus, assembly GCA_004363575.1. Classification (NCBI taxonomy): domain Eukaryota; kingdom Metazoa; phylum Chordata; class Mammalia; order Eulipotyphla; family Solenodontidae; genus Solenodon; species Solenodon paradoxus. The sequence continues at coordinate 1,284,276 of RJWH01000030.1, forward strand.
AACATAATGCGGTTTTGTACTGATATTTTCAAATTTCCCCCAAATAAATTTCATTTCTTTTCAGTATCAACGATGCTTTATTATGGCCTTTATTTAGCTTGCTTGCCATTAGTGAAAATATGTGTGTGTACCAAAATAATAGGGGGAGTCAAGAAAGTTCCTGACATATTGTACTGCTACTCTGGTATTTTAGGACTTAATGTAAAACAGAAAATGATAGACACTATCTTGGGTTCCTAAGGTTAGAATACCAGAATAATATAATTGCAGACACATTGGAAAAAGCATACAACCTATTATAATGAAGTAAAAGGAATGAGAGGAACTGAATCCACTGGGTCCAACAACACATTTTATTTTAAATATAAATGGAAAATCACCATGATGACTATATTTTGGGGCAAGAACAAGATCAATAATTTTATTATTTATTAGCTAATTGTATGCATTGCTCCATTAATTTTAGGATATTGAAATCACACCTCAGTTTTTATGTATTTCATACCTCAACCACCACCAGTGTTCTACTGCCCTTTACCACCATCTTGTTCTCTTCTCCCTTCCTTCCCCATACAGTCACCCATGGTAACCACAGTCTTGCCACAATCTTGAGTTATGTGAATTTGATTCAAGTCTAGTTGATTTTTTCTTTATGCGAGTGAAACTGTTCTCTCTCTCTCTCTCTCTCTCTCTCTCTCTCTCTCTCTCTCTCCCCCCTTCCCCACTTAACGAGATCCCCTCCAGTTCTATTCTTTTGGCTGCAAAGGACTTGATTTCATCTTTTTTAACAGCTGCACAGAATTCCATTGGGCATATACAGTACAGTTTTTTTTTACCCAGTCATTGGTTGATGGTCTTTTAGTTTGTTCTTGTGTCTTAGAAATTGTGAATTGTGCTGCTATGAACACAGGTGTGCAGACATATATATATTTTTTCTGATTAGTGTTTTTGTGTTTTCTGTGCATATTCCTAGAAGTGGGATTGCTGGGTCTAATAGTAGATCTATATTTTTCTGTTTTTGTATTTTTTTTAGGAATCTTTATATTGTTATCCAAGAGGTTACCTAATTTACATTACCACCAATAATACAGGATGGTTTTATTTCTCCACACTGTCTCCAGCACTCATTATTTCTAGTTTTCTTGATATAGGCCCCATTTTCGTTGGTGTGAAGTGGTATCTCATTGTGGCTTTTATTTGCATTTCTCTGATTATGAGTGATGTAGAGCACTTTCCATGTGTCTGTAGGCCTTCTGTGTGTCTTCTTAAAATAGGCGTTTTTCAGTTTTTTGAGTCAGTCATTTGCTTTTCTATTGCTGAGGTGTATGAGCTCTACGTATTTTAAAGATTAAGCTTGGATGTACATTGCGTGAATGTATTCTTCAGACTGTCATTTTGTTTCACTGGTGGTTTCTTTTGTTATGAAAATTTTTTTTTGGTGAAGTCTCATTTCTTTATTTTACTTTAGTTTTTTTTGCCTTACGTGCCCCTCCCCAAAGATATCTTTATGGTTGATATCATAGAGCTTTTCTTCTATGTATTTTATAGTTTTGTGCCATATATCCATATATATGATTCATTTTGAGTTGACTGTGTATGCTATTAATGAGTAATCAAGTTTCTTTTTTTGCAGGAGTCTGTCAAATATATCCAATATCATTTGTTGAATAGACTTTTCTTCCTCCATTGCATATGCTTGGATCCTTTATCATATAGGTGTGACTTTATTTCTGAGCTCTTGATTCTATTCCACTGAAGATATATAAATTTCAAATAATTTAAATCACAAAGACTTATTTTTCTGTACAAAAATTAAATTAAATTAGAAACCAATAGCAGAAAGGTTATCTGGAAAATCTCCTAACATCTTGAAATAAATTAAAAAAAAACAACTCAAAGGCCAAAGAAGAAAATTACAGCAAAATTTGAAATAATCTCATTGAATAAAATACAACACATCAAAATTTGTGGGATCAAATCTAACAAGTTTTCATAATTCTAAACCAACATGCCAAAACAATCTAATTGCTACTAGCAATGTAAAACATACGAAAATTTAAACTTTACTCCAATAATAAAGACACATAGGTAAAAATAAAATGAACAAAATCTATGTTTAAAAATACAAAATACGAAGAAGTGCAAAAAGACTTTGAATAAATGAGTAACATACCAGACTGCTTTGGAAGACTTGACACAATAAAGATGTAAATCCTATACAAATGGATAAATAAACTGAATGTAATTCCTATAAAAATCCCTACATATTTTTCCTTAATGTGGAAAACAATTCAATGTTGGAAAAGAGGGGTTCCTATTATTGAAGGTTTTTTGTAATAGCCATTTCTGTGCATCTAACATGCTAACAATTGTCAGTGTCTAATGTTGCATCCAAATGTATGCTGAATACAGGAATTATTCTGGATTAATGTGATAAAAGCACTACAATGTCAAGAATAATCCCCCAGTTAGCAGTTGTTTTGTAGCTTCATTCTCTGCAGACAACCTACAGAAGCTAAGGACACCGTATCTCTCCTTTTGTTACCTCATTCACTAAAAGAATTTCCATTTTCACTTGACAATCCTCACACTTTTCTTTCTGTACAATAAATGTCAATTACTATCTATATTTGCTTTATAAAACGGTGTGTCTTCTTAGAATTTTTCATTTAAATTTGTTTAATTCTAAAGCTCTCATGTAATAAATTCATTTGACCAACTCTTATTAGAAATAGCTATTCCACATGACACAACTAATTTGTGTATTTTCATAATTGACCATAGCCAAAAATAGCAATTTATGGGCTACTATTTCCAAGAGAAATATAACTATTAGCAGAAATCATCCATAATAGGGATCATAAAATTCTTATTACCTTACTTAGTATACAGATAAAAGATGAGGAAGGCGATGCTTCATCAATAAACAATGTTGGAAAAGCTAGACAGCCAGATTCAAAGAAAATTAAACTAGACAACTATATTGCACTATGTACAACAATGAACACAAAGTGGATTAAAGACATGAATATAAAACTTGAAACCATTAAATTCTTAGAAAAATAAAGGTTGACACTAATCTTCCTAACATCAGTCATGACAATGATGTTTTTGGATCCGAACCTGACTCCAAAAGCAAAGGGAACAGAGCAAAAATAAACATGTAGAAGTGCATCTACTAAAGTTTTACACTCACACACACAAAGTCAACAAAATGAAAAGGGAACCAATGGAATTTTTTTTTCAAATCATACTTTTGAAAATGGGTAATATCCAAAATACATTTAAACATCCATACAACTCAATAGCAAACGAACTAAAAACAATCCAGTTTAAAAATGAAATGGGCAGAGGCTCTATCTGAACAATTTTCAGTGAAGACATAGACATGGCCAACTGGTACATGAAAAGATGCTCAACATTACTAATCATCAGGGGAATGCAAATCAAAACTACAAGGTGCTTCACAACTGCTGAATGTCTATATCAAAAAGTCAAGAAATAACAAGTGTTTGTGAGAATACAGACAAAAGGAAAACACTTTGCACCATTAGCAGTGATGTGAACTGTTGCACCAGTATAGAAAACATATGTAGCGTCCCCCAAAATTTAAAAACAGGGCTACCATATGACTCAGTGATTCAATTTCCGAATGTATATCCAAAAACAATGAAGACACTGATTTGAAAAGATATATATGTAGCCCCCTCATATTCACTGAAGTATTATTCACAATAGTCAAGGTAATGAAAATAGCCTACATATCTGTATAGGGATAAATGGATAAAGAGATGTGATATTTTATTGATATAATATAGGTACCGTATTTTATGTATATATATAATATATATACCATATATTTATTATGTCTTTAAATTTAAAATATGTACTATATATAAAGAATACATGAGATGATGTATATAACATATATATTAAATAAACACTGTAGACTATAGTAATGAACCACAACAAAGAACGAAAACTTGTAACTGGAATAAGGATAAACCTTGAGACTCTCATGCTAAGTGAAATGTCAGACTGAGAAAGAAAATACTTCATGATCTCACTTACATGCAGAATCTAAACAAATCAAAATTATGTTTCCCAATATAGAAAACAGATCTATGGTTGCCAGAGGCAAGGGTTGGGGAATGGCTGAGTAGGTTAAAGGAGGCCAATGGATACAAAATTTCAGTTATTAAAAAAAAAATGATACCATGGTCTCTACAGTGAATAATACGTATTTGAAAATTGTTGAGATAATAGATTTTAAAATTTTTCATCAGAAGAAAAGAATGTTAACCAGACTTATTGTGGTGTTTATTCACAATATACACAAATATGGAATCAGTATGTTGTACATCTAAAACTAATATAATGTTATATGTCAATTATATCTCAATAACAAAAATGTTTACCACCTGCACTAATACTGAGAAAAGTATAATGTAAATAAACACAGTTTCCTTTGGGAAAAAAAGTCCCTTCAAAGCTCTATTTTCCTCAATTCAAGCATGACATGTTCTCCTCATAGAAAACCGTAAGGAAATGATGAATTGGGCTCCTCCAAATTCATACGTTGAAGCCCTAACCTGTAACCTGTCTATATAGAGTAAGGAAGTAATATACATAAATGAGGTCATAATGTTTAATGAGTAGGATTAGTTTCCTTATAAGACATGCCAGAACGCATGCTGCTCACATCATCAGGTGAGAACACAGAGGGAAGATAGCCCTCTGCAAGCCAGGAAGAGAGCTATCAATATGAACCCAATCAACTGAAAACAGGAACTTTCAAAACTGTGGGAAACATAATTTTGTTGTTAAGTCACCCAGTCTGTGGTACTTTTTTAATGTGTGTGTGTGTGTGTGTGTGTGTGTGTGTGCGTGTGTGTGTGTGTGTGATATCCTGAGCAGATTAATATGGAATCACATATTTTAAGTCCAGATATATTTATTCTTACACATTTCATGTGATTTTAACAAGTCTGATTTCAGAGTAAACATGCCTACTGCAAACAAAAACAACAATCTGGAAAAGCAGGGAGAGAATATGTCAGTCTGGAATGTTTATATCAGTTAGATACGACAGAGTAAACTGAAGGCTAGTGAAAAGCAAAAATGGAAAAGATAATCATGACAAATTAAACATTTCAGCAGTATAGGAATGCTTTTTTTTATTCTTCTTTATCATTCTTGGTGAAATGATATATTATAGAAATTAAATATTTGTGGTAAATTGTATTAATAAAATCTTTGGTGCCATTTTTCCAAAAGCATGTACTCACTCCATGTCTGCTTCATTTTGGTAATTCTCACATTTCCAAGTTTTCCATTATTATTATATATATCTGTTATGGTGATCTGTGACCAGTGATCTTTGATGTTAGTATTACAATCATTTGAGAACACCATAAACAGGACCCATAAAAACAAGTCAACCTAATTGATAAATGTTATAGGTGTGCTGATTGCTTTATCAATGGTTCATTTCTTCGAAGTCTTCCTTTCTTTGGGTCTACATATTCTCTGAGGTACAATAATATTGAAGTAGGTCAATTAATAAGTCTAGAATGTTGTCGAAGTGTTCAAGGGAAGAGTTGTGTCTCTCTCTCTTTAACTCCAAAGCTGGACATAATTTTAGAGGTGAACACATGACAACCACTAATATTAGTTGAAAGCTGAGCCTTTTTCACTGAACATCTTGTGAACACAGAAATTTACGGAAGTTAGAAGTGCTCCTCCAGTAGCACCTATTCTTATCTATACATAAATAAGAAAGCAAATAAGCTGTACTGTTGATATGAAGAAAGCTTTAGTAGTTTGTCTAAAATGTCAGAACGTCGACAATATTCTCTTAAACCAAAATCTAATAAAGAGAAAGTTTCAAAATTTCAATTCCATGAAGACTGAAAGAAGTGAGGAAGTTACTGAAGAAAATTTTGAAGATAAAAGAGATTGGTTCATCAGGTTTATGAAAAGAATCCATCTTCATGATATACAGGTGCAAGATGAAGTAGTAAATGCTGATGTAGAGGTTGACTACGAGAGATCCAGAAAATATGGCTAAGATCACTGATGTTGGTGGCTATAACAATATATTTTACATGTAGATAAAACAGCTAGAGAGAAGTCAATACCTGGCTTTAAATCTTCAAAGGACAGAAAAATTCTCTTGTTAGTAGCTAATACAGTTAGTTGGTGACTTTAATTTAAAGTCAATGCTCTTTTACCATCTGAAAATCCTAGGAACCTGAAGGATTGTACTAAATCTTTACTGACTGCATTCTATAAATGGAGCCACAAAGCTTGGATGACTGCAATATACTTTACTAAGTATTTTAAAATCAGTGTTGAGGCCTATAGCTCAAAAACAAACAAAAAATCAACCAATAAATGCATTGCTTTCAAAATATTACTGCCCACTGATAATGCACCTGGTCACTCATAACTCTGATGGAAATGCACGCGTTAATTATTTTTGATGTGTATTAACACAACACTCATTCTACAGCCCATAGATCAAGGAGTCATTTCTATTTTCAAATCTTACTAAGAAATCTACTTCACAAGGCTATAGCTACCATAGATAATGATTTCTATGATGGATCTGGGCAAAATCAATTGAAAATCTAGCATTTGTGATTCAGGGGAAGAGGGGGGCATCAAAACACCAACATTAACTGGAGTTTGCCAGATTTGATTTCAACTCTTTCGGATGACTTTAAGATGTTCAGATTTCAGTGGAATAAGTAACTGCATATATGATTAAAATATCAAGAAAGAATTAAAAGTGGAGCCTGACAATATGACTGGATTTATGTAATCTCATGATAAAATATTATCAGATGAGCTGTTTCTCTTTGATGGAGAAAGAATGTGATTTCTGGAGGCTAAATCTACTCCTGGTAATAGTAATATGAAAACTACTCTGGGAACAGGTGCTACCTCACTTGAAAAAAAGGGTAACTCAAAAGACCAAAACCCAGAGTCCAAAGCCTAAAGGTACAGAGAATATATCTCCACAGGAGTCGGTAATACTACATTATCCCATTTGTAGCCCATTTGAGAACTAATCAGATCCATGACTTATATGTGCCTACTTTTCCCCCTTTTTGAGAGGTAATATCTATCGAAGATGTCCTCTGTCACTCAGCACTGTTTGTTGAGAGTGTGAGACCAGATTATTTGCCTCTTTGGCAAAATAGAGAGGAACTATACAAAGGAACTGTATTTAAGTAACCTTATCCAGGAAGCTGTACTTAAGTAATTTCACTCCAGGGACCTTATTCTTATTTGGACTTGGCTGGATGACAATATCCAGTGTCTGAGCTGATGCTATAAATGAGAGAAGACATCTGGGGGCCCTGAGAGGTGGTGATTACATTTTGCTTATATAAAATATCTGAATTTGGGTAGCCAGAGGATAGGCTATGGAAGCTAACCTCCAAGATGTTCCCTGATGACCTTACTCCCTTCCTCTCACATGTTGCGTAATCTCCTCCAGAATTCAGAAAAGATGACAGATTCCTTTGCACGAGGGTGTGCCCTGGCGGAGTACCAGTTAGGTTCACTGCCTCTGGACAAATGAAATTCACACACATTACAAGGAACCAGGTGCATGTCCTAGGGCCGGGGGCACAAACAAGATGAACAACTAAATAAAAATAGAAAACGGAATAAAAATAAAATAAAATGTTTCTTCCACCTCTCTTTCTACCTGCTTACCTACTTACCTCCATCATTCATTCCTGCCTGTACCTTTCTTAAAAAGAGAAAAAAGAGTATGTGCATGCTATTGTATTATATTTCTATTGTTACCACAACAAACTTTTATACATTTGACAGTTTAAAAAAAACACAACTTATTGTCTCATAATTCTAGATGTCAGAATTCAGGATTAGTCCTCCAGTTTCTGTAATCTGGGTTTTACAAGACCAAAAAGCAAACTGTCACCCAGCTAAGCTTTTTTTCAGGGAGGTTTTGGAACCACTTTCAGGTTCATTCAGATCCTAGCAGAATGTTGACCCTTGTAGAATGAAGGTCACCATGTCTTCCTGTCAGGTAAGGACCACCCTTACTTCCCAGAGACTGTTCACCAGTCCTGGCTTATGGACACAAAGTATAATGATCTGACTTGTGGATTTAAAATTAATATTTACATAATATCTTTCTTATATATTTCTTTAAAATATGCTTTCATACTGTTATTTTAATATAATTTGTCTTTTAGCTATATTTGTCTACTACTTTAAAACCATAGATGTCATAATGCTAAGGGGTTTTTAAATAAGTATATTAAATTATTTATTGCATAAACTTAGATTTCTGCATTTTAAGAAGATAACATAATCCTATTATTTCAAGAACAAATGATATTATTTATCATTATATCTCATGCCTTTCTATATCTTTATATTTGCAAAAATTTGTACTATATTGATTTTAACATTTTTATAAAAATTAAGAATTGAAAAATTTACATTTATTTAATGGTTAAGAACAAAACAATTATCTGTTGATTTTTCTTTATAGTATGAGATAGATGCTTTACATTTTTTCCTCCTGATCCTTAAAGTTCTTTTCAATTTTAATAGAAATAATCTTGGATATCTGATCCACATTAATATTCTTATCTAATAAAAAGATGATAAAATCTTAAGGAGCTTTAATATTTTATTGAAATTTAATATTCATAATAAATATGAACTTTGTACTATGTTCTATTATTTCAACCACTAATGTTGGATTCATGTGCTTCTTGACTTCTTACTTGCCATAGTCACTAAGTGGGTGAAAATATTTTTAGGACAGGTAACTTTAACGCATCAACACACTGGGTATGGGATTCCTAAGTTCAAAAATCTTTCATTTTCATTTTGTTTGCTTGTATATAAGCTATAAACTCACCTGGTTGTTCATTATTCATTCTGGATTTAGTTGATCTACATTTTACAAAACTCTTGAATGTTTCTAGCATTTAAATAATGCATTTTATTAGCTTATGGTGGGAATATTTATTTCCTCTTTCTTCTTCCTTTGCGATTACAGTGATTAATTTTAAGTCAAGAGTAAAATTTGTGAGCAAGATCCATATCTTGGATAGGAAGAAATTCACATGTAATTTCTGAAGGTTCTGTTAGGTTAGTTCCTGATATATTGTTTTTACACAGTGATACATGGTATCTCTGATTAGGCATCAGTGTCATCTGTAGAGGGCATGCCAATTGCATTAACTATTGGAGATACACAACAGCAGACACGTATTGAACCAGTTTTAAGTGCTTCTCAGGTTGGAAAGTCTTTCTAACACTTTGTATTTATTCAGGGACAGATTAGTTTATTTAGTCTTTATTAAGTATTGCAATAAACAGTTGGATATGGGAGACAGTCACAAAATATAAGCATAAAGTTTGGTTATTGAAGAGATACTTAGCAGTTCTATTGTTGCAGTTATAATCTGCTGCTTAACACTATGAATCTGAAAGTTTGAAAGAGGGCGAGTTTGGAGTGTAGCTTGGATTAATTGGTATTTAAGGACCAAAACACAGACTATTTCCACAGCAACTATGGGAAAATCTTTTAGTAATAAAATTGGTTGATATTTGACGGTAGAAAAATTTATTAACCATCTAATGTAGGTAAAATTTGGTCAAACATAGTAAAGAGAAATGAGAAGTCATGACAGAAATAACACATGTTAATGGAAACAGACCTATATGGTAGAATTAATTCATATTTTGTATTATTTTTAAAATAGAAAATACAATTTAGTGTTGGCCTTTGCAATCAGTGTCATTGATACTTATTAGATAAAATCAGGGAAAATATGTTTGCATTGTTAGGAAAAATATTTATTCATTTATAGATATTCTAAAATTTTATTGCAATTAAGGCCTTTATATATTGTTTTGCATTAGATATTTTAAATGTAAAGTTTGCCTAACATTTATAACTAAAAACCAGATAATGGTTTTTCATCTCTTTTACAATTTAATTTAAAACTATGCTCAATTTTCAAAATTAATTAAATTCATTAACACCAGAATAGAAATTAATTAAAATTACTGAATTAATTTTATTTAGTTGCTAATTTAAATTTTCCAAATTAGAAGTCTTCTTAAGTATTCATGCATAAAATAAAGGAATTCAGTTACTAAGAAAAAAATGAATCCATCTCAATTCAACACCTATCTTTTCATTTCTCATTATATTCTATGCATTATTGCCAAATTAAACTTCTGAATTTTCAGTCATAGTTGCTTAAGTTTTATTTTCATTGCCTTCTAAATAAAAGAAAGTAATGATTATCAATTGGTTCCATCTTCCAACAAAATTCTACAAATAGACTACATGCCCATAAGACAGGATTCTTCTCTAGACTTTTTCTCATCCTTGTGCTGTCACTACCAGCTGCAACAACCACACACATCTTACTCACCTTTCAATGCCTACAATAAAAGTTATTATTGACCCTTTTCCAACTCCCTTGGTTTTACTGCAAGTCATAAACTCCTTGCATAATAGAAACGTATATGCATTTTAATCAGTTTCTAAACCCCTTAAGGGCCAGCTTTCTACCTCCCTCTCTCTCCTCCAATACTTAGTACAAAGCTTGACTTGTAGTTCACAGGTTACTAATTCCATTGACTCGAGATAGAATACATAACTGCAGGGCAGAGGTACTGTCAATAAAGTGGCTGAGCAGGCAGTTCCAAACACCGCTATCTTCAGAAAAACACTGAAAATCAGGCAAAAATTTGGAATAAATAGTCAAAGGTATACAGCGAACAAGCAAATGCTGAATCAAAACAAATGGGAGCTTTAAAATGGTATGAAAATGTTCCGATTTGTGATGCATACTTTGAACCTATATTATTTTAGAATACAATGTTCCTTCAACAAAATTAGCTAAAAATTAATAAAAGAAAAAGACACAAAATTCTTTCTTAGAGTGCTGAAGCCCTCCCTGGCTTGGTTACAGTCATGAATGTTTGAGCCTACATTTACATTTTTCAGTGTGGGACCATGACATCTAGTTCTGAAGGGAGCAGAACAGACCCTAGAATCACTTGATTGTGTTTATTTGTTCTTATCTGTTTGGGGGACTGACACAGGAGTTAATATCTAGAAGAGAAAAAGAACTCTCACACCTCAAAAAAAAAATGACCAATTTAAAAATGAGAAAAGATCTTAAACAGACATTTCTCCAAAGGCATACATATGTTCAATAAGCACATGAAAAGACTCCTAAGATCCCTCATCACTAGGAAAAATGCGAATCAATACCAGGAGATACCACTTTATACCTACTAGGATGGTTACAACTTGAAAAAAAAAAAAAAAAAAAACAACCTGAAGATAGTATGTGTTGGCAAGGATGTGGAAATCGTACATTGCTGGTGGGAATATAAAATAGTGTAATAATTGTAGAAAGGTTTGGTGGTCCCTCAGAAAGTTAAACATCTGTATGTTTACCAATACCTGTAAGAGCCCACCTTCAAAATGTTTGTGCATATATCTAGAAGTAGAATTGTTGTATCATATGGCAATTCTATTTTGACTTTTTGAATTGCAGTTTCTTTTGGGGAATAACGGAATTAGATCCTGATGATGGCTGCACAACATTATAATTGTAATTAGTGCTGCTGAAAATACTTAAAGTAAATGAAATCATGAATTGCATGATCTAGACATGTATATGTCTATATAGATATGTCTATAGTAAAAATCTATAGTGCAACAGCAGGAGAGGATAGATATAATATCTAAGGACCAGTATCGTTCAGTTTCAAATATATGGATATTCCATAATTCATTAGTTTCTTAAGGTTTTAATATACGTCATTCATTCAATGTGAAGGTAAAGAAAGTATTTAATTTGATTTATACTATTTAGTTTAGCATAAAAAATGCACTAATTATGATTATAAAGGACTCTCGGTATGTTTTTAGATTTAGAATAGTAGCAGCTTGATTTATCTTGGAAATTTTTCCTATTATTTAAAATATATAAAACATTGTTTTCAAATAGTAAAATAACTTAGGGAAAGGATGCATATCTTAATGTTTAGCTAATAGAATAGATAACTATTGGTTGATTACATTCAATTTGAAATAAAAAATGAAATTTACACTAATCTGTTAATATATATATTACATTCACTATCATCAAAAACAACTTAATTACTTTCTTGGGTATCAAAACAAGTATGGCATTAATATGATTAGTATAGAAAAACTGTAGTCATGCTTAATGAAAATTAGGCCTGTTCTGTCAATGTTATGAGCAAAGGGGATAATTATATAATCTTAGTGGGTAAATGTACTCTCTACCATATGTGCCCTCTGAACACATACATTTTGAACGTTTACGTTGTGCTAAAAACATATATATGTATATATTATGTAAATGCCTGGATTCAGCCATAAACTTGGAAGGACACCTACCAAATATTCCCATGACACCAGGATACACTTTTTCCTAAAGCGCTGTATGTGCAGACCCTATTCTTCAGAGGTTGCCCAGCCATTTTTGTCTGTAGCTACAATCTTTTTACATTACCTGAGTGTCAGCTTTTCACTACTGTGTCATTGCTTACTGTTAAATAATTCTAATCAGCTACATTAAATTTTGCTTTTTCTTCCATATTTTACTCATATTCGGTTCAGTAAACTGCGACAAGAGTTGGAGGTTTCAGGTCTTAGAAATTTACTTTTGGTATCTTCCTATAGATTTGAAGTAAAAAAAAATGTATGCTATAGGTATCAACTGTACATAATCTGGATAAAGAATCATTATAAAGATCGATGGCTCCCTACTCAATTAAGGAAAATGTTCATACCTCCACTTTCTCCACCTTCTCCACCACATTTGATCCTATATTTTACAGTCAGTCACTTTCACACCACTCCACAATGGCGGCAATTCTTCCTCCTGTCATAAACTCACTAACCTCTGTTAAGAACTCTTGATTTTTTTCTCTCTCTCTTTAATCACCACCTCAAAGACCATCACTTTCTTTAAATCTTTCATGCTTGGAGAGCTATTCCTCTGCAAGCCTCCTATAACTCTTTGCATGCCTGTGTGTTACTTAACTCTTGGAATATTATTTGCATTTGCATGCTTCCTGAAGTAAGATGTGAACACTTCAAAGGAAAGGGAATGCAACACGAAATAGGTACTAAGTATGTACCACATAGCAAAGTTAGAATGAAGCTCTGGAACTTAAAAAAAAAAAAAAAATCACCTTTGTATTCACTGTTTCATTTGCTTCTCTTAAGGCCATAGGTATTATGATTCCCATTTCATAAAGTAGAGCTAATGTCCATAGAGTTCAATAAACAGGTCCAATTCAAACAGCCAATAATATCAAATAGAGCAGTGATTTAAATACAAAACTTTTAATTTCAAATAGTTTTATATAACATAAAGAAAATAAATTAAAAAAAATGTTAAATTAATTGCCTCAGAAAAGATTATTTGAATTCAATTCTGAATTGAAGACCAGAAAATTTTCTATTCTATCCGCAGAAATTTGATATTATAGATATAAAAGAAAGTTGTTTACATTGCAGATAAATCAAAGACTTTAGACGGCTATCTAGACAGGTTCAGATAATATGTTGGGCACTATAGAAGGAGACGACATCACACAGAGAAGTACATTAATAATTGGCCATTAATAATTGGCCATTAAATCAATCAATGACATGTCATAAAAAGAAGCACAATCAGTATAAAGGCCCATTATCATTTAAAGTCATTCCATTGTCCATCAAGTCCCATAAAATTGGCCTAAATGCAGTAAACACAGTGATTATGAAAAACTCTTCAGTGTATAATAAAATGTGCAGCAACACTATCCTCCTACAACATATTTTAACCTAAAATTAAGATGCTAGAAATAATAAATCTATAAAAATTATGACAACCTGATTTATAATCTTCTCTTTTTATGCAATCACACCGAGGTTAGAGTAGTTTTACATCTTAGTTCTTTTCCTAAAAGCTTATATTTATCTTACTGTATTATATCTACATTTTTCTGTATTAAAGTTAAATACTGACTTTATAATCACAAATAAAGAGGGTCTTTTACCCTCTAAATAATCATGGTAGTATCTGAAAGTTTTTACAATTTTTTAAGTTAATTTATCTGTGAGCTCAATGTGTTTCTCTTTTGGTCTTTTTTTTTTTACTTCGATCTTTCCATGTCTCTTCAAGATTTGTCTTTGTTGGATTTGAGGGGCTTTACTGGGGTAAAATTCAAAGAGACAAAAAATAATTCTCTAAAGAAGGACATAGATTTGTTTACTGCTCTATTTTTTTGAGTCCAACCAAAAGAAGGTGATGGTGTGATGTTTTATCAGACAGAAAACAGTGAGGTGAAATAGTGGTAGGATATAGTATTTTTTTTTTTCAGTTTTCTTACAGTGATTCTGTTAGGCATGCTGAATGATAAAGCAGGTTCTTATATAAAACACAAATAATGAAGACTGACTTTCTAAGCAGAAAAGTACAACTGGAACGAAATAAGCTATTCAAAAGTTGCAAGGGTCTGGGAACCTCCTGCTGAGTCCAGTGAAACTTCAGGCTCTGAAGGTGAGTTCTGACAGATTCCCGACGACCTGCATGATCTGCGAGCAGCTTGGAACCAGAGGAGGCAAATGGAAGTAACCGCTGGAGTGTGAACCCCGTGTCCCCATCAAGCTTCCCTTAGTGAGCAGAGGAGCAGAGGTGGTCACACCAGGTCACGCACCCAGTCAATCAAGATGAAATACAATGGCAGAAGAGGGCGAAGTGACCAGAGCCATTAAGCACTTATGGAAATTCATTCAAACATTGTATAGTGTATAAAGAATATATCCTTCTTCCTAATAATGCTTACTTCTCCAATTATTAAAGAAATATATGTTATGGAAGACTTGGAAAACATGAGAAATGTGTTAAAGAAAATAAAAAGCAACTTTAATAGAAGAGCCTGAAAAATATATTTATAATGTATTGGTGTATTTAAGATATTTATCTCTTAATCAGTATATTTATATTACTTTTTCAATATGATTGTACAGCAATAAAATTTTGCTTCTTCTTTTATATCTAATATTGGAGGTATACTTGCTATGAGATAAATGAATGCCGTGTGTGTGTATGTGTGTGTGCAAACATGCCGATTCATTGACATTTTGGTTTGTGTAATAAAAACAGAATTTTAAACTTTTGGATTTTCCAAACATTCATTAATTGTCCAAACTCCCATTCTAATTAAAATAGTTCATAAATATATTTAAATGCTTAGTACATTGTATATTTGCTATGTAATCAATTTCTAATCTATTGATTGCCATTATGAAATCCTTTTGTCATTTTTCTTATGCAATATTTTTTCCTGTAAAATTTTTTAATCAATTTTGCTTTATCAAATTACAAAATAAGTTCATAGGGTTAAAACTTCCACTAATAAGGCTGATGGCGGATTCCTAACATTACATCTAATTTTAAGGGCTATACATTTAAAATTCAGCATTAAGAAATATTGGCAGAGAGTCTGAAAAACAATTTCATTTTTGTAAATAACATCTAAATTATTTTTTGGTGAGCAATTTTTAAATTAGGAATAGATGTCTAATCCATTCTTTTTGGCAAATATGAAGATGAATGCACGCTTTATCATATTTTTCCTACAAAAACAAATTCTTTATTAAATTAATCTGCCTTGCCTAGTCAGTAATAATTATGCATAAAAGTGACACATATTTAAATGAGAAATATACATAATACAATACCTACCAAAATAGCCATTTAAAGTGTATTGCTCAACAGTGTAGATTCATATTACTAAGCAATCATTCTCCAGGACTTTCATCTTGTAAAAGTGAAACACTAAACTTATGAAATAGCTCTCCATATGCTGCATTCCAACTCACGATCGTTCTTTTTTTGTATATATGAATTTGATTACTCTAGTTATCTTACGTAAGTAGAGTGATACAGTATTCACCTTTTTGTGGTGGGTTTATTTTACATTGCATAATGTCCTCAAGTTATAGCCATGTTGTATCAAGTGTCAAAATTGTCTTTATTTTTAAGTATAATATTCTATTGTATTTACATACCATATTGTGTTTATCCATTCATCCGTCAATGAACACTTGAGTTGCTTCCAATTCTTGAATACTATGAATGCTGCTATGAACGTGGGTGTAGAAATGTGTTTGAAATCCTGTTTCTAAAACTTCAGAGTATAAACACAGAAGTGGAATGTTAGATCAAACGGTGATTACATTTTTAACATTTTTAGGAACTATCATACTGTTTTCACTAGAAGCTACACAATTATACATTTCCATTGGCAATTATAGGGCTCCAGTTTCTCTACATCCTTGTCAACAATTTTTTTTTATTATAGCAGCCATCCTAATGAGTGGGCATTTCATTGTGGATTTGATTATTATTTTCCTAATTCTTAGTGATATCATCATTTTATGTGTTTTATATCATCTTTAAAAAATTGCCCATCCAAGTCTTCTGTCCACTTTTTGATCAGATTAATGGTTCTGTTATTGAAATTTAGGAATTCTTTATATAATCTTACTGGAGGCAGGTACATGTCGTTTTATTGTATTTTGCTTCATTGCATTTTGAATATTGCATTTTTTTCACATGGAAGCACTGTGGCAATTCTTCATCCATCAAGTCCACTGGCACTGTTTTTTCCAAGTTTGTGTTCACTTTGGCTCTGTTTCACACTTTATAATTCTCACAGTGTTTCAAGTTTTTTCATTATTATTATGCATATATGTGAAGCTGGCCTGTGATTAGTGAACTTTGATGTCATTACTGTAATTATTTAGGACTCTGTGAACCCAATAACATGACAACTTATTTTATAAATTTTTCATGAGTTTTGACTATTGACTTACACTTGAGAGTGTTAAGAATTAAGTGAGTTGGGAACAGGTTGATTCACAAATTGGGATCCTTCTCCATAGAGCAAGCATAGAAAAACTGGGGAGGTTGGCTAGTCAAGACAGGATTTAAGGTTATAAGGCCAAAAAAAGGGAGGATTTAAGAAAATCCTGATTTAAGAAGAAAAAGGCAGCTTGGCAAGTGGCAAAATTAATGAGAGTCTGGAAAAATGGACTAACCCTTTTGGATGACTTTGAAGCATTAAAAAAAAGTGGAGAAAGAAATGGCAAATGTATGGAAATATTAAGAGAACTGGAATGATTAGTGGCATTTGAAGACATGACTGAATCAATGCAATTTCAGATAAAACTTTGATAGATGATAATTTGCTTCTCATGGATGAGCCAAGAAAGTGGTTTCCTGAGAGAATCTACTAGTGAAAGTGCTGTGAACATTATTGAAATGACAACAAAAGATTTAGAATAGTAATAAACTCAATTGCTAAAACAGTGACAGGGTTTGACAAGATTGACTCCCATTTTGCAGAAAGTTCTACTGTGGGTAAAATGCTATCCAACAGCATTACTTGTCATAGAAATGAAAGAGCTCTTGCCATTTGCAATAATATGGATGAAACTTAAAGGCATTATGTTAACTGAATTAAGTCAGAGAAAGAAAAATATGATATGATCTCACTTTTATATGTGTAAAATAAAAGCAAACGAGTAAAACCAAGCTCTTAGAGAACAGATCAATGGTTGGCATGGGTTAGGGTTGGGCAAAAGCAGTTAGGTACTAAAGTACACAAACTTCCAGCAATAAAATAAGTTATAGGAATGTAATGTACGACACGGAGACTACACTTAATGAAAATGTATTTCATATTGAAAACTGTTGAGAGCAGATCTTAAAAATCCTCCTTGCGACGTGCCCTAGTAGAGCAGAGGTTAGGTCAATCACCTCTGAAGAAGCACAAGCCACATGCCCCTGGGTTCAGCTACCTGGTCGGGGGGAAAAGACCCAGTGTGAACAACTAAATAAAAATAAAATTAACATGTTGAAAACGGCCGCATCATAAGATAAAAAAAAGCTATAAGTATATATGAGTACAGATGTTAACTAGATTTATTGTGGTGATCATTTTGTAATATATGTATATAAATTTTGAATCATTAAATTGTACACCTGAAACTAATATAATATTATATGTCCATTATGCCTCAATTTAAAAAAACAACAAAAAAAAAAAATTGATATCTACGGAGACTAAAATTGCATTTGAAATTAAAACATTTAGTACAGGTGATAATTCCTAAGGTATTTCTATTTATAGAATTGCCTGTAGAAACAATAATAATAGGTATCTAAGGATTTCACTGTGCAGAAAGATGTAAATCCTGCAGATATGAAATTTTCATATTTTTTTCAGCACTTATTTGTGTGACTGTGAACAAATTACTTTAAAATTAAAATGGCAGATCAGTTATTTAATTAATATGAAGGGAAGTTTTTCTGGGATGGATGGTGATGTTAAGAGCCCCAATACTTTCCCAACCAAAATAACCATAAATGCTAAAAATTATTTAAAACAATTTAAAGTTTCTGGAAATTGTCCAAAGGGAATGCCACAAATGGAGAAACATTATTTAAGAAAATCTGTCACATCCACATAAAGAATAGTGGGAGACAGTGGCATTTCACTATGATTTCTTCCCTGAACCTTCAGGCCAAGTTTGATAGAAGCGTTACCTTGAGCTAGTGAAGCTAAGATTAGTTTCCATTTCTTTGGCACATCCAGGGTTAGAGTTTTCCCAATGGTGGAAAGGTTACTCACCACCATCTTTAATCAGTCCTAGCATCATGCTGCAGAAGCTCTTTTCTAGGCAAGAAAGTTCTCATAATTACAGGCTTCCTTCCTCTACCTGACTCAGGAGGGAAGCTCTACCCCACACAAAGATAGGCTAAGAATTCTGGGCCCCAAACACCTTTTCCTTAGTTTATTTGTATGATGAACATACCCACAACAGGACCCAGTATCCTCATGAAGCATCTTACTCATAAAGCAGGTTTGTTACCATAAAAGAAGCAGACAGTTGTTCTTACTCCCAGCTCTGAAGCCATACCCTGGATATTCTGCCTGGGAAGAGAAGCTGGCTATCAGAACTGAGAGCTCTATAGCTCTCCCTACCTAAGGGGCCTGACATTAATTGTAGCAAAGTAGGGGGATATTCAAGCATAAGGGTGCTGTGGAAAACAATTACTGTTTTGGTGGTTAACAATGAGGGAAGGATGATATTCACAAGATAATAACTAGAGAAACATTTAACTGAGAGAACCAGAAGAGAGTGTCAGAAAAAGACCTCATGGGGTCAGAGCAAGGTTCAAAGATTGGTCCCAAAGATACAAGCAAAGAGACTTAAATGATAATTGGATCAAACTGAGACAATGTGTGCCCTCCAGTATCCTCTAAAATAATATAGCGGTCAACTAGTAGGTGGCAGGTTATGATATCAAGAGAGACAGAGAGCCAGAAAGTTAAAAGGAAGATCAGAGAAATTATGTAGTCAAAGGAAGCCAGGTGATTGGCTATCCAGGAGTCCTATTAGAGTGACCACACTATGCCCAAGATGGCATCATCTGCAGAATAACCTCAGTGGCTGCACACTATAGGGGAAATACATTGCACTAATACAGCCATGCCATTTAATAAACAGAACAAACAAAAAGCTCAGGGGGTACAGGAAGAGAGGCTATTGAACTGCCCAGATTTGTATTACATTATCTAAAATGTGAAAATTACACATGAAAGTTATGAGATGTGCTAAGATATATTGAAGTGTGGCCCATATGTAGGAAAAAACAAGAGCAACAGAAAGTGTCTTTGAGAGAGTCCCACTAATTTGCTACACAGGAGTTATTATAAAGATGTAAAGAACTAAATAAGGCTATAAGTTAAAAATTAAAAGAATATATGTCGACATGTCTCACTGAATAGAGAATGTCAATGAAAAAGATAGATACGAAAAAAAATGGAAATAATGGGGTTAAATGTACAATAAGTGAATCAAAAAATAATCATTATAAGGACAAAACAGTAGTCCTGAGATGGTGAATAATTAGCAAACTTTCAAATATCAGTAGACTATTATACAATTTGAAGACCACAGAGAAAATTAAGAAAATAGAATTAAATGCTTTGGAGAAATATAGGACATCATTCTGTACATCAACATACATATAATGGAAGCATCAAAAGTCAGGGAAAACAGAAATATATTTGAAGAAATAATGGCTGTAAACTTCTCAAATGTAATTTAAACTATTCATCTATACATACAAGAAGCTCAAAGACTACAAATAGAGTAAAAACAAAGGAATATACACCTAGACCATAGTCAAATATTTAAAAACCAATAATAAAGATAAAATCTTGAAAGTAGTAAGTAGTAAGAACTCATAATGTACAAGAGAAGCCAAAAGATGAACTGGTTGACTTCCCATGTGAAATAAAAGGGCAGTGAATGAGAGATTGAAATTATCAATAGAAAAAGAAAACTCTTACACAAATTCTTATATCCAGCAAACCTATCTTTCAAAAAGAAGGTAAAATAAAAATATCCCAAGAAATGAAAATGAAAATAATGCACTGTAAGAACAACCACTTACAAGAAATAGTAAAGGGAATAACAAAGGTAATTTTTGGATCATTGTTGAATGATTCATCAACGTGATGCTCTTAGAAAACATTTAAGCATTATTAGGTGTCATTTCATTGACATTACCATAGCATTCACTATAAGGATGTTTAGAACAGCATTTAATTCACTTGCATATGTCCTCTGATGAGTTTTATTAGCTAAAATCCTTAGTATAACAATATAATAATGAGTGTTTTTTTTCTTAAATATTTGGTTTGAGTGTTTCTCAAATGGTCTCAATAATAAATTAAAAGAAAAATGTCTCTGCTTGACTAAAGAGTATTATAGTAATTATTTTGGTATATGCTTAGCTCCTTTTTCTCTTCTCAATTTTTATCCTTTATTTTTTCAAATTAAATTATTGCTATTTTTTATCCATGATGGTTTAAATATGTGTATACATACATATGCATATAATTTTTAATTTAAACAGAAAATTAAGAGTAGAAATTAAGCCTGTTCAGATATTTTTGTCGTTTTATTCAGTTTATGTGTTTGTTATACTATTATCTCCACATTTTGCATAACTAAGTAAATTAGGAACTAGACAATTCATGGCAGTTTCTGTTATGTTGCTGTTTTGATTTTTAATGTTTCTCTACCTTAAAACAGTATTCATATTGCAATTTTGAATTTATGAACACTATAATTTGTACTATCTTTAAATTAACTATAAATTCAGTTTATTATAAATTATATTTATGCTTAAATATTTATTTTGTGTCATTGGAATAACTAAATTGTAGATGTAATAAGTTTGTGTAAATATAAAAAGTGATTCTTTTTTATTTTCAAAACATTCCTCAATTTTCTTACTTATTCAGAGTTTACATGCCATCCCCAAATTATATCTTGAAATTTCATATAGGAAGATTTGAGACCAACTACCTTGATCTTTGAAATATGTATACCATGTTTTTAAAATATTGGTTATCAAACTAAAAGTGTTTCTGATGATAAATTAGAATCAACTTATGACAAATATAAAGAGAACTAAAAGGGGAAATAAGAATCAACTTATTTCTAATGCATAAGAGATGCTATACCGAATATTTTTTTAAATGCCTTGAGAAGTTACAAAGCAATTTAGAAGCAACTGAATTTTATGCAATACCCTGAATACTTCCGAACAGAAGTCATTGCTAAAGTGCTATGTGACCTGTATTCCTATTTCAAAAGAAACAGACCAAAGATGGAAAGGGGGGAGTGGGGACTTTAATAAGAAATGTGTGCATCTGGTCACATGTACTCCTCCCAATGTACATACATGTTATACCAAAATATCATGACTCTGTGTAGAGAAAAAAGTTACTTAACAGTCTGAGTTATTTTTTTCAAATCTTATTTTTATTTAATTTTTAGAAGAATAAAGGGAAATAAAGATCATTTGCAAAGATTGCCTCAGAGAATCCAAATGAGAAGCACTATGTGTGTGAAGCAACCAGTGTGTGAACTTTTTCTTTGATATAATAAAATCAGTCTAATTCTAAGCTAGAATTTATTAATGCTTCATCACAGTTTAAGATTCAGGTGAATCTTTTTTCTTATGCAGTGGAACTCATGAATAAGAAATCTGTGTCAGTTCATGTCACCTAACTGCAGATATATGCAGTGAAAGAAACTTCAGTTGCTTCTGATCCAACATTACATATTTTTATGTTATCTGAATAAAGGCTACATTTTGTTCACACATGTAAGGTTTGTACTCAGTGAACTAGAATTTTACAGCAAAGATATGTTACAGGGGTAGAAAGGAAGAAATCCTCTTAATAAATGTTAGGCTTAGAAAATAACCCTAATCTGCATTTTCTCACCTGCCTGTAGGAACACACCAGCATCTCTGTACATAGTCTTTGTGTGTCTTTAATTTTGTCAGAGACTCAAACCTGCTTTTATACACCTCATAAGCAATCAAAATAAAGGGCATATGTTGGCATAGAAAATGACATTTTGAGTTAAATATTCAGTGAGAATATTCATTTATTTTTGCAGTTGAAACTTACGTGCTTTGAGGAGAAAGGTTGAATGTCAATGACCCCGTAGTGCAAACAAATATATATTTGAAAGTGAAATGTTTTGACCAGTCTGACAAAATATTTTTAACTCATTAGAGGTACAGTATTAGATGAATAAAAATAGCACGAGAAAATTGTTATAGGTAAGTGGAATCCTTGCCTCCAGAACAGATATTTGTAGGAATGATTTCATCCAATTTGAGCACTCTCTTTTATTAGTAAACTATCCAAAGAAAGAAAAGTCCAAAAGGTGCCCAGATTTCTTTAGTTCCCATTCAAGTCTGCTAAATAAAGATAAGGTCAAGGAAACCCTATTGCAGAAGAAAATATATGAAGACATTGTATGGAATCATTTATTTAAGTTCAGGCACTGCACTGAATTAATTAAGGGAAGCCCATTAAACTGAAGTGACTCAATACTTCGGCGGCCTAAATAAGCAAAGCAAGGTGTAAGCCTGCAAACACCTCAAGGTTAGGAAATTGAAACCCAAGATTAAATAAAAATCAAAGCAACAAGGCATTCCCAAATAAGGCAAACCCTCAAGGACAACCAAACACAAATAAGCAACTAGTCTTTTCACTTTAGTCAATCAGATAATTCCTCTTTCTTTACTTCTACATCTCTCTATGCCAGTCTTGCCCTTAATTCCTGTTTGTGAAATACTCTTAACACTTCCAATTTGGTGCTGCCCAATGATGAACCAATTTTGCTTAAGAGATCTCTTTAAATTTTCATATACCCCTGGACCTTTAACAACACTTCCTAAGGAGTTGTGGAGCTCTAATCTAATTGTTTGCAATCTTTCAGACAACTGTAACAGAAATATGTATGGGAGAATATAAAAAGTAAGTTTTTTCAGAAAAAAATGTAAAGATTTAAAACTGAATTCTAAGGGAAATAGGAAGCAGAAGATGATATAACATGGCATTAATTAAATATTGGGGATTGCACAGGGTATTTTAAAAGGTAGCATAGACAGGCTATACTGGTGTGGCAGAAGGACAACAAAGACAAAAGAACTAGAGCAGAAACTCCAAAGCTATATGACACGGAACAAATTATTAACAAAAAGTACGGCTGGACTACCCAACAGAAAGCCGAAATATGTGCCTGAGGCACCAGTAAAACAGCTGCACCAAACTGGGGAGGAGAATAAAGGGCAAAGACAAAAGGGAAAATATGAGAGAGACAGGGAGAGTTTTGTATTATAAAGTATAAGTAAAAATTCAAATTTCGATAGACTGTCTTAAACACATCTTATAATGTTTGATTTAATTTCTTAGCTGAATTGTATGTGGGAAGAGTGCATTTTTGTGAGTGTGTAAGGACTTAAAAATCTCACTCTGTCTCTAATAATAAAAAGGAAATAGAGAAGAAGTATATTGCTATATGGTTGAAGTTAGGCAAGGAGGCTTCCTAGAAGGTGGTGGCCTTCAACACAAATTTGAAAGAAAGAAGTAAACAAAAAAACAAAGGTAGGTCACTGGAGAAGCGTCTGAAGAGAAATTTATTGTGAGGAGTAGCATAAAAAATGTAGGTACAAATGTGATACTAGTGAGAACCAGAGAAAACAGCAACCACAGATAGTAACTAGAAAAGGAATGTGGTATTTTGTTAGGCAGGAAATCAGCCTGAACTGGTTTTTGGTAAGGAAAAAAATATAGGGTTGGCAAGAAGAAAAGCCATTTAAAAAACAAAACAAAACAAAACCTGAAGAAATCATAATATTTGATTTTCAGACTAACTTACTTAGCTATGATAACCAAAACGGTAAGGAATTGGTGGAGAAATAAATGCTTAGACCAGTGGAAGAGCATAGAAAACAGACCCACATAAGTATAATTAGCTCTTTTTTTCTTTCCTCAACTGAATTGGTTTGTACCTTTTTCAAAAATCAGATTTTAGCTTATATTTATCAAATGATATTAGAATAACTGAAAGTTTATAAGCAAAATAAAGGAAAAAATATTGATCTAAACTTCAGAGAGTTTTCTGATAAAGGATATGCACCCAGAATATATAAAGAACTTTCAACAGAAACTCAATAGTAAGAGAAAAACTCAATTAGGAAATGGAACAGAATGTGAAAGATACTTCACTAAAAAAGATATACAAAGACCAATTAAGTTTATTAAAAGTTGTTCACATCACTAACCCATAGAGAAATGTAAATTAAAACTATGAAGTACTACTGCAAATTTATTTGAAAGACTAAGAAAAAAATACACAGAGTACCAAATTCTAACAAAGATGTGAAGAAACAGAATTTCCAGAAGGAATGTAAACAGTATAGTTATACTAGAAAATACGTTGGTTGGTTTTTTATGAAGTTAAACAAATACTACATGTTTCAGAACTGTACTCTTGAATATATCCTAGAGAAATGTATTGCATATGCAAATGTTCACTGACGCTTGATTTGCACTATTCTCAAACTCAGTACTATTCTCAAACTGGAAACAAACAAAATGTTCTTCAGAGAGCAAAGAACGAAGAACAAACAAACTCCATACAATCTACTACTATTCGGCAATAAAAACTATGGACTATTGATACACCAAATAGTTGAATGAATCTCAAGGGAGTTTTTCAGAATAAAAGAAAAAAAGCAATCTGAGATATCATATACTATATCTAAGGATCACAATGCAATGCGCTTGAAATTCACGCTCATGGACTTTTTCCTTACAGGACGCAATGGAACATCCTGGTGGACCAGAAGGACCAAAAACAATGTTGGAATTTATTGCTATTTTATGGCTTTCCTGTTTTGTACCTGAGAGGTGCATTGAAACAGGTTGCTCAACCACGTTGATTCCCGCAAGCTATGTGAAACATCCGGTCTCCTGGCTCCCAGCACTAGAGCAGCACCCTCGCATATAAAATATAGCAATGCCTTTCCCTTGGGACTGACACCATTCTTGCTTCAGTACACCTGTATTCAGGTGCCCTAATAAAACTCTGCTTCTCTGCTCACTGGTCTTTCTCTTCTTAGACGGTGATGATCCTAATATTTTGGTGCTAATGACTAACAGAGAAGGAAGAATTTTTTGTTTTCCCCTTTCCAGTGCAGACTCCTTATTCTCCAAGACCCTTCTTTCTGGAAAGTGACTTTTTGTTTTCTTTCTCCAGATTCTTGATTCCCTTTACTCACTTCAGTCCTCATGCTAGGCCAGAAATCCCTCAACTCTAGGTTTCGGCCTTTCAGTTTCTATTCTCATTGGGATTTCTGATAACTTTGGGGATGCCTAGATTATCAGTCATTCCTTCACCGGGATTTCTGCTCAAATTTGGGGATGCCCTCATTTGACAAAAGTCCCAAAAGATGACAAATAGTCTTTCACCCCTTTCTCCATGGGCAATAATCAGTCTGTCTCTCCCATATCTACTCCTCTCAGATTTCTCATAAAAAATCTCAAGCATCTTAATTTGGTCTCTGAGGTTAAGGCCAAATAACTCGTTTTCTTTTATAATTTTGTTTGATCTCAATATAAATTGCACAATCACTCCATTCCTGAGAATGATACCTTTAATTTTTCTGTCATCCAAGATTTGGATAACTTTTGTCACTGCAATGGAAAATGGCCAGAAATTCCCTACATTCAAGCTTTCTTTACTCTTCAAAATTGCCCTTGCCTTGATGAAACCTGGTCTACTTATGATATCCTTCTCTTCACTCTACACATCCTTCACACACACTTCTAAAACCCCCTCAATCTTCTGCTTCTTCTCATAGGTCCTCTTTTGATCTGGACTTCGATTCAGCCCCTCCCTTGCCTCCTCTCCTCTCTGATCAACACCTTCCTCCCCTAGACTCTCCCATCTGATCAGCCCCGCATTAACCCATCTTTCCACCCTCATTGTAATTCTCCCAATTCTTTACCCCATACAGGTCTGGATCCACTCAACCTTCCTCCTCCTCATCTTCCTCGCAGCCCTCAATCCCTGCTTCTTCCATTGAGATAGGTGGTTTCTGCAACAGGCATCACTCCTGCCCGTCTTCCCTTCTCCATGTCTGATTTAGCTCAAATAGGGAAACTCCTCAGTTCCTTTTCCTCTGATCAGACTACAGTCATTCAAGAATTTCAATATATCACCCAATCATACAACCTCACCTGGCATGATTTGTCTGTTACTCTGGCCTCTACTTTGTAACCAGAGAAAAAAGACCAACTTTGGTGTGCAGCCCAGGAGCAAGGTGATACTCTCCATTGCCAGGATATTGGGGTCAAGCCAGCTGGACCTCAGGAGGCTCCCAAACAGGATCCCAAATGGAATTACCAAATTAACTGTCCTACCACAAACCTGGGGGTCATATGACTGCTTTTTAGCAGGTCAGAACAGCTGTTAATAAAGCTGTTAACTATGACAAATTAAATGAGGATACCTAGGGTCTGGATGAAAATCCTGCCCTTTTTGTCTCTCATCTGAAGGAGTTCCTCCAAAACTGACTGCTCTTGACCTTGATTCACCCGAGGGAAGATTCCTTCTTAACATGCACTTCATTTCCTAGTTTGTCCCTAACATCTGGCACAAACTCCAAAAATAAAGACACAGGCCCTCAAAGGGACCTCATTAATTTGGCCTTCAAGGTCTTTAATAATAAAATTGAGGAATTAAAATAAGAACGAACTAAATGAGATCAGGCTAAAATTGCGGTCCAACATAAAGCTTTTCAGCTTCTAGCCACCGGTAGATTATCTTGCTACCCTCACTCTCACCAGACATCTTTTAAAGCAGCATGTAGATACCATTCTTCCTAAACCCTCTTCTGTTCCACCCTCAGCTCTAATCCTAGAACCAGGAGATTGCGTATATCTGAAGGACCTTCATGTCAATGGCATTTTCAAATCCAGATGGACTGGCCCCCATCAGGTTCCTCTCACTACCTCCATGGCAGCAAAACTTAGAGGACTCACTTCTTGGTTCTATATCTCTAGACTTAAGCACACCATTCCTCTTGAACTTCTTTTCAGTTCCACCAGCTACCATGGTACCACCTTTAAGTTAACCAGACACTAATTGACATGGAATTTTGAGGAATCTCACATGAAATCATCAGATTCATGTGCCTATGAATACCTCCTTGAATCCCCGCCCTGGAACCTAACTCTGCGTGTACTGGTCCCTCCTATGAGTATAGTCTGACTCTTTTGTAAATGTACCCTTTTCTATCTGTCCAAACATTGAAGATCATCTCATTTTCCTCTGCAGTGCTTACATACAGGGTGAATTTTCTGACTACCTGGGAAGAATTCTCAGAGTGGTTAGACCTTTGACATATTCCTTGGAAGTTTGTTCTGCATCTCTTTTCTTTTATTCCTTGTTCTTATCCTTATTGTCTTCTGATCCTGTAAAACTTAAATTGTCCCTGTAACCATTATCTAATATCTCCACCTCTCTAGCTACCATAATTCTCCTTCTATTTTTTTCTTTCTCTTTCTCCCAGTATTTGGGTTATACTCTGACCCCCATCAGAGAACTGTTATATCTGATTAAAGGCATTTTCTTTCTAATATCTCCACTTTTCTAATATCTTACCTTCTGGGCCAATTATCATCAGAGATTATCTAAAAATATCTTTCAGATCCCCAAAATATATCCCACAAAATCCATCTATCGCTTCATCTTCTTAATAAACAAATTCCGCCCTCACCAAATACAGCTGGTTTTGCCTCCCAATGTCCGCCTCTAGGTACACAGCAGCCCTCATTTCTTTACTCCTATGGTCCTTTTCCAATTTCTCATTTTTACTACAAAATACATGGAGGAACCCCATTTCAAATAATGTACTTAAATAACGTCTATAATTTCCAAATAACAGTGATGACCAAATCTACTCTCAGTGGCAGAGGTGTCCAACTTCTAGTTTTAGCTTGCCAATATAATAAAATACACCTCAAAAATTATCCCTGTTATAGTCCCTGCCACTATCAAAACCTTCCTAACTTATAAGGTCCCTTTTTGCACTATTCATTCTCAAAAAATTGACAAGTTTTAGGAACATTAGACTCAGGCTTGTGCAATTTTACTCTTATCATTAAACAGTCCAGTGACTACTCTAATGTTCTCATTTCCCAGTATGCACCTTTCAAACAACCTGTCCACTTCTCTGGGAAACCTTCCATGGACACCTCTTATTAACAAAAATTCTGTATATTGCCAAGGGACACCTTCTTCTCTTCTCTTCTTTTTTTCATGGAGTAGCCAGGAGTCTACAACTTCTGAATGTCTCCTATTCCCTTTCCTAATAATACTAAAGACTGGTTTCTCATAGATCCACCAAAACACTTCCTATTTTCTGAAAACAAAACAATGGGGGTAAATATAAAAACATTTTTTCATCCCTTCCAATCATTAACTGGAGCTCTCCTAGCAGGGACCTTATGAGTATGGGAAGGAGAAAATAATAAACTTGTACACCTCTTCTTTATTAGTTTCTTCTTTTTTTTAAAGAAGTAATGAATTGTCTTCCTACATGGAGCCTCAACTTACCTTTGCCTCCTCAAGGGAATTAGAAGCTTAGTTGATTCAGTTCTTGAAATTAACATGCTCCCAGCCATCAGTTTTAAAAATCTTTTTAAGTATGTATACAAAGACTAAATGTGATAATATACTCTTTCCACTTCTTGTTGGCTTACATGCTGCCGCAGGTGTGGAAATAGGAATAGGAGGTCTCACAAAATCCCTCCTGTGTTTCCAAAGCTTATCCAAGGACTTATCACATATCTTGAAAGAAATGTTGCCAGATATAACTGCACTTCAAAATCAAATCACTTCCTTAGCTGTTGTCACCCTAGAAAATCAGTGAATGCTAAATGCACTTACTGTTGAGAAAGGCAGATTATGTCTCTTCTTAGATAAAGAGTGCTTTTCTATATCACTCAATCTGATATTGTTAGAGACACAACCCAAGAAACCTGGCTGACCAAACTTCCAAGATTAGGTAACAACAATCGGAATCCTAGGGATGATGGGTTCAAAAATTAAGTTGGGTCTCATGGTTACTCCTATTGGCAGGACCCCTATTTATGCTGCTTCTTTCTCTTGCTTTCAGACTCTGCATTTTGTGTGCCCTCTCTTCATTCCTACAGAGCCATACACAAGCCATTACTAGTAAGTCCACAGGTGACATGATACTTTTACAATCAATAATCCATTGTTCTTTCCCTCCACAGGTTCTACCCCCATAGAGACATCTTTATGCCCTTCACAAGCAGGAAGCAGCTACAGAAAATAGACCCTTACTCCTCTACAACCCCAATACCCCTTTATATGAAGCAAAGACAACAATAACCTGGAATCTAAGTCACATAATGTAATGCACACATGGGAACTCATATGCATAGGCTTTTGACCTTTTAGGTCATCACCGAACATTCTGGTTGACCACAATGACCAAAGATATTGTCAGAATTTATCACAGGGCTGTTTTATGGCTTTTCTAGTTTGTACCTTCAGGGTGTATTAAAACAAGTTGCTCAACCATGTTGGTGCCAGCAAGCTATGTGAAACATCCTGGCTCGATTACCAGCACTAAAGCAGCACCCTTGCATATTAAAAACAGCAATACCTTTCCCTTGATACTGACACCATTCTGGCCTCAGTCTGTCTGTATTCAGGTGCTCTAATAGACCTCTGTTTATATTCTCAATGATATTTCTCTCCTTACTTGGCAATGAACCTAACACATAGATGAATCATATAATTCAATCTACAGAACAACTGAATTGACAATTGCAGCAACGGAGAACAGAGTAGTGGTTACCATGTGTTAGAGATGGGAATATAATTGACCATTAAGAGATGACATGAGAGATTTTCTTTAAAGTAATGGAACAGTTTATATCCTAATTATTTTTATGTCAGTTACATCATTAGTCAAATTTACACGTGATATAAATTCATAGAAATACACACACACACACACACAGACAACTACATGTAAAAACTGGGAAACCCAACTAAGATCTATATTTTACAAATATTGAATGAATGTCAATATCTTAATTTTGATATACAGTGGTCAGATATTATCATAGGGGAAGCTGAGTAAAAAGTATCTGGAAATCATCCCAATTGTCCAATAATTGAGAATCTTAATCTAATACAAAATAAAAAAGGATATAAAAAGTTAGTAATGGTCATTTGTAATTTACTGAACAGCGAAATACAAATAAACTAACATTACTCCAACAACTTATTTATAAGATTTTGTCCAACAATCTTATAGTAAGACTTGATACAAGAAGTGACTCCATTTTCTCTATCATACAATCATAAAAGTATATAAAACTGTTAGATCAACTGAAGAAAAATCAATTCTGTAATAAGAATATAGCTAAAATACAACTATATTACTATCTTTACATGTGTAAGGTAACATAAGAGAAATGAGGTTAGAGAGTGGAGTGTTTGCAAATTGATTTTCATTATTATTCTCCTAAAATGCACATTCTTGAGTAGGCTCTCCCACACTGCCCCTGGTTTTGGCCATGTTACTTGCTTTGGTCAGTAGGATAACAGGAAATAGTAGCTTGAAAAAAAAATTGTTCATTGGGATTTTCTCTTTCTGTTGGAATCTTTTTGTTACTATGCGGAGTTTAGACAAGCTTGTTGGATGATGGGAACACAGGGAAAGTGGACCTCAGCTGTCCCAGCTAAAGCTTCAGAGATCTAGGAAAGGCCATCATAAGAAACACAACCTCTGTCAAGTTACCAGAGGAAGTTCACACACACACACACACACACACACACACACACACACACATTACTGGTGAGTTTGGTCAAGGAAATTTAGAAAGTTCTCTTCGGATTGCTTCCATTTGCTCAGAGAAATGAAAATCTAGGTAATCAGTTTAGAGGAAAAAGGAGTAGGGAAGGTGTTATGTATTTAAAGATAGAGAAGAAAGGTATGAAATATGGTAGAAAGTTAATTGACAGGTGAAATACTATAGGATTCAACTTGCAAGTTGAAGTTATTGAAGACCAGCCAACATGATTCTGTTTTGTTTTATTTTTTTTCTAGCTATGCTTAACTGATCTGATATAGAGAGAGATAGGCAGAAATGGTTTAACCAAAGTAGGAGTTTTGACAGGCAAGAAGTTCGGAGGAAGAGAGGACACCAAGGGAACTGAAGTTGGATAGAAAAGAGATCTCGATCACTGCCATGAATCTACTCTGGGTAAGAGGGGAGGAAGAGGAAGACTGCTTATCAAGGGCAGAAAAAAAAAAAGAATAGTGGAAACAATGAATTATGAATTACACCAGAATCAAAGAATTGTTGGAGTGGGTGTTATTAGAGTAAGCTACAGAGAGGGACAGTGCTTACAATGTAGATAATCTAAACTCAAGCTGTGGAAGTTATTGGAAAAGGATGGAGAAACTAGGAGGATGAGGTGTCAAATGATTTTTCTGCTGGTATATTTAACTCAATGAAGATAGCAATCCTAGTGCTAACTTGTTCAAAATAAAGTGGGGATGATTACGAGAGGTTAATGTATGACTACAAAATGTAGGAATGACTCAGGGTACAGTCTCAAAACATGTATTCTACAAAGCTTGGGGAAGATGAAGAAAGGAAGAGTAATACAGAAAAGACAGTGAAAGAGGATGAGAGAACTTATATTACTAATTTATATATTAATTAAATAAAGATTTATTACTTTCCTAGTATATTTTAAATTCTGTTTTGGTACTGGCAACATATTAGTGAACAAACTTCCAAGTCCAGTGGTGGGTGAAATTTGTGCTGGTATCCCTAAACAAATTTAATTTTTACTATTTTATATGTATGGATTTATATATGACAGATGTGTGGAAAATTCTAAATTTTATTTATACATCTCTAAGATTCATGTGTAGTATTAACATGATTTGTCAACCTTTTGGGAAGGATTAAGGGAAGTGAGTTACAGGGTCCATTAGAAAAGGGACTTGACTACCTTAAGAAATAGCTAGTTTAAGAAAAAAAAGAATATATTAAAGAGATCAAGCATATAGGAATTTTTGCTGATGACAGGTATTACATTCTAAATTATATGGAATATCAGCTCTGAGTAAAAGAGCAAGTCGTACTGGTGCATATATGGGTATTTTCTAGAATTTAATGACTAGCTTTATTGTGGTGATGCAAATAAACATGGCTATTCATCTGAAGGAACTCATCCTGATATTCTCTTAGGGACTGTGAACAATCCATTCCAATTTGAGGACTGGGTTCTTAGGTACACTTGAGCGATAAGTACATGAATACAGATAATAAGAGTCATGATTTAGATAATAAAGAGCTAATTTATCATTAGATATATAACTGAAAGCCTCAATTCTAAGACATAGCTGTATTTATAGAAATGAATAGGAGAAAATGAGAGCAAAAAGTAAAAGTGACTGCATATATAGTTAAAATGTTTGTTAGTTAACAATACTTGTGTAAGAGATTTACAATGCATAATGAATATTAAGCATGTTGGC
Organism: Solenodon paradoxus; assembly: GCA_004363575.1. Taxonomy (NCBI): domain Eukaryota; kingdom Metazoa; phylum Chordata; class Mammalia; order Eulipotyphla; family Solenodontidae; genus Solenodon; species Solenodon paradoxus. The sequence goes on from RJWH01000030.1 coordinate 1,317,377, forward strand.
AGTATCTTTAGGCTGTGGACATATAGTTTACCATTATGTTTTTCATGTCTGTGATATGTTAATTCATATATATAAAATGTAAAGTTGAATTTATTCTAGAGATACCAACTTAACATAATCTAATAATTACATTTAATTTGTCACATGCTAGCAATAGAAATAGGCAATGAAACAAATCATAACCAGTTCTAAAGTTGGAAGCTCGTTAGAAATCTGAACAAGGATAATCACAAAAAAATGTCAAATTCCTGCTTTTCTTTATAGTAGTTAAAACTTTTACGTAAAGATTTTTGTGTGTTTTTTAGACTAAAGCATTGCACCTTTTACAGTGTATATTTAATCATCACGAATTTCCAACAGTAGCTTTAAATCTTATATTTATGGGTAAGATATTTGTTTTTATATTTAGACAATAATAAATAAAATGATTATGACAAACTCATTTTATAACTTCAAGATTGAATTTTCAATGTGCACAGTACTTAGCATAAGTAAGAAAAAATTTGGATCCCTCTGAATGTTTCTGCATACTTAAAAAAAGTAAGATAATTTATGTAAGCATTACTGATACTGTGATTTAGAATATGTATTTCATCATTCAGATGACCAAAGTATTTCTCATATACATTTGGTATTCATTTACATTTCCTGACTAACAGATCCTAAGAGTCTCAGACTTTCCTAAGTGTTGAGACTCATAAAGAATATTTTGTTATGTGAAAGAAGCAGCTTTTAAAAGCACCTGAAGATGAGAGCTGGTTGCCAGGAGAACCAACCAAGTGATTAGAGGGCTGGAACTTCTAGTACCAACCTCTGGGGAGGGGGAGGGACTGGTAATTAAATCAATCACCAATGGCCAATATGTTAATCAATCATGTCTCTGTAGAGAAGCTTCCATAAAAAACCCAAAGGAGGGAATTTGGAGAGCTTCACCAGGTTGGCAAACATGGGGATTTGGGGAGAATGGTGTACCTGGGAAGGGCATGAAAGCTCATGTCCTCTCCCCATACTTTGCTCTTCGCATCTAATCTAACTAGTTATTACTGAGTAACTAGTTACTTTGCAAGCAATAGGTGGTCTAGAGTGTTTACAGATTTCCTGAGTTCAGTGCATCACTCTAGCAAATTAATCAAATGGGAGGAGGGGGTCGTAGGAACCTTCAATTTAATAGATAGTTGTTCAGAAATAAAGGTAACAACCAGATTTGCAACTGGCATCTGATATCTATATAGTCCACAGGTTAGAAGCAAAGGTAAAAAGCCTGTGACTGGCCTCCAAAGAAGAAAGCAGTTTTATGAGACTGAGTCCTTGCCTATAGAATCTGATGCCATCTCCAGGCAGAAAGTGTCAGAATTAAGCTGAATTAAAATGAATTCTTGGACATCATGTTAGTGTCCAAGAATTGCTTTTTGGCACGGGGATGTCTCCGCTCACATCGGGAATGCTTTACAACTTTTTGCCAGCCAGAGGTACAAAAAATTAAACATCAGCAGAGTAGTATACCACATATATTATTTCTAGTTGTAATTACTTAATAGCATTTTAGATTGTTTCTCACTACCGCATGTTATTCTAAAATTTCTGATATTCTTCCTTACTCAGGACAAAAACCAATAATTCCAAACCAAATTAAAATAAAATCATCACACAGAGAAGCTCACTCCTCATATAAAAGCTGCTTTAAATGATCTTAATTGGGTTTATATGTGATGGGTACCTACAGGCTATTAATAAAACCCAAATGCCAGTGAAAAATACCATCTTGGAAAGATGAGAAGATTCAGCACCATTTTAAATGTCCACCTTCTTGGTGTTTTATTACTCCTAATGTATAAGTATTTCCAATTACAGAGAATTAGGGTGCTCATAACATCTTAGAAAGCCTGTGTATCTCTAGAGGTAAGGGACTGATATTTGGCTCAGTGAGCTAGTCAGTGAGCTTGTCTAATGAATGATGAGGCTTAGATAACCAGGGACCCTTCTATAATGTAAACTTTACTAGGTCTATGGCTTTATCTGTCTAGTTCAGTTCTGGATTCCCCACTCTGGTGATACGACTTGGCAAATAGTTGGTAAGCATTTAATAAATAAATTCACAAAATATTTATAAATTATAAAGCAATCATTAAGACTTACATGATCAAATCTAGCAAATGGCTCAATAAATTATGGGGGAAAGCAGAGGTGATGACTTTTTTACCAGATGAGTTACTGCTAGAAATGCTGCTTCCTGTAGGATTCATTCTAGGTTGTGAGGTGATCAAATGCTGGACCAGAGACTAATCATTCTGTTTCTTTACTGACTCACCTTCTACTCAGGACATATATGAATAAATTCTGCTCTTACTAAAACAATAGAATTTCGTACACATTCATCAGATAACATGAAGTAACATTATTAAAATTTATGTGGAAATTTTACTCCCTATAGCTTAAAGAGAACAAATCCACTTTTATTATCTGAACAGGAAGTATTTCCTACTTAACAACATTGGTTTTTATAAGAAAGTAGTTTAATTCCACGTAAATCCTTTATTGTTTGCTATTTTAAAAACAGTTTAGTTCTTTCATATTGATTTGATGTGCTCAGACACTTAATTCATCTAAATAACAATTGAATCAAATCTTAGAGTTTTCATTAAATGAATAACATTTTAATAATTCCAAAACAACATTTCAGGGTATAACAACACTTAGTTTTTGCTGTCTCTAATAAATGGTTTGAAACAAGTTATATTTAGAGTCATAAAGCATACATACATACATAAATGTATATCATTCTGATTAGATGATACTTTAAATATTTGACATAGTAAAAATATTTGTCATTATAAAGTTGTTACCTAAATATTTAAGCTCACTGCATTAATACTAACCTATGTATGTTTAAGAGCATGGCTATATACACATTTATGATTAAAACTTAAGTACAAAAATACATGTGATTTTATTTTTACAGCTAATGTTTACTATGGCTATTTATAACTTTATTTAAACATACAGCAATGAAGAAGTATATTAAACCCTTCTCTTCATTAGGATTGAAGAGAATTAAAATTTATCGAGTGACTAGATTCTTTTTGAAGAAGGGATGTTATATCTTTGATGCTTGCCTTGATATGCAGGGAAGAAAGGAACAGTATGTCTTGCTATGATATGTATATTATCTCATTGGAATGTCTTTAGTTGAATCTTTACTCATTGAAATTATTTCTAATATTCAGTTTAGCTGGTGACAACAACAAAAAAAAGGCAGGCAGGGAGGGTGGGTGGGCAGAAGGAAGGAAACAAAATCTAACCACTGAGTCTCAACAAAACAGAGTCTGGAGGCTACTGAGGGTCAGTCTCAGGTAAATCCAGGGGTATGGCAGCATGCTCAGGCAAGCCCAGAAGCCCACTTTCTGGCAAAAACTGAAACAATGCCCTCCATCCACTGACTACCCAGGACTGAAACTAAATCAATTACTGTTCCACTAACTCTTTACCCAATCTGCTTATTATTTCATCAGTTTTGACTGACTTCTATCCTAAAATGCATGGTAGACCCAAATGTGAACTGTTTTTGGCTTTTTGCTTTTTTCCTTCATGTATATAAACCCTTTCCACCTCAGGGCAATTCAAAACACCATTTACAGCATTTGAGGTCTCTGTCTTTTAGGCTACAGACCCAAAGTCCCAAATAAATGTCTTCTATTTTTAATGCAGCCTGATCAGGTTTTGGTTCCTTGTTTAAGGATGGTTCGGCAGATAAACAGAGAGTGTGCCTTACTGAGCACAAGTTAAGTACAAATTATACAACTCATTATATAAAATGTTACTTTAAAAATAAATGCAAGTACTATATTTTGGAATCATAATGACATGTTTTTTATTGGTTGATCTCTGTATATTGATGTGAAAGAAGGTTCACATCAAGTTCATTGCCATGGACACTGTTGCTGTTAGCATAATTCTCAGAACAACAGAGATTGTGAAAGAGTTTTGATTTTTAATAATGATATAATTTCCTAAATGAAATCTGAGCTCTACCTTTAATATATATATTTTTCATTAAATAGATATTTGCAGAATGGGGCTTATTAAGTATGAATTGTTTTAGAGTGGGGGGAAATGAAAATAAAAAAAATCAAACACATGCTATTTTATTTTATTCATTTTTGTGCTTATCTGTATACTTGATTTAATACTGAAATATCATCTAAACTTTATATTTCAAAGAAGAACTATGCATTTGAATATAAATGAAAATTCAAGAAGATGCAATAATTTGATTTATCATCCTTAGAATAGGATGAATTGATTACAAGAGATCAATTTAAGCATGTTGTTATTTCTTTTAATGTAACATAATTATGTTTCAAGTATTGCTTTAGCAGTCTATTAATGCATACTTTGGGTGCCTTTTCAAATACAAGAATGCAAATTGGGAGGTCTTTACCATACAAGATAGGTATTAATGTAGCAATATAATCCATGCCCTTGAGTCTTAATACTTTTCTTACACTATTATGTTCTAAAACAATTAATATTTTATAACATGTCCTTCATTTCTAATATACCAACTCTGCAAATGAATCATAAAGAACATAAAACATCAGTGAATTATTTTATATTGTAAATACTAAACTTCACTTTTGTAACTTACTTGGTGCTATCGCATAATTGTTTTTATAATAAAGACACTTCTCTCATTTTAAAGTTGTCCTTGGTGCATTATTTGACCAAATGAATTTCATAGAACATATTATTAAAAGAAGCTAACTCTCCACTACAGAGTCTTATATTTCATGTTTCCTTTATCTTAATTTTAACCATTCCCTTTATCTACAGCCTTCTGTTTCTGTCATCTCATCCAGTCGAGGGTTTATAATTGACCAATGAATTATTAAGTGAAGAAAGTTGCGATGTTAATGGACAGGAGGAAGTATTCAATTCCCTTCAATGGAAATCACCTGTTAGATGAACAATGCAAAGTTATTTCTCATTCTACAACTTTCTCTAGAAGGCCAATAGATAAATCTAGTTGGAAAAGTCTTTTATAGTTTATATTAATGTTCCATTATAAACAGAATGAGTTTTTTGCCTCTTCAGGTGTCTCAAGATATAATAGGTGATTTGTTTTCTCTTCCTCTCATAAATCACAATACTTGAGTTATTCTTATTGACTTTATCTTCCATATCTACCCAGAATACAAGCAATTATTACTACATTCACATTTCCTATCATGGTTCAAACCTTCAGTCTTACGACTGGGATCACTGTAATAGTTCCTCAGCTGGTCTTCCTGTCCCCTCTCCACCACTCCGTTATCATTTAATCTCAACACGACAGCCAGAGTCATCCTGCTAAAGTGTAAAAACAGGACTCTGCTTATGCTATAAACTCTCCATTGGTTTATCATCTCATTGAGAATAAAAGTCAAATCATTCAAAGGGGCTACAGGTCCTATGCATTAGCACATCCCCTATAACGGCCTTACTTTGACTGTTCTTTCTTTTGCTGACTCTCCTCCAGTCATACTATCCTCCTTGCTATTCCTTAGTCACATGAGTACTGCTACCACCATAACGTAACTCACCACTCAGACAATCTTACAATAGTCTCCCCTTCTGGATATCTTCTTGGATTATTATTCACTTTAACCAAATGCCAATTTTATAGTGAGAATTTCTTTGATCATCCTGTTTTAAATTGCAATCCTTTCCAGTGTTTACCATTCTTTTTCACTTTTCTATTTTTTCTCTACAAAATTTATAACCTTTAAATGCTATACATATGTACCCCCCTTTGCTTATTTTCTGCTTGCCAATATAATTTCATATACACGAAGATAGGAATTTTGGTCTTTCTTTTCATTGCTGTAGATTTGTCACAGAGCAATGCATGTCAGAGCAAGTACTCAATGCATATTTTTTGGATATAGAAAATTAAAAAAAAAATTCTCTAAGGTCAACAAAAATTAAAATATTATCTATATTCCATCAGCCTGACTACAGCAACACTGATTTTCTTTTGTAATATGGTCAGTACTACCATAAAATTGAAATTCTCAGGTTTTTTTAATTGTTTAAATGAGTTTTCCACTAATAGAGACACACTAGCATACTGCAGCTCCATATTTTCTTATAATTTATAGCTATTTTCATAAGCATTAACTTCCATGCAAAGTAATTACTCGACTTACAGGTGTTGCTCTTAGCAAGTTGGATTTTATAGGCTCCTAACAGTGTTGGAACAGATATCAAAGACAGGAGGTGAGAATGGACAAGGGAAGTTAAAAAAAAAAGAGAGGGAATTGAATAGCCATCCATTTTTTAGAATTTTTATCATATCCAGATAATTTTGAGACCATTCTAAGACTTGTCTTAGTTGTCTTATTTATATGTCACAAGGGGAAAACATATCATCTGAAAAAATATTCACAGAGTAACTACATTGTGCTGGACAGGTTGGAGTGCTATGAAAAAGAGACTGAAATATATTGCATCAAACAAAATCAAAGTTTATTTTTTTATTGCTGAAGAATCCAATGTTGCAGGCTAACAAGAGAAAAACAACAGAGGTGTCTTTATTCCAGGAGACTGATAAGTGATTGCTCTGTCATTTTCAATAATTGGCTTCTGAATTACTCTTACTGTCATTGAGAGCCCTTCCCAACACAAGAAGAAAATAATACAGAAATGGCAGATAGTATTTTAACTAATATTCTGTTATAAAAATGTAGTAACATAACCACACTTAACTGTAAAAGGGGCTGAGAAATACCAATTAGCTAGACAGTCAGGTACTAATTTGGAAGAAGAAAGAGTGAATCAGGTGACTAACAATCTCTGCCATAGTTTGGTTATTTGTATTAAATATTTGTGCCATCTGTTCATTTACTTGTATTCACTGACTATCATGCTACTCTGCTAACAAAATGAAATAACACCAATCCCTACTCATTGACTGCATGTATCTCACTGTCCACAATCTCTGCCATGACGCACAATCTGCTGCATCTGCACAATCTGTGTCCAAGGTGTCAGTGGGTTCTAGCGAGCAACCAAACTAAAGTTTCCTGCTCTGCACCCCCACAAACTCATGTACAGTGGTGGAACAAGGAAGAAAAACTGCAAAAAAATTCTTATACTGAATACATAAAAATGGAAAACATAAGATTCTCCAGTGTAAGTAGTGGTCAAATCCTGGAGAGACATCATAAGGAACTTAGTCATGACATAAAGAATGTTCTTTGATTCAGACCTCTCTCCACGAGGGGTTCCTTTCCCATTGTTATCTGTGGCATCTGACTCTGTTCCATGGCCAAGGTGTTTCCTTGTCCATTATCCTCTACGGCTACATCTGAAATGGGAGCTAGGCAGTGTGCCTTCATTGTCAACTATATAGACTGGACGCCCTCATCCTTTGGATGAAAGTTTGGGATTCTGAGGACTCTTTCACCATCTGAAGAGTCAGGTAATTATTAAGGATCATCTCAAGGTATCTTTGCCAATATACTTCTCTCAAAAACATAGTAGGTTTTGGATCTAGTTGCTTCTTGTCACTACAGTCCAGTAGCAATCACAAATTACTTTTGTGAACATAGTTCTTAGAGCTACTTTTTGTATCTATCTCAGCTTAATCCAGAGCTCATAAGAAACAACACACTTGAATATATGGGCAGCAGATCTATCTCCCTCTGTTTGTGATCCTCTGCTCCCTTTCATTCTGGCTACAAGCTACTCATTTACTACCTGTGCAATGTCTACTTAGAAGCAGTGTGTGACGCTATACTTAAAATTTTGACTATTTCCAAGTCCTCCTACTCAAGCTACAAACTAAACAGTTGCATGCCCCGCTGTCCTGTGCCTACTCCCAAATATCAGAGTAACATTGTAGTATCAACACTCAGCCAAATAATCAGGTACTTTGAAAGAAAAGCAGCCAGGAGTCTTGAAATGCTACATTTTAAAATTACCTATAATTCTACTGAGGACTGTAACGAAGTCTTAGCTGTTTCCAATGTTCATTCCACAGGACAACACTATTAATGCTATTCATCAATATACATGTGAGTGTGCGTGTGTTCAAGTGGTTCTAAGATTTATTTTTCAAGATATAGCTAAAAATAAAGGTAGAAATCAACTATTATAAATTGAAAAAATATAAATTTCTACTTGATATACATGATCATTCAGAAGATAATCAAAGTACCGCTGATAATCATAGAAACCTTATAGAACATAGATACAATCAGGCTAAGAGTGCCACAGACATTGTTCAGAGAGTATTATTAGCTTTTAGTAAATGTGGGTTTTGCACTCTGTGTGTGTGTGTATATATATATATATATATATATATATATATATATATATATATGAATCATATTGTACCATACTATATATATTTAAAGTGTGAATATTGTATATGAACATTTGTTTTATAATACATTAAGCTTACCACCAAGAGTCCAGTTCAATCTTTCACCATAAAATTGACCACTTTTACCTAATTTACCTAATTTCTCCGTCCTCCTACTCCTTCGCTTCCCAATTATCCAACTTTCTAGTGAGGAAGCAATCAAATGGTTGCAGTAGATAACTTACAATACAGGAACAATCGCAAGTGTGGGCATATGACATCAACTACAGGCTATATTACGCTGAGCTCAAAGGGAAGTACAGAAGTACAGATTGTACAAGACAAGAATATACCAGAAACTTTTCCTTATCTGGTGAACATCAGTTTATCAATACATATGTTTTTCTATTAAGAACTATATGACATCAGGAAGACAGTGTATGACCCATCACAGGACAGCTCTACCACCCACATCTCGACAAGATTCACGCGTTCTCCCTGTAAGTCACTAAGACAGTTTCAATAACCTATGAATTTTAAATTGTGGTGCGACTTTTAGACATCTCTACACAGCACTGATCCATAAATAATTATAAATGATAACTTACTGCTTTGATCGTAACTTTGATACACTGATGACCACCTTAGAAATAATCCATTTATCCCTTATTTGTCAATTCAGATTTGAAATTTGCATAATACTTTGTATCTTTGATAATGAAACTAAGTGTTTGACACTGTTGTAAAAATGCAAGAAACTTTTGAAAGGTAAATAATTTTTGGCATCAATCAGGTACAATTTTGATCTGTAAGACTGATATATACGGATCATCAATGAAAAGACAGCAGATTAAGTTATCAGAGTCATGGAGAAAAATCCTTGAGCCAAAGTATTTAAAATCATTCTAAGTAGAGCTGAATCCACTGGGAATCAGTTTTTGTTTCTAGGGTTTTGTTTAACTATACTTTGACTTACACATCATAAATGATAAAGATATTTAAAGATTTATTTTAGAATGGGCTACAACCTTCTGCTATAATCTTCATCTAACCCAAAGGAAATAAAAGTTAAAATTATTCCCAGTGCTAACATCTCAATTATATAAAATGAGTAAGTCATAGATATAGTGCCTATAATTAACACTGTATTGTACACTTTAAAATATTGCTAAAAGACCAGAACATATTTCAAGTGTTCTTACAACATAAATAAACATGCAAAGAAACTTTGACAGGTGGTGGACATGTTTATGTCACAGGTTGTGACCACAGTTTTATGAGGACATATTGATCTCCAAACTCATCAAACTGTATACATTAAATATGTACAATTTGTAGTATGGCATTATATGTTAATTTATAGCATGGCGTAATATGTTAATAAAGGTTTTTTCTAAATTTCATTAACCGTTATAATATGCATGAGATCTGGTCACATAATAAAGAAATATAATAAAGACTTAAATATGACTAATTATTCCAGAAAACCAAACACTTGAGAATGAAAACATATCTCAAATTGTCACTAGCTAGATAGAAATAGGTCTAAAATGTATTATTCAGAGTCAGGTCTTCTCACAGCATACTAAACAGTTTTTAGCTGCATCTTTATAACTCAGGTGGCTAATGCTGTTTATCCATTAATGTCCTGTATCTGTGAAGATCCACTCAAGAGACAACTTGCACTTATCAATTCAACAGTAAGAATTTAATATACAGGATTGTTGACTTTGTACAAAGTTGGTAACTGAAAAGGGGGAAATATAGAACATCAAGGTATTATGGAGAAAGCTACTGCAGCAAATAACTGCAACTCCTAGAACTAAAAAGAGGAAACAGGTAGAACTAGTGAATCTTAGAATCTTAAAAAGGGATGCCTGCAGAGCTGAAGTTCCACCCTCTGTGTAGGGGGGCTTGTTTGCTGGTATTGGTCTGCTGCCCTCAGAGGAGGGGCCATGAACAGCTGGGAACAGAGACTCTTAGAACCAGATATCTGTTTGGGGCTAACAGTCTTTGACGCAGCTGTTTCTGCTAGTGTTAGATAAACCACCAACTGGATTTTGCTGTGGTGATGAGAGCAAAGTGATATTGCAGAGGTGGAGGATCGCCAGAGTGGTGCTTACGGGAACTTGCAGGTCCAAATGAAACCCAGAGTTGGAGACACAGAGGAGTCTCCTCTTCCTCCTCTCACTTGCAGCTGCCTATTAGCGCCATTTCCAAAGCCTAACAGAGTCAGCTGGCAAGGCAAAAACGCTATTTCAAAATTCTAGTGTCAGCATCACAAAGTGTAGGTTGGTGAGTTTGAGAGAAAATTGCTTAATACCCAGCACAAGGCCTTAAACATGGCCTTTCAATAAATCCTCCAGGCAAACTTGTTGACTCTTCTCAAGCACCTACTTGACTTTCTCCTAAGTATATTACCCACAATTCAAAGAAGAATGGAGAAAGCCTGTTCACACAGGATCCCAAAGCAATAGTGCCCAGCTTTAAAGTGAGTCCATCTTTTTCTTGTCAATCACAATGGCTCAGTGACAATTGCTTAGTAAATTTTTTAACAGTTATTATCACTCATATTAGGAATTGGGGCATTGTTTCAATAATTGATCAGAAGTCTGACTGATGATTTACATCCCTTAGCTGAAGCAAATCAGTGTTATTTGATAGTGGTTAAAGTTACATTCTTTTGTATCCTATTTGTACATCTAACAGAATATAACAGTCATCCAAAAATATATGGGTGACAGAGCTTTGATGCTGCAGACATAATAGGCTTGCCTTTCTACATGATATTTTATACAACTTTGCACACAATAAGTTGCATTAGTTCTTACAATTTATGAATTGCCAAAATCATTTGATTTGTGAAAATATTACATAAAAATTAAACAGAGCAAGGAATTATTTCTTAATAGTTTAGTATTTCTCATATTCTTGTCTATTAAACTGTTCATTCAGCATACAGACAGAAAGAAATTCTATAGAAAGGAGAACCAAAATTCTACATCTTTAAAATAAGTATTCGCTTAAAACATCTTCTCAATGAAGCAATTTGAATCTTATTATACCTATTTGATGTGGCTATCTATATATAGAAAAGACTTATTATCTCAGCAAAGATTAATGGAGTTAGAAATGGGTTCTGCAGTGTTGATTTAAGTAGTTCTCTATAATTTTATCAAGTTTCTTTGTAATATTTCCTAGCATTAAGAAAGAAAAAATAAAAAAAAAAAGCAAACAAACAAAAAAATATCCAAGTGTATTTATCAAGGAAGAGTTTAAATACTGTTTAAATATTTCTTACCTTTCAACATCCCAGATTTTACTCGTTGTATCCAAAGAGGCTGAAGCCACAAAATCACCGCAGGAATGCCATGTGCAGGACCACACAGCATGGTTGTGTCCTTCGAGGGTCAAAATGCAATCTCCTTCAGACAGGTCCCATAGTTTAACTGCGGTGTCACCACTCGAGGTAGCCAACTTGTTGCCACTGTTTATAAGAACATAAAAAGATAATTTGGTAAAAATCACGTGAGAATTATTTCTATGAATATATTCTGTGAGCAATTTGTGTGTGAGCACGGGTGTATGTGTGCGCGCATGTGTGTGTATGCATGTGCGTGTGTATCTGAGATATTTTTATTTTTAGTGGCACTTATATCTAAATCTTCTTATCTGAACCTGCACAACTAGATATTTAAATGGATTTTCAGTAATTCAAGTTGATGGTAGCAGTTGTACTTTTTTTAAAGTAACTTTCTTTTTTTTAAAAAAGGAAAGTTGAATAGAAATTAAGGCAAGCAGACCAGGCAGGAAGAGAGATGAGGAAGAAGAACTTTGTCTGTTTAATTTAGTTCATATTTGTGGCTCCCCGCATCCCCAGTTATTAAACCCTGGTCCACAGGAGCATGTGGACTGCATCTGGTGGACATTATTATTAAGCCACTGGAGCATGCCCATTTTTGTGTATTTTTAAGTTAGTCTAGATTCATTCAATAAATCATTTTATCCTTTAGCATGTGCTGGGGTCTGACTATATGTTAAGATCTATGAATAGGCAGCCACAGAGCAATGAACCTTTAGACAGGGACTATGATAATTTGAAACAATTAATACAAAAAGAAACAGTAGGTCAGCATTGTTTATATTTGGATTAATTAAATGCATGAAGAGAGTAGCTTGAATGATAATAGAAGAACAGATTCAGGTGAGGAAGGTTTTGAGCCAGATCTTGAGAGATGCATGATTTCAAAGTGTGGGGTGGCTGAAAATGAGTCATTGTATTTTCCATTTAGGTCATTAGTAGTTATTTTAAAATGTTGTGACTTTCAAGTGCTGGAGAGAAAAGCTAGTTTAAGAAATAAGTGGCTGCAATGATCTGAGCAGAAACAGTTTTGTTTTGTTTCGGTAAAATATTAACTGCAAGAAAATACCTGTTATATCATCTCCTCATCCTTTTGCACTGCATGTTCTGTCTATGAGTTCACTTAGTAATGTTTTTCTCACTAAATATAATGAGCTGATGACATGCTTCTTATCTGCCAGACTCTGTTTTTTAATGGAAATTGTCTTTTTTCTCTATTTCTACAACTTCAAGTATTATGACTGACCAATTAAAGTTCTCCGTATCTTCAGAATAAATAAACACATGAGGAAATGAATGGAAGAGGTTATGCTATACATAAAGAAAAATGGTATCCAAGATCTCTAAGAAAAGTAATGGCAAGATCAACCAAGCAATTTGTTTATTTGTATGCTTGTTTTGTTTATTTTTATGTGAAAAGATAATGAAATTTTTATTATTTTAGAAAAGAGACAGCTGATGGATAGAGAACACTAAAAGGTAAGCAGAAAAGGTGGGTTATAAAATGAGGTTCTCCTTAAAGTCATAAAATATCTATTTTGCTTTTCAAATTAGTAGCTGAAAATTTTTTACATGACATCAACAAGATACATATGAAAACCTGTCCTTTGAAGCAGTATTTGTACAGTTGTCATTCAATAGTTTTTAATATTAAAGACCTAACAATACATTGTCAAAAATAGCCAATCAAACCTAAAGAAAATAATGTTACCATAACTCTTTATAAAATCTTTAAGTGCTAGCATGTTATTATAAGCATAAGTCTTGTTCTTGAAGAACTATAAAAGTACTATACTTTTGTCTATGGTTCAGAAATCCTTCAGGTAAGTTGTATATGTTTCTCTCTCACATTAGACCATGCAGTAAAAGAAACACAATCACAGGTGGAATAATTACAGTTGGAATGAAGTAGTATTATGTTGGTATAAGTGTCATAAACTGGTAGTCAACAATAAAAACTATTCTGAAAAAAATTTAATATATTGACATTGTTCATTTGTGTATGAACTCAACAAGTGAACTCAAACAAATCTAAAATATAGAGAATTTCTAAATTAAAAAAATTAGAGTTGTTTTGAAATATGAAAAATTTTACACTCTGATTCACAATAAAATAAAGGACATCTATGAGAATGGAGAGAATAAGACAGAGAAAGAAATAGAGTGGTAAACTAAAATTCAAAAGGTGAGTTTTCAGTCATTACAAAATCAGGATTTTTGTGGGATTCACACAAATAAAAGCCAGAACCCTCAAAAGGACAAGAGTAGATCCAGATTGCTGACATACAGAGTAACTCATTCAAATTGAGGCCGTCAGCCTTCCAAAGATAAAAGTCAGCTAAATATGAGACTACCAAAAAGAATAAGTTACCTAATACATAACAGGAAATACAAAAGCCTTGCCTGAGAGTAGAAGTAAGTGGGTAATAAATTAACAGGTGTACATTCTGATGGACTCTAGAGCCTTTAGAAATTAAACAAAATATCGAATAATTGAAATTTAGAAATCAGTTAGTGAGTTAAATAGCAGATTAGATATGCCAAAAAAAAAAAAGAAAAAGAAAAAGGTAACTGAATTAGGAGACAAATCTGAAAAAAAAAATTAAGATATGCCAGGAAATTAAAACTGTCATATTTTGTTCTGTGTGACTTAATAGAACAAAATACTATAGACTGGGTAGCTTAAATGACAGACATTTATTTTGTTTCTTATAGTTCAGAAAGCTGGGAAGTCTAATATCAAGGTGTCAGACACTTTGGTTTATGGTAAGCAATCTCTTCTTGTCTTGCAAATGGCTATCATCTTGCAGTGCCCGAGGGGAAAGGGGGGGGAGGGGGAGGGAGGGAGGGGCAGGGAGGAGGAGGAGGAAGGGAGGGAGGGAGGGAGGGAGGGGGAGGGAGGGAGGGAGAGAGAAAGGAAGGGAGACAGAGAGACAGAGAGACAAAAAGAGTGCTGTGGTGATGAATCTTTCCTTACAAGGGCATTAATTTAATCACAGGGTTTCCACTACAGTGACCTTATGTAAACCTAATCTAAATCTAAATCTAATTATTTCTGTAAAGTCAGACCTACTTATACCACCATTTGGGGCAGGGGTGGGGGGTATGGAATTCAAAATATAATTTAAAGGAAATCAATATTCAGTGCATGAAGTATACAAGTTAAGAAAGTGAAATGAGAATAAAGCATATATTTTCCTAATCAAAATGTCAGAAAATAATGGAAAATAGAGGCTAAGTGCAGCACACAAAGAATTAAAGGTTGAGAATTTACGGAAACAAAAAATTTAAGGATTTGAATGCAAAGATATGAGAAGAATGTATACCAAGAAGGATAAACAGTGTAAAGAAAAAAGAAAAATTCACTTAGATTAATTTTAGTCAACTGAGAGCACCACAAACAATGATGATTATAACAATCATTTGGAGAATAAAGAGAAGAGGAAAAGCATGGAATTTATTTATGTAGTGCTTTTAAATCTACTAAGAACATACAAAATCATTTACCAAATAATTAGTAACTATACATTCTTTTCAAGTATATGTGGAACATTTATAAAATAGCCAGTATACTAAGCCAAAAAAAGCACGTCTTACCAAATTTAATATAATTATTTTAACATTATATTTTATCATCATTATTCAACTTTCATAAATGAATAACACAATTATATCTATTTAAAACCTATTGTATGCTCTGGTGGCCTAGTGGATAATTCCACCAGCTGAAGACAAGCATAGTTCTCATACTTCCCAAGAACCCAGGTTCTTCATGACTCAAATTGGGGTAGAGGAACAAATGAAATGAAAAACTAAATAAAATATAAAGTGTTTCTTCCTCCTCTCTCATCCTGCCTGCCTACTCACTTTCATTCCTGCCTGTACCTTTCCTTTAAAAATAAATAAATAAATATAAAACCTCTATTGTGAATTTCAAAAAATAGTTTTAAGTAACTTAACAAAAAATAAAAAATGTTTGAAAATAATTGGAATGAAATAAAAACATACCATATTAAAACTATGAAGTGAAATCAAAACTGCGTTTTGAAATCAACTTTTTGTTTTTGATAAAAAACAAATTTTAATTTGTTTTGTAATTAAAAGAAGACAATCTCAAAATTGTTCTGATAAAGCATGAAACTTTAAAATTAGAAAAAATACAAAATATAATGGACGATAGACTAAAATTCTTCTTTGAAAAAATGCATAAAATAAATAACTCTTCCAAGTTTGGGAATAAAAAGAAAATTTCCTTCGAGCTGACAATCTATTAAGTCATATATAAAAAGATTTTACAAAATGTAAAATACTATCATTAGTTTCATTACATATATTTTCGAGGAATTATATATTTTTTCATAAAATAATGTCAATATTAACATGATTTTGGGGAGATTATGAATGGTCTGCAAATAAATCAGATCAAGTTTGTTTGAGTCAAGCAAGTTTATATGGTACAAATAATAAGCATTAAGCATCAAATATTTTTAGAAAGACTTATTTTCTGCAATTGCTTTATTCCACATTTTGCATGTTATTTATGAAAATTATTATATTTTTCAAGCTTTACAATATGGCTGCAGAAATATTATAGTTTGTTAATATTGGAAATAATTTTTTGAGAACAAAATAAAACACAGGTTCTAGATTGATGCAAATTCCTTTTTTAAAAGAAAAGATTTGTGCCAAATTCCTTCATGAGACATGAGTGGAACAATCAACCAATGCTCAATGTCACAAAGTGGGAAGTGGAAAGTGGGGAAGCAAGAATTGTTTGATCTCTTATTCTGACTGTGCTACATTGGACAGGTTATTTAACATTTATATTTAACATCTCTGAAATGCATTGTCTTTTTCTGGGAAACTGGATGCTACATTCTGCTCAATATAATTTAAATTGTTGCTTTGAAGATCAAATACATGAATTCTTATAACAGCATATTTTAAATTTAGGTACTATTCAAACTATGCTAGTAATCTGAATCTTGAGACTGCTTTTTAAGAATTGTGTCTTGTGATATCTAGTTTACTTCTCAGACAGAATTGTTTATCCATATTTCTATAGTGGCCTAAAATCCACTTGCTACCTTATATATTGTAGTCTCATATACCTGTCTCTATTTATGCGATATGAAAATCTGTATTTGTAAAAGGAAAATTAGTCACAATTTTCTCATTTACTATATAAATATATATGTATATATATATAACTTTATAAAGCAAATAACATGCACCCAAGGGCTAATTAAAATATTGTCTAGTACAACATTTGTATAGCTAAAAGATATGTTTGGTTTCATTGAGCTCAAAAATGACTGTATTTGAAAAGATCACTTTTAGACTACTTAAAAACATATTAAAACATATATTGGGATACATTTAGTGTGCTCAGTTATTGAGAACCTTCCAAACTATTAAGAGTTGAAACAAAAAAATTCAGAATCATTTCATAAATTATACTAAGTCCTTAGCTTTTGAAAGAGAGCTGCTGAACGAGACTGGGGGCTGGGGGAATTTTGACAGAGTAAAGTAAGTGGAATACAAGTTCACAAAGAGAATGCTCCCATTTGTTTTTCTGAGGTAAATGGTACACATGCCCAAGGACTCTTGCCTTAGCTCCCAAATGACTGAATGAAGATATTCAGATTCTAGCAAAATGAGAGGCAGGATTGAGAGTCCAGGACACAGAACAGCTTCTTTTAAATCACAGAAATTCAGAAGCGTGTGATCATAGAAGGCTGAATTCAATAAAGAAAGTAGAGAAACTTAGATAATTAAAATAAGCTTTAAATATGGCCAGCACATGCCTAAGAACATTTGTAACATGCTATCATTGGGTTTCTTGCGGAAGGGCTGTAGAAGTTTCCTTTAAGGGCTCTGAAAAACTGGGGAGGGAGAATTCAAAAGAATAATGATATGCAAATTAGCACAGAAGAAAGTAACCTCCAGACTAAGTCTGTGCTTGCCTCGCTACAAAATTATCAGCCTTTCTAGGGTGCATGTATTTTCTGAAGCTCCAGGTTTATCTGAGATAGTTGTCTGTTAACTTTCAATTGCATTTTTAGGTTGTTTCATCTTTTACACAAGAATAGTACAATGCAAACAAGTAGATTCACTCCAGCCTAGTGACACCTTCCTCTTTCACAGGATAGTTCCCACTGTCTCACACTATACCTGCTTTTCATCTATACTCTGATATAATATTTAATTTTCTTTCTGAAAATCTGAGGGTGAAGCTTAGGAATGTCATACACTTCAAACAGCTGTATAATAAACCTTCAGGTGCTTGTACAATAAACCATAGGGAAGACAGAGAAATAAGCGACCCAAAATTCCTTATCATTGCAATTATTAAACCTCTTAAACTATATGAATGGATGAACCATATCTGTTTTGTTCACTTTTAATTCTCCAGTGGTGGTATAGAGTACTTATAACACTTAATATTTAGTAGATGGCTGGGTGAATATTGTATGTAATAAGGAAGGAGAGATTACACTTGGAAATAGATCTGTGCTAATAGCTTGGTATAACTGTTAAAATTTAGAGTTTCAGATATTAACACATATATGTATAGCAAGTTGTTTTGGTACAGAGGAAAGAAAAAATATAGAATTTTAAATGTACTAAAATGCTACTAATTATTATCCTGTCTTATATTTTGCATTTATGTTATCGTTTAGGTTACAGATGCAGAGGATAGAAATTTGTAGGTTATTTTATGAAACATTGTAATGAGATCATGAGTAACTGTGTTATCCTGAAAACAAGATAGAGATGCCCTCAGAATGCCTTCAAATTTTCAAGCATTAATTTAAATCTTTGGTGTTATTTAATTAGCTATTTTTATTATTGAATCCAACACATTTGTGGGTATTCACCAGTTGTAATTCATGTACATGATAGAAGATATGATCTAGTGTGATAGAATATGCTTTAAAAACATAATTTGGTAATTATAATAATGTGATGGAATTCATAGTTACTGAAAAATGCTCTTCTCATTCTTTTGGTTAAGTTTCTTTTCATGCCTCATGTTTCTGTGTAGAAATATTTTTTAGCATATCAAATCTTCTAAATTTTCAGCTTTTTGAAGACCTCAACATTTGAGTTTTTTCTTTCTTTTGACAAATATATTATTTTTCTTTTAAATAATGTATGTTACATAAAATTAAATGAAATAAAAATCAGTGTTTAAATGATACATTATATCAAATTTCTAAATCATATGATTCATTCAAAGTAACTAATGTTTACTGTGATCCTACTATGCCAAGAGTCATAGTGCTGGCACGGGAGTATTGACAGAGATAGATAAAATTCCTGTTTGATAACCTTAATCTCAAGTAAGTAAATCAAGATAATTCCAGAAAGTGATAAATTCTATAAAAAGAATAAAAAACATAAAATAGGGCACTTTGTACTGAAAGTTCAGGGAAGTCATTGCCAAAAGGCATGACAGAAGGTAATATCTGAAGAACAAAGATAAGGATGCCATTTCAAAACTGAGGGACAATGTCCACCGCAGAGCAGAACACAAAGTGCAGGATTCAGGCTGTGACGTGAGCATGACTTACTCGAGAAGCTAAAAGGTCACTGTGATTGGAGGGCATAGTGTGGAATGAAGGAGAATGGTGGAGATTTAGAGATGGGACTCTGAGAAATAGGAAGGGTCAGATAACACAGAGCCTTGTAGTCCATAGTCAGGTATGTGGAATTTAGCCTAAATACTAGGAGATATTAAGACACGGGATTCACTCATTTATTTTACAACTGGTTACAATGCTTCAGAGACTGCGTAAGAAAATTCAATCTAAGTAGAAGAAGAGAGAGAAATTAAACATAAAAATAGTAAACACTGAAAGCTATCCAACTCCATTAGGAAAGGCAAGATGAAAGTAATGAGTATCTCAGAAAGTAGAGAGAGAGAAGGGAACAGATAATTTATTCAAAGAAATAACTGCTGGAAACTTCCTCAAATCCAAGAAAAGCAATGAACACAGAAATCAGTGAAGCTACTGAACGCCCAGTTATCAAAATGCAAAGAGAGCTACATCAAAACATGTAATTGTAAAACTATCCAAAGTTCAACCAAAAAAAAGAATTTTAAAGGTGGCCAGAGGAAAAAAATCCAATTAACATATAAAAGTACTCCCATCAAGCTATCATCAGACCTCTCAGCAGAAAATCTATAGGACAAAAGGGAATAAAACAACATATTCAAAATACTTCAAGATAAAAACTGCCAGCCAAGAATACTATATCTTGTAAAACTCTCTCAGATATAAGTGATGAAAGTATTCCCTGACAAACAAAAACTGAAAGAATTTGCTGCAATGACACCTCCCTCACAAGAAATGTTAAAAGATGATGTTCTATATAAATCAAAATTAAGTAAGTTCACAAAAATTAACCAAGCAATAAAGAGGCAAATGTAGGACAAAAGATCAAAATAATCACACTGAATGTAAATGGACTTAATTCACCAATAAAAATTAATAGTATAATTGGATGGATTAAAAAATAAAACTGAAATATATGCTATTTAGAAGGAATAATTTAAGATATAGAGAAAAACTTATTTAAAGTGAGAAGATAGAAAATTCTATTCCAAGTCAATGGTGATCCAAACTGTAGGAATGGCTATATTTATATCAGATGAAATAGATTTCAATCCAAAAAAGATAATGAAAGATAAAAATTAGATCATCATACAATGATAAATCAGTTACTACAATAGGAATACATAATAGTATTAACATATATGCACCCAATATAGGAGTATCCAAATATATCAAGCAAATATTTATCAGACCTAAAAGGAAACACGGACAGCAACACAATAATAGGGAAATGTAACACCCTATTCACAGTATAGAACAAATCATTCAGTTAGAAATTCAATAAAGAAATGATAACCTTAAATCACAAATTAGATGAGATGTACTTAACAGATATCTATGTACTAACAGATATCTATGGATTATCTCCTCCAAGATAATATCCTATCCATTCTTTTTAAGTACTCGTGGAATTTTTTCTTGAATAGACCATATGATGAAGTGTAAATCAAGTCTGAATAAATTTACAATGAATTAAATCATAAGTAGAAACCTTTTAGATTACAATGGCAAGAAAGTAGAAATCAACCAAAATAAGAAAGAGGGAACAACTACAAAGGAGTTATATAATAATATGTTCAATAACAACATGTTATTGAACAACTGTGGAGTCAATGAGGAAAACAAAGGTGAAATTAAAAACTAACTGGAGTCAAAAGAAAATGAAGATGCAACTAATCAGAACCTATGGCATACAGCCAAAGTAGTAGTGAGAGGGAAATTAACAGCAATACAATACTACTTCAGGAAAAATAGCAATCACAAATAGAAAGCCTAAGTCTTTACCTAAATGAATTAGAAAATAAAGCAAAAGAAAATCAAAATTTAGAAGGTAGGCAATAAAAATTAGAGCAGAAATCAACAAAACAGAGATAAAAAAGACTATTCAGAAAATTAATAGAACTCAGACGTGCTTCTATGAAAGGATAAACAAAAGTAATATACCACTAGCAAGACTCATGAAGAAGAAAGAGAAAAATAAATAACTAAAATCAGAAAAGAAAGAGGAGCAATTTCAACTGATACTGTAAAACCATAGAAGATGGTGAGAGCTACTATAAACATCTTTTGGCAACAAATTGGATAATCTAGAAGAAATGGACAAATTCTTGGAAACATATGATTTCCCAAGACTAAATCAGGAAGAAATAGATATCGTAAACAGATATATCACAAGAAAGGAAATTGAAACAGTAATTAAAATACACCATAAAAGCAAAATCTCTGGACCTGATGATTTTATTAGTGAATTCCATCAAATATTCAAATGCCTAATACCAATCCTTTTCAAACTGTTCCCAAAAAATTAAAAAAGATAAACTTCCAAACACTTTTTATGATGCCAAGATTACTTTGATTCCAGAACCAGACAAGAATATTGCCGAACGAGTATAGACCAATATCTTTGATTTATATTGATGAAAAAAATTCTCAACACAATACTGGCAAATAAATTCAATAACTCATTAAAAGAATCATACACCACAATCATTCCAGAGCTATAAGGATGGTTCAATATATGTAAATCAATAAATGATACAGCACAACAAAGAAAGGAAGGATTAAAAACTTAATGATCATTTCAATAGATGCAGACAAAGCATTTGGTAAGATTCAACACCCTTTTATGTTAAAATTTTTCCAAAAATTGATATTGACAAAATGTACTTTAATATAATAAAATTTATATATGATAAACCCATAGCCATTCCTAATGGGGAAAAAAAACTGAAAGATTTTCCTCTAAGATCAGGAATAAGTCAAGGATGTCTACTCTACCCACCAGCATTTAAAATTGTGTTGGATATTCTGGCCAGTGAAATTAGAAAAGAATAGCATTAAAAAAGTATCCATATTGAAAAGGAAGATATGAAAAAAATCACTATTTTCAAATGAAATGACAATATAGTGAGAACCCCCAAAATGTTGGTAAAAGCTGATAGAAACAATAAACAAATAAAGCAAGGCTATAGAAATGATATCAATATCTTTTGTATTTCTATATGCAAGTAACGAACTTGCAGAAAGAGAACTCAGGAAATCAATACTATTTATAATAGCATCAAAAAATGAAATACCTTGGAATAAATAAAGTTAATCAAAGAGGTGAAAGACCTATACTCTGAAAGCTATAATATATTTTTTAGTTTTCTATGCCTGGAAGATGGTCATGAAGGCTTAAAAAAATGAACACATCTGAATAATATCTATATGTATATAGGCAGGTGCTTACAATGGGAAAACAGGTGAGGAAAAGGGATGTATGCTGAGAATGCAGTAACTGCAGCACATTCAGTAATTTTTACAAATTATTTTTCATTCAAGAAGAGAAAAATAATGGGAAAAAATCATGTAAATAGATACCCAGTAGTGAAATAAAAGACCATATTATAGTCCTAAAGAATTTTAATCTGTAGATTATGAAGAGATTAAAGGTTTTAAAAGGAGCTAGTAAAGTAATCAGATATCACTTTTAGGAGGGTTATTCTGGGAGCATGGTGAAGGCTAGGTTTGTAAATGAGAGAGCAGGAAGTATGTTAGCAGACTGATAGTGCTTTATATTATAGGTTTGTTTTAATTTTTTAACTTATTATAGATCTGTGTTTTGTATAATCACAGAATATTTCCATATTTTGGTAAATGATTCTCAAGGCTAAGTCTGAGTCTAACACTTGTATTTTCCAGTTAACTAAAGGGTTTTTCCAAATCTAAATAGCAATGAATGAGAAGGTGCAATTTTTCCAGGGGAAACCCTCGCCCAACCTCCTCACCCACTAAAGTGCTGCTGCCTTTACCTTCTTTTAATTTCTGTTCTGAGTTAGTAAAAATCCTGAACTGCACAATTTTTCAATGTATTCTTTCCTGACTTTCGAGAGTGTGTGGTAACCAAAATAACACACTTGCGATATGGAGTTCAAATACATAGGAGAATTGATATGACAAAATATTCAAGGTCAATGAGCAGGATACATATTTCATCACCTTAAGTCTCAGACTACATGCAGAATAGGTACTTTCTTAGCAGCCTCTGCTTTGGCAACAAGAGTTGTGTCCAAACCTCTAAGACAAGACATGTGGTGAAGAACATTGGTTTTTACAGACTTGTAAAAGTTCTAAGTGAAACTGGAACAATATTTTCCAAATAATTACACTCTATGCCCTGATTAGAAAGTGAAAAGAGAAAAAACAAAAACAAAAACAAAAACAAAAACATTTTTCTTGCATGATTGGGAAAGAACATTTAATTTGGGGCTCAGAATTTTATTTTATTTTTTTAATGATCTACATCTGCCAAAGCCACATTGTCAGAAAGCCTTATAATGGATATAAGCAGGATATTGAAGTTCCAGAAGCAGTGCCTCTTTCTGGAATAAAGAAAACAAATATTTTTTTAAAATTTTACAATGAAAAGTGGGATACATTCAAAACTAGTTTGATGAAAGTGAATTTGTGTCACAGAATTCGTGAATCCCAAAGCTGGAAGAGCCCTAAGTCCATCTAACATAAACACACATCCCTAATTGTAATAATTTCTAATGCTCTTCTATCACTTTATTGTCCAGCTTCTGTTTAAAACTTCTACCTAGTTCATTTGGTTTCATGTGGCTCTGTTAAAAAAGTCTTCTACTGCGTTTATATTCTTCTACATGAATCTTCCCCTCATTAATGTTAGTTATCAACATTGGCATCATTCAGAAATTACACTATCCCCTTTTACTAAATAAACTTCGGAATAAACAAGGAAAGATATTATGTCCTATGACACTCCTTTCTTTATCCTCCAAATATGCTCCTCTATGTCACTCCCATTTTAGAGGTACATGACTGTCTTAGAAGCTATACATCCATAGCTGATCTATTTTTACTGAATAGGCATATTATTTTGATTAATTTATTCTGATCTTGTTTTCTATCTCCAAATTTTGGTAATAAATACAAGATATTATGTATGGGCACACAGTAAAATTAATGAGATTCACTTTGCTTAATTTCCATTCTTTGAGGCATTAGATACTTCCTTTTCTTTTCACTAATTACTTCTCATGTTTCATTTTTAAATTGCTATTTCCCTTTCCATAGCAGACTTATCTTTTCCAATGACCAGCCTCATATTCAGTTTGAGGTTCTCTTGTAAATATCAGCATATTTCAGTACAAATAAAGCTATTGATAATAATTAGAGTTATACTGTGATTCTGACTAGGAACCCAATTGAGCATTTTCATTTATGAAGTCACCTTTTCACAAACCCATATGCTATTAATTTAAATCATGCTTACCCCTGAACATTTAAATAAGAAAAAAATAAATATATGTATCCTGCAAAATACCAGCTTTCCTGTTAAAAAATTTAAGTTGCTAAAAGTCTTCACTGGTGTTTCCGGGGTGTCATCTGTTCCATAATAAAGTCAGTGAAGCGCATAGGGGAACCAGACATGATCGCAGTAGATTCTCCATCACATTTCCAACAAATGTCACATGAATGAATTTACAAGTCTTTGTAAGTCAGACATTCTTAACCAGGGCTACACTCTGAATAAGATTTAATGTTTTTTTTAAATAAAGGTGCAGGCAGGAATGAAGGTGAGTACGTAGATAGGAAGGAACAGAGAGGAGGAAGCGTTTTTTTTTTTTTTTTAATTTTTATTTAATTGTTCACACTGGTTCTTCCCTACCTCCCCTGTCCCTCAAAACCCAGATCTCCAAACTAGGGGTATATGACTTGCTTCTTTGGAGGCAACTGACCTAACCACTGCATCACAGGGTGTGCCTCAATAAAGTATTTATAACCATTAGGGTAAACAACTTATTTTCTAACCAGGAATTATACACCAAGGCTTTACAAGTCTACAAGAAAAAAGAGGAAAAAATAAAAAAGACCCTTCATATATATTGCATTTTGTATTTAACAGCTCTTAATTGTTCTAGAAATATGATATATTTGATCCATATTTTGCCATTTTGAAGACTTGCTGCCTGGGTAAAAAGTCTTTCTGAACATTTGTATTCTCATTTATAAAATGGAAAAATGATACCTTTCTACTGTGACTCTGAGTGTGAAATTAAAATTAAGAATGTTTGCCAAAATATCACTCACAAAGCAGCTGTGGGCACTGAGAAATAAAAATTGTGGATCTCCATAATAATCATTAAGGAGTTTTCATTTGCATGTTGCTAAGCACTTTAAAAAAATGATAAAACAACAACTCAGGACTAGGATATTCATTGTTTTTTCAGGAGGATGATGTTGATTGTTGCCATATTCCAGAAAGTCAGCCCTTCTTACAGAATGAGATTTTGTGAGCAGAATAAATGCAAATTCCCACTGTGCAATCACTGCATGTAAATTACTGTCTATGGAACAGTTTGTACAGCAGAAGCTAGAATTAGAAATTAGATGTACATCATCTGAAGATATGGATTAGCACAGTGTATGATAAACTCAGTGCCTGGGGTTGATCCACTAGAGCTATGCACGGGCTTTAACTTGAGACTGACACTAATAACACGACACTTGGAGGGAATACATTCCCAGAAATTAAATAGTATAACATTGACAGCTTAAGGAAATGGATGGATGTAGAAAAAGAGAAAAGGAAATTACCTTTTTGTTGAATATTAAAAATATCAACAAGGTCACAGATGTGGGTGTGGAGAAAATGGTAAGTTTGAAATCCTGGGCAATAAATCTATGTGAGGATTATAGAAGCAACAGTGGGCATAAGAAGCAAGACTACAACCAAATATTACCCGACTACCTATTACCATTGCCTACTTATTGAGGAGGTGCTACTGTTCAAATGTGGTTATAAAACATTGTCAAATACACATTAATGTCAACTTATCATATCAAATTTTGCATAATCACATTATGTTTGACAACCTTTTAATTCCTTTAACTGCCCACTAAGGAATTCTAAGTATATTTCATCTAAAAAAGAAGAACATAAACTTGAAGAACCTCTACTGGTAAAAGTGTCCATGTGTCAACTTAGGGTCACATCATCCCAGAGTAGCTTTACCTACAGCATGTCTAGCAGAATGAGATGACTGGTGTCCCCAAATGAAACAATGACAAAAGAACTTTGAAAATTTTAAAGTATTACTTAAATATTTTACTCATCTCTTGTTAATAAGAGAATTGAAACATTTGGGGACATAGGGTATGCACACAAATGACAGCTTCTTCATTTCTGTCCTCCCAACTTTCCCAAAAGTCTAAAAATTTTGATTTTCATTGACACAATTTGACACACCTAATAGCTGCCCATTAATGTCATAAATAAGAACAAAAAAAATTATCCTATTGTGCTTATATTTTATATCTATAAAATGTTTAAAAAAAAACTTGAAAGAAAAGTATTAATAATCTAAAAATTAAATATGTCAACATTCAGAAATATTTTGAACAAAATATGATTTAAAAATATATTGAGTAGACAAAAAGTGAAATTCTAAGAATAAATCCGACAAGATATGTATAAGATCTATTTAAGAATAATCACAAAATTACAATGTATGAAATCAAATAACTAGAGAGATCCAAGTTCACTGATAATAAGACCAATATTGTCAAGATATCAATTCTTCCCAAATTGATCTATAGATTCAATGTAATGTGAATTAAAATTCAGGCAAGGTATTTTGTGTATATGGAAAAACAGATTCTAAAATTTCTAGGGAGTGACGAAAGATCGAGAATAGACAATACAAGATTGAAGAAGAACAACAAAGCTGGAGGACTAATAAAAAATTTACAGAAAGCAACACTAATTAGGACAATGTGGTATTGGTAAAGAGTAGAACGTATCAATCAGTGGAACAGAATAAAGGGCCCAGAAATAAACCCTATAAATATAACCAGCTGATCTTTGAAAAGGAGCAAGAGGAATCTATGAACCAAATATAGTCTTTTCAACAAATGACGCTGCAGCAATTGGACATTCACATGAAACAAAAATGAATGTAGACTCAGATCCTATAGCTTTCTCAAAATTTAACTAAAAGAGATTATACATCTAAATATAAAATGCAAAAGTATAAAACTTTGAGAAGTTATAATAGGATATAGTGATAGCTCTTTAGACCCGACACCAAAGATGAGTCTTGAAGTCTTTTTGAGTCTTTGAAGACATGGTTGGAATTTATTAAAAATTTGAAATATATGCTGTGTGAAAGAAAATATCAAGAGAATCCACAGATTGGGAGAAAATATACATAAAAAATGTGATAAAGAGTGGATAAACAAAATACATTTTTAATCTCTTAAAATGTAAAAAGAACACAAACGATTCCATTAAAATATGGGCCAAAGATTTTAACAGACTCCTCACTGAACAACATATACAAGTGTAAGATGGGTATGAAAAGAGCTCCATATGGCATTTTATCAGGGAAAGGCAAATTTAAACCACAATGAAATACCATGACACACTTTTTAAATCTTCAACATACAGAACCCTGACAACACAAACACTGGAATGGATATGCAGTAAGAATTCTCATATATTGGTGGTTGAATGATAAATGGTACAGTCGCTTTGGAAGAAAGTTCTTATAAAACAAAGCATATTTTTAACATATGATCCAGCAATTACACTCAATATCTACTGCTCAAAGAAGCTGAAAAGTGATATCCATACCAAAAATTACACATAAATCTTTGTAGCAAATTTATTCATAATTGCCAAAATTATAAGCAATCAAGATTTTCCTGCAGTAGGTGAATAGATAAACACATGGTAATATATCAAGACGGTGGAATATTATTCATACATGAGTTACCAAGTCATAAGAACACATGGAGGAAATGTAAATGCATTTTACTGAGTGAAAGAAACCAATCTTAAGAATTTACATATTGTATGATTCCAACTCCGACATTCTGGAAAAGGTAAAATGATGGTGACAACAAAAAATCAATGGGCGTTGGAGTCGGGGGGTACGTGAATAGTCAAAACACAAGATTTTTATGGATGCAAAAATATTTTATGCAATACTATAATGATAGATACGTCACTATATTTTGTTCAAAGTCATGGAATGTACAGTATTAAGAGTTAACTCTAAGATGAAACTTTGGATTTGGGGGGATTATGCTGCATCAATGTAGGTTCATCCTCGGTAAAAATATACTATTCAGGAGCATAATGTTGATAAGTGATAAGCTATGCATGTGACAGGCCAACGGGTATACAGGAAATCTCTACATCCCTCTCTATTTTATTTTAAACTTAAAACTGCTCTAAAATAAAGTCTTTAAAAATACACTGGAAATCTAGAAGAAATGTAATTAAATATTAAGCTAATTATAGGTGGGGAAGAAAACTTTCTAAGCACTACATTCATGGAAAAATACCTCTACCTCTTCTTCCCTATAAATGTTGACCAACCACAAGTTCCAAAGTTAAATTTATTTAAAAAAATACTAACATAAATAATAGGTGTGTACAAAGTATTACTAATGGTTTATAAATATAAAAACATTTTATTGTAAGTGGTTCATTGAAATTTAAAATCATTTTGTAAGACAAATTAATAAGCAGATAACTAACAAATAAGAAAATACAACTAAATTATACACAGTATAATAGTCAAGAAAATAATTGAAGAAATATAAATAGAAGTAAAATAATCTTTGCTCCCTGTAGAGATAACAAATTAAAGTTATTTTAAAGTATTATTAATTATGATTAAATTGTTGCATTTTGTGATGATATTGGAAGCTGGAAAGAGAACAGTGGACATATTGTCAATTCCAATATTTACTTTGAGACTTCTCAGTTTTATATGTTGCTTACTGTTAACTAATTGTGACTTTTATAGCTCATAAACATTTAATCACTTTTTAAATCCTGAAAAATACTCCCTTGGTGAAAATAACTGAAAATCACTATGAAATACAATAATAATATTGAAAGGATAATGTCGTTTATTACTATAACCTTTCAGATTTAAGATGATAGCTTTTCTATTTAAAGTTAATATTTATGTATTCAGATTTTTCCCTCAGACAATCTGTGGGTACTTAACAACATCACTGAAGTCATTACTGAGGTGTATTCTAAAAAGTGTCCTCCTTGCTAAACTTTCCAATGCTTTTAAAACCTTGAACTTTCTTAGGTGTCTTAAATAAAATTTATGGCTGATGTTATTCTACTGAAATTGAGTTCAAATTATACTTTTATCAAGTTAATTATTAATTATTTCAATGTATTGATATACTATTTCATATTCACCTACCATCTATCACACTATAAAATCATTCCTTGACAATCCTTCATTCAAATAATAAACAGGTCTTATTTTTTTATATTGAGGTAACATGATACACTTTATAAAATGCAGTATTATATTTTGGTAAAAGTATAAACATTTCACAGTTTAGAAACTTCCAAAACAAAGGTTTCTGTTTCATTGTTTTTCCTAAACGTTCATATTTGGTATATGACTTTGCATAAGAAGTTTCTAAATGCTTAGAAAAAGATATATTCCATGACAATATATTGTTCTCGACATTACCATTTCCCTATCTCAAAAAACTATCTTAAAAGGAACTTAGCTGGGAAAAAAATATTTTGCTGCTCAAAGAAATATCATAACCATCATCCCATGTTTTCCTTAGAAGTTTAATATAAAAATAGTTTAATAAATCTTCATATATATTCTCAAAGTGGTAAAATTTTTAGAGTAAACAGTTTACATGGGAGTTCAGAAATCTTTTCAGATGGTGTGTTCTGTTCAGAAGTCAAATTAAGTTGTTTTATACATAAAGGTAAACTGCCTTGTATAATTTTTAGACTTAATTTTAATTCACACTAATGAATGTGGATGTTATTTTTAATCTCTGAATAATGCAATTTTAATCATTGTAACATTTTTTGCTGTCTGATAACACTGTAATCAAACAGCAAAAGTGCTCAATTGGAAGTATTCCTTGAGAAATTTATAATGCAAAGATGTTCAGAGTGGTCTTTTTTATACCCTCCACAGTTTTTTATAAATATTTTATGGTCCTTTGAAATGAGCTAAGCATAAAAAAAATCAGTACTATAGAAGAAATATAGTTTATAATCATAGATCATTTAAATACATAATATCTCAATAGTATGAAATTAATTGACTTTATTCTGTATGTTCAGATTATATTATTATTTTCTTCTTGGTAAAACTGAGGAAATAATGGTTTTCCTCCAATTTCCTCTAAATCAGCTTTCATTTTCTAGTGAATATCTCACTAGAATCTTTAGGAATGAATTGGTCCTAAATTCAGTAATTCTGTCTTTTGTTTGAATTTCAAATACAGCCTTCTTTTAAATATAATTTATCTTATTTTGAGATAGTATGTTTTTTAAAATTTTTAGAGATTATCTTAAAAATCTACCTGAAATTAACTACTATCCTAATAAAAATTCCAAAGCAAACCTTTTTTACATAATTTAGCAAAATGTTTCTGAGAGATATGCAGGTAACTAAAAATAATTTTAATGCTGAAATATTTCATTTATTTTTTAAAAATATATATCATTATAAAAGAAATTGAAAAAAACAAAAAGACTAAGTAAAAAAAGATAAAGTACAATTTAATAATATACACAAAATTACACCACTATAGATAAAGAGATAATACAATTTTATTAAAATAACTGTGTACTCTAAACACCGTAAGATTGTGCTTAAAATCACTGTTACTTGAATCCAATGAAAAAAAAGAGTTAAACAGCATAGATTCTTGAATTTCAAGTACATTTTTCTTACACCATTATTTCCTACTCCAATTTATGAAAACATATAAACATGTATTTAGTATATTTTACTTATATGTTTCATCCCCTGATATGTTGAGGACATATTTCTGTGCTATTCATAGAAATCACTTATCTGCCTTCACAAAAAAATCAGACGAGCACATTTTGAGGGACATTGCACAACTATATATAACCAGAGTTCTACAACATGTTAAGAGCATAAAGAGAAGAAAAGATGGAAGAACAGACATAGACTGGATGTAAAAGGTAAAAGACAACTAAAAACAATGAATCCTGGATTGGATCCTAGAACAGAAAAAGAACATTAATGGGAAAACTGGGGAAATCTGATTAAAATCTATGGTTGAGTATTTTGTCAACGTTCATTTCTTAGTTCTGTTAATTATGCTATGGTTATGTAAAGTGTTAATATTAGCATATGTCATATGTAGACTATGAGAATTCTATTTACAATCCTTCTGTAGTCTAAAGTTATACTGAAATTAAAATATTTTTAAAAATAGAAAAAAAAAAAACATTTCACTTTTAGATTATTTCTTCAATCTCTTAGCCTTGAGGTGCATAGAAATTAGAAATCTTAAACTTGTACTCCTCGCCAGATTCTAATAGTTGCAAAATTTTTTTCTGAGTTTTCAAATATATTAACATACTGTTCATAGTTCTAATTTAAATAATTTCAATGATCTTCTCCAGAATTTTATTCAGTTTCTCAGTCTTTTGAATCATTTTTACAACATATTTCACGATGAAATTTTCTTCAAGAACAGCTCATAAATCTTATGCCCTCAAATTCTTTTTAAGATGATAGAATTAGACTTTTAATGGTGAACTCAGTGAGTATAAACACATGTTGATTTATAATAATCATGTGTGAATCTTATATAAAGTTAAAATGCAATGTTACTCTACATAAAAACTTATAATTGAAAAAAAAGTCTCTTTTGCTGCTCTAAGACTCTATTTTCACCTCAGAAGTTGGTTGACATGGTTCCAGTACTTTCTGGCCTTGAGTATCATGTTAGTCCTTTGTCACTGCATTTCTATTCATCATGTGTAGGATGGACATTATTTTCACATTTTTGCTGACTCTGTTGCCACTGTAATTGTTTTGTTTTGCTTTAGTCAACAATGCTAGGCTGATAGATTTGGGGTGTGTGTGTGTGTGTGTGTGTGTGTGTGTATATATATATATATATATATATATATTTTTATTTATTTATTTATTTTATTTTTTTTAATTTTGAGTGATTTAAATGTTTGAGAAGACATAGTGTATGTGAATTAATAGTTTTCTCCCCTTTCAACATTTGGTAGTTATTGCTCTATTATCTTTATGGCATGGATAGCCACTGGAAAATTTTGACATCAGTCTGATAATTATTCTTTGTAGGTAATGTATAATTTCAAATTGCTCCTTTGAGGATTTCTTTACTTAGTTTGAAAGTTCAACAATTAAGACTATATCTTGGTATCAACATATACTAGAATAATTTACCAAGCTATTTTGCATATTTAGCTTTTCATTTCAGGGGATGTTTTTATATCTATGAATATCATTTCTGTTATATGTTTATGACATTAGTAATATTTACGTTGGGACAGTGGTTTATGTCCTCCAAATCTGTTATCTTTTCTCCAGTTTTTCCAATTATTTTTCTATTTTGTCTGCAGTTATAGCAATTGTTACATTCCTTCACCTGAATATAATTCATTTTACTTCTCTTTTGAAAGACTGAATTTTACTTTGTTTTCCATATTATTTCCTTGCAAATTACATTGCATTGTTATTGTGAGAGTGAATATTCCTTATTCTCTTGGCTATTAATCTTAGATTTGCTTGTTTTCTCCTCCAATTTAGAGTCTAAAAATTAAGGATTTGTATTTTCCATTTTGTACTACTAAAATCAATGTGTATATGTATGCACACATGTGTGTGCATTGGACAGTTTAATTGGGTCATGTTGAATTTTGAGAAATATCCTGAGAAATGTCTTTTTTATGTTATAAGAAATATTATTTATAAGTATTTATTCTTCCTAATCTAGAGTATTTTTCCTGTAAGGATAGCAATAGCATGATTTGAACCCTTCCTACCAATTCATGTGTTTATATGTGGCCCTGGAAGATGGAAGATTAGTTATATCTCCCATGCTAAAGAAAAACTATTGTAGTAAGTTACTTCTGGATGGGATGGAAGGGATCATGTTAAATGAAATAAATCAGAAAGAAAAAGAGAAATATAGGATGGTTTCACTCATACGTGGAATATAATGAAATAAAATGAATGAATAGATAACCCCAGTAAAAATGCTCAGGACGCAAAATGAAGACTGCCAGAGAGATGGGACAGGGGTGTGATGGATAAAGGGGAAGGGTGGAGGTGGGGGACGCTGGAATTCTGGTGGAGGGTGCTGTGCGAAGTATAGATTGAGATACCAAGTCAATATCAAAAGATGAATAAAAATAAAATAAATTAAACAACAGTGTCCTCAATCCATCTGAAATATTCAGTATTCATCAGCATAACTTAGTTGGTATGCATAATATAATATTATTAAATATATTTAAGACACACACAAAAAAGAAAATTACCTTTGCTCTTAAGGTTTTTTTTTTTACTTTTGCCTAGCTGCCTAGACTCTTCTTTAAATATCATAAATTGTATATTATTATTGAGAAGTCTTAATATATTCTTTTTAATACAATTTCATTGAGGAACTTTGATTTAGATGTATAGGCTCACTATTTATCAAATACATGCAGATACACCATGCCCACCACCAAATTTCCAATAGTCTTCCAGCAGTGACTGTCCATTGAACTCCTACAACCCCCTTGTTCCCATCCCACACCCTTGTGTCCTCTGGTGACTCAGTTCTGTTAATGACCAAGGTTTGGTTTGGTTTTGCTCATTCATTTACTTTTCTTGATATTCCATGTAAGAGTGAGATCATTCAATATTTGTCTTTATCCTTCTGATTTATTTCAGTTGGCATAATCACCTTTAGTCCATGTTGTTGTAAATGATATAATTTCATCTTTTTAGGGCTGTGTAGTATTCCATTGTTATATATACATTATATGAGAAATATTAATATATTCTACACTACCTTTCCTAGTAAGGTGAGTAGAATTGAGTGAAACATCAGAGATTTAACATGTTACAACAGAATTTCATAACTACACCTTTCTGAAGTTTATGTCAAGAAGTTATTTGCATTCCATTTTTAATGATCTCTACAGAATTATGTTGCTACTCACTTTTGTTTTTGTTTATTCATTTTTAATCAGCAAAGAGGAGAAATATTGTTTAAGTAGCTCTCCAATGTTTGTTTCCTAAATCATACTATTATTATACTATGTCAGTACCATGTTTAATGTCATGTGGATCAAAAAATGATGCACTCACAGTCATGAATTATCCATTCATCTTTGTTAGTAAACATATTCATTGTTAATATATACAGTTGCTGCATTTGCTTATTTGTTTTGCCAAATCTTTGAAATATGGACATAATAGAAGACATATGAAACATTTATTTAGTGTTAGTTGTAAAAAGTGACAAAACTGTAAGTAAAACGAAGCAGTACGTAATGGAGATTGAACATAAGGAGACAACGAAAACTGGTCCCATTATCGAAAGCTGCATAGAAGGTGAGAGCGATTCCTGGATCTCAAAACGGGAAAGACTCTGGATGGACAAATGAGGAAGCAGAAAGTATCCAAAGTGATCACAATATTGATATGGATGCTACTCTAAAGAGCAGTAATTTCTTCTTCTTCTTATTTTTTTGCCATAAATGACAGATGGTGACAGAGTTGTGGCACTGGAATGTAACGTGATAAAAAGCAGTGTGCTTCATGATAAAAAAAAATTAGTCAAGGTTGGACAATACAGATTTAGCAGAGGCAGGCATAAAAGTAAGCAACTTGCTCCATGATCAAAAAACTAGATCATGAAATATTAACTATGAAACTAGACCATCAGTCTGATGACAAATATTAATCAGGATCGCAGATGCTGGGG
Organism: Solenodon paradoxus; assembly: GCA_004363575.1. Classification (NCBI taxonomy): domain Eukaryota; kingdom Metazoa; phylum Chordata; class Mammalia; order Eulipotyphla; family Solenodontidae; genus Solenodon; species Solenodon paradoxus. The sequence goes on from RJWH01000030.1 coordinate 1,352,499, forward strand.
ATACAGAAGTGACCTTTATGGCCCTCAGTCCGCTATCCTGGAATTCAGAATTTAGTAGAGATCATAAGTATTATTTAAAAAAAAAAAATCTCTTGTTTTAGGAATGCTAATAAGATGTTGTTAAATGAAAAATATATCTGGGAAATTATCCTAATCTGGGAGAAGCAGGGGAAAATGCCCTTTAAAATGACTTTGAAAATTCAGTGTTATAGACTGAAAATATGTGTCCTTCATCCCACATATTGAAACTCTAATCCCTAATGTGATAGCATTTGGAGAGGATTGAGGGTAATTAGGTCACAGGGTGGAATCCTCAGGAAAGACTTGTATCTTCATAAAAAAGACACCAGAAAGCTTGCTTTTTCTCTACTCTCTACAATATGAGGCTATAAGGCCACCCATAAGCTAGCAAGCAGAATTAATCTTGGACTTCCCAAACTCTAAAAGCATGAAAAATAACTATTTAGTGTCTGAGTCACCCAGTCTATGGTTATTTGTTATAGTAGCTCAAAGTGACAAAGACACCTAACCTTGAAGGCAGAGTAAGAGCTCGCTATGTAAAGGACAAGGGGAGGGAGTTTGGGGAATATTCCTAGCAAAACTAATAGACTATTATGTGAAGTTCCTCAGGTACTAGATAGAATTCATGATGAGTGTTCCGGAATGTTCAAGAATGTTGGACATACTCAAGATGTCCAAGAACCTTTGATGAACAAAATTAGCAAAAAGATTTAACTATAAGTGAGAAAAATAAAGCAGAATTATCTTGCTGAGCATGCCTTATAAAATTATAAAATGCATCATAAAGTTATCAAAAGAAAAAATTATATAAAAGGAATGTGTAAAATATCATCTAAGTCAGTTAAAATCAGTGATATATGACATGAGGTCAGAGTATGAAACCCAATTTGAAATTATAGAGAGGTAGAAAAGTACGTGATTCAGAAACAAATTCTAAGACATGTGCAATTATGTCAAGAAACAAGGCCAGTCAATAACCATAACAAGATCAGATTAGTATGGGAAAGGGCTATTTAGCTTAGGAACAGGAAGGGTGGAGGAAAAAAGTAAACATTTTAATCAAATCCAATACTTTGTTATTGATTTCTCCTTGCCAGACATACCTTGTAGAATACTTATAATGCTTTTGACATTGAGATATTTGGCCAAAGCTATTGGATTAGTCAAGGTAAAAGCTCAATTCCTGGTGTAATCGCTTGTATTTCATTTATATGTGATTTATTCTCTGCTCCACAAGAAGGCTCTTTTTATTGATAAAATAAATGAAATTGAAAATCCCAAAGGGAATTTGATGTCCACGCACACAAAACTGGTGTGCAAAATAAAAGAAGCAGCCAAGAAAAGATGCCACTTCAAGAAAATTGTGGGGATTTTTCTCCTTCTTCTTCTTTTTTTTTTTTTCTTTGTACTTGCAAAGTCAATACTAGTAAGATTTCCTATCTGGATAGTTGTTAACCAATTAGTTATACTTGAAGATTCATATTACCAAAAGTTATATATTCCTGCACTTCAAATATGGGTGTTGTTATTTTAATACAATATATTGTCATTTACGTCAATAAGACTATAACTGCTTGTAGTTGGAAATTTTTACACAATATAAAATCTACAAAACTTTTTAGAGTAAACGGAATAAGTTCATATTTTCTTCTTTGTTTCATCAACAACCATTAGGACAATTGTCAAAAATATCTTGACAAGGCTTAAAGTTATCTTATTTAAGTAAGGTTTTGGATCAGACTGAGCTATCACAGCTTCCAAAATGTTTTAAAATGATGTCCTTGATATAGCTGCAATAGGTCTTACTGAGTTTTGTGTCAAAGACATAAAATATATTTGGAAGACGGAATTTAGTTATAATAAAAAGAATTCAAATAATTCCTAATAAATACATATCAGACTATTTTTATTGTGTCAAAATAATGGATAGGGAAGAAATGTTAGCTACTGGTCTTGGTTTTTTCATATTTGGTTTTAATCTAAAGTTGGCATATAGTCTCAGGCCTGGAGAATGTTAGCACTCAAAGGATTTCATCATTTATCAGAATCCAGTTACTTTTGTTTAAAATCTAAGATACAGACCCAGAATAGTCCAATAAAAAGTTTCAATGTTAAATTGGCATAAGTCCAAGAACTAGGGTCAACTAGAATCCACTGCAACCACCCTTCTGAATTTCTCACTATGCTCTTCAAAAACTTCTAGTTGTCAAATGCAATAGACCTATTTAGCCCATATCATATTTCACACCTTGGTTTTGTTGACCTTGTCACTTAAGACTTCTCATGCATCTCTTCTCTTCTGACTACCTCAGATCCATTCTGTTCTGGCTCATCTCCTTCATGATCTCTAATCTTAACTCAGCTCTTCTGCTCACTTAGTGCATTCTGCTTACATTAGTCTCTCTGTTCCTATACAAATGCCCAAATGTAGGGCTCCCATAAAATGTATCACTCATGCTGGAATATTTTTGAGAATAAGAGGGGTGCTATTAAGAAATTTATAAAGATAAAAAAGGGATAATCTGGGTTTTTTTCTCGGCAAATCTACATGCATGATTATCTCATCTACATTAAATGAGAGCATGCAAAACGATTTTAGCTCTCCACCCATTCTTTTACCCAAGCCTTTGATCCAGAACTTTGCAGCCCCACCCTCTCTCACTCTGGGCTTTGCCCAATAACATGAGAAGGATGTATATTGTTGTGCCAGTTCACACTTAGCCCTAAAGAGAATATGAGTACATCTGTGAGTCCTCTTGTATAACTGGTCTTATTGATTCTTGCTCCTCGGTCTGTTTGGAAGAATGCATGGAGTCTAGCACGTGGGAAGAAAGTGAGAAGCACATAGTAGATGAGATAGGTGGAATATTTTGAAGGTATTCCAGTTGACTCCACAAGAAGTGGAGCTATTTAGCCAAACTGGCCTGCATATATCTATATGGAATCCAGCAGAGGTCAGAATATCTTTCCAGACAAGTCTAATTTTTGTTGATGATCTACCAAATTATGAGTTCACTAAATAATCCTCGTATGAAGCTGAAAAAATATTGAGGTGGATTATTATGAACATTATTGTGATAGTAGATAACTCATGTACTTGCTAAAATTTCTCTCCTAAGTTATAGTTTCAAATACTAAAAATGTTTACTGAATGTCTTACAGACATTTCAAACTCAATAAAACGAAGTTACAAAATTTTCTATAAGTGTACTCATTTGCCTATGTACTTTATCTCAAAAATCTAGCTTTTCAAGTTATAAACCTCCAACCATATTAAAATTTTCACTCTTTCCCAATTCCAACAGGAAATGAATTTTTTTGCTTCCATCTCTGGTACCTAAAGTCATTGTTTTCTTCTGTCACCACTCATTAGGTCTCACAATCATGACTGTAACATGAAAACCCCTAATTTCTCAATATACCCAATAAGTGTACCATGTTTATTTCCTATATATCCAGAATTGGAGAATTAAGAAAATGTCATCCAGTTTTCTCTAGGGTTAATTTTCTTCAAGGATTTAGATTGAAAAGGTTAGTGGGCCATGTTCATTTTTCATCAAACTATTGCAGTATTCTACCTAGTTTACATTCAGCCTCACTTACTTCTTTGTCCTCCATAAGCTATCATTATTTTAGTGTTTGCTATAGTTTATTTCTAAATCTGTGGGTGGAATATTGTTTAAGAAAAATGTCCTTTTCTGACAAAGATGGTAACAAAATTAAAACACTGATGTAGTTCATATAATACTAATAACTTCATATTGGTTGTGTGGCTACTATTGTATCATTCATGTTTTATAGCATCTATGATCACTCTATGATTGACTATCCTATTTGACTTAGATTTTTTGTTTGCTTATTTGTTTTTAAGATGCGTCTTTATATATTTACTTAATTATTTTGTTTTTTCACCCTGACCTGGTCTTAAACCTGGGTCCTTGACTTTTACGTGGTCCACACGTCAGTGTGTCAGACTCTTGAACCACAAGGGCACACCTCTGACACAGATTTTAAAGAGAGTTAAAAATGAGTGGAATAGCCATGCTCTCAGTTTTCCCACATGAATGTGAACCCACTGTACAGTTACATCAAAAGCACTGTAGACCTAGATGACAACTCCTGACCTGAGGGCTCAATGTTGTCTTTGAAGGTGTTACAAACGTCCAATTAGCAGGCTTTCATATATTCATATATACATATATATATATACATATATATATATATATATATATTGCCTTTCCCAGATGAGAACTGTGAACTTCAAATGATATTGTGCAGTAACAAAATTTTCTGAAAACTTTAGTAACAGGCCAAGATTTCCCATAATTTAATCAGGCCATCAATCAGCAAAGTTAGGTCATACAAGCTAATATTTCTTTACAGCTTAGATATAGTTGAATGGTTTTTGGTTTAACTAGAGGTAAAATGTTAGTTCCTCCTGAAATTGAACAGTTCCACGAGTCATTATTTTAACAGCATCTATTCGACCTGAGAAACTTCCTTCCTACAGAAATCGTCTTTGGACAAAATTTGCTTATAAGTTACACAAGAATGAAAATGACCTTAAAGGTCAATATTAATTATGTATTAAAATTAAATATAGGTCTGAGTAGGATTATGATAGGACTCAGGCTTCAAACTGCCTTCATGAAGACTTTGTAAGAATGACCAGAAAAAAATAAAAATAAGGAACAACATGCTCTAAGCTTAAAAATTAAAAAACGTCATCAAAATGCTCAATATTTCAAAGAATGTCAAAGAATGTCTTCTCAATACATTGCTTATCAAATTGGTTGGAGAAATGAACAAAAGTTGGTTTATAGCTTCTTTGCCTTAAAAGAGTAGCGGTATTAATAAGTATCAAAAAAAAGAGCCCCCAAACTCCACTAAGCCCTAGAAGCCCACTACTCAGAAGTAGGCCTTCCCTTTGGGCAAAGGACTAAGAGAGGAAGAAAGCTTATACTTTTCTGGAAAAGGCATCCACAAAAATTGGAAAGCCAGTATATTCAAAGTAGCTTCCAGTCGACTTACTTCTTTTTCATTTATTTTTACCCTTAAATTGTAAGATCTTTAAAATGATGCTACAAGTTAGAAGGGGGGGGGGGGAATTTAAAGAATCTGAGAAAGTCTCACTAAGAAAGAAAGAAAAAAATTAGAAATGAATGCTATTTCCAAAAGATTAACACATCTTAGGATGAAACAACTCAGCATCTATGAAGCTAGAAGAAGTAGTGAAGTAGGAAAAATCAGAGCTGAAGATAATGTGATGCAATATGGAATTGGGGGGATTGTGAGGATGTATTTCAGGGGGTGATACACTCCACTTGGAAAATCATTTGAATCTATAATTCCTTCATATGCTGATTATGGTTTGTTTGTTTGTTTTGTTTGTTTGTTTAGAGAGAGAGGAGGAGAAAGTACTTTATTCCATTTTCATTTCAGTTGTTCACATTGGCTGCTGTTTCCCCTCAGAAACAGGACTGAAATCCAGGAGCATGTGGTCTGGCATTCTTTTGGAGGAGATTGACCTAACCGCCACTCCACCAGGGTGCACCTATTTTCTCCAATTCTGCAGGCTGCTTTTCATACTTTTTTGAGAGTGTCCTTTGACACAAAGACACTTTTCATTTTGAAGATGTCCAGTTTGGAGGGGTTTATTTTTTTACTTCTGTTTTAAATGCCATACCTAATGCCATAAATGCCATACCTAAGAAGCTGTTATCTAACTGAATGTCACAAAATTTTGTTCTATGTTTTCATCTAACAGTTTCATAAGTTTAATTCTTAAGTGTAGGCCTTTGATCCATTCTGAATTATTTTTGTGGGTGAAGTGAGGTAGGCAAATTAATTCTTTAACATGTCGCTGTCCAGTAGTATCAGCACTATTTATTGAAAAAGATTATTCTTTTCCCCATTGAATTATCTTGCTATCTCTATCAAAATGCAATTGATCAGAAACACATGAGGTTTACTTTTCAACTCTCAATTTGATTCCACTAATCTATATACCTATCCTTACACCAGTACTGCACAGTCTTGATTACTGCAGTTTTATAGTAAACTTTGAGATCAGAAGTACTTCAGCTGGTATTTTTTTAACTACTGAAATTTACTTGCCATATAACATTATATTAGTTTCAGGTATACAACATGATGATTCAATATTTGTATATATTGCAAAACGATCACCAGACTAAGTCAGTTATCATCTGTTCCACACTTAGTTACAATTTTCTTCTACAGAAGTGTTTTGTGTGTGTTTTGGTTTTCTTGGGGTGAGGGGGATAAGATTATCTTTATTACTCTTGGAACCCTGAATTTTCATATGAGTTTATTTTATTTTATTTTTTATTATTATTGAAGGGATATTGCATTTTGACAATGACTTGCTTTGAAGTATACAGTGGTATTTTTACATTTACAAATAGCATAGTAGATTTACTAATATCCCCCTCTTTTTTTCTCCCTTCATTTTACGGTTAATTCCCTTCATCCCATTTCCCCCACCCCTCCCCTGTCACTTTGGTACCCTTTGATTTGCCTTTTTGTCTCTCATCTCTAAGAGTTCATAGTCGTTTGGAGAGTGCTCTCTCTCTCTCTCTCCCCCCTCCCCATTTTTAGTGTTGTTTAACATATGACATTTATTCACTTTCTCTTTACCTATCATATGAGTGCTATCATACGATGGCTGTCCTTCTTCTGACTTATCTCGCTAAGCATAATTCTCTCCAGGTCCATCCATGTTGTTGCAAATGGCAGGATCTTTCCCTTTTTGATGGCTGCAGACTATTCCATAGTGTATGTGTACCACATCTTTATCCACTCCTCTGTTGAAGGGCATTTAGGTAGTTTCCAGCTCTTAGCTATTGTGAATAATGTTGCAATGAAATGGGGGTATATATATATATATATATATATATATATATATATATATATCTTTATCTTTGGGTTAGCATTTTTGTGTCTTTGAGGTAAATGCCCAGTAGAGGAATAACTAGATCATATGGAATTTTGATTCTCGATTTCTTGAGGACTCTCCATACTGCTTTCCAGAATTGTTCCACTTTACATTCCCACCAACAGTGAATTAGAGTTCCCTTTTCTCCACATCCTTTCCATCAATTACTATTTCCATTTTTTTTGTTTGTTTGTTTTTGGATAGCAGCCATTCTTACCAGCATGAGGGGATATCTCATTGTTGTTTTGATTTGCATTTCTCTGATGACAAGAGATGTAGAGCATCTTTTCATGAACCTGTTGGCCATTTGTATCTTCCTTGGAGAGGTGTCTAGTAAAGTCATCAGCCCATTTTTTGATTGAATTGCTTGTATTTTTGCTGTCCAATTTCTTGAGTTCTTTGTACATCTTAGATATTAACCCTTTATCTGAGGTGTGACAGGCAAATTTTTTTTCCCATTCAGTTGGATGCCTTTTTGCTTTTATGCAAGTTTCTTTTGCTGAGTAGAAACTTTTTAGTTTAATATAATCCCACTTGTTCATTTTTGGATTATATTTACTTTGCAATGGGAGTTGAGTTGCCAAAGATATCTCTTGGTCTGTCTAATAAGGTTTTTGCCTCCATTCTCTTCTATGTGCTTGATGGTTTCTGGTTTTATGTCTAGGTCTTTAATCCATTTTGAGTTAATTTTTGTGTATAGTGTTAGGTAATGGTCTAGTTTCAACCTTTTGCATGTGATTGGCCAGTTCTCCAAGCACTGTTTATTAAAGAGGCTGTCCTTGCCCCATTGTAAGTTTTTGACTCCTTTGTCAAAAATTAGGTGTCCATATATATGTGGATTTATTTCTGGACTTTCAATTCTGTTCCATTCATCTGTCTTTCTGTTTTTATATCAGTACCATGCTCTTTTAATTATTATTGCTTTGTAGTAGAGTTTGAAGTCAGGTAAGTCCTCTACTGTATTTTTTCTCGAGGATTGTTTTTGTTATCCTGGGTTGTTTGTTGTTCCAGATAAATTTCTTATTTTGTATTCTATGTCTGTGAAGAATGTCTTTGGAATTTTGATGGGGATAGCATTGAATTTAAATATCGCCTTGGGCAGTATGATCATTTTGATTATGTTGATTCTTCCAAACCATGAGAATGGAATAACTTTCCAATTATTTGGGCCATCTTCTAGTTCTTTTAGCAGTGTCCTATAATTCTCATAGTATAATTTCATAGTATAATTCCTTCACTCCTTTGGTTAGATTTATTCCAAGGTATTTCCATTTTTTTTTTTTTTTGGTGTAATTATAAATGGCATTGTTTGCTTCAGTTCTCCTTTTGTATTTTCATTGTAGGCATACAGAAATGCAACAAAATTTTTAATATTAATTTTGTAGCTTGCCACTTTACTATATTTGCTTATTATTTCTAGCAGCTTTTTACTTGATTCTTTGGGGTTTTCTATGTATATTATCATATCATCTGCGAAAAGTAATAGTTTCACTTCTTTTCCTATTTGGATACATTTTATATCTTTTTCTTGTCTAATTGTATTGGTCAGGATCTCCAGCACTATACTGAATAGTAATGGTGAGAGTGGGCATCTTTGTCTTGTCCTTGAACTTAGGGAAAAGTTTTCAGTTTTTCTCCATTGAGTACAGTGTTGGCTGTGGGCTTGTCATAGATAGACTTAATTATATTTAATTACTTTCCTTCTATACCTATTTTTTGGAGGGTTTTTAACATAAAAGTGTATTGAGTCTTGTCAAATGCTATTTCTGCATCTATTGGGATGATCACGTAGTTTTTGTCCTTTTTATTGATATAGTGTATCACATTTATTGATTTGCAAATGTTGAACCATCCCTGCATCCCTGGAATAAATTCCACTTGATCATGGTGTATGTTTCTATGTGTTGTTGAATTAGATTTGCTAGCATTTTGTGGAGAATTTTTGCATCAGCATTCATTAAGGATATCCATCTATACTTTTCTTTTTTGGTGCAGTCTTTATCTGGTTTTAGAATCAGCATAACATTGACATCATAAAAAGTATTTGGAAGTTTTCCCACTTCTATTTTTTGGAACAGGAGGATTGGAATTAATTCTTCTTTGACCGCTTCGTAGAATTTGTTGGTGCAACCATCTGGTCCAGGGCTTTTGTTTTTGGAAACATTTTTGATAACTGTTTCAATTTCCTTGCTTGTGACTGATCTGTTCATGGTTTCTAGTTCTTCTCTGTTTAGTTTTAGGATATTGTACCTTTCAGGAAATGTGTCTGTTTCTTCTAGGTTATTCTGTTTGTTGCCATATGGTTATATGCAGTATTCACCTATACGTAGTATAAGAAATACATAGTATTTCTGTTTTATCTGTTGTAATTATTCCTTTTTCATTTTTGATTCTATTTATTTGTGTTTTCCCTCTCCTCTTTTTTGTGAGTCTGATTAGTGGCCTGTCTATTTTGTTTATTCTTTCAAAAAACCAACTTTTGGATTCACTGATGTTTTGTATAGTTTTCTGATCTGTATTTCATTGATTTCTGACCTAGTCTTCATTATTTATTTCCTTTTTGTTTTTTGGATTTAAGCTTCTGTTTTTCTGCTTTTCTAGTTCCTTTACGTGATGGCTTAGGATTTTTTATCCGTGGTTCTTCTTTTTTTCTGAGGTAGGGTTGTATCGCTATAAATTTCCCTCTTATTACTGCTTTTGCTGCATCATAGATTCTGATATGTCATTTCTTCATTTTCATTTGATTCCACATATTTTTTTAATTTCTTCCTTAATTTCCTCTTTTACCCATTGGTTGCTCAACAATATGTTGTTTAATCTCTACTCTTGCAGTTTTCCTCTCATTCTCCTTTGGGTGATCTCTAGTTTGATCCCATTGTGATCTAAAAAGATGTTAGATAAGATTTCAATTTCTGAAAATTTACTGAGACTTATTTTGTGTCTCAACATATGGTCTAGCCTTGAGAATGTTCCATGAGCACTTGAGGAGAATGTGTAGTCTATAGTTTCTGGGTAAAATACTCTATATGAGTCTATTAGGTCCAGCTGTTCTATTTCATCATTTAAAGATCTTGTTTCTTTGTTGATTCTCTGTCTGGATGATCTGTCTTTTACTGAAAAAGGAGAATTGAAGTCCCTTACTCTTATTGCATTGCTACTAATATCCTTATTTAGATCTGCTAATATTTGCTTGATATGTTTGGATTCTCCTTTACTGGGGGAATAAATATTATTAAGTGTTAAGTCTTTTTGTTGTATCAATCACTTTATCATTATATAAGGTCCATCTTTATCTTTTTAAAATTTTCTTTGGCTGAAAGACAACCTTATATGATATGAGTATAGCTGTTCCTTCTCTTTTGGATTTGACAATAGCTTTGAGTACCCTTTACCATCCCTCCACTCTAAGTTGTTGCTTGTCTTCAACCTGAGTTTCTTGTAGACAACATACAGTTTGGTTATGTTTCTTAATCTATTTAGCAACTCTGTGTCTTTTGATTGGTGAGTTCAATCCATTTACACTTAGAGTAATTATTGACATTTGAGAACTTGCTACTGTCATTTTGATTTTTGTGTTCTGGTTATGTTGATCTATTTTTATTTTGCTATATTTTTGTGAAGTTTTTCCCCTATGGACTAGGTATTAGGGTCTTTTTTAACATATTTTGTAGAGGAGGTCTCATCTTTGCAAATTCTCTTAATTTTTGTTTCTTGAGAAATACCTTAATTTCTCCCTCAAATTTGAAAGAGAGTTTTGCAGGATATAGCATTCTTAGCTAGCATTTTGGGTTTTGAGGTATTTTGAAGGCATCCCATTCTCTTCTAGCCTGTAGAGTTTCTCTTGAGAGGTCTGAGGTTAGTCTGATAGAAGTGCCTTTACATGTTATCTACTTGCTACCTGGCTTCCCTGGCTACCTTTATAATTCTTTGTCTTGGATTTTTGACAGTTTCGCAATATGTGTCTTGCTGCAGTTTTTTATAGGATTTATGTAATTGTGTGTTCTGTTTGCTTCACTGACCTATATGTTCATTACTTATTCCAGATATGGAAAGTTTTCGACCATTATTGCCTTGAAGATGTTCTCTGCTCCTCTCTTTTTCTCTTCACCTCTGGGATACGTAGTATTCTAATGTTGCCTTTCTTGATGGTGCCAGATAGTTTATGAGTGTTTCTTCTCCTTTGCTTTCTTTTCTTTTTTTTTTTTTTTTTTTTTTTTTTTTTTTTTTTTTTTTTTTTTTTTTTTTTTTTTTTTTTTTTTTTTTTTTTTTTTTTTTTTTTTTTTTTTTTTTTTTTTTTTTTTTTTTTTTTTTTTTTGCATTTAATTTCTCTTTCTTCTTTTCTTTGGCTTCTTTCTGCATTACTATCCTCTATACCACTAATCCTTTACTCTATTTGGGTTATTCTGGTTTCGTAGCTTTCTATATCATTCTTAGTTTCATGAATTTTCCTTTTAATTCTGTGTTCCTGTTAGTTTTTTTTTCTGTAGAGCTTCAATCTCCACCTGTTGGTGCTTAATTTTTTGTTTAAGCTCTTTGTTTTGTTTATCTGAATTTTCTTTTAATTTTCTGGATTCCTTTGATTGAAGACTTGAATCCTTTGTTAGAAAAAAAAAATTCTTCCTTATCTTCAAAGTTAATTTTTGATAGCTGTCATTTTGTCATGATTCCATTTCCTGAGGTTTCAGGGTATGTTGTGATTTATACCCCCCATGATTTGGGATCCAGTTGATCTGTTTGTTTGTTTTAATTTCTACCAGGGGGCACTCTATTTTGTTTTATTTTGTATTTTTGACCCTTACAGGCTTCCATAGTGAGTCTTACTGTGTCAGGGAGTGATGACAGCTGCTGGATCAGGGTGGGCGTGAGGTTGGGGGGTGTACTTATCATCTGTGAGCATGCAGTTTTGTTGCCTGATGGTGGGGGAGGTAGGCTTTTTTTGTTGGTAGAATTCTGCTCACTGGGACTATGGGACTTGAGTCTTCTGTCTGCCCTTATGTTCCTTGTCTTCACCAAACCATCAGGGTCAAGTCTTTTCCACGGGCTGTTATCCCAGGGTCATAGCTACTGGATCCCAATTCCCAGGGAGCCCAATTCCCCTGGTGTGTAGTGGAGGGTGTGCAGCTGTTCTGTCTGTCTATATTCACCATTGGGGCTTTTTCTAGTCAAGAGTTGCCAGCAGTGTTCAACACAGCCCCTCCCCTGCAAAGTTTGACTCAGGCTTGCGGCTCCCTGCTCTGTCTGAGTTCATGCCGCTAGAAGTTAAGGAGACTGCTGGTGCCCTTTCGGCAGGAGAAGGGTGAGGCAGCAAGGGAATCGCTGCTGCTTCTGGCCCCAGGCACGTGAAGATAAATTCCATGTACTTTTACTGCCACCAGGCTCCCCTTATTCTGTCAAGTTTGTTGACTCTCAGTTTATTATCTTATATATGTAGAAACTGAATATTTACAAACCTCGCAATAAGTGTGGTGCAATGGAATCTTAATATCTGTTAGAGTGAGATTGCATATAATGACAGCTTGAGAAAGTTAAATAAATTATTTCCATATGAGTCCAACTTGTGTTCTTTGAGAGTGTGTTCCAAGATTGGCTCAAGGTGGCAGACATAGTATGAAATAAGGAGCAGGAGAAAAACAAGGTAGTAGAGGCAGCTTCTCAACTCTCCAGAGAAATATAAAGAGCAATTCTAAGCCGGGTAATTTGGTTAAGTATTTACAGAAAAAAATAATCAGTAGTACAGATCTTTTCCAGGTAGCAATGGAAAATATAAATATAAAACAAGGGACTTGTAAGGGACTTGCAAAGGACTTGCAGGCACAAATGATTTATTTTATAAATTATCTTTCAGAAAGTAAAACATTAAGCATTCAGCTTTATCCATAGTTGAGAGAAGGGCAAGAAGATGAATTTGGGGATGTTGATAAAAAGAGATGACAGAATTTGAAAATTAAATATGTTTAAGTGATGATGGGAAGAGAGAGTAAAGATTAATCATAAAATTAATTATTCATATAACAAATAAAAAGACCTTGAGTTAGACACAAAGATAAAGCATTTTTATTCAAAATGAGAGAATCTGTATTTTTCAAAAATTATTGAATTAAGAACTACTATGGATCTATGTCTGAAGGGAATGTAATTATTACTAAAAGGTGAATTAGAACTCAAGAATAAGACAATATGCATACAAAACAACAGTGGCAAATTACACCACCAATTGATCAAATAATTGTTTAAATATCTAATATAAAAATAAATCTTGACAACAAACAAAGAAAAGTAAGTTTAATTCAAACCTACAGTTCATGTTGTACTGAGTGCAAAGAAAAATAGGCACATTTTTGCACTGAGAATAAAATAAATTGATTAAGTAGTGAAATGTTTCAAAAGAACCACAAATGAGAAGAATAAATTGTAAGGTAAAGGCTTTTAAGTGCACTAGGGTAAAAGACAGAAACATAAAAATTGACTGATTGGCAGAGAATGCTACATAAACATCTAGAAAAATTTAATATCAAACAATACCAACAGCAAAACATATTTATAAACAACAAAAATATTTATAAACAAACAAAAATATATAAAACTCAAAGATGTTTAAAAAGCAAATCTTGGAGATCTTTATGTATTACATAATATAAAATTATCATAGTAAATGAAGCATTCTTTAAGTAGAATTTTAAAATACAGAAATGTTAAATAGTCACATCCACTGTAGTTTTAAATGTTAATAACATATTCATTGTATATATTGAAGATTTGGGATTAATATTAAAGCTCAGAGTTAGTGAGATTATATATCTGCATATTTATGCATACATTTATATATTTGAATAGAAATGATGAACTTTTATAAGAAGTCTATATATTCGACCTATAAAATGTCATAAATGTCTTTCACACATCAACATGCTATCATCTGTATATCAATTATAATTGCTTTTAAAAATAGACTTGTTAAAATATAATTCATACACCATAAGAATCACTCATTTAAAAGGTAAATTCAATGGTTTTCAGCATATTTGCAAAGTTGTGCAACCATCATCACTACCTCATTTTTAACACTTTGATCACAATCTAAAGAAAATCCACATTCAATAGTAGACCCATTCTTTGCTCCTCCAAAATCTTGGAAACAATTTAACATAACGTTTTCAACATTCATTCAAATCACAGCATGTGTTAGAGATAACTCCATTTTGTTGTTGAAAAAAATAATCCATTGTCTATATATACCACAATTGACTTATCTTTTTATCAGTTATTAAATATGGATAATTTCTACCTTTTGGCTATCCTGTCTAAATGCTGCTATAAGCATATATATATATACATATGTATATATATATGTATATATATATATATATATACAGGGTTTTTTTAAGTTATCCTTTTAATTTTCTTGGGTGTAAAACTACAAGTGGACAATTTTGGGTCAAATGTTAACTATATTTAATATTTTGAGAAAGTGTTAAACTGCTTTTCCAAGGTAGTTACAATATTTTACAATCTATTTAAGTCCAATGAGACCCATTTCTGATTACTGATGTCTGGAACTATATGATAATAAATGTCATTTTAAGTCACTATTTGTGGTAATTTGTTACAGCAGCAATAAAAATTAATATGACCCAAAATGCATAAAGAAAAAGTCACTGAATTAATAAAAGACAGAGATTTTCCAAAATAACATTTGGGAATTTCATTATGACACTTTTCATAATAGACACAATAGAGAGAAGAGCAAAACAGAAATATAAGACAATACTATAAATCAATTATATCAAATCTATACCTAGAGGAAATCCCACTCAACAAAAGCAGAATACACATCTTGTCACATGTATGTTGAACAATATTCAAAATGTTACCAGAATAAAAATGCCTCAGCAAATTTGAAAGGATGAAATAATACAAAGTGTGTTTTCAAATATAAGGAAAGTATAGTAAAAAACAGTAACACAAGGAAATGTGGCAAGCTCACGTGGATTTAAACAGCAAATTCCATAATAGCCAGCTATCAAAAAAGAAATAAGAAAAAATATGATATGAATTTAAAAAATAAACATTCTGAAACTTGTAGAATGCCTCAATATCATTGTTTACAAATAAATGTACAGCTGTAAACAGCATATTAACAGAGAATAAAGATCTCAAGTGCTAAGCTAAGCTTCCATATTAATAAAGCAGAAAAAACATCAAACTAAATACTTGGGACAGCCTAGTGGAGTAGTGATTAGGTCTGCTACCTACAGTCAGGTGTAATTCATATGCGTCCCAAGGACCAGGGTTCATATCCCGGGCCTGGGGAAAGCTAAGATAAGCAACCAAACACAAATAAATAAAATGCTCTTCCTCCTCTTTATTTTTCCCTTTTTAGTTAATTGTCTTCATTCCTGCAAGTACCTATTCTTTAAAAAATATAAAACAATTTAAAATAAAAATAAATTTAAGTAAGCAGAAGGGAACAAATGATACCAAAGTAACAATAAATGAAATAGAGTATACATTGTGTGTACACACATATTTTACATAGAATAAAAACTGTTTCTTAGAAAAGATTAAAAAAATGACAAAATATTAGCTAAATTGATCAACAAAAAGAGAAAAAGGAAGCAGAACTCAAATTACTAAAATCAAGAATAAAAGAAGGAAAATCACTCTCAAACTTACATGATTAAAAGGACTGCAAGGGAAACTTATGTTGTTATGAACAACAACAATGAATACAGTAAAGTTGCAGCATCAAATTAGATTTAGGACAAATTAGATGAAAAGGACGAAAATCCTAAATGTGAAATTGTAATCAAAACCTTTTCACAAAGAAAAGCCCAGGACCAGATGGCTTCACCAATGAATTTTGGCAAATCTTGCAGGAAGAATTAATGCAAGCCTTTGCAAACACTCCGAAAAATACAAAATGAGGAAATCCACTCCAGCCTATTCTATGAGGCCAGTTTTGTTTTCATTCTTATGTCAGACAAGACACATCTTTAGAAAACTTCAGGCCTATATCTCTTGTGAATATACATGCAAACATTCTCAACAAGATCCTAACAAACCAAATGCAGTCACATGCTGAAAGGATTATATGTCATGACCAACTAGCATTTATTCCATAAATGCAAAGTTGGTTCAACATACCAAGAGCAATCAAGGTAAAACATTGATATAACATAAAACCATATTGTTATAAAAAAAGGATGGACATATACAATAATTTTATAGTTACAAAAAAGTATTTAATAAGATTCAATACCTTCCCATGATATAAACTCAACAATTAAGAATAGAAGGGAACTTCTACATCTGATAAAAAAAATCTACAAAAAACTCACAGCTAACAACATTAATATTTAAAGGCAGAAACTTTTTCTCACAAAGGTCAGCAATAAGACAAGGTCATTTCTCTATAGGTTTTAGCTGAACAATTAGATGATAAAAATATTTTTTAAGGTATCCATATTAGAGAAGGAAAGGGAAAACTATCTTCATTATCTTATACATTGAAAATTCTCAGAAAGCTATTAAAACATTAAAATTGATAAATGGCACTTTAGATTACAAGATTAATATGTAAAAATCAACTGTATTTGTAATCAAATTAAGAAAGTAATTTCATTTACAACAGTATCAAAGTAAAAATACTTAGGAATCAATTGAGCAATAGGAATGAAAGATGTGGATTTGTTTTCTTTGCGTGACTGTAATCAATTACAACAAATTTAGTAGCATAAAATAACATCAATGTATTATGTGTTTAATTTGAGAGGGTAAGACTAAAAATTTCAATAGAGTGAATTCAGGCTATCAGAAGACCTGCTTCCTTCTGGTGTCTCATGGGAGAATCCCTTTCTCACCTCACAGGGGATCGTATCACTCTAACCTTGACTCTTCTGACTTCCGCTTTCACATGTCAGCGATTCATGTGACTAGAGAGAGCCAACCTGGATAACCAGGGATAATCTTCTTACTTCCATGTCAGCTAACGGGAAATCTTAATCCCACCTGCAATTTTAATTCTACCTTGCTAAACACATATCAAAATTACAGTTTCTGTAAAACATCCTGCTTCTTTTTATATTTTCCACTGAAATAATTCAATTAATTCAATCATGTCTATAATCTTTGTTGGAAGTGACCATTAAAAGTCTGCTTCTTGAGTTTAGTGACTAATACATGATTGAACATGCAATTATTAAATGCCTCAAACCAATAGGTCTTTCCTAGTCATGTACACATTATCTTCAAATGCCTGTGTTCTCCGATAGTCCTAGGACCAGCACAGTGTTTTAAAGTCCCCTATGGATATTATATTATCCAGTTTCTGTTTAAGAATTTTGTTCAATCTATTGCTTTCCTACTGGTCATTGTTGCCTCAGGCAGCTGCAATATTATACAGGTACTGGTAATTATTTGCTATGAATTTCCTAAAAATAGTCCTTACAGAGTAAGCCCTGACACAGATCAAATAAAAACAAGTCCTACAAAAGGAAATTTTCAGAGATTTCCAGAGCTCATATAGTGACGTTCTCTGAGAATGGAGCTTTGGTTTGGTGATCTCCTAACTTATTCTGTCCCTCTACTTCCTGGCACTGGTTCTCACAACTGCCATGACTGTGAAGGTTTTCAAGACTATTGTTGAGTTGGGGACAGTGGGATGGGACTGGAGAAAGCTAAAACACGAGCATAGTCATGATTCTTATTCACATTCAGTAATTTTTCTTGAATAAATGTTCCATAAATTGGAGCTGACCTTCTATTATATTTTAGAGTTCTGAAAAAGTTTGCTAATTTTGCCAATGTTCTCTCTGCTGGTATATTATGCTTATAATGTATATATATTTATAATATATCAGCAATATTTCTTTCTTTTTTTCACAATGCTACTGAAATTAAATCTCTGTCTATATTTCACACCACACCCACCACCAGCGTTCCAGTGTCTTTTACCACCTTTTCCCCTTTACTCCCCACAACCTGCACCACAGTCCTGTGTCCTGAACCTGGCTATTTGCGGGGGTGGGGGATTTGAGTGTTGTTTTGTTTCATTACATTATATTCCACACATGAGTGAAACCATCCTGGATTTCTCTTTTTCTTTCTGACATTTCACTTAACATGACAGGGCAATAGATTTTTTAAATTCTTTATTCTGCCATTCTGGAAGCATTTCTCCTTGTGATTATATTAATAACTGAAATTTATTCTCATAATATTAGAGAAAATTTTGTATTTTGGGACTTTTCTGTCAAATGAAGAACTAATTTTAGGTTTGGGTTTCCTTTGGTAGAATGATCTTAATAGCAATGATGGGTAACAATGTGAATATTCACTCTGTGTATGTTTGTCAATATATTCCTATAATTACACAAAATCAACAAGGATGTGAGAGAAAGCACTGTATTCTGAGTCTTGCATCCTCAGTTCTATTCATTTTAATTAAATAAATATTTGTTAGTCCCTATGTTTCAGTTGGTCTGTGTGTCCCAGGAATACAAAGATGATTAATATACGTATCTTGCCCTTAATGAGTTTATTGTATTCCTCAGGTTTTCCTTCTTGTTAGAAACAGAGTGACAGGTAAAAAGACCTAGAGACAATACTGGTTTCAGAGCAAACCAGACATGAATTAGAATCTGCTGCTTCTCACCAACAATGCTGCTCTTACCAAATGCTTATCTGAGGCCATGACAGCTAAACGCTTTCCTAGATTTACTCATGTGACATCTATGAAAACCATATAGAAGTAGGTTATCCCATTTTCAAATGAGAATTAAAGTTCTCAGACATTATATAAAATAATAGAGCATTGGTAATTTGTTATATCTGCACACGAAAACGAGTCTAATTTTATAAGGCACATCCTATGTAGGACCATAACCTGCTTCTTGCCTGGGGTGAGACTTTGGGAAGAATCTCCAAATGTTCCTTGATTTGTGAAACTGTGGAAAATGATTCTCTCTTAGCACTTTCCACTATAATGATCATAGAGTATTTTTAGAATGAGACAAAACAGAAATACTAAAAGAAGCAATCCCTTCACATGAAGGAGAACAGAACAACAGAAGCATAACATACACTCCCTTCAAAGAATATAAAGTTGAATATTATTATTTAACAGGTGTAACTCAAAATCAATTTGGTTAAAACTGACTGAGGTTTTCAGATTATGAAAGTATTTACTTCTGAAGCTCATGAAGGTGCAGACATGGCAATCACAGGGAGATGATACATCAGTTTCTTCATTATGCTTTGAAATGGAAACTCTTAACTTTATGCTTATAGCAAATACTTGTTCATTTTTCTAAATAACTAAATGATAAACTTGTCAAGAAACTTTCACACTATAGTTCCAGGCACTACATAAATACATAAGTAGGTAGCCTGGACAGGGAAGAGAGAGCATGAGGGATTGCAGTGAGACCCTCCTTTTTTTCCACAATCCATAAATCAGCTTACACGGGTAGAAGTTAGGTTTCACAGGATGCTGTCAACTCTATTTCTACCTTAGGCAGTGAACGCAGAATAAAATGCAGCACTGTGAAATTGTTTAAACCACGAATCCTAACTGCTTTCATTTTATAGAGCTATCTGGGAAGATGCATGCTGTTTCCCATAACAAGCTATAGTCACACACAAGAAAACACAACCCTAAACAATGGAACTGCACTTTGTACATTCAAATCTGTGCTGCTGCCATTGAACAGTTCCCTGGTGGAAGTTAAAAATACATACTACAATATTAAGGTACTATAGCATGTATTTTATTGATTCGTTAATATTAACTAGAGAATGATATGCAAATCTGTGTTACGGTTTCTCAAACCAGGCTAAGTGGACCAATAATAAAGCATGCCCGTGGATAGATGTAGATCCCTCAACAATTACTTCAAAAAGTAATGTTTGGTGATTCTGGCAATTTTTTTTCTTCTAACACAATATGCACTTGTAAATAGGCAACAAGCAGTACTTTTTCTCTCTTCTGTAAAAAGAACATTGAGTTTATTGGCAATTTTTTTTTAAAGGAACATTTACATTTTTAAGAAGTAAGAACAGATAGCTACATTAATCATATTTTTCCTTTTGAAAGCACTTTCATGTGTAACTTCTTAAGAACTTGAGCCATGATCTTACCCACTGCGATTTTATGATTTAATAGTATTCTTCTAATGGAGGTTGGTATAACCCAGATATCACAGTTTTCTCTCCCACTTTCACGTGTCCCTTCTACATCTTAGTCAGCTTTATTATGACTTTATTTTGGGGAATTTTTTATCTGTTAGTTTATCCCAATCATTGTTCATAAATTTCCTCTTTGTGGTGCTCCCGGCATCTTCCTTCTCTTTGTGTCATTTGGATTTTGTTTTGGGTAGATTTATATTTTGGCGTGATTTTCTTCTGTACTTTGTATGTAGTACTTCTTTTTTTCTTCTGACTTCTTCCCAGGCAGTGGTTGCAATGCTGCCCCTGCAGAGTCCTGAGAAGAGCTGCAGGCTGTTGAATGTTTGGGGTTGGTAATGTAGCATAAACCGAGACCTCTCTCCCTCATTCACGTGGTCCCTGGGGCTGCTACCAGGGACTTCCCAGGCAGAGATGCTGAGGTTGGGTGGCAGTGTAGCTGGGGCTCTCCCTGGATCCCTGGGTGCCTGTGCAGCACTGGCGGCCCGCTTAGCTGTGGGTGGGATGGGTGGGGTGGCGTTATGCTACTTGGTCCAATCTCGCCTTCATGCACCGGGTCTCCAGGTTTGGGCTGGAGCATTGCAGGACCGCCTGTCCTGAGGTCCGATGGTGCTGGCGGGCACACCACGCTGTGTCTGGGTGCATGGCACAGCAGGGCAGTTTTCCACTGGTCCCTGAGGCTGGGCAAACTCTCTATTTTGCCTATGTTTCCAAGCGAGTTTTTCTAAAGTTGTGTGTTCTCTAAAAACTTCTTGCCTTTCAGCAATGAGTTGATAAATGTTTAAAAATAAACAATTCATTCCTTATCTGCTTATATTTTCCAGTCTTATATTTATAATACTGTATGTGTAGGCTGCATATACAGCAGGATGTGTTTTGCCCGCAGTAGAAACATTAACTAATTTTTATTGCAAGTAGTTAGATATATGATTTTTATTGAAAATAAAATTATTTTGCTGGAAATAATAACTATTAGCATTGAATAAAGGAAAATGTAGCTAACATTTGTTGAGAATAGACACGGAGTAAAGAAATAGTCTTCTATAGATAGGTGAGAGCTTGGACAGACAGGTCTTTCTCTTGTTCTGGTTTTAGATATTAGCTACATTTTTCCCCTTTTGGTTTAGGGTCCCCGATTTGCCCTACATCTTTAAGCACCCTTTTCTCAACGACCCACCTAACTCTATTTGCATACATATTCTATATTCACCTTCCAGATCTTCTTAGCTCCCAGGAGTTCCAAAATCATTTGCCTTAGAATTTCAACACACAGAATGAACAATACTTGTAAACTTATGTGTCTTAAGTATAGATGCTAGATTTTTATTCAACCGTTTGAAATCAACTATAAATAATCTATTCATTACATGTTGCCTTCCTCATAGGTTGCCTAAGTATTACATGATTTTTAAATATTAATCTTCCCTGGTCATTGTGTATTGTCTTTCTTATACAACAGAATTACACTCCTTTCATAGCCTCTTTTAAAGCTTTCATCCATAATCATGAAATGAACCTGTAACTGTGGTGGGAATACATCTGTTCAGTTTAGAATTATGTTTTTGATGTATTTGCAAAACCAGTAAAATATTCCTTTATATTTTTCTTACTCTCAGAAAATTCAGTGAACTGAAACATTACCTGATTCCTTTTATTAAATGTCTGTAAACTAAGTCAAGATGGGAACATGAAGCAGAACTCAGTTTTTTCCACTGTAATTTATATGTTCTGGGTTTCTGTTCCACCATGATTCATTATTGTTAATATTTATCCTTATAGAAATGTATCATTTTATTAAAATTGCATCTGGTATATGACTTTAACGCCTACCAAATTCCAAACGTTCACATTCTATTTTCTCACTATTAGTTCTCCAGCAGTTTTTTAGGGTATCTACATATTTTATTGTAGTTTCCTATTTTATTTTCTTTTGCAAAAATATTTTTCATTAATATATAGCATATGTGCTTACTATTTGTATTCTAATTTATTAATTTCTATTTTCATTGTATTCCTCTGATTTCAATATTTTATTGACAAGTTAGTTGTACCTTCAAATTTTAATTCATAATTCATTTAATTTCATTTTTAAAAATATTGAAACTATGAATTTAACTGAAAATAGCTTTGTTATAATTTATAAGTTTGAATACTATTGTGACTGTAACTGCTTACCAGATACATAATGAAAGTTTATAATTCCTCTTTAAGACAATATTCATTTATTTTTAAATTATTGATTTATTTTACTTTATTGATTTTTTACCATTTTCTTTTATTATTGAATATTTCTCACAACTTAGGGTCTATAAAATTGCTCTTATGAATAATTCAAATGCTAAATATTGGTGCAAGAATTATATACTTAAAAAATCTAACAATGAATGGTCTCAAAGAATATATATTTTGTCTTCATAAAGTACAAAATTCAAAATAGGCTAATAAATGCACTTACTGATTTATTAATTCTTCTAATTACGTGGATGACTATGAGTTTGTTAACTCTCCTTTTTGTATATTTTGTTTTATATTTCAATATCATATTATCTGAACCCTCCAGTTATAGTCATCCTCAGTAAATTTTTTTAGCTGTCAATCCTCATTTGCCTAATGTTAATATTGTTATGTCTGTTATATGTATAACTTACACATCAGAGATGGCTGATATGGCAGGGGAAACAGCACAGCGAAGACTGATTTGGGTCGCCAATTACCAAAGTCATATCAAGTAGAATTAACTTCAAAAAAATAAAGTGTAATGTTAGTTTGGCAGAAGATATAGCAGGTCCAATATCAGAGCAATCGGCAGCACACCCATGTGTAAGTTACATGAATCATTCAGCTAGAATAAATCTCAATAAAATACAATAAAGAAAATATATGAATGGGTCTCTTCCAAAGGAGCAAAATCAGGCTGGTCAAAAAGATAAGTCTCTACAAAAGGCTATGATACCCTTATTCAACTAAAGATCCAATGACAGATTACAGTATCATATTTGAGTGAAACTTATTTTCTTTTTGATATTTTAATTATAAATTATATATGAGTGTGCATATATATATGAAAAATATAGTGTCTAACAATAAAGTAATTTTTACTGATAAAATTACCTAAGCCAAAATAAAATTCAGAAGTCACAAAGAAATCTCAGAAAGCATAAATTTCAACTTTCAAGACATAAACATATATTATATATATAGTATATGTAATGTGTGGTCTTCAGATTTATTTTCATAATTAAGCATTATAAAATTTTTGAGTTCTAAAATATAAACTCAAAATGTATTTCTATTCCAAACAAAAGAGAGATTTTATTGTTCCAAAAGGTCACTGGTTATTTTTATTAATTCTACAAAAAGAACACTAGCTATCAAATATCTCTTAGCACTTAGGATTAAATGTACTGTCCCATGATCTTTTTATCCTATGTTCTAAAAAAAAAAGGCAAACAGTACAGCAATATTTTACCACAATTATGCCTAAGAAAATACTAAATTTAAATTTATATTGTGGGTAAATAATGATGTATTACGCCTGATTTTAATTTCAGTAATTGAGTGGGAAAACAGGAAGCTCTATTAAAAGCACCATGTGCTAGTCCAGCACTAATGAACAAAAATCTCAAGTCACTGGCTGTAATGGTAACAGGGGATTTATAAAATTCTTATTAGTATGACCAACTGCTGTATAAAGGTAGGTTAGATGTCTAATTATGTTGCCTCTCTTTTTGAAATGGACTTATGTCCTCAGAGGTGAGAGGGTGGTATGACTCTTATTATCTATATACCACATGTGGAATGCACTTCATGTTCAAAAGTTAAGTTCAAACATCCAGTACGAACATTATACCTCAAGAAAAATTTCAAAAATTAAAATACAAAATAGCTTATTCTTCACATGAACTTACAAATTTTTGAGCAATTTAGTTCATTTTTAGTCAATCTAATTTCATTGACTGTGTCATCAGAATAATGCAAAAGATGAAAACACGGAGTTTAGTGAAAATATGAAAATAATGCAATAAATAACCTTCCATAGAACAAAATTTCCCAATGGAGTGGTTTAGAAATTGCATAAGAATGATGAGTCCCCAAGAGTAATTAGATTAGAAAGGTTAGGAAAAGCCAGATCCAAGAGTGTTTACAGATGTTAAGTGTACAGTTAAAAAAACAAAGAGGAGATAATGGGGTTTGGGGATAGGAACTGACCACAAGCAAATGTAGGCAGAGCTTTCTGTTTTCTAGAAGTAGCAAAATGGTGTGTCTAATAATGTCCTTCCTTCTCTTAGTTACAGTAGATTTTGAAAACTATTGGGCTTAATGCTTTCAGTCCTGCCATGTTCTCTAATATCCTGAGTGTCACTGAGTTTTAAAGAAATTGATCAACATCTCCTGATCCTATATAGTAGATAACCAAATTATAAAAGAAAACCTGAAAGATTAACTGAGGTAAAGTAAACACTGGCATGCATTATTGACTAGAAATCTGTATGTCTTCTCAGAGCTTGTGAGTACAAGGAGCATTAATAATGACTGTCATGGGGAGCTTATTACTCTTGCTAGATGCACCAGCATGTGGACAAAGTTTTACCAAATATCAAATGCAATCAATCTAAAGTCAAAGACCTATATCTACACATTTGGATATCTAGCTGGGGGTTGGTGGTGTGAAGGGTCTTAGAGAGAAAACTGTTATCGAAGTCGGCAAAGTATAAAGTTTGATTTATACACAGATAATTCTTAGAGACCTATTGTACAGCATAGAGCTTAGAGTTAACCATGCCATTTAATGTTCTTTAAAATGTTCTAATAGAGTAATCTTACAAACAATAAAATAGGCAGAAGGAAACTTTTGGAAATGATAGATATGCTTTTGATACAGACCGCCTTGGTCCAATGGTATATATTTATCTCCACACTCATCAAGTTTATATACTAGCTTTAGAGATTTTTGTATGTTAATTGTCCTTCAGAAAAGGAAGGGTTAGGGTTAGGGTTAGGGTTAGGGTTAGGGTTAGGGTTAAAACAACCAGAATGAAAGTAGAGTGAGGAAACAGAACACACGGGTGTACTTTCTGGAGTAATTAGACTGGGTCAGGGAATGGTATGCACTGACCTGGGATGGAAGCAACAGTCTGAAAGCCAGTCGGTGTGGCCACGTCCCGTGAGAATCACTTTGCCTTTGGAGAGCTCCACCGCTTTCCAGATGCGGTCCTCCCCACAGGAGACCAGGACATCCTTGCAGGGGTGCATGGCGATGCTGCACAGAGAAAGAGAGAACTCTGAGTCATGGGGAGATTGCTGTGAATGGTATCACACTATGCTCAAATGAAATGACACTGATACTCCTATTTCAGTAGGGCAGGCTGGTTCACAGAGAAGTGGCCTAGATGTCAGAGGTATCAGATTCTATGTCCTGGCTATAGCTCTAATGTTAAATAACTTTCTGATCATCACCATCAATCTAATTAACTTCTCTGAAGCTCAGATACCTCGTTTACACAACAAGATGGTTCTCTTAGATGATTGCTCATGTCTGATTTTAGTTTGAAAACAACAATTCTGCTTTTTTTTTCCTTTTTCTTCAGGTAGCAGAAGTCATGCTAATGATAATCTGTTGTTAGAATATTTGAACCATGAGCCATACTTATTATAGAAAACAAAAAAAAAGTATTTTTCAGAATACAGTATATCTTAAATCAAGCATTATCCAGGAAAAGATCATGAATCATAAGCACATTATCATAGTTCTATAATAAATGCTACAAATGAATCATTAACTCTGCAGCCCTATATCTACATAAAGTGAAAGAGCTCAAATTCTGTGCTCATATGCCACTTAAATTGGCTTTAGTCAATGCACAGCACACAAATTACAGTAATGAATTCAGGGTGGATAAGGCAATTCCCACTCTATAAAGGCACAGAGGGAAATGAGAAAGAAGTATAAAATTAATGATAATCACATTAAGCAGTATTATTTGAACTGGGCTATGATCATTGTGGTTATTTAAATATTGGAGCTAAATCATTCTAAAATCAAGAGTCTACAAGGTTAACATCTGATTTTTATCTATGGCAGTATTTTAATCTTATTTATATAGAATTTCATCTAAACCTCACAATGTAATGGGAACAAAGGTACTCATTGTTAACCACACATTAAAATACCAGTCTAGACATTAGTAACACATTTTTCAGTATCAATATAGGCATACCAGATCAAAAACTTTCTGCATTTATTTGGCTATCTAGTGAAATAAAAAATAATGTCTTAAAACATTAAAAATTATACATTCATTTCTTCTACAACCCATTCTATAAACAGCCTTGCTCTCTTCTTCTGTGGTGCAGACTTTAGGAAACTTATTTCCCAAAGAATTCCTGGTCCAGTTCATACCTACAAGGGTAATTCTAGGGCTTACATTAGAGCAACACTTTTCTCATTATGGATTCCTTCCATTAATACTGTTAACCCCCACAAATTTGAACTGAAAAATATGACCTTGCATTAGACTTGAGCCATTTTGGAAATTTATGGGAGTCAATCAGCACTGGAAATATTCAACTTACAAACATATAACCAGTATGAACAGGGGCTTCTTTCTAGTGAAAGAGTGTTTCTTTTTTCTTAAGCACTTTGCTACTCAAAATAAATACAGTAGAAGGGAAATTATTCATTTTGCTATTCATCATAATGTTAGTTTGTGACTTTCAGAAGGCCAATTCAGGAAAGGAATTTATTACAGCTCAAACTGGGTAGAGGATACATTTATAGAACTTAATTAGAAGAAAAATATGATGAGAGGTAAAAAATGTCAGACTGAAATGAATTCTATATTCAAATACACATAAGAAGGCAAACCAAATCCTGGAAGTTACTGAGTATGATGTATGTTGGCTCACAGCTTTCCTGGCAGACACATGCACACTTGACTAGATGATAAATTACCCTCTTTAAGTGAAGATAACTAAAATCATTGATGTCTTTACAAACTTTGAAAGATAAGTTTCCAAAATGACTTTTGCGAGGGGAGCTATTTGTAGAAGCTAAAGAAAGAAATAAAAACACAAACCCATTTGGTAGCTAATCAGATAAGCAGATATTTTTTTCTAGAACTTATTCATTCCTTGCACTTTGGATCCTCCATATCACTTGTAACTTCTAATGCTATTTCATATGGACTGAACATACTAATCACACTCTTTCTTTACTCATATATCCCTTTTCTAACATCAACTTTATGTATATATATGTCATCCATAAATGACTTCTTATAAATTACTGTGGTCAAATATCAGTCAAATATTGATGTTCATATGATTTAAAAAATATAATTGATTTCATCCATGAAACAGTCTTTAAGAGGACAGATAGATTTCTGGAATATAAAAAGGGAATTTATTATGGTCTTAACAATCAATAAATACCAACTATTGGATTCATCACTAAGTAAGTATATCTGCAAACACTGGGTTATAGTGATAAGGATTCTGAGTCAGGTATGGCAAACCCCAACTCAGATCACTCCCCATGGAAGAGGCTCAAGGTGGGAATCATAGGTTAAGGCCCACAGGTAGATTTATTTCCCCAGACACAAAAATTCCATGTTATTATCAACTCTATTATATGACACCAGTATCTGAACTCCTCTTCCTTATTCTTCCTGTCGCTGCCTCTATCGTTATCATGCAATAGTAATGATATCCAACATTGTTTGAAAATGCAATGTCTGCCAGAACTTGTACTAAATGCTTATTTCTCACAAGTGAAAGGAAAGCTCATAAGGTCAGGAATTTATGTCTGTTTTATTTTCTGTATAGTTGCTATGTATTCAACTTCAACAGTAGTTGGCATATAGAAGTTATTCAATAGATACTTTCAAGTATGTGAGTGACTAGCCTCGGACCGATTAGTTTTGTTATGTTATGATTAAGAAAATAAAGACTGAGATATTACATACATTTCTAAGTTCACATTTTAAATTGATTAAATAGATGGAGGCTGACCTTGAATTCAGTATGGTATGACTTTGATGCTAATGATTTTAGTTACTTCTACCTAGTCTCAATCTTTCACCATTTGTTCTTAATGCATGTATACTATAAACATCAATAACCCCTATTACAGAGATTGGAAATAATTATTACCTTTTTCCCAGTATATGTGTTGAGTCAATTTGTCATTATTAAACTTGGAGTTAAATAATTCATCTAAGAATTTTCAGTGTCTATTTTAGAGCTGGGTTCCAGCTGAAAAAATTGTCTTAAAGGCATTAAGAGGACCCAGTCCTTTACAGTTAAAATGCTTTGCTGCTGTAGGAAGAACCAGCCAAACAGATACCCTCCTACAGTAGTCCTGTCTATATCAGGTTTCTGTGCCAAAGTCCTACATGTTACGTTTTCATTTGTTCTTTGTGCTAATATTATGAGCATTATAGTCACCTATTTTCATAGAAAACTCTATAAAGAAACAATATAGAAGGATATTTAATAAGTGTTAACTCTATATTTTCAGTTCATTGTGAATGTCCCCAGTATAATCAAGCCTCGACTTTTATCAGTTTGCTTTTCAGTCTTTCGAAGAACTGAAGAGAAAAGTCTTTATAAAATTCAATTCTTGATATTAAAATTGTATCTGTTGACTCATTTAATGATCATAATACCCCTACAAGTTAGATCTACTATTATTCCCATTTTTCAGATGGTGGAACTAGGGCACACAGAGCTTAAACCATCTGTTGAAGGTCACAAAGCCAGGACATGAATTTGAGTGACTCTCCAAAGTTCGTATCTCCCAATAGGTGAGCTCAGACCATCACTTGCCTTTTCCTAGTTTAGAAGACAACAGGAACTGGAGTCAAACTGAATGTTTTCTTTTTTTCTGCCTAGATTCATTGTGATATAGCCTAAAGTTTCTAAAAATCTCATCTTTTGTCTTCTCTTTCTCCCTCATTTTCTGATCTCAGATTATAGCTAATGTAGCTAAGTCAATTTTCTGTAAGCAATGCTAAGTTCTGCTTAGGTTCAGAGTGTTGGGGGAATGATCCAAACATAGTTGAGAAAAACAGTACTTTTATGATAAAAAGCAGAGGTTGGCAAATGCCTTTCTGTAAAGGGCCAAGTAGTGAGCACTTTAGGATAATAAACCATATGTTCTCTGTTGTACCCACTCAACTCTGCCACTGCAGCATGAACACAACAATAGACAAAGTAAGTGAATAAGCAGAGCTGTGTTCCAATAAAACTTGATTTGGCTTTCTGGTCAGAGTTTCTCCACCCCAGTTCTAAAACACTTGTATTGCATGGAGTTGTCCAGGGTTTAAGACTTTCGGCTCCAGAATAAGATGTGAGTTCGAACTCTTGTATATATTTACTTGCTAGGCATTCTTAGATTACTCACTTCACTTGACTTTGCCTCAAATTCCAAAATGAAAATATTGCTTCCAGAGGTTTGCTTTGTAATTAAATGAATTAATACATGTAGAGGACTTAGAACAGTGTTAGATACATAGTGAAAACTCAGTGACCATTATCTCAGTGCAGTGAGAAAGAAGTCTTTGAGGTCAGTCTACCTAGATATGAATATTGGCTTATAACTTACTAGGTGATTATATTGTATGATTTCAGTCTAAGTTTACTTATTTGTGAAAAGGGGGAAATAATAAAACTGATTCAGAAGACTACTGTGTGTTGTGAGGTCAAAAAAGTTGACACATGTAACTGGTTGGAACAATATCTGAACATGATCAGCTCTCTACAAATGTAGCCATTATTATTTTCCAACACTGTACCCTGACCCTTCATACAGTTAACTTCTGTAATTCATACATGCCTCTTTTATTTATCATGGTAGTAATTTTAGCATTTAAAGAGAAATGCTATTTCCAAGTGGATTTCACAGTCACAGGACACTCCTGGGCTTTCTTTGATGTCAAATGATCTGACAAAAATGTAACCTCCTTATATAATATTTTCACAAATGAATAAGGATGTTTTGTGGTTGTTCTTTTCATTACTTGGTTTACAGGAATGCCCCGAGGCAGTAGACAGTATGTACATACTGATGCTTCTCCCTGTCTTCATACATACAGTTGGCACAAAATGGCTGTTGCCATGGGGGAAAGTCTCTGCTAGGCCCTGAGAGGACATGATAAAGCAGAGAACATAGTTCTCCTCAAACTATGGCCATACACAGGCTTCCTTCTTAAAACCATGACATGCCTTTCATTCTCAAACATGTCTTCCTGGAGTTCTAATTAATAAGACTAATGAACTCTTACTAAATATCTTCCTGGCACCTGCCCTAAGTGCCACGAAGTCATTGTACTTTAAACTTTGAATATAAGCTTCCTGCTTGCCCTTAACTTACTATTAATTATAATTACAAGATTCAAAGACAAAGGCCCTGTCACCTCATTCCCGAGTTAATAAGCTTGCGACTTACGGTGGAAATAGAACAGGAAAACATCTTAAGGATTCAAAAAAAGAAAATGTGGGTGAATGCTAGTCCTGCTTCTTAATCAAGGCCTGTCCTAATGAAGTATCTATAAAATGTTTTGTTAAACAGTATACTCCTAAGCATGTTACATAAAATATTATGTTCTAGCAGAGATTTTCTTCCTTTTGTAATAAGACACATTCCTTATAAAAGACCAACATGATATGTACTTCAGAAGCTCTCCTCTCTAATTGAAATTGTTCTTTGCAGTAGTGGCATTACACAAGAATATTCTGGAGGGAATATGTGTAGGTGTAAGGCGAACACTATTAATTATCGGGAGAATCTATGACATAAGAGCCACTGTTAGACTTTTCAAAGAGAAGAATATTAATCCAAAAAAAGATTGTCACAAGAAAGACTAATTAGATACCCCTGTCTTCACTCCAGGTTATGCAGCATTGCAAATGTTTCCTTCACTTGAGCTCGCAGGCTCTAATTATATCCAATAAAGAAGATGCAGTGTCTGAGAATGAATCAGTATAAAAATATGAGCCCCATGTACATCAGGAGACCATTAAAATGGCACACACTCACTCGCTATATATGTTTTAATCTAGTTCACCAGGACAAATATCAACTGTAGATCAATGAACTCTTACTAAAAATCTTTAGGCACCTGCCCAAAGTTCCACAAAGTCACTGTACTTCAAACTATGAACAGAAGCTTCTTTATTTGGACATTTTAAATTATATTGCTTTGTGTATATATTTACTTTATAAGAGGTCTTGACAAAACCAAATTAAAGCACATGTAATGTTGAGTATGTGCTGTCCTGAGTAACAGGGAGTGGTCACATATATCCATACATGTGTGTATATATGTATTGTATATGTATATATCGATATAGATATAAATTGTTTGACTGTTGCTTAGGCAATACTTGTATCTTGTGCCTGAATTTGTATCAGGATTTGTAAAGCAGCTAACATGAAACTCCTTCTCTCACCCCGCCCCAACATTATTTTGACAAATATATATCAAGAGTCTATAACTTGGTGTGCAACCGGGGGCATCAATCTCAGGAGCTTACGTAGGAATAGAGGAAAACAAACATCAAACAATAAAATAATCCAAAAAACCTAGATACAAAGAAAACATAATGAAATGATACAACAGTTCTTTGGAGAGAAGGTATTTTCCACTAGGTTGTTAGGAGAGCCCTCTTTGAAGATGTCACATTGTAGCTGAGATCAGGATAGTGAAAGAGAAGAAGACTGCATGGGCCCAGCTCCCGGCAGTTAGTCTGAGGCACCAGTGACTGTGAATGTAAAGTGCTAAAACCCAGAGACGGCGGTGTAATCAGTGACAGAAGCAAAGTCGGGTTAACTGCAGAGACTAGTCAAGGAGGAATGTATTTAGGTTAGAGGAGCACAAGGAAGACAAGGACCAGGTCATGTAGAGTCTTGTTAGCAGAGAAAAGAAGACTGAAATTTGTCCTAGCACCATGGAATGGTTTTAAGCAGGAGAGTGATACACACTTTATGATTTTTTTAAAGATATCTCTAGCTGCTTTGTGGAAAATGAGAAAGAGAGGAGCAAGAGAAGAAACCAGGGCATTACCTAGCAGTGCATAGTAACAAGAATATGGGCTGCAGAGCTACTTAAAGTGTTCTATCATACTAGTATATTAACTTTTTTTACCACTATCGTCAGAAGAGTCAACTCACAGTTGTTCTTACCAGTAGAAAATATTAAATAACTAAGTAAGCTTTTAGAAGTTTAGAAATGGAGTAAAAGTTATAAAGTAAATATGTATACAAGACAATATACTTAGAAATACCAAAATAAGATATCAAAAGATATTTTCAGGAGTCAGATATAAGAAAATGTGGGGGAAAACAACAACAAAAAAGCAAAATCTTACACTTTCCTGAAACTTTAAGCTTTAAAAATGAAGGTATATATATTTAATTCCCAACAAAATTGGACTTATATTGAATCTAAACAGTGGTTCCTTCTTTTCATTGTCACTAAGTTGGTGGGGCATTTTCACTGCTTGTGGGCTTATTAGTAATGCCCTGACGGTATTCATAAAGGCTAATGTCTCATTTTTATTTTTATTTTCTAGTGTTCTTCCAACCTTATATGCATAGTGAATTTGAGGCAGGTAGGCTACCGAATCATCTTTCCCTTGCCTGGCTGAAATGTCTGTTCCAATCATCAGTAAGGTAAGAGGCAGCCAAAACTAGGTGCATTTTCTTCTGGCTCAACTGTGGTGAAATGCTTCAAGGAGCAACTTAGGTTCACTTGGAAGTTTGATTTCAGAGGCCAGTTATCCAAAGAAATTCACCCCCTTTATGTTAAAAACAATGACTAGTCACATATTTAAGCTTTGTTTTTCAGGAGGTCAAGAAACACCAGATAAACCCAGACCCTAAGCACCTCCACTGGCTTCAGAGAGTGTCTGCAAATGGTGGTGAAAGGAGATCTCGGAGCCTGTCTTCCATCTTCCTGTCCTCCCCCAACCCCATCACACATGCAACCCATGAAGGGGCATGAACTGCCCACATGAAGGGGCAGAACTCACAAGAACTACCCCTTGCTAGTCTTTCCAAAATTATTATTTAGGAGACTATTCCACCTGACTGTATCAGCCTGTGTAACATCAAGGCTAATTCCAGTGAGGGAGACCAATCTGAATATCTGGTCCTCGCTCCTTGCTGACTGGTCTGCAAGAAAGTTCTTTCCCTTTTGCAAAAACTGGTATCAAGGTATCCAATGTTCTGTGCCTATTGGGCTATGGGTCCGCTGCCAGGAACAATGAATATTATAACATTCAACAATATTATCAGTTATAGATTCAACCTAGATCCTTTTTAACAAAACATAACACTCCATGTAAAAAAGCAGTATTATACAACTTTCGAAAAAAATCTGTTTTAGAGGCACAATTTATGCTAAATGTTTAATTTAATTCCAAATATAAGCAGTTCTCTAGAAAAAATCTTCGGATTGAATGATGTCAAAATGTAGCTAACACGCATGTAAATATTTCTTTCTGTTAACACTCAACAAAAAAGACAATACATATGTGTGTGACTACAGAACCTAATAATCTTTCAAAATGCATCATTACCTCTTCTACACAAATGGATCGTGTGGGAGGAACTTCAATTGTGATAAGCAAACAAGTCAGGACATTTCTAAATTAACTTTCCAATAAAAATTCTTAAATCCTGAGAAAAAGTAGACTTGAATAAAGTAACCACTTCATTATGTTTATTTTCCCCATATAAGCAAAAGTGACAGTTGATGCTGTTTCTTACACTTCATTCTTAAAGGAAGCAAATGAAATGAAACTTAGGAAAGGACATTCTTACTCTGAGAATATCATTATCACTTCCTTCAGAAGTTGTTGAACCTTCTAATATGTGAAAGAAAGGCCACTTCAAAACAGAGTCAACACAATGAAATTTACTAACTCAAAAGACAGAGGAAGGCAGGCCCCCATTATTTTGGTAAATGAAATAAAGAAGATCAAAGAAAGAGGTTAACTACTTCCAGATTTATAAAAACACCATCTGGAACATTTCTGCTACCTTAGCGGGTGAATATTTGATGCTATATACACTGCCCTTCATGTGACGCATATTACAAAATTATGGCAGTTCTTAATTGTTTAACAAGTCTGAGAAGTTACACTACACATTTATGTTTTTTAAAAAAACCCATTTCAATAATAAAATTTATTTGGTTATTTCATGCTTCAGAAAGTTATAAGAATTTTGTATAGTTATGAACATAGAAGCTTCCATTTCATATCTCCTTAGTATAGTAGTGAAACAGACTAGATGACTTTTAAAGCTAAGTAAAACTTCTCCTATGTAAGAGAACTAGCATGAAACTTTCTTTTCCAGGACGATATTTAAAAATATAACTTTGGGTGTGCCCTGGTGGCTTAGAGCTCTAGTACACGTGGGAGCAGTCTCATATACATCATAAGGTCCCAAGACCTGGGGCCAGGGGCAACAGCCAATGTGAACAACTTAATAAAAACAAATAAAGCATTCCTTCCTTCTCTCTCTTCCTGCCTGCCTACTTGCCTTCGTTCCTTCCTGAATCTTTCTTTTAAAAAAATTTAAAAATAAAAAATAAACCAAAAATATAACCTTTATTAACCTAAAAGTAATTGGAAGTATTACTACTTAAAACATGGAATAATAAAGGCAAATTTGCACGTTGAAGTATCATACAGAATTCTGTTCTGAACAAGCCCCATTTTATTAAAAACTACAAGACAATGCGGTGATTGCGATGATATTTAACCATCGACAACTTCTTGGGGGGTACCTATTTGATAAATAAATTGGAATGTCAAAATGAATTATGTGTGATCACTTTATTATTGATGGTACCCAGTAAAAATTTAGCACTCTTTTTAAAAGGTAAGTTTTGTCATATAAATATTCTAGATCTAGATTAAAGAAAGTACTAAGACTGTGGCATTTATAGCTCTGTGCCTCATTCATGTCACAGGCCATGGGAAGGACAGCTGGGGCAAAATAAATGACCTAATCTGAGTTTGGCACTGACTGTAATGCAGCTGCTGGTGTCAGAAAGGGGAAGCTGAAAAACTGAAATGAGTGAGCCCCTAAACTGTTTCCAGTGGATGGGGAGAGGAAATGGGAATAGGATGAAGAGGACAGGAGTAAGAACTAAGGATATAAAAAATTTCTCAATAAGGCTATTTTAATAAACACAAACAAGTTGAATTCAGGGATGGCAACCAGGTTTATAAAATAAGATGAGATGAATACAATGAAAAATTTAAGTTTCAGGGGGTGGAATAAAGAGGTTATTGGCCAAGGTAAAAACAGATGAACATGACTCTAGGACATAAGTCCTCAAGAGGAAATCAGATAGAAAAAAACACAGATTAAGAAGAGCAAGCAAAAGATATGAAATGGACTGGATGAGTTGCCATCCAGTAAGATATTGTTTCATTTGCCTTTCATTCCCATGCATTTGTCGGTATATCTTAAATGCTGATATCATGTCTTCTTCTATTCCATGCAAAATAAACAAAAAAGACATGTGTGTTACTTTCTAGTTCTATTCCCAACTACCTGCTTTGGGCAAGAAAATGGGACAAAGAGAGCAATCCTAGCAGTACTCTATTACCATCTCAGTTATGCACTTAAATTTCTGTTTTTACCCAACACAAAGCTACAGTAACTTTGAACAGGAGTGACTCCACAGATACTCAGTTCCATGATTTATTCTCTACTCTGAGTTCTGCCAGATTCAGTGGGAGAGATAAAATGCATGCGCTATTCCCAATTCTCTAAAGCACATAGCTTAATCAACTCTCCTTTTACAAATAAGTTGTTACTTTCTGTATTGCAACATTAAATGTCTGCAGTGCTGACCATGCTCACAATTACCCAAAGGTCCTGCTACATCATACAACTCTGCCTCCTGTTACTTTTGCATTATATGTATGTACTCGTGTGTGCATATGAATGAGAGAGGGGGTGTGTGTGAGAATTTATGTTAATACATGTATAAACAAATTCCTCTTATTCTTGAACATTTTTTGCCAAAAGGTAAGTATGCTATAGCATAACATAATTATTATGTTGACAAAATAGAATTTGAGCTGTCATAATTAAACTTTCCCCCCTAAACAATCACAATAGTTTAAACAATGCATCTCTATATAGTAGT
This sequence comes from Solenodon paradoxus, assembly GCA_004363575.1. Classification (NCBI taxonomy): domain Eukaryota; kingdom Metazoa; phylum Chordata; class Mammalia; order Eulipotyphla; family Solenodontidae; genus Solenodon; species Solenodon paradoxus. The sequence continues at coordinate 1,388,832 of RJWH01000030.1, forward strand.
TATCCTAAAAGTTCTGAAGTTTGGTTACCCTGGACCTTACACTTGGAAAAACTATGTAAGTATTAGTTTACTCTTCCAGACATATAGAAGCTAATTAATTAATGGCTGATATTTATAAAATCATATCTAATTATTATTTTTAATAATCAGATTTAAAGTTCTTTACCATAGAGTAAATACTCAGTAAGTCTTTGTCATAAGCAGAATTGTCTTCTAAAGATACCCATGCCCAAATCCCTGAAATCCCATGAATATGCATTAAATGGGGAAATTATTCAGAAGTTTAGGTATAATCTCATCAAAGGGGTCATTAAAGGCAGAAAAAATGAGACATTAGCATAGATCAAAGAGATTTAAGGCAAGAGAAGATTTGATCCATATTGCTGGCTGGCTTCGAAGATGGAGGAAATGGATCGTGAGTCATGGACTGGGGAGGATCTCTAGAAGGAAAAATCTATCCTCCCCTGACAGTCAACAAAGAGACAGGACCTCTGTTCTACAACTACCCGTAACTGAGTTCTTCCACCATCTGAATGAGCCTGGAAGTGTATTCTCTCTCTGAGTGAGTTCAGACTATCTGATGTTTGAGTATAGCCTAGTGAGATCCTAAGCAGAGGAATCAGCTGAGGCTGCCCAAACTTCTGACCTACTGAACTGTAAGATAGAAATTTGTTTATGTCACTAAATTTGTGGCAAGTTGTTAAAGTGAAACAAATGCAGTCTTATAATGAGTAACAAAGAAAAAAATTGTAAATCGAAACAAATTTTATTCATGGAATATGAAATTGTAGTTTATTTTTTTAAAGAAAAAGGTTTATTCTAGATCCAAGAATCACATGATAAATGATAAAAATTAAATATCCTCTTGAAGTGTTCATTTTAATATTTTAAATCTCATATAAAGTATTTCGGTGTACTGTCAGCTGTTTCCAATAAAAAATATTCATTAATATCTTCTTTATAATTACATTATTTTGTGTCAAATTAAATAAAAATAACAAATGCAATAAATTTTGTCAGTCTGATTTTTTTAATTATATGTTTATCAATCATGAATCACATAAGCATAGTTGATTATTATTAAGTCAGAAAAACTGTTAGCAAACAAAGGTATGTAAAATAAGCTACTTTAATTTCCTTCACAATGGAATACTGAAGTGCATCTTATTCTGAAGTGTTTATTCAGGTACTTTTGGCAGGTAATTTCATCAAGGCTTTATATGTATGTGTATATATGTGTCTATATATAAATGCATATATATGCATATATTATAAATTTATACTACACCATAATATAGTATATATATATATATATCTACATGTCCTAAATCTTTCTAAAAGTCAATTGATATTATTGCCCACTGAAAAATAATTTCAGTGTTAATGATAAGCTCTTTTCCTAAAAAAGTAGACATGAAATGAACTTTTAAAACAATAACATTTCAATCTTTTTTAAGTCATTTTTATGTTTATAATAATATATTCAACTTGTAAAAAATAATTAAGATATATAGATTTACCTTACTTAAATCATATGATTAATGAATATGATTTTTCATGCATAATTTATCCCCCCAAATGATCTTTTATTAATTCTTCAATAATCAAAGCATATAGCATATATATGTATGTGTGTGTTTATATGCACATATATCTGAGTAATTATTAGACATATTTTTACTTAGTAATAGTGGTAAAAGTAAAAATATCCATAAGAATACTATAATTATATAGTTGCAACCTCACATAATTTTATTCAAATTTCACATCTATGTCTCTTCTGAATTTGTCTTGTTCTATATAACAGATTGACATCAACTTGCAAGATCACTGCTGCTTGCTTTATCGACCATTCCAGTCTTCAGCTCCTTTGGAATGTAACTTTGTAGTCCTCTCTCCCAACTCTGATATGTTGCCTGACCACCTGACTACTTACTGTCAGCTATTGAGATGTTAGTTTGACACACTTTAGAGGCTTGAAAAGTGTATGCTTGATTAGACTTTTCCCTCTTATCATCACTGGGGAGACATTATTAATGAAGGATGTGAGACACATGGAGCAGAGCTAAGAGGGCCTGATTTTCACCCTTCTCCGGATTAACTGACCCTTATACATAGAGTTCACCAAAACCAGAGGAACTATCAGCCCAGTCACAAACAGAACTGCCTACATGAATCTCACAGATGGCTGAGTATTAAACACACATAATTACATATCACAGGGGGTTTATGACTTTTTTCTTAACAGCACCGAATCAAGATGAAACAAGCTGATGCAGACATTATTTTATAGTAGTTTGTGTCCTTTGAGATGTTCCTTTTTCAGTCAGAAAAAAGGTCATATCTTGCCAATTTACTACTATTAAAATAGCCAAAACACAAATTTTCTCATAAATAAATTACTTTGAATTTATTGCATTTCATCATTTTTATGATTAAGAATCTAGATATATAAAATCAAATAAAGTATTTGGTTTTAAAACTTTTTTGTCCTATTTAATATCATATACATTTGTTTTTTATGACATTTTTCAGGAGAAAATGTTTGCTACCCAATAAATCATTGCATATAAAGTCATGGTCATTGGACACTGGAGCAAAAAAATATTGTCCATTTGAATCTATGTTACAAATGTATTGTGGAAAAAAAAACCTGAATTTCAGGTTCATTCGCCATTCATACTTATTATATTTCTGTGCCTCATCCTATGTTTTCAATTTGTCTGTATTGTTATGTATTCAATATTATTTTATTATTATCCTACTTTATTATTATCCAAATTAACATTTAATTTGGAAAGCAAATTATACTACACATAGATGAATCACTAAAAATAATTGAAAAAAAAAAAACATTTACTATGTATGTACACTGCTTTCCTCAACTGGTGAAAACAGTAAAAACTTGGCTATAACTTTGAATATTAAAAAAAATGTCTGCTTCATAGAGACTACATTTCATCCATAATAAATTGGCATGTATTAACTATTTACTATGAATTCAAGATTGCAATAGCCAAGAAAACAAGAATAGATCTTTTTTGTGTTATTGGATTTGCAATATGAGGCACTTAATTTAGTCTTCTGAAAACTAATGAATACTGTGAATAATTTAGAAAGTGATCTATTCTTCAAATTTCCTGCGAATTGATTTTCCTTGAACAAATAATCTTCTACCTGTTAGAAAATCTAAAACATTCTGTTGTAAGCCCCTACAGTTTTGCTAAAAATTAGAGAGGACTGAAATGAGGAATTTCCTCATGGGTCTTCTCCACACTGTTACTCATATTGAGGACACAGGAAGAACTTATCTGTATGGCCGCATGGATAGTTATTTTGGAAGATTGCTAGTTTCACCATGTTCACAGTTTTTTAGCTCCTCTCTTCTCTGGAATAGCCTGCCTAGACTGAACATGCATTTTCAGCTCCTCTGTGTCATACATTGCAAGGATATACTTCTGTATTATAGGTCAGTTGTCACTCAGCACTTTCCGTGTTCTGGTAGATTAGCTCATTTACAAGAGTGAAGCAGTAGACTATTTTTATTTAATTTAGCTAATTTTTTAGCTTGCTGTCTCTATACACTGCAAATGAGTGATATCGTACAATGTCTGTCTTCCTCCTTCTGGCTTATCTGTCATATAGTGAAGGAAAGAAGGGAATAGTGGTGAATTTACCATATTATATGCAGATGTAAATTTACTATCACGTATACCTTAAACCTAGTTAATGTTATAATGCAATATTCTTCAATAAAATCAATTAAAAAAGAATGAATTAGTAGAAAGCCCATTGTTAACGTTCTCATAATAGCTCTATAATCTTGCATTTTTTCAGAAAAAAATGTTAGTATCTTATCCCTATCTTTCAGTCTTGTGTGTAGCTCTCAATGAGTCCTTGACTTGATCAAGTGAAGAAGTTATTTATCGGCTTTCTGAATTCCCAATCTTGAGAAAAGACAAGCAGCAGCATTTGGAAGATTAACATGGGACGGGTTTCAGAATCATGGGGTGTGCTGGATTTGATCCTGAGAGGTGTAGATAGCTTGCACCATGCCTTATACTTTTAGGTCTGCTGCTGCTTTTGTAGACCTGTAAATGGTGCAAATGAATGTGCGTCGGCGCCAGTTAGGAACCATGGACTGCATGGTTCTCATGACTGGCTTCATGAAATAATTTCTCAAACAATAAGAAATATTGAACTCTAAATAACAGTCCTTTTGCCTTGAAATAACTTGCAAAAATAAAGCTTTCTTGAGACATAAGAAATAAGGCTTTTACTTTTTATAACTTAGGATATCTAAATTACTATAATTCATGCTTTCAACAAATCACCTCAATTACCTGTGAAGCACAAAAACAAAAAAACAAAATAGAAGATAAACCTCAACCATTTTTTTAAGGAAAACAAGCTTATTTTCAAAATATACACATTGAATAAGTACGCTATTAGATTAATATATAGCGTTCAGATTAAGTTCTCAGTCTCTTGCTTATATTACAAATACAGTCCAATAGCATTTTGTAAGATTCTAAAGCATTGTCGATTCAAAAGATAAAGAAAATTATAATCTGTAGAAGAAAATTATTAAAAATTCACAATGTAACTTATTTTATGGACTACTATATTTTCATATCTCATTTACTTTAATAAAATATTATATAATGAACATCCATTTTAAAAGACTATAGAAATTAATGGGGATGCTTAGCTGAAATTATGAACTTAAAAAATTACAATAATTACATCCCATCCCATATTTTCATTAAAATATTTTGTTTTTACCATTAAAGTAAGGATCCTAAAGAATCAGAGAAAAAATTTTCCTACAGATAGAACTAAATTTTTGGTCACATAATTATTTATGTTAACAACAAAAGATACCAATATAATAATGTACTTAATTAATTATTGGGTTTGAAGGTTTAATAATGGATATATAATTTGGCATAATGAACACAGATTTAAGTATAGTCTACCAGAGACTGTATTCTATGTACTTAAAAAAAGTTCCCAATTACCGAATAATTTGTATTAGGTTTCATTAACTTAACAATTCAACTATACTGTAAATTTTAAATAAGTAATGAAATCTTGAAAATACATCAACAATTAGGTCAAAACTGAAAATATGAAGTGTAATGAGACATTGTAAGCTACTCTTATAGTCAAGTAATTTTCAAAGGTTACATCTATTTCAATTAATGTGATTATTTCACACTTATTAAACAGATTTTCTTTGAAAAATAAAACACACATTCCATCAAACTGGCAAAATATTAAGTAGATCAAGGATCTAACAAACTTAAAACCATCATATATTACACCAAAATGCTCTTTTGCCCCATTGACTTCCCAGTAAATGAAGAAACACTCTTGCTAACATAAGTCTAAGTCTTGACTTGTCCACTGTTCTTATCCACAAGTATCATGTTCATAGCTTTTTTTTAGGGGTGGGGTGGGGCATGGCAAAAATCCTTTTCTTTCTCTTCTTTCTAAGAATAATCGATCAAAAAACAAAAATAACAAAAGTACAACAGTAACCACAAAACCCTCTTTTCCACTGTAGCAATGGATAGAAATATGCCTAGGCAAATGAGTTGGCAGTAAATAACCTCTCCAAGGGCAAAAAGTTAAATTGAAACATTAGGAAAGATTGTTTTTAATGAGAAAGATTTCTGAATCTATTATGTATTTAGACCTCAGCACATCAGTGTGTTCATTTGTAAGGATGGTGATGATGATGATGATGACAACAATGATGATGATAGTCTCTGGTATTCTTCCACTAAATTACACTACATTCTGATCCATAAACAAGCTCAGTAACACACACTATACATTTCAAAGACTCTTTCTCCAGAAATAAACAGCCCTCTTCCTGCTTACCCAGGACACCAAGTTTGAAACTTAGCAATTCTATCTCAAAGATTACTTCTTCCAAGAAGACTTTCTTGGTTTCTTCTCTTTGTCCTCTCCCACATTTATTGTAGACTTACAGAATTCATCTTATTGAGCCTAAAATAGACCTTTTACTTCCCAAATTAATGAATAGTGATCAAACTTTCTAAAATTCAAGGTGATTTTCTAGAGGTGACCCACAGCTTTTATTTCTTAGTTATGTTTTAAATGATTTCTTATCAAAAATCAAAGATTCACAACTTAGGACAAAAAAAGGATTTTTATTCTATTTTGAGTATTTCAGTGCCTTCTGAAAAAGCAACATCAATTTTATGTCACTTATCTAGTAGAATCCAGCAAATCAAATCCTTTGGATGTTTTTTTTTTTCAATTGTCAGGGTAATTGCTCATTCCTTTTCTTCACCTGGTAACAAAGACCTGGACTAAATATGATATTATCAAATTTAAGAGATTGAAGATACACATCTCTTCTCTATCTGCTTAATTTCCCATCAACATTTACGTGCAAAAAGATTTCCCAAATTTGAAACAACAGAAAAAGATGCCATTTTTCAGAAATGGACTGGTTTAGAAGTTGTTAAGAACATCAAGAATAATTATCAGGCTGGACAATGGAAAGCTGTTGAGCACATAACTTTCTCTTCAGATATAGTGCCAATTTAAAGGTTTTTTGCCTCTCCTTTTCTGTCTCTTTCTTTTCATTTTCAGAAGAGCTCCTACCCAACTCCCCCTCATCTCCTTTCTGTGGCTGTTAGCAGGAAGCCACACAGTCCATTTCAAATAAAAATGTTTTAAATGGAAACTTAGGAGAAAGCGGGTAATTGTCCACTATAGGATTTTACTAGTGTAATCAACTCCTGAAATTTTATTGACGATGGCAAAGTCAGGTGCAGGCTACACATGGTACACCTCAACTTTACCTCTGTGCAAAAACAATGTCCCATCGTAGGTTGCGGAATATGTTCTCTTTCAAGGAAACTTGCAATACATAATAAAACTGATCTCATTTTAGAATTGTTGGTTGTGGCTGGAGAGTATATGTGGGAGACTGCATAAAATGTTTTAGAATTTTACAAAACTGATTAAACCTTATAAATGTAAGGACTTTTTATTTTAGTGCACTGTTTTGTCTAACATCTTGAGAGGGGAAATCTGTTGAGATATTCAACATATTCGATTTTCTTAGGAATTATTTGTGACTACTTTTTTGATAAGAGTGGGAAAGAGGTCATGGAACATGTTTCCTCAGATATTTGGAGGAAAATAATACATTTTTAATAACTTCATTAAAATTCTACATTTCAAGTATTTTCATTTTGAGTCAAAGAAGAATAATAAGAGCAAAGGTTTTAACTAATAAATAATAAATCTGCCGACCATCTCTATGTTTTTCTGCAGAAGCTCTATGCAGTTCAGTATTTTAAATAAGATGGCAGTTGAATAATTGCAGAGTCCACCAATCCATCTTATGGCAATCATTCATTTAAATTTGCATTTCACAGTCTCTGAGGATTGGTTCCCCTGTGATTCACAATTTCATTTCTCTTAAAAAGAAAAATAAAAAACTATGAGCTTAGAAAGCTAAGGCACTTTCTTAGACTACTGTGATAGCAATAGCAAACTTGTGACGCAGCTCTGCTCAAGAGGTAATAGACTGAAGTTCCAAAGAAGGAATTTTTTCTGTATATAAAGGCAGGGATGAGGATATAGCTGTTTGTCCTTTGCCTTTTTTCCCTGTTAATCCTGGACATGATGTCTACACATTTGTAGCCATGAGGACAAATTCACATACTCACGATGGTGGTGTAGGAAGAGAAAAAGAGTTGGATCCTGTGATGTTGAACCCATCTGTCAGCCCTGCACTGTGTAAGATACAGACATTGCTGAGTTTAAATGACTCTTAGTTATGCAGCCTCTTGTCAGCTGAACACATTCTGATATTCTATTTGGCATCTGAAAAGTGTGTTTTAGCGTCAGAAACTAAAATGTGGAAATGCTCTAGAGGAGCACATGTTAGCACCTAAAAATTTTAGGCAAAAATTAACTCTCTTAATATGTTAGTAGAATATTTGTTCAAGTTCAGAAATAATATATGAAGACTGCATACTTAGCAAAACACCTCAAAAGGGTAATATGTTCATGTATCCCTGTTATACTTTTAAAAGTTACTTTCAAGTCTAGAATGGTTGTAGGCTAAATATCCACATTTGTAACACCTTCATACATATAATTAAGCAATATTATCAAGCATGGAGAATGGGGATAATACTCCTGGAGTTGTCATATGTTTTAAAACTATCAGTAGTCAATAAAATGAACTTAGCTTTCTGTTCATTGGTGATCTTCCTTCTTCTGGGAGCTGCTATTACTTTGGAGCCCCTTCTCTGAGAAGCAAAAACTGCATGAAAATAAACACTCATGGGGCCCAAGACTACAGAGTTCTTTAAGGTTTGTGAATATTTGTGTTACTTCTTATTGTTGTAACAAAAAACTGTGGCAGCTATGGTTTAAAACCACACAAATTTATAATCTCACAGTTCAAGAGGTCAGCAGTTTAAATTAGTTCCAGCGAGCTAAAATTAAAATACTTCCACAGTTCTGGGGGCTCTAAGAGAGACATTTTAAATCCTTGCCTTTTCTAGCCTTGAGAGGCCAATTACATTCCTTGGCTCATGGTTCATCCCTCCATCTCTTCATTTTCAAAGCCAGAAGTTTAGCATCTTCAAATTTCTCTCTAACGTTGGCCCCTGTTTCCATCATCACATCTCCTCTGACTGTTTCCTTCTTTCTCTTCTATGGACTCTTATGAGTGTACTGGGCTTGTGCAGATAATTCAGAATAATCTCCCCATCATCTCACAATACTTCACTTAAACATTTCTATGAAATCCCCTTTTACCATATAAGGTAACAGGCTTTGGACATCTTTGGAGAGGCATTATTCTGCTTATTATAATGTTCATTTATTTTTATCATCAGCAAAAATAAAATTGGACTACAGCGATTTAAACATCACCATGTAAAGAACCCAATGTCTTTAGTTGCAAGGTGGTAATAGTATGCTGACTTTTGTAAGCATAAGTATTTTTTAAAAAACCTACAAAACATTCTGAGAGGTAGAAGGGATGTTTGCATTCTTAAAAGTGACCCTCGCATAGAACAGATGTAATCTGAGATGATTTGGTCTTATTTAGGATTTTAATTTAGGAAGAACATAGAAGCTGCAAATCGTAAGTATTTTAACATGTGTTAGGACATAAGAAAAACAATAATAATAACAATAATCTAAGACCTGGCAGAAACTTTGTATATTTGATCTAAGGCCTAAAGTGTAAATACATTTTGTCTGTTATGTCCCCTACCATTACAAAAACCTGTTATCTACTCTGGTGATTCTACAGGCAGATAATAACATTACACAGGTACATAAATATATTTCAATGTCATTTCTATAATATTTCATTGACAAAAGAGGGTAGTCACATTTATCTCTGCAGAATGATAAAAGAATGAAGAAAGAGAATTAAAATGTGAATTTTCTGAAAAAGTAAAAAATATCTGGGGGATACCAGAGGCTGAATCAGAGGGTAAAAGAAATCTACATCTACCTACCTATCTATATACCTACCTAGCTATAGCCATAGATACAGACAGATAGGTAGGTAGGTAGAGAGGTAGATATTTAGGGGGGAGGTTTAAAATCAACAGATATCAATAGATAGATAGGTAGGTAGATATTTAGGGGGAGGGGTTAAATCAACTTATTCATTTTATAGCAAGAAGGCACTATGAGATAAATAAAAACTTAAGATTTACCCTCCAGAAATAAGAATATGGTGATATACCCAGACATAGGAAGCCAGAACATTTTGTTAACAATTCATGTACCCCATATATTGAAAACTAATAAGATGAATTTCTTACTTAAAAATGAATGAAAACACAAGCTGCAATAATAATAACAATAATCTAAGACCTGGCAGAAATACTACAATACAAAGGAGAGTGTTTAAGAAGACGGCAGCCATCTCTGAGAGACAAGAACAGAATATATTACAGAAATTAAAGTAATTTGTAGGATATAAAAGAATATTTAAGATGTGTTTTAGGAGGAAAGATTAAAGTGCCATAAAGAGAGAATATATCAAAGGGGGATGGAAAGGCAGGATAATAATCTGACACTGAAGTTCAGAAAAACATGGCATTGAAAAATTATTATATATATTAGGTACAGAACTTTTACAGCAGAATTAAAATTTGCATTATAGATACTAAAAGAAAAATTTTCACTCTAGAGGCAAGATAGCCCAGTGGTCAAGAGAAAGATGTTTGGAGCAAGATTATTTTACTTCTTTTCTATTTATATGATTATTGAGTAAATTACAAAACCTGCTTATGTCTGTTTCCTTATGTACAAAATAGAGTAATAATAACAATATCCTCAATATAGAATCATTAGGAGGATTAAATTAACATATACTTGTAAAGTTTTAAAATAATAAATGGCAGCTTTCCAATCATAATGAACTGGAGTGATGTGGCTCTCTCAGGATATAGAGTTCAAAGAGATGGGTGGGGGAGTTATCATACTTAATGGTCACAAGCTATAAGATACAAATGAAAGACACTTTGCTCAACTGGAAACAAGCAAGCAAACAAAACTACCAGTGCGATAGAGACAACTACAAATTGCTGCAAATGTTGGCTAGCAGGCTGTACCAAATTCAACACAAATGTGTTGAAGGTACTCTGAAATATTTTTAAACAAAACAAAGCTAAACTAAACAAATACTTCAAGAGCATTCTTGCAGAGAAGAATACCAGTTGCAACCAAAGACAGGAAGTCATACTTCACTTTTCAAGAATAATTAGAAAAAAATTAAGTAACCGCTAAAAAATTTTGAGAGGAAAGTATTATAAATCAGATTCATTTTCCTGTGAAATATTTACATGTAAATGTCAGAAAAGACTGTCTATGCTATTCACTCAACATCTCATAAAATACAACACTTACAAAGCTCTGAAAAATACTTTAAAATATCTGACAGTCAGCAGTGTATGAATCCAAATTAAGAACACAAGTTTGGGGAATTTCAAGGTGGTGAGCCTTGAAAGAAGTAAAACAGATCTCAGTTACTACTGAGGAAAAAAAAAAAAGGTAGGGTAATGTCAAATAATTGCTATAAATATGGGTCCACAGTGGAATATAAAAATGAAATTACAATTTAAAAAATGAATATGCACATTTTACCAAAAATTTACTTATAAAAGAGAAAATTACTAGTAACTTACTAACCAACTAACATTTTTTTAAATAAAAAAATATGAAATGCAAAAATTCCTTCATTTTTACTTGATATAAAAATACAGGTTAAAATATATTTTGCAAAAGTAAAGATAAGCTCCAACAGAATTAGAAAGAGACTATAAGCTTCCTAATTTACTGGGGAAGAAAAATGGCAAGAAAATACTTCAAAAAGCAGAAGTTAGAAAGTCATATTTTGCATGAATGCATAAAATCAGAAAACAAAAAGCATGGCAGAAAAATCAAGTGATTTAAACATCCTATTAAAAACAAGAATTTGCCGACTAGGTAGAATAAAGCAGGATACAACAAAATTTTTATGTATTCTATTTATAAGAAACACTGTATAGAAATATTTAAAAATTTGATGGGTAAATATTTATCAAAATTCAGAGAGGAATTCCTTGTTATTTGTTTACAGCTCTGATGAAGAAAAGCTTGAAAGGGATGTAGCATTTCTGTAATTTTTTCAAATCTACATAACCTCTAGTCTGTAAGTCCTCCCAGGAAGCAAGAACCTATTAATCTTTTGGAAACAACCAGCACTATTAGGACATAACACAGAGTTCTGGAAAATTTAACAAAATGGCCTCCTTTATTTGCCTCTTATCTCATTTAAAATTCCTTCTGACTCTTATTCTTTTTTAAACTGTTCTTTTCTAGAAACATGGTCTAACCCAAAGTCCCCTTCCCATGCCTGGTCAGGGGATATATCTGGTCACCTCACAGTCAGCAGGGCAGCAGTTCTTTTTCTGTTCACGGGCCACTATCCCTGAGTTACCTCTATCTTTCCAATAAACTTAGTGAGTTGTACCACATAATACTCTTAAGAATTCCCTTTTGGTCATTCAAGAATATCGATTTCAGCTCTATGCCCAGATCCTTGTACAGTAGACATACTTAGGGTTTATTTATTAATTATCCATATATGGAATATAAACAAAACCAGCATGTTGAACAAATTCAAGTAAGGCTGATAATGCTAGTTTTACAAAATTGCAGTGATATTAATAATACAGAATTGGTAACATGCATTATTTAATATTGATAAAAAGCAGAATGTTAAAAGTCATGAAAACACACAATATGATTAAAACTACTTAAGAATCTTTATTATACCTCTTTAAGTCATTTAAGATTAAATAGAAATATAGATACATAGTAATCTAAATAATAAAATGTTCTCAGAAAATTTCTCATACTTTATAATCAATACAACAAGATTACATGTTCTTCAAGTGTATGAAAACTGAAATGAACATTTTTAAAGCATTCATTCTTATGAGGCTGCCAAAAATAACCGCCCAGGTTCTAATTCTGATCTCTAGGGCCCATATCAAAGGAATTTGTAGATTATGACGAAAAGAAAAAGATTCCTGAGAAAAATGTTACCAAAAATCAACAAAACAAGTAGATACAGGTCAGTTTATATCTTTGATATTAGTTTCTCAGAAAAGATTAATTTGTTCATTCATTAATACCACAAATATTAATTGAACATCTGAGTTAGTTAACTGAAAATATGAAAGTGAACAAGAAATGCTCCAATTCACCTTCTGAGAGAGAAAACTGACAACAGCCAAACTGATTAGCAATAAAATTGCTATGTTGTATTAGTTCCACATTAGACTTCAGTGTCAACACAATTTTGTGAGGGTGGGCTTTCAAATTTCCAAACAAATATCTTCTATGTTATGCATTGAATTACTTTTCAGAAAATAGAAATAAATGCAAAACTGCCTGATAAGAACTGAATGTATATTGTATCATATTATGTTATATTATGTACTTATAGGGTGTATTTTAATAAAGTTCCATGGAGAGTAAGAGAAGTACTTTATTAAATATCTCTATATATCTTAAAGCTTAATTATATAAAGAAATCCATCACAATTATTAAAAAACTTCGCTGAAACATAAGACATAACTAATAGCTTTGTTTAAACAAATACATGCAAGAGGATGAATGCAGACTTTCATCCATTTATATGTATTCCTTTATTCATCCCCTCATATGACATCATGAGCTTTGTTGGTTACATGATGAATGTCATTGTAAAGGTGTGTAGACAGATAATAATTTGTATATATGTATTCTGTCCCTTACATCTTTTCTTTATTTTGTAAAAAAACTCTTTAACAGAGAAATCAACTAATAGATGTATGTATATAGAGAGCGTGCATAAAAAATTAATTAAGTTGAATTTTTGAGTAATGAATACAATTAGAAATTCCTTTATAATTCATTGGTGAGAAATATAACTGTAATTATAGGATATTTATACTTATTAGATATATAAAATACTCTTCTCCATTTTTAAGTTTGTCTTTTTAAATGTCAGGTTTTATGATAAAATCTTTCATTCATGACCTTGGTAAATTTCCTTGTATTACTCTGTAAGGGAAACTAATCATTTCAGGCCATTGATTACTGATTTTTCTTGGCACTCAAGCCTCTTATCACATTTCTAGAGTATTTATTACAGTAATACTAGGTTTTGGAAGCAAAATACTGAAACTGCATTCACTATAAAGTCAATGATAACATTTCTAAGAGTGATGAAATAGAAAAATATGCAGATTTTTAATCTGTGAACATAGCATTGTCATCACAAATTGTCAAAGTAAAGTGCCATTGGAAGCCTATAAAACTCTATTTCTTACTAATTATGAACCTAAGTATTGTGTGTGAAGGTTATCTTTCCAATCCACAAAGATGTAAAATAATCTTTCTTGACAGGCATCTCTTAAGATAAACCAAGAAAACACAGAATAATAATATTTTGATTGATCAGGCTTTAATAATCTTAACCTTAAAAGTAACACAAATTTCATACTCAGAAAAATAAATTTAATTGAGAAAAATTTCTGTTTGGGGGAAAATAGAATATATGTATGGTATATGATCTAGACATTACTTCCTTAGATGTGCAACCAGCCAAGATGCCTGTGTATTTTAGTTTATTAAAACAAAAAGAATAATTATATAATCAAAGAATGACCAAACTATAATGCATGTACAATGACATGGATAAATTGCACACAAATACACTTTTGAAACCAAATAAAGGATGATACAACACATCAACAAAAGCATACATAAAAGTCATGTGATCATTTTAATCAATGCAGAAAAGGCATTTGGCAAGATTCAACACACTTGTATGTTAAAAACCCTCCAAAAATGTGTATAAATGGAATGTATCTCAACATAATGAAGGCTAAATGTGATACAGTCATAGAAAAATCGTACTCAGACAGCAACATTAAAGGCTTTTCCTCTATGATGAGGAACAAGACAAAGTTATTTGCTTTTTCAACTACTAATATTCTGTTGAAACCCAGACACTGCAATTAGAAAAGAAAGATATAAAAGGTATCTAAATTGGAAAAGAAAAAAAGTAAAATTATCACTACCTGCAGATAATATGATAACATATAGAGAGAATGCCCAAAAACTCCAGTAGTAAGCAGCTAGAAAAAATAAAATACATAGTAAATTAGAAGGTTACAATTAATATACCAAAACTGTTGCTTTCTTGTATGTAAAAAAAAAAAAAAAAAAGAATTGCAAAAGACAACTCAGGAAAGCAATCAAACTTACAATTGTAGAAAAAGAATGAAATGCCTTGTAATAAATTAACTAAGTAAGTTAATAATGCCCACACTCTGAAAGCTACAAGACATTGTTAAGAGAAATTGGAGAAGTCACAAAGAAACTGAAAAGTATTTGACGCCTATAGATGGAAAGAACTATCATTGCTGAACTAATCACTTCAAGAATATACAGGTTTAGGGCAAACCCATCAAAATGACAAAGACATTCTTCACAGAAAATAGCAAATCATGAAAATTAGTTGGAACCATAAAGACCGCAAGTTTAAAAAATAAAATGGAAGTGTCACACTCCCTAATTTCAAACTCTATTACAAAGCAATAATAATCAATCAGCATGGTAATGGAATTAAAACAGGTACAGATCAACGGAACAGAACTGAGAGTGTAAAAACAAACTGACACATATATGGAAAAATAATTACACAAAGGAGCCAACAGCATACAAAGAGGCAAGAACAGTGTTTTCAATAAATGGTGCTGCATGCAAAAAGTTGACTCTAAACCTCAAACTAACATCATTTATAATATTAATTCAAAATAGATTAAAGACTTGGATGTAAGACTTGAAACCATAAAACACATAGAAGAATACATTGGAAAATCTTTGACACTGGCCTAAAAATATCTTTGGGAATTCCCTCCAGCTACGAGAGAATTTAAAAACAAAATCTAAAATAAACAAATTGGTCTAAGCAAGAAGTTTCTGCACAGAGGAAGAAATTTGCACCAAAAAGAAAATATGGCCTACTGATTGGAGAAGATATTGTACATCATATGTCCAGCAAGGGGTTAATATCCAAAATATATAAAGAACACGTAATACCCAGGAACAGAAAAACAAACAATCCAATTTAAAAACGGGCAAAATATATTAATAGACACTTCTCAGAAGAAGACATCTAGATGACCAATGGGCACATGAAAAGATATTTCACCTTTTTTGTTACTAGGAAATTCAAATCAAAACAAGATATTACCATCCGGTTTTTGAATAAGAACATGCCCTAGTGGGGTTGTGAGAAAACGGAAATTCTTAAACACTGTCGGTAGGAGTGAAAATTAATGCAACCACTATGAAAAGAAGTATGCTGATTTTTCAAAATACTCAGAATGGAAATTCCATATGACCCCATCATCCCCACTTCTGGGTATTTACCCTGAAAAACACAGTATCACTAAATGAAAGGGATATATGTTCCTCCATGTTCACTGTAACATTAATTACAGGAGTCAACAGCTAAAAACAGCCTGTGTGTCCAACCACAGATGAATCAAAAAAGGAGACTTTGTAAATATACACAATGGAATACTACTCAACAATCAAAAAAAATTAAATTCTGTATTTGAAACAAAATGAATAATCTTTCAGAATTATGCTTAATGTGGTAAGTCAGATGGTGAAACATACCATATGATTTTACACATATTGGTATATAAAGCAAACAAACTGAATCAAGCAAACTCAAAACATTTAGTCTATAAAATTAAAGTTGCGGTTACAAGGCAGAAATGAACATATTGGATAAAAGAGGTCAATTATATGGTGAAAGCAGAACTGTACTGATAGTGATAAATGTAAAGTATATACTCAGATGTTCATTTACAATGAAGTTTAACTTAAATCTATTTAATGTTATATGTTACGATTTGATTTTTCCTTCAAAATTAAAAATAAATAAAAGTCAGATGCAAAATGCATATTCTGTTTTGAGTCCATTTATAAAATATTGAAAAAGAGCATTTGGAGAGTGGGAAATACTTGGCAGGGTTCAAATCAATGTATTTATTGATTTGTTTTTCTTGATCTGCAGTTACATGGTGAAAATTATCTAATTTTAAAATTTCTATATATTTACATATGTTAATATTCAATAGAACATTTTATTTAAAGAATCTCTTATTTCACTGTTTTACTTCAAATTAACTTTAGTCACAGCACACATATTTCTGAAAAAATGATACAGTCCTAAATTATGGGATACTTATGTAAATCTATTTCTACGACTAAAAATAAATTTAAAATATGCCAGGAATTATAATGACAAAATTAGAAGAAATTATTTTTAATAAATAAAAGGTTAGTCAACAGGTATAAAATCAAAGAAAATTTTCATTAACTGATATGGTTATTACAAAATTATTACAAATGGCTCCCAAAGGTAAAAGAGAAGAGTAAGATTCTTAAAGCCAAATGAGATGCTTTTTGGACCTAGGTACATAATACAACATCTTTTTGAAACTCTCATAGGATTCTGCTTATATAAAATTTCTGAAATCAGTTACTTTTTCCTTGAAAGGAATACTTAAAAAAAAACAGGTGTATCCAGGTATAGTTTATCTGCAGTAAGATGCATACTTAAGAAATGCACAGTTTAATGAGTTTTGACAAATGCATAGTCCCACTACAGTCACAATACAGAAAATAGAAAATGAAACCACACTACAATAACAATATAGAAAATTTCAATCACTCCCCAAATTCCCCTCTGTCTTTGGCAGTTAATTAACTTGCCTGAAAAACTAGCACCTGGTAAATTATGATTTTTTTTTTTCTGTCCCAGTAGTTTTTCTTTTGCCAGAACATCATATAAAAGAGATAATATTAAGTTCAGCCATTTATCTTCTTTACACAATATAATGTCCTCAAAAAGCAAACGTATTGTTGCATTATCACATATTTCAATACTTTCAAATTTACAGAAACTTGTTTGCTCAAAATATCTTCTATCTTGATGATTCTATTGTTGGTGTGTTTTGCAAATGTTAATTGGCCAAGTTCGTTGATAGTGTTATTCAGGTTTTCAATATGCTTTCTGATTGTCTAACATCATCTGCTTGCTGAAAAATAATTTTGAAAGTTTCTATTATAATTATTATTTTAACTTTTCTTCATTGTTCTCTTAATTTCAGTATCACTACGACAGATGTTTTAAAATCTTCGGGTAGCCTATTTGATTTTGTTGCATTTAGATTTTCCCCAGGGTTTTGTTTCAGTCCATTATTTCTCATATTTTTCTGTTTTTTCATTTTGTTTAGTACATTTTGGTTATATATTAGGCTAAATGTTTTATCTTTTCTACCCTGATGCAAGGTGTCAGATTTCAAATTTCAAGCCTGTGGTTTTGGGGATTTTGGGGTGGAGAGCTGGTCTGTCTCTTGTTGCGTGGTGTACGCACTTGTCAGAATTGATGGAGCTTTAGGGTCAATACTGTATTGACACCCGAGTCCAGCCTACAGGTCTGGGGTATGAAATACAGAGAAGACCCCCACAATCACAGATATTAATATCACAACACAAAGACAGAAAACCAGGATGCCAGCCCAGACCAGGAGTAAGTCATAGTCCCAAAAGAGACCTCTGATGAGAGAATGTTGGGAATCTCCCAAGGATTTTGGAAGTCAGTTGCAGCAAAGCACATTCCCCTGTGATACTCTCAAACTCTGAGCTATTCTTAGCCCCAGCAGGGAGTGGCTTATAAACCTCTGGAGATGAGCACTCTGTAGATAGCAGTCAGATAGGAAAAGCTGTTCAACAATAGCCCCAGGTAGCAGCTGTGAGGCTGTGGTTTTCCTTCTACAGGGCCTCCTGAAAGAACTGAGGGACTGAACGCTCCCTGCCAGATCGCTCAGTGATCAGCACAATGGCCACAGTTCCAGCCAACAGTCTCAACCTAGAGAGGCAACCAGCACCCAGGTAACTAGGAGGGCTGGCTGTGTCAATTCCAAGTACAAATACCCAGGATACTTCTTAGCACCGGGGTACTGCCAATGGAGAGGGGGCAGATGCCCCACACAGAGTGCAACATGACAACAGCCAGTGCAGACACAGCAGACAAGTGGACAAAGGTGAGAGGTCTACCACGGCTCTCCCTTTCACAGGGAGACTTCTTTCTCATTCCCTGCACTGAAGACTTTGATTCTGCAAAAGTTCTGCCCTCAGACCTATCAGCACTTTATTGGCTTCCTGTGCCCTTTGTCCAGTGCTTTTTGCTCCCCCATGGCTACTATGGGAGCAATCACTTCAGTCCCAAGGGGGTGTCCTTATCACGATTCCCTCCCTGTGGACCACAGGGTTTGGTGTGGGACAGCTTGAATACTGAGACTTTTTGGCGTCTACCATTTATGAAGATCTGTCTTTGTTCTCTTTGTGTAGATGCTGAGTCCCATTTGTCTTCAATGCTGTAGCTGTTAAATGTGTGTAGTTTGTTGTGTGGTGGGGAGGAGAGCCAGAGGTCTTAACAGTCTGCCATCTTGGAGACAACTCTTATTTATTTTAATTTTCATATGATTAGTGTTCACGTGGTGTATATTTTTGATCATTTAACTTCTAAACTGCATCTTTATTATAATTTCTTTTTAAGAGGAAGGAAGGCAGAAAAGAATAAAGGCAGGTAGGAAGGAAAAGAGAGAAGGAAGAAGCATTTTAATTATTTAGTTGTTCTTTCCAGTTGATCCTCTAGTCCTGGACCACAAACCTGGGTCCATGGGCTGTGCGTGAACTTCTCCCCAGGCACAGGCTTACCATCTGAGGCACTAGAACATGTCAGCATCTCTATATTTTAAAGTATAGAAAATACTATATATTTAAAATAGTATATATTTAAAGTAAAGAAAATAAATGGCTTTTTAAAAAATCATATGATCTTATATTTTAATAAAGGTGTTAGATGACTTATAGTGAATGAAAAATAAGTTTAAATCTTCCATTCAACCATTTATTTATTTGTACTCTTCATTGTTGCTTCATTCCTTTTTTTATCCTTCTACATTGATTTTTTTAAATATTTTATTGATATATTGACATACAACCTTGTGTAAATTTAAGGCGTATAATTTGACTTGAAACACTAATATTTGTAATAAGATTACCACCACAGCATTAGCTAATGTCTCTATTTTTAAAAATCCCATTTCCTCTTCACTTTTTTCTTGCATTATCCCTGTTACTAGTTACTATAGTTAATTGGATATAAATGTTTAACTATCATAATATATGTTGTAATGCAGCTTCATGTTTATTAAAAAAAAAATCTAAAAACTATATATCCATGTCCTTGGTGTCCATTCTTTTTGTTAATTGTGGTAACATGTTTATCATAAATTTCAAATGGAGTGTTACTTCGTTTCTTTAGGTACAAATAATCTTTTCAATATATTAAAAAATGAGAAAATGCTGTTTGTGTATAGCCAGTTATTTATCATAACTTGTCCTCTTCCTTTGTGTAGATGAAGATTTCCATATGGTATCATTTTACTTTTCATAAAAAACTTCATCATTTCTTGTATGGTACTTCTGCTAGACTCAAGTTCTTTATTTTTCTGAAAAGAGTCTTTATTTCATCTTTATTTTTTATTTTTATTTTTTGCTAAGCAAATAACTTTAGGAAGTATTTTTTCTTTCAAAGGTTTTTCTCTTTTTTATCTGTTCTCAGTTTGTGATGTCATCTATGTAATGTGTCCCTTATTGTTGACTGCAATCCATATTTTTCTGCCATGTTATATTTCATTATTCTAGCACTTCAAAAATATATATGTTGTGTTTGATACTACCTCTTGATCTTTGAATATTTTTAAAGAATTTTTCTATCTTTTTTTATACAGTCTGAATAATTCCTATTGACCTATAGTCAAGTTCAATTATACTTTCTTTTTGTGTCTAGTCTGTTGATAAGTCTACAAAAAAACTCTGTCTCTGATATCATGGTTTATTTTATAACTAGAATTTCTAGTTGATTCTTTTTTATGATTTCTATCTCTCCATTGAAATTCTCTCATCTGTTCATACGAAGTTTCCACATTTCCCATTAGGTCCTCAATGTAAAAATCAAAGCAATTTTAAAGTCCCTATCTAAATTCTATCATCTGGTCATCACTGCATGATTCTATTTCTGCTTTTTGATAATGATAATTAAAGATAATTTTCTTATCTTTTTCGTTATCTTGTAATTTGTTATTCAAAGCTAATTATTTCAAATAGAGATTGAGATAAATAGTGTTTTCACACAGAGATGACATAACTTCTTTATTTCAGGTCATGGAAGTCAATATAGTAAGTAGCTTAGTTTGTATTTTGTTAGTATATTTACTTTGGTGCCTTACTGAAACTTCAATTCCTCCTGGGTGGACTGCTGCTTCCTGTGCTTATTGAAAAGTCTGATGCCTCCAAGAGCTCTTCACTGTGTTTTTTTTCCACTGTCAGCCCTTAGCATTAGGTACATATCTGTACTACAGAGGGAGCAGTTCCTGGTCTCCATGGTCCTGCCCTTCCCGCGGCAGTAGACTGCTGTTTTCTGTGGCTTGTTATTAGGTTCCAGGCTCATGATATTTCCAGTGCATCCCCAATCTTAGGTATGTGCACCGGAGCTTCAGGGTTTGAATTTCTCTGAATTTCTACATGGCAACTAAACTATGCTTTGTATTTGAGGGGGAAGTGTTTTCTTGGGACCAGGATGCCTGCATTTCTCCAGTGGCAGGAGAGCTTTGCTTTTTCAGTGTAAAATTTAGATCTGAACATGTTTCTGTTCCTCTCGCAGTGTCAAACAATTTTTGTCTCTGCTTGTCTCCTTACAGGTGGCTTCGCCGTGAAAGGGCACAAGAGGGTTTCCAACCATTGCTCCAACAGACAATACTTTTTGCTTCAATAAGAGACAGGTGTGTGAAACAGAGGGCGTTCTGTGTGTATCATTGAAGGGAGCAGTCTCAGATCTCCTGCCTGCCACAAGTATTTCTTGCGAGCATGTGATGGAAATCCATGTAAAAGATTTGGTGAGTAGGTGTTGATTCACCGAAGGTCTGGTACTCTTGACCATCTAGTCTGCTATGCTAATCCACATTTAACCTTTAAGATTTCATTAAAATTTTAGTTCTCTGTTTTTCACCCACTTTTATGACTTTTACATTTTCCTCCTTGTTCTGCAATGGGTGATTACGATTTGTGCATCCTTATTCTGAAGGAGTCTGTCACCTTTGGAATTCACTTAAACTGGTGTCCTATCATCTTAGCTTTTCATTGAGCTTAAGAGCAGTTTTGATTTTGGAGTTTATTTTGTTTGTTCTCATCATCAGTGTTGCAGTGATAATTCCATAAGGCTTTCTATTTTTAAGGCAGAATAGAACTTGTCAGGAAAATGTTAAGTCATGAAATGGAGTCAATTTTATAACCTCTAATTTAATTTTTCATACATACATATATATCTGTATATACATATATAGAGAGAGATACATATCTATATCTATATCTATATCTATATCTATATCTATATTTACTGTTTTTTAAAGGAAAGCTGCAGGCAGGAACGGAGGTGAGTATGTAGGCAGGCAAGAAGAGAGACAAGAAATAAGCACCCCATTTCATTTACCATTTACTTGTTCACACTGGTTGTTTCCCTTTGGAGCCAGGATTCGAATCCAAAGGAATGTGGCTTCCTCCTTCAGAGGCGATTAACCTAACTGCTGCTCCACGCAGACATGCCTTTTCTTAACAAAATTTGAGACTATATATTGAAGGTAGCTTCTCAATATTTAAAAAATCCTAATCTTGTGTTTTAAACACACAATTTTTATTACCTTCTTTCATGTTTTTTGAAATTAAAAATAGTTAATAACATAGGAAACAATGTGTCAAACTTAGAGAAAAACGGTTTTAAAGACACACACCACTTCTTAAAGGGATGCCAGGACTTGCCTAGTTATATATAATTAAAAGGAAATACAAATATCTGTTGTGTGACCGCATGAATGAATGAATGAACCAAAAAGTTCTCCATGAGGTGAAGTGGCATTGTCATCACTTGTATAACAAATATTATAGATGTCAGGAGAGAACATATCCCTAGTATGGTCTGAGGTTAAAATACACTAAAAGTTTCAGTCACTTCTTTCCAGAATCAATTCTCTGGGCTGCTGTCCTGCTCTCTCCTCATTGCCACTCCCACCCCCACCCCCAGCAAACATACACACATCTGCTACTAAGTAATTGTCATCCAGTTGCTAAAAGAAACACCTTTCTCTCAAACACAATTCCACCCAGAAGAATTCAGGTTGTAACAACCTACTAGATCTCTTGTTCTTATCTTAGTCCATGGCCTAGAGCTGGGGCTCTCAGCCTCCAGCTGCGGACTTAGTTCTACATTATTAGATCAGAGAAAAATCCCCTTAGTTAAGCTCTGCTTTCATTTGTACAGGCAGTTCAGAATAATATTTACATTACAATTTTGTTCTACTCCTGAGTCACAGTTCTATGAAATGATCTTCTCAAGTTATTGCACACTTGTTCCAGTCACTTGGCCTCTCTTTTCTTCCTCTGTGCCTTGCCTTGATAAAGTGTGCCAAGGACATTAGTTCTCTCATTCTCTGACCCTGAATCCTACCCGGTCGGTCTTGAATCTGAATCTCTCCATCTCTGTCCTTATCTCTCCTTTATGTGCTCTTCTTGACTCCTGCTTTTAATACCCACTTCTTAGGTCTTATTAAACATGACTCTATAATATCTCTGCATACTCTCTGCTTCCCAAAACTTCTTTCTCTAACCTGCATCTTAGTAAATGCATGCTGTCCCAGCCACTTCTGTTCAGCTTCTAGGACTGACCACTCACCATTTAACTTCCCCCACTACCAACCAAGTTAAAACTCTTTCTCAGCAATCTTACTGATAGCTGCAGCTAATTTTATGTTAGGAGAGTAAATAAATGTATGAGTTATCACTGTAAAATTGTCTCAGTTGTCAACCATCTGCCAGAGCTGGGTAGACAGCAGCATTTCCTTCTCAGCACACAGTTGGAGGAACTGCCCCTTGTTCTTCTTAGTGCCTGTTCTTTAACACACTTATTCTCCTTCTGCTGCCTAGTGGCAGCAAAGTGTTCAGAGGAATGTGAAGGAATGGGGAGAAGAGAAACCAAAGAGGAAAACTTCCACTTTGTCATCCAATGAGACCACTGGCCCGCCTCACTATCCTAAAGCCCAGCATTCTCCTGCTGCCACTAACATGTTATATATGAAATTAACATAAACGCCTGTGCTGATGTATTGTATTTATCAATTTTATAAAGGAGTGTAATCTGGAAAGAAAGAGCAAGGGAAGCAAGTCCTCATCTTGCTGTGGTTTATCTGTCATAGCCGAGGATTACTGTGGTATGTTTATTATGGAACCTAATTACTGGTCTTTTAGAAAACATGTACCTTAATTATAGTCATTAGTAAATGAAAGATATTTTGCATTTCCAAGAGGTAACCTGAAAAATAAGCCTTAATATTTACACTATTAAACCAGGAGAGAAGACTTTGTTTAAAAATAATCGGAACTGTAAAACTGCAAATTTAATACCTATTTTAATTATTTTGAAAAGTATATGCATTAACTATTGCTCAGTTTTCATAGACGCTGAAAGTGAGTGGGAAAACATGATTTGCAGAATGGCCTGCCTTTATCACTACACTTCTCTCTTGTTTTCTACATTATACACAAGCCAGACCCAGGAGGAGGAGGAAGGAATTGCTTCCCGAAACCTAACAGTAACCCTTGCTTCACCAGGGCCCTCAATCTGTCTTGCAGATCAGAATTGTCCTTACACAAAATAAAACTCTGGCCAATGACTTTGAAATATCACCTCCATATTTCAAATACCAGGCAGATATACCTGGGACCCTAATTCAGTTCTTCAAGAAAGACACCTCAGATTCATATCAGAACATTTAGAGCTAATTACAGTGAAGCAGTCCTTGACCATAAAGCTAAAGGCAAGCATTTTTATGAAACTCATTTCTGAGAGACTTCAGGCCTTGTCCCTTGTGCTATATTGGTTTCCTTCTCTCAGGCTCCTCTGAGGTGTCTCCTATATCTTCAAAGACTTTCTTTATCTACTGATTAAACTGATGTTTTCTCTCCTTGAGGAGGTGAGTATGGGTGGGTGGAAGGGGGTGTGGAAATGTGACTATATTCTATGGAAAACTTTCATCCCTTATAATATCTCATGCCATAGATTCAGATGAATCTACTTTTCCTTGTTACTACTTTCCCTTATTACTTTCATCAACTGAATTTCTCAAAGATTAATTTGCCAACATTTGAGAGATCTCTTATTTGTTATGTTATCAGAATTCTCATGATAATATTAGAAGGCTTCAGAATTCATATAAATGACATCCTATTGCTTCTTGATTCCACCACTATTCACAGTCCACTGTGGCAATGAATCCCAATGTTATATTTTAGCTTGCACTTTAAATGTCTCTACATAACATTAGGTAAATACCACCACTCCACAGTCTGATACAAGCCTCCCATGATCCATGGACATGTAACAGAGAAAATGTTGGCCTCTTGATGAATACTTTTCTCTTGATCTATCAGGTCCCTTAAGGCCTCGGCCCCTGTTCTGTTCTCACTAAATATGGATGCCATGGTATATGACTTATATGAAGTAATCTCTCATGAGTTTCTTTAATTACCATCAATCCCATCCATCTATCATATAAACTTAGAAAAATTCCAACTATGGATTCATTCTATATCACACACCTGATTTCAATAAACAGAAGCTAAATGTTGTGTAAGGACAGCATGCCCGTGCACACATAAACACGTGCAGGTCAGTAGCATTGGAAAGCAAACCTCCAGACCCCAAAAAACTCTACTGGTTCTTAGTAGTATTTATCAATCTTTTCACTTTTTCTTATCTTCTCTCATTCTATAACTTTAAACTTTCACTATGTCCCTCAATCTCCTTAACACAACTCTTCATGTTCTCAATGCTGGGATCAATAAAGAGGAAGCTTAGTTTGGATATGCAAAGCCTCTGCCAGGGGAAAAAACACTAACCCTGGCACCTGGAAAAACAGGTACCCAGGCCTTCAAGGAAAACCTTGGTGGGGAAGTTTTTGTTCCCTGCTGAGACTCAGGAAGAAGCCTAGAAGCTAGAGGTTAACTAAAACCTTTTAAATGTAAAATCACTTTGTAAACAATGATTTTTAGGATGGCTGATTTACTTCTTGTATTTTTTCTGTGAATGACTTCCTTGTGTAATGACAATAAATATGCCAGGAGTCAGTGACTGGTTGTGGCTATTTGGGGTGACAGATCCCCGATAGTTCATCCCCTGGCCCCACTTTCTTTCTATTTTGGTCTTTTTCTTTCTTTCTTTCTTTCGATTTCTCAATCACTTGCAGGCCCTCCCTTCAGCTCTGACCGCAGGAGTCCAGCCCAAAATCTCAACAAAAGATCTTATTGCTTGTTAGGAACAAAATTTATTGAAATTCCTGTTTCCCTATTCCCTTCCCAATCCAGTATCTTCACTTTCATATATTTACTTCTTTCCTCTATTCTTAGATGAAATATCTGTTCTTCAAAACTGTTCTACTATTAGCAGAAATATTAAAACATGACTTTAGGTACTCACTTGGGGTTGAATGAACAATGAGCTTGTAGGACCTGGATGGCTTTCTTTTCCCAGATCAAGATACACCCCCACTTTCCGCTTCCCACAGAACCAGTGGCTTTCTCCTCCAGCCAGCGTGAGTGAAGAATTCACCAGATCCCTAAGCTTCCAGGTTTCAAATACCGCGCTGTTCCCTGAATTTCTAGCAACTGACTGGTACACCAAGAGCAGATTGTCTGATATCAAAGCAAGGGTAACCTTTTCTGGAAAAGCCGCTTCTCATACTTTCCTACTAATATGGAAACACACGGGAGTAGTTCTCCCACAAAAATGATAATACTTCATATCAGCAGTGCCCAGTTCCTGGTAAACCTCTGTGTGGGATGACAATGAGACTAAGGGCACTTTAACATCTCTGTCTTGCCAATTTCAACTACAGAAGATTTTCCTTTCTCCAATGGAGTTTCTACCTTTACTCTCTAATGTTGTGAAATTTGTCTCCTACTCTTGCATAAATTGAAAAAGCCTCTATGGTGTCCATGGAGCATGAAAGACAATTCTTTTTGAAAGGAACTCTTAAAACCCCAGTAGACTCTTACCCCATAGTCACTGTTCTCTACCTGTTTCTTTAATCTCTTCTTCTCTGCATTCTTTTTCTTTCAAGCCTATGAATGTACTTAAGATTTCCTAATCCTAAAAAAAGCAAAAGCAAAACAACACAGGTGGACCCTGTCATTCCCTCTAGCTACTCCTAACCTTTATCTGCCCCACTTGAGAACTTAAACAGAAAAATCCATCAGTCTCTCTGGCTCCTCACTAACCTGTCCTCCCTTTGCTCTTTAACTGTGGTCCACGAAGCAGCCAGATTAATCACATAGCAACTAGCATTACCTACTTAAAATTATTTATTGTCGTTTCTTTGGAATTTCAATTTCCAAGTCATCTGGTCTCTTCCCACATCTCTGTCACCTCTCACATTATTCTAGCCAAACTGTCCTTTCCTTTTTTTTAAGCTTCTGCCTTAGGGCTTTTCCATTTGTTTTTCCCTGCTGCCTAAAGGCTTTTCCCTGAAATCTTTGTCTAGATGACCCCTTTTTAGCCTTCACAGTCTCTGTTCAGTTTTCACCATCTCCAAGTGGCTCTAACACCTTCCAGCTCCACCCACAGCAGAGCAAGACCAGCTTTCTCCTCAGCTTTCTGATACTTACATACGCAATTGAATGTATCTTGCATTCTTATTTGCTGACTTAATAATTTGTCTCTATGTCCTCAGAAATGTGTATATTCTATGACTTCAGGATCTTCGTCCTGTTTACTGCTGTATTTCCAGTGCTCAGATGGATACTTGAACGTAATAGGAACTCGTTTTAACACAGTACTTCCTCATAGGCTTGCCCCACCCATTACTGGTTCATTCATGGCTGCCTCAGCAAGGTAGCCCCCTGTCTAATGTCTCATTCTTTCCATAATTCTGGGTTCAAATTCAAAGAGAGTCTATGCTGTTGCTTGTTTAAATTTGAGCAGAATATGTGACACGAAGCCATGTCATAGGCCATTAGTTAACCTTATTGGGGGCTGGCTCTGACAATTTCCCACCTCAAATCAGGTGACACAATACATATAAAATATAGACTATAGGCATATTCAAGTTGACAGTCTTTCAATATAAAGCACTGGTATAAACCAAGAATCTGCAGTTCAAATACTTTTATGAATTAACATGTCTATGCATTAAGGGACACTAACTCACATTTATATTATCCCTGAAACATATATTCTGTAAATTTAGGCATATCTCAATTATATAGCTATTAATGCCTTCACAGAAATAAATTCACAAAACCCTTTATAAACATCCTACTGCTGGAAGACAGTGATAATAGTTTGGCCCCATCCTTTATAATTATTCTAAGTTATTTGTGATAAGAATATAGGTAGTGTGCCTTATACTTTAGCATGTTTTTTTGACGTGGAATATTGGCCAAAAAACTAGCCTGTCCCTTCATAACTAAAGACCATCTCAAGGGCCATATATTATAATAAAAGAGACTTGTTCAAGAGGGAATTGGATATACTGGAAGTGAATGGAGAGAAGTGGGCTGGGATAGGCATTTGGAGATTTTATCACGTAGATAACATTTGACTGTAAGAATGAAGGGCATCATATACGGAAGTGCTGTCTCAGGAACAGATGAATGCTCCCATGGTCTCTGACATCTGAAGGTGGGATAGAAGGCTAGAACCAGCTCCTGAAATATATATTGAAAGGGATTCAAGGAAGAACCTGGAAGAGTATCCTATCTTAGAGGTGGAGGAAAGGTCTTGTTTTAAACACAGTCAGCTTTGTCACATGTGACTGTGAGTTCACAATTAAAATAGACTGTTGGAGTAGAAAAGAGGCTGCTCACACACATGACCAGCCAGAGAAACTAAGAGTTATGAGCAACAACTTCGTTTTAAGTAGGACTATGAGGCAGATGTAGAGGGCTGAAGAATAAGTGGGTCACAAGGAAGTGGAATTTTTAAAGCTGTAAACAAAAACACGGGAACTAAAGTGTGAATTGTCATGGAAGAAAGCTACCACTTCGTCCTTGATCTCTAAACACATTTCCTGAGAAACCATAGCATTTATTATTTAGTAAAGAAATGTCTATCTTGCTGGAGTAACTTTTCAAAAGTGCCTAGGATCTAGAAAAATGAATTTTATTGTCTTTCTAACGTATTAAATTCAGTGAGATAATTTTATATTATATATTTAGAATACTTGCAATTCTCTTTCAAATGATCTATATCTTAACTAAGTAAGTATATGATGCATTTTTTCCTTGGTTGGTACTTTACATGTGCACAATATTTTTGTATTCACCATTTTTGTGACAATTTCAGGATGGTATATATATATATATATATATATATATATATATGTATGTATATGTATATGTATATATATGCCATCCTTTCAATATATAAAGGAATAATTAAAATATATAACTCATGAATTGAAATTTGTCTGTGGGGATATCTATTGAGAATTTTTAAGTAAAGAAAAATACTATTCTTAGAGAACATTTAAAAAATTATAATGAACTAATTAGAAAATCTAATTTTGACTAATATCTTTCATCTTTAGCATCACCAAACTTGTTACAGGAGCTATTAAAAGTAATCAAATTGGCTGTTTTGATTTCATCTATTTACATTAAAAGATGAAAACATTTAACTGTAAACTCTTACCTAATGCCTACTTCTGCCATCTGGTGGCAAAAGGAAAAGGTACATTCATTGCTAGTACCAAGGCTGTAAAATGGACCTCACTGAACAATCATGAATTAAACTCCCAGATTGCCATTACCATACTTCACTTGAAATACTTGAATGTTTACTGTTTTGCTTTTGTTTTTAAGTGGGACAATAGTTTCTATAGTTATTTAGAAGATTGCTAGCTATACACTGAACACATTAATAATGCCAGAAGTTAACAAAAAAATAACATTTTATTCCAATACTCAGGTTAGACATAGGACCGGATAATAATTATCCATTTACTTTACAAATACAGTCATTTACAGCATATCTATTTTAATTAATTATCAATATATCTCAAGAAAGTTGTTGAAAGGATAAATGTTTTAATGTATATAACCCAATATATCTAACTTTCATATTCCCAGAACCTGTCCATTAAATGTGCTCTAGACATTATAACAACCATTTCTATATTAGGTTATTTCATAATTTTTTAAATATATAGGTTTAATTATGAAAAAGTACATTGATATTATAGATATCTTGCTATATTTTTATACTTGAATTCTTTAATAATTTAAAAATCCTGAACATCACATGTAATTATATGTCAGAGAATCAAAGAATTAAAGAGCTGGAAGAACAAAAAGGTAACATAAGTCATTTATTTGCCGAAAGGATAGTTTCTACAATATCATTAGCAAGTGATTATTTAGTTCTGCTTGTCTACCTTCAATAGGGAACATCTCATTACAGTTTGACAACACATGCTCAGAGAATTCTTACAAAAATGCACTTTTTTGTATTTTACCCACATTGGCCTGGCTGGTTCTCAGAAGCTCTGCAGAGTGGGTAAGCACCTTCTTACGTACTCTTCAATATATGAACAGCATTCAACTACCATGTGCATGCCAAAACATCTATTTCTATACCAGTCTTGTATTTTTTCTTTTTTACTTCCAATATGAAAATTCAGAGCCCTGGACTGACCTGTCACCTGCAGCTCTCCAGGGGTCATCAAACTTTGAAGTCCTTTAAGTCCTCCCTAAGTAGGTTTTTCCTGTTTCACATATGGAAACATGGATTAAAGAGGAACTGCAGACCAGGAAATCACAAGTGAGTATGATGAGCCCTGACTCCATCACACATTAGCTTTATGGCCATGGATATGGCTGAAAATCTTTTTTAATTTTATACTTTTCAACAATATATTGATAGTATAACATTCAATGAAATCCACATCATTAACCACATTGTAGCCAACTAATATTTCCAATAAGCATTTCTCATTATGCTAATCCCTTG
This sequence comes from Solenodon paradoxus, assembly GCA_004363575.1. Lineage (NCBI taxonomy): Eukaryota > Metazoa > Chordata > Mammalia > Eulipotyphla > Solenodontidae > Solenodon > Solenodon paradoxus. Next base: position 1,419,599 of record RJWH01000030.1, read on the forward strand.
CTTAAAATCTTTCAGTGACCTGTTGCTCTGAGGATGAAGATGAATTGGCCTCCAATATCATATCTAGTCTTATCACATTATATTTCCCAAAGTGTCATCTGGAACACCAGTCTTCTCACAATCTCTTATTTGTTTTGCACCATGCTACACAGAACTTTTGCATCTGTGCTATCTCCCAGGAATGCTCTTAACTCTCCTCTTTCCTTAACTACTCCTTATTCATCCTTAATTAGCGATAAAGTATCATCTCCTGACATCCAAGGAAAGTTAAATTCACCTAGTATATGGTGTTAAAGCAGCTTATCTTTCCTTTCACTCATTGCATCTTCAATTCTACTTGTATTTATGCAATTACTTGATTATGCCTGAGTCCTCCAATACATTTTAAATTGTATGAGGGCAAAGACCCCATCTGTTTTTGCTCTCAATTTTTCCCTAGTTTCTACTACAGTATGTAGCCTATAAGAATTAATCAAGGAATATTTACTGATAATACATAGGCGTTCAGAAATGCCAAAGTAACTAAAAATTGAGAGGCAGAGATTTTGAAAAGAACAAATGTGTAGGGATGACAGACCAATATTTGGCAATGGTAGTCCCCTCAAGAAATTTTTTGATCCTAAAATGAAGAGTATTAGAGGCTAAGAAATGAAGATGAATCACTGAAAAACAGCCCAGAATTTTTAGTCAATATTGTGGTGCTAGGATGAAAATGTGGCAGTTAGAATCTAGTGAGCACATCAGGCTCTCAGCTGCGACCCCTAGAACTATTTAGGACTTTTCTTCTTTATTGAAGTTTTGCCTCTTGAGACTGCTAGCAGTCTCTGAGAGGAGATGGAAACATTGGAAAGTTATAATATAGTTAAAAAGTAAAACATGTCTCTCTCCACACCTCTCTAACATTTGTACCAACCAACCACTAAGGACATAAGACCATCAAATTTTGTCATAGTATATCTTGTCTCACTTTTCTATTTATTATGCCTCCTTACTATCTCATTACAGTATCATGATATTATCTTAAATTATTGACTCTCTGGAGATGGGGAGATCTACTCTTTCTGGGATCTATAGTTATTGTCCAATCTATCATCTTCCCATATTCTAAAGGACTGCCTTTCAATATGGTTACTTAGAGGTGATCATTAAAGGTAATTTGCTATTTTCTTATGTGTAGGGTCCATATTTTTTTTTCCTGACTTAAAATCTTTTGTTATTCAATCATTTCTACTTATATAAATGTTAAGTAAAGAAATTGTTTTTATAGATAGGTATAGATTTAATTCAGAAGACAAAAGTCTCCTGTGTAAATAAATCCAGGGAGTATAATCCAGGAGACGAAAGGCAACCAATTCATTTAAAATAGCTTTTGAGAACTCTTCTCCCTTATCGTATAGTAATTACAGTTCCTGATGTACTAGTTTAAAATAAAAACTTTCTAATTTAAAAATAATTATTCTGAATAGTGGAGAGAAAATAGAAATTATCAGGATTTGGGGAGTGTCCTCTGTTTTAGCAATTTTAGTCCACTATATTTTTTCTAGAAGTAGTGAAAGGAAATCATGAAGATAAGACAAAGAGTCTGAATAATTCACTAAATTAAAAATAGACAAATTAAACTCTAGATAATCATTGACAGTTTGTATATTGTATTTCTCTTAACACCTTTGCTCCTATTGTAAAATTGCAAGTATTCTTAATGTCATTCTTCCCAGGATATCAGATGTTGGTGTTTTTAGTTCAATATTAAAAGTATTCATTATTGTCTTTGCTTCACAAGTCAAGGAAGGTGCTTGGTTTAACTTTTATGCAGCAAAACTGCTCTTTTTATATTTATTGTTCATGGAAAAATATAGTAGTTGTCTATCTTAGAAAATTCCTGAGTTATACAATCAGATTCTGAAAAAGGTTGGAATTCTATTTTGGTTTATGTAAGAAGACATAAATCAATTGGGATTTTTTTAGTAGAAATTTTATTTCGCAGAAATTTTTGAATCTCATTTTGAGGGTTGGTCATAGCAAAGGGGGCAAGAAGGTTCAATGAGTCTCTAATACCTTTGAACCTCCCATTTTATTTGAGCTCTTTCTCTCCTGATCTCTGTCTACTCACTAGTGAGTAGACAATCATGTATATGCCAATACCTAAAATAGGTCTCCTTGTCCTCTCATCAACAAGACTAATTTCTTAAAACATCAAAGCCAAAAAAGCAACCATATGGAGTGAGGAATGGAGAAATATATCACACTTTCTGACAACATACAAAAATGCAAATCAAAAAATGACAATGTTTATGTAAATATGTTTTATATAGAATTTCTAACAATGTGATTTGGCATGTATAAAATATTTCAATCTGATCTTATAACTGAATGTAACTAACTAAAATCCAATTAAATAGGCTAATAATTAGTCACATTAAATATTTAGTTTCCACAATAGTTGTCAGAAGCTTAATTATCCCCAAGCTTAGAAAATTTTCATTCCCTTCTTAATTTTCTCCTAAATTCAGAGAATTTATAAGTAAATGGATTTGAAATGGACAATTCAGTGTTCTCAAGGTTTCATCTTAGATTTTCTATTGCCATCATCTTGTCTAACTCTCAACTCCCATTTTCTTCTAGGGTCTCATACTTTGTCCTAATTTTCTTTAACTTAATCTCCTTGGAATCTACCCTTACTTATTCTATCTTCTTAGCTCATAAGAAGGTTGTTTGTACATTGTGGAAATGTCTGTGCCTCATTTTGTAGCCCTTAGAATTATTGTATATAACTTGTGTTCTGTAAAACATCTCTAGTAGTAATATGGGACTAATATGGTTTATGCCTGAACAATCTATCAGTATCCTAGAATACAGACTTGTCCTTTTTTATATTTTGATGTATGATGAAAACAATGAGAATAAATGACAGGATTTGCTGACAATTTTAGTTTTGTATTGCCAAGGAATGAATTACCATCTTTAAGACGTATGATTCTGAGATTCATAATTTAGGAATTATAGAAAGTTTTAATCCTCCAGGAAAATAAGCACAAATTCTTCCTCATTCATCTATTTTATAGTTTAATATTCTTTATGATTGTTTTGATAATACCTGTTTTCCAAGTGTGTCAGACCAACTCTGAAGACACACATTGAAAACCTGATGAACATTGTCTAATTACTTTAATCCACATACATTCAATTTATCATATGGGATCTTTGACCTTTTAGCCCCTGGATGAGATATTTTATATTTAGAAAGTTCTGTGCATAAACCACAGATTCTTAAGTGCTTAATTTTGTATTCTTCATTGCAGTTGACATTATTGTTTATATGCTATAGGTGATAACAATGTTATAGCACAATGCCAAAAAAATCAATAGGACAGTAGGATTAAAAATGTGATGGTAAAATTCTGAGTTTCATTATTTTCTTAACTTAATTGACTTTTTCTGTTGTAAAATAAATAATGCGGTTAAGAAGCATAGATAAATATGGGGACAGTTGATTTTGCTATGTTATATGGATGTATAGAGTCAATTCAAGCAGGACTAGGAAGTTGTACTTACATAACCATTTTATAATATTGCATATTTGGTGTGAAATTTGGAATTGTAATGGTGATAGACTATTTGGTTCTAAGAAAATAGTTTTAAATTTAATTCTGGTTCTAGATAAAGTTGAAGGATCTTACTTAAAAGCATATTACTGTGGGATGAAATCAACATTATGAACCACAGGAAGGATGGATGGAAAATACAGAAGAAATATGGGAGAAGCATAGTTCAACTTCAAGAGAAAAAGAACTTGGAGATCAGTGATCACAAAATCAGGATAAGCCAAAACTTTAACACTATGCATAAAAAACAAAGGTTGTATTAGTAAAACCAATAACTATCCAGAAAAAGGAGTGCAAGTATCTGGAGTTCATACTTTGGACAGGTCAAAGTGTTCCATTAACTTAATTAAAGAGACTTTTAGATGAAATAAAGAGTATCTAAAAGAGGATAACATGAATGGTGTGAAATATGAAAGACATTTTATTCATTCTCCCCCAAAAGATAGGTGCCCACGGTGACTGGAAGGTTGAGTCTAGGAAGTCGCAAGCCTCCTGCTGTAGTATATAAGTTTGCATTTATTCAGTCATGTTCATTAAATCATAAATTGTCAATGAATACTTCTATGCTATAGCATTAGAGTTCAGCAGTTCTAACAGAAATTTTCCCATAAGTGTCTTATTTCTGGTCTAATAGAAGAAATAAAATCTATGCTACAGAAAAAATTCACTAAAAAATTCAGAAGATTATCAGTTCATATTTATGAACAAATTACCTTAGGCTGTAAGCTCTATCTGAAAGTAGATTAATTGATAACTCTGTGATAAGCCTATATTTATGGTCACTTGAGTTTTGACAGAGATGCAAAAATATTAATTGGCACAGTCTTTTCAAATTGGTGATGCAAATAGACATCCATATCCAAAAATGTGAATTTGAATCACTACATCATACATAAAAAAATGACTAATGATAAATCACAGACCTGATTGTAGAGTAAAACTATAAAACACTTAGAAGAAAACATAGGAATATATCTTCACAATCTCATGTTAGCAATTTCTTAGACTGTACCAAATATACAAGCGATTAAAAAATGAATATTATATTTCATCAAAATAAAAACTTTTATACTTAAGAAGATACAATATAAAAGGGGAAAATACCTGTAAGTCATATATTTAATAAGGAATTTTATTTCAAATATGAACATCACACTGAACACTAAATAATAAAAGTACAAGTAACTAACAAAATGTAAAGGAATTTCTCAGACATCTTTTAAAATAATATACACAGACAACTAATAAGCGCATGAAAGTTTCTCAAAACCAGCATGTGTGAATAACATGTACTAATGACCAATACACATATGAACAGATTCTCTTAGTTATTAGAAAAATGTAAATAAAAACCACGATGATCTACCACTGCACATCCACTAGGATATAATCAAGAGATAAAAAAATAACAAATCTGACAAGGACAGGAGAAATTGGAATGTTCAAACATTGCTGGTAGAAATGCAAAATGGTATAGGCACTTGGTGCTTGGAAACATTTTTGCAGCAACTCTACTAGTAGGTATCTACCCAGGAGGAATTACAACAGATGTCTACACAAAGACTTATACATTAAGGTAATAAAAGTTTTTTAAACAATAGTTAAAATGTAGGAAAAGTCCAACTACTTAATGGATAAATATACACACACATACACAATGCAATAATATTAATTCATAAAAGGAATCAAGTACCTATGTATGTTACAACATGAAAGTTAAAAACATGCTTATAAAAGAAGTCAGACAGAAAAGATGCATGTGTGCACATAAAGGTATATATGTATGTATATGTACATACATATGATTATTTTATATGCTATGTCTATAACAGGCAAATATAGAGAGCCATACGGTAGTTTATTTGTTGCCAAGGGATAGGAATAAAAATGGAACCTGTTGTTGCTGATAGGCTTTCTTTTGAGGTGCTGACCATATTCTGAAATCAGATTATGTTGATGGTTGCACAACTCTGAATTTACTGAAAAATAACTAAATTATACAATAAAATGGAGAGTTTTCATGGAAAAGAAATTGCAATAAACTCTAAAAAAAGAATTCAAAGTAAGATTACTAATAAAAATTTAAAACATACTATTTGGAGACGGAATAATTTCCTCACTAGACAGAACATTCTTAGACTTTCAGAACTACATTTCAATTACATATTTAAATAGGGCTTACTCATTATTGAAAACAATATGCAGGTTTATCCAGGACTGCAGCAAGATGGCAGCTAAGGTCATTCCCATCTTCGTCATAAAGGATACAACTAATCTTTTTCAGTGGAAGCAACATTGACAGGGCATCCCATATCTCCCCAGTAACTCTGTTACAATGTGACTGCACTGAGCGGATCACCTGAGGAATTGTGTATATCTGAACATCTAAAGGCAGATTTAGAGGAATATGCATGGTAGCAACTGTGATGGAGGTAGCAGCTGTAATGGCAAGAGTGGCAGAGGCAGCCAGTAGGACAAATAATAGGGTAGCAGTCAAAGCCTCAACTCTAGGGAGGGAAAAGCAAAGTCAGTTGGACACACACCTAGCTTTACTGAGGTCCAAAGCTGATGAGTAAGTTTGGGACCCTGGTCACCACATGAGTCAGAAATCAGGCAAAGAACACAAAGGAAAGGACTGCATTCCTCCTCACCCATCCCCTGGAACCCGGACGATACCCAAGAAAACTCCAAAACTCCACAGTTTAGACTGAGATTAAATTGATCTTGGCGAGACTCAGAGAAATGGGCTTCCCCAGCATCTGTAGCTCCAAATAACAGCTATTTGGCAAACTCCATGAGCCTTTCCCCAATCCAGGCACTATCCTCAACTTTTCTGACACAACAAGAGATCCTTATCATAGAAGCCTGTCAGGGTCAAAACATAAAATAAAAGTAAAATGGTACCTACTGATAAATCGCCAAATAAGCAGCTCTTTTACAAGGCTGCCATGGTGGGCCAGGAGTGGCAGGTGGGGAGAGTTCAAGGTATTTCAAAATCTCAAGGCATTATGGCAAGGAGATGATACCTCATCAGGAACCAATTTCAAGGACATAGAAAATTACATACTTTTTAGTGGATAGGAAATTTTTTTTAAAGGATAAGTGAAGGCAAGAATGGAGGCGAGTAGGCAGGAAGGTAGGAAGAGAGAGGAGAAAGAAGCACTTTATCTTTAAAATTTTTATTTAGTTGTTCACACTAGTTTTCCCCTGGACCCGGTCTTGAACCCAGGAGTATGTGATCTATGCTCATTCAGAGGTGACTGACCTAATGGCTATTCCACTAGGGCATGTTGCAGATAAAAATTCAAAGTAGTAACCATAAAGAAACTGAAAGAAATAAAAGAAACCTTGGAATAAAAGACCAAAGAATTATAAGAAGATGGAGTAAAACAAATCAATAAGCACAAAAATAAAATTAACAAACAGAAGACAGAAAACAAAGTTTTACAAAAGAATCAATTCAGGATATGAAGAATGCAATAAATGAGATCAAAGCCCTATAAAAAGCTATGGAAACAGAATCGGCTGAGTGGAGGGATCAATGATGGAGTAGGGAAATATAGAAAGGAACAGATGGAAGAAGAGAGAGAAATTAAATATAAAGAAAAAGCACTCCAAGAGTTATCTGACTCCATGGAAGAGGCAACGTAAGGACATCTGAGAAAGGGAAGAGAAGAGAAGTAACGAAAAACAAACTCAAAGAAATAATTTCTGATAATTTCCCAAAACTGGGGAAGGAAATGAACATGCAAGTTAATGAAGTCAAAACAAGACCTGGTTAGCTAAATGCAAATAGACCTGTACCAAGTCATAAAAATGTTGTTATAAAAGTTTAAGACAAAAAACTAGTATAAAAGGTAATGAGAGGAAAACAAAACAAAACAAAAACAAGTAACATATAAGGGTACTCCCATCAGTATGTCATCAGACTTCTTACAAAAAATTTCTATAAGCCAGAAGAATGGTACAAAATATTCAAAGTACTCTGAGATTAAAAAAAAAATAAAAAGAAACACAAAAAAACCCTTCCAGTCTAAAATATTATATCCTGAAAAATCATTTCTCAGCTATAAAGAGAATTAAAAGTATTCCCTCTCAAAGAAAAGCTAAAACAATTTTCTGACACAAAACACCATTGTGAAAAATGCTTAAAAATGGTCTTCTGTCTGAATCAAAAAAGCTCACAAAAACTATAAAAGGAAATAGAGAAAATCAGATCTATGATGTTCATGGACTGGGAGGAATCACATTGTTAAAATATCCATCTTCTCTAAAGCAATAATGCAATTCCCAACAAAATCCCAATGACATTCTTCAAGAACTACAACAAAAAAATCATGAAATTTAATTGGAACTATCAAATACCCCAAATAGTAAAAACAATCTTGAGGTAAGAGAGGTGTCATAATTCCAGACTTTAAAATATACTACAAAGCAACAGTAATAATCAGCAAAGCAATGGAAAACAGATATACAGATAAAAGGAAAAAATCTGAGAGCCCAAAATAAATCCACGCATACATGGAAAATTAATTTAGAACAAGGGAAACAAGGGAATACAATGGGACAAGGATAGTTTCTTCAATAAATGATGTTGAGATAACTAGACATAAAAAATGTTGCAACTAAATCACCACTTAACACTAGACACAAAAATTAATTCAAAATGGAATAAATATTTAGATATAAGGCCTAAAAACAAACCAAACACTCATTGACATTGACCTAAGAGATGTCTTTGGGAACTTGATTCCAATGTCAAGGCAAATAAAATCCAAAATTGACAAATGGGTTACATCAAACTAAAAAGCTTTGGCACAGAGAAACTCTCATTATAACAAACAGAAATCCTACTGAATGAGAGAAGATATTTGCACATCATATAGTCAACAGTGGTTAATATCCTAAATATATAGTGAACTCATAAAACTCAACAACAGAAATCATTTAATTCAAAATGGGCAGATTATCCTAAAAGACACTTTTCTAAAGAAGACATACAGATGGCCAATAGGCACATGAAAGATAGATCTACCTGTCTTGTTATTAGTGAGATGTAAATCAAAATAAAATTCTCTAAAATATAATTTGCTCTTTATGCTATGAGTTGAACAATTTTATTGCCCCCGTTTTAACAATGGCTTTTATATTTTATTTATTTTTTTTAAAGAAAAGGTACAGGCAGGAATAAAGTGAATAGGCAGGCAAGTAGGAAGACAGAGGAGAAAGAAGCATTTTATTTATTTTCATTTAGTTGTTTTCTTGGTTGTACCCTAGGCATGGGATGCAAACCTGGCTCTTTGAGGTGTAGATGAACTAAACCCAGTCAGAGGCCGTGGACTCAATTGCTACTCCAACAGAGCACAGGGTTTTGTGATAAGCATTTTGGAAAGAAAAGTTAAAAGCAAATGATTTATTCAATCAGGGAATTAACACTGACAAAACAAAATAACAAAAAGATTAGGAAAGGGAACAAGAAGAAAACTAAAATCTATTTTCAGTAGACCTTTTTATTTGCAGAAAACTTAGATATTTTGTTTTAAAATAATGCCTGTAAAATTGGTCTTTTATTATAGTTGAGCTACTATTTACATACTAAAACTGCAAAATGTGCATTTAAGTTATACCCAGTACAATTTTAAGTCTCATGTGAACTGATATGGAACAAACCGCCAGAGGAAATATGATATTGACTTTTTGTCACTGTAATTAAAATAATTTTCATTTCAAATTCTGTGAGTCTTTTTTAGAATACAATAGGAAAATTATCAAAGTAATTCCCTAATATTAAGAGTGTTCTGAATAGAAATAACATGAATAACTAAGGACAAAGTTTGCAACTTAATTCAAAACACCCTGGCCTTTTAAACACACTTCATTGATATAGGGAGATTTCTTTATTTTACTTTGTAAAGAGTTGAAGAGTTTCTTAATTTTGGATCTGATATAAGGGTTAAGAATTTGATGTATGATGTTCGTGAACAAAAGAGCAGGCTGAAGTCAAAGCTATTAGTTATTTAAAAATATTCAACCTAAGGCATTTAAGAAACAATACATATTCAAAATCTTATGAGAAATGTCTAATTTGTGCACGGACCATCAATAAATTATATAGGTACATCATAGACACAAGGAAGTGTTAACATGTTATACTTCGAGTCTTCCAGGATATTCCGATGAGACCCTATATGGAAAAACCGAGCATTTTTAAAAGGCAACATGAAAATTATCTTTCCTCTTTACTTCTGATTTGGGGAATAAAAATCTTAATTTGGCTATTCAGTATCTTTTAAATAATTTGCTTTTGTACTGTTATCAATGTTTATAGTAATCATATGTATAAGTAGACCATAGTCTCACATAAATCACCCAAACTTAGAAACTTGTAGTCAGTTTCTTGAACTATTATGCAAAGACTATAAAAATGTTACATACAAATAAACAACTAGATGCTAGTTTGGTTATTGGGAAGTAATTTGAGAGCAAATTTTATACATCTAAATCAGATTGATGATATATTTATTTAGAGTGAACTGTGAGAAGAGATACTACTACAAACAAGTATTTCTAAATAAATAAATTCACTTCAAATGGGAGAAAAGAAAGATGTGGTAACTGAAATTATATACAGAATAAATATTTTCATGGTTTCTTATTTCATTTGCTTTTTTATGTTTTCAGTGCTGTTTGTATTGGTTTGAGAGGAACAAAGTCATATTTTAAATATTGATGAGAAGGTGATAAACACATTAAAAATACTGAAGGAGGAAAATTTGCTTAGAGCTCTAAGACTGTTGGAGAATTGAGGTTCAGATTTCCTGTGATTGAAAGTACATCATCTTTTTTTTTTTGAAAAGGAAAGCACTGGCTAGAAGCATTTTAAGTTTTAATATATGACAACAAGACATTGAAGACTTCCCATAAGGTTGGTATTTTCACTGAGAAGTAGGAAACAACGTCTTTTGATGAGCAATGAAGTTGGAGGAGTGTCTCAGAAGAGTGGGGAGTAGAACATGTTTAAAAACAATCACTTTAGACTAAAGAGATTTGGAAAATCAAAGTTGTTAGATAGCATGAGGGAAAATTAAGTTGGAAAGCATGGGGATTTTTGTATGACTTTAGGACTGGAGAAATTAATATCTGTATAAATTTCTCACAACAGTGTATTCAGGGAGGCACAACTGTTGCTCTTTAATAGATGAGCAAACACAAATTTAGTGAAGAAAAATGGAATATACCATAGTTTGGGGAACAATAAGGAAAAAGTTTAGTTTAGATAATCAATGCCTTTGGCAGTGGAACAGAAACCTTGGCACCAGGAATGGTAGGTGCCTGCCTTGGCTGGAGGGGTTTCTGTTAATCTGCGGAGATCTAGGAAGAAGTTAAAATTCAAAAAGATAGTTTAAGACCTTTTGGGTGTGGCCTCTTCTCTGTAAACAATGATTGTAAATAACTTCTTTGTGTAATGACAATAAATACACAAGGAGTCAGATGACAGTCCTCAGAGGCTTCACCTCTGACCCCACTTTCATTCTATCTTAGTTTCTTGTCTTTCTCAATCTTTCCTAGGCCCCTCCTTTCAGCCCTGACCACAGAATTCGAGTCTGGTACCATAATGAGTTCACTGAATGTTACATGACATTAAATTTGCTTCTGCCTAGCACCAGACACGGAATTCCTCTGCAGTTTTATTATAGGAGCTAATGATTACAAGCCATTTTGACTTCTGTTCTCTATCTGTGCAGATTTTTTCTTTAACTGGCAGCATTTTTGAATAGCATACCCGAGCACTGTCTTCAAAATACTAGTTTGGTGGTTTGAGGGGAAAAATGAGTTTGGCTTGAGAAGGTAGCTTTGAGGAAAGGTGACTTCCAATATGTTCCAAAATGCTCAGTCTTTGGTACGTTAATGAGTGACCTGACTTCAGTCTGTAATGATATATAACATGAGCACTGTTTTTAAGACATTTATTCATGAAAACTCTTTTCTATTTTTTTGTAGGAATTATTTCTCACAGAAAAAGAAAAAACTTCAGAAAATGTTACATTTTTACATTCAGGCCTAATCCCTTACATTAAATGATAAAGACGTGTCTTCCCATGCTTGACTTACATTTTAAAGTAATGAATGGTAGAAACTCTACACAGATACTATGAAAACAGGGTTATTATTTAAATAACTGAATACATATTTAAGAATCAATATGTCTTCATGTTTAGGATTAGGATGTACACATTTATTCTATCATTCAAGTTCCAAATTTATGCAATTCACCTCTTTACTGAGAACACACTAGCCCCATTCCTTCCACATTTTAATGCTCTTATGTTGTGTATCCCTTAAGCTGTTGTCAAATAGACTTCCATAAAAATTATGATGATTGACTCAGTAGTTGAACCTGACAGACCATTATATTCCTCAAATCTGCTTTCTTTATATAAACAAACAGGAGATACATTAAAGATCAGTAACAGTATTTACTTGTTATTTTTACCCAAAATGTTTCGTGATTTTTAAATGAGGGGTTTATAGAGAGGATTTTAGTTTTCATTCAAACTTTGGTTATCTCGAGACTTATTTTCCCAACCTAAGCTTAAAAGTAAACAATAAGGGTTTTTATTTGTTAAGAAGTCTTGACAATAACAATTCCTATATTAGTTTTGCTCTAAAAGAACCTTGAAAATCAAAACCCCTTAAGTCCATGAAGGCTTGTTTAATATTTTAACACCTTTTGCCAGTCTGCACCACTGAAAACTTAACTGCTAAATTAACCACAATTGTAGACCCTCTCAAATTGCTTCTAAAAAAAATCAGTGATAATTAAACCACCAGGGATTTCTCAGTAGATACTTATTTGCTATTTTCGTCTAAAATAGTATTTCTAAATCAGCTTAGTAGAGAGTAGATTAAAGAAAAGTTTCCAGGCAGCTGCTGATTGATGAGTTCAAGTGAAACAACAAAGGTCAGAACAGGCAGCAGAAAGCTAAGCTGTTTAAGACATCTGGATGTGCAGCTTAACTGACATGGGAGATTCAAATTTGAGTCATGACAATATTGTGAAAGAGACCAAAGTTACCTCTTATATTCTAGGCTACCTTCATTCTTCTCTATCTGTACACACACTTAACAAGCAAATATACATGTCTGTTCATACCGACACATGTTTATTCATACATGAGTACATGTACATATACTCCTGTTGATATATACATCACATACAATCAGGTATGTTTTCACCCATAATATGAAATTATACAAATACAATATTGCTTTAAAGTTAAGAACTATTTTGAATTAAATTAGTAAAAATGTAAGTACAGAAGAGGTAGAAATTGACGTTTCAGAACTAAAACCCACAAATCTTCACACAGAAGACAGTGTTAAAGTTGAAGCAAAAAATACCCTTTTGATTATAAAGGTCTGAGTTGTGGAGAACACGTATGCTGGTGAGAACAGTACTTTAGAAAGGAAATATTCAGAAACTGTTAAGTGATTCACTGATACTGAATTCAAGATGAAACTATTAAATGTTTATGGTAAAGAATTGGGGTGGGGAGGAATTATTGAACTCAACATAGTTTGGAGGAATTATTGAGACTAAAGAAAACATGTATCTTAGTTTAGAAGCAGTGAGGAGTCATAAATGTTACCCAAAATGAAATTAAATCTATGAGTTTTAGAGTCATTTTGGTTCTAGCAAGACTAACATATTGGGGAAGGACAAAAGAGTAACAATATCATGTGATTAGAAGTTAACAGTGATTAGAAGTTAACTGTAGGTATGCCCTGGTGGAAGAGCAGTTATGTCCACTGCCTCTGGCTGAGAGTCAAATCCACATGCATCCCAAGGACCTGAGTGTGTGTGCCAGGCCTGAGGCAACAACCAAGATGAACAACAACAACAAAAAAGCTTCTTCCTCCTCTATCTACCTGCATGCCTGCCTACTCGCCTCCATTTCTGCCTGCACATTTCCTTAAATAAAAAAAAAGCATTTTACTGCAATAGCAGTCATTAAGTTAAACTACATTGCATGGAAAGGGCACAGAACATAAGAGAAAGGCAAAGTTGCAGTTCAATTTTGTAGAGTAGATTTTAATATGAATGACTAAGAAAGATTTAGAAATGTAAAGACTAAAAATAATATAAAGGTCTGATCAAAAATGGATTTGACGATTGAAATGTCATTATCAAAAATCAAAAACAGAGAATTCAAAAATTATTTTTAACTTAGAGGTAAAATGATCAGAATATTTTAGGTTGAAAGTGTACTAGTAGATATGGTAAGTTCAATTTTAGTTGAAACATGAATCTGTTTGGAATTTCAAGCATCAGAGAACCTATGGGTAAACATGGTGGTAACATGAAATGGTCAGTAAGAGTCCCTTTGAAACATGAGGAATCATTATATCACATGGATGAATGAGACTGTTGCTGAGAACTGTCAAATATGGAATGCGGTTCATTGAAATGGTGGTTTTTTAAAAGCTGATAGTGAAACAAAAGATGAAATGACAAATTAAAGTTCTGCAAACAAAGCCTCCAACAAAATTCCAACTAATGGTCTCTTGTGTATCTTTTTTCAGGAGAAATGCCAGGCAGTGGTTTTACTTATTAAACAAGCACAGCTACTGATTAGTCATTCTCATTGGGGAATGTCGTGTGGGAAAATCTCAACGAGAAATCATATAAATCACTGAAGTCAAATTTATTAAAATTCTGATAAAACACCAAGGCATACTAAATGTCGAAAACTGAATTCATCTTATTCAGCGATTAACCCAAAATGAAATATTGTAGCCTACAGAAAGGATGATTTTATTTCCAAATACAAAGTAATCAAACAAATGTGTTTTTATTCAAGGACTTTTTAATCTTTTTAGATTCAATTACATGAATTTTTAAGTGTTTTACTACAATTATAGTGATTAAACTGGCCGTTCCAAAGCAATGACATTCAATTGCTTATCTTTAGTATACCAATATTTATCTTTCAGTGACAGCAAACAGGAAAAATATTCAGACCTCAATTTTTCATCTCTTTATAAAGAAAATATAATACTAAAATGAGAGAGAATAAATTACATTACTTAGAATTAATGTATAAGAATCTACTCTGGAAATTAAGAAGTGATTCGAAAGCCATTATTTTAGTATAACTGTCGGTAGGTTCAATTACATAGCATTGTTACCTGATGAAGAATTTCACGTAACTTAAAAAATAGTTTTTATATACATCCTGTAGGAAGCTGACAGAGACTACTTATGTACATAAAACCTTGGAACAAACTGAAAATCAATTAGGCAGCAAGAAGATTTGATGGTCTATGTGGCTTTCATATGTAAACTTGTCACTCTTCAAATCTTCAAAACAATTTTTTGATAATTTTAATGTCTTATACAAGATTTTTTTAAATATAAATTCAAAGTATGTTTGGCAGTTACATCATCCTGGATAGAGTCATGAGTTTCTGCAATCCTTTCAGCATGTAGAGATAATCCAGTATATTACAGACACTATATGAAATGCTTTTTAAACAAGCGAATTAAGTCAGATTTATGTACATAACCATAGCAAGGATCCCAGTGATATTGTCTATTGCAAAACCTTCCTATAAAATTTAAGATACCAGGCAAATCCTCCAGGAGAATAATTTATGCTTACTAACAGGACAAAGGCTTTTATAGAGGTTGATGATGAGACCTACAATTCACATGAAACATTTTTTAGTTTTTCTAATTAAATAAACCGTGTAGAAAAATTAGGAAGGAATGGACATCACTACAAAATCATTAACACCTCATAAAATTCCATCATCATGGAATTACTTTTACCAAGAACTTGATGTTGGTTTTCATACTATCTGCATTTATATATAAAAGTATATAAAATATATAATATATATTGTAATATATGTGCATGCAACATTTTATATATATACATATATACATATATACATGTTTTATTCATGATTTATATAGACCTGATTCTGAAAATTTCAAGCTCTTTTTTGCAATGTATTTTAATTTCTATAAATATTTATTATTAATATTAATGATTACATAAAATTTAACTGTGTAATGTAGCATAATTTATTTAACTGTCTTATTTTGTTTCTAGTTTTCAGCAGTCGTAAATTACATAATGGCACATTTGTGTGCTTAAATCTTTGATTTTTTTTAGAGTAGGTAACTGAAAATTAACTTTCTAAGTCTGTCTTAAGATTTTCTTGAATGTCAAAATACCATATAATGATGATTAAATCCAGCACTGAAAAAGAATGCCTATTTTTCTAGTTATCAACAACACTAGCTGTTATGATTCTTTCTTATTATTTGCACATATAACAGTTCAGTCTTTCTCAAGCAGTGGCATGGCTTACTAGGATATATAGATATTTTCAAATGCATGCTTTCACTGGATTTAAAAGAAGAGAATCTATAGTGAAAATTCCTAGCAGATGTATTTTTCAATCAAAGGCTAGGCAATTTTTAAATTTCATTTTATAATATATTATTGTCATACAAAACTGGTTTCATCAACTTGTACTGCTAAAATCAATGTTTCTCTATTTCTTTACCAAGTCATTAACAAAAGCATATTTTCAAACCTTAATATATTTCAAAATCTAATAATCACTTTATTCTGCTATATGCTGGAAAATCATATATAATCATATTTCATCTTATTATATAATTTGTTTACTTAAAACTATCTTATTTCTTCATACTTCCTATAGAATAAAAGGCACAGGACTTATAGGGCTGTCCATAGCTATACCCTTCCTATATTCTCATCATGTTTTAATTCCATGCTGCTGCTAAATTGTATTTCATTAAGTTCCTCACATATTTCTAAACTCAGAGACTAGAAAAATAATGTACTAGAATGATCCAGCATGAGGTGGACATTCAGTAAATAGCAACTCCTATTTATCTTTCTTTCATATTTCCAATAGCATATAGGTAGCATCAATATAATTATAACTCATCATCACCTTCTTTATCATAGAAACAATGGAAACCTCATAATGTGTTTATGAACATATATAATATTATATATATATATATTTAAACTATTGCCCCAGGCGTGAACCCTACTTCCTGGGCTTTACATGGTCTTCACCTTAGCTGCCAGAGCTGCTTGAGTCAAAAGACTGTGCCCTAATTATATTTTTAATTTTCTAATTTATCTATAGTAGTCAATTTGCATATAACTGATATTAAACTGAATTCTATTTACATACATTTTCTTAGGTCTTTCACTAAAAAATATAGTATTCAATTTTACTTGTATGTAATTCTCATCTGAATACTTACATATACTTTATCCCTTTTCACATGACATTAATCAGAATTGTTTTAATTCTCTTAACCAATTCTAATCTCATAATCCTTAATACATTTAAATTTGCACTATTCCCAGTTTATATACACCACTAAATCAATGCACAGTGAGATAATTTCGATCTAAATAAAGTCCATTTTAAGGATACAACTTATTCAACATATAACAATATGTTTATAGTAATCTATTTTGAACCATGTTACTAGACATATACTAATACAGTAAAATTTTAGTATTCCAGGATTCTTAGTGCTTTCCTGTCGTATTTTATTTTCTATATACAGTTTATGAGACCACAAATGTTTATATCATCCAAATTTTAATTCAATTACATGATAATCTATTTATAAGTAAATCATTTACTTTTACTCTAAAATTTAGAAGACATTAACACAAACTAGTTATAAATTGCTTTATAAAACACAAAAATAGGGCTTTCTTAATCAGCCAGTTTCTGTGTGATTATTAAAGTCGATTTAGTTCAATATAACTAACTTAATCTTTAGAATGTGCTATTTTTATTATAATTGTCAACAAAAACTCACTGACTTTAGGTCAAGGTCATTTACTGAAACTCCAAAATACTGAGAAACTGTATGAAGCTGGGTTAGGTCGAAGACCATAAATCTGCTTCCTCTTTCAGTCACATGAAAGTACAAATATTACATTAACAATCAGGACTCAATAGTCAAGCAGCAGTAAAGCAAAAATAAAGAAAACTAGGAAAACTTTTAACAGATGTCTGCAATAGTAAAAAAAATTTAAAGACTGGAAAGCATAATGTAAAGTTCTTACAATTCACTTATTAAACACATGATATACAAATATCAACATAAGGGATTGAGAGTGATTTTAACTCTTGAAAGAGAACTCTTTGACAAGGAGAAATACCTAATAGAAATAAATCAGCTTTTACTGAGTGAGAGTTCGAGTAGTTATATTACAATGCAAGCGAAAATACAATAATGATTGCTAATGAAGAAAGCTAATAATATTCAACCTCTTGGCTTGATAAATTAGAATGTTTTTTGAAATAAATATTCCTAGTGTGATATGTAAAATGCTATCAATCTATATAGCCTTTAAAGTTCACACCCAATAATTTTGTTTTTACAAAGGCATTGAAGTATTTTAATATTATAAAATAATAGCACTTTTAATCACATAGGACTTCTATAGGTAAGTCTTCTTTATTCTCAAACCAGCTTATGAATTTATTAATTAAAAAAATCACATTATATGTTACTGATGTAAAATATAAAAAATCTAGGAGGAACTGAATAAAGTGCTAACAATAATGACCTGAGGGTAGTAGAAATTAGATGAAACATCTGGAAAATTTAACATGTTACATGATACACTTGTGCTGCTTGAATTTTATACAAGTCCACATGTACATTAAATATTGTACCTAAACATATAATAAATCTATGCATCTACTGAGCACTTTACTGTAGGCCAAGCACATGGTCTCATTTTATAAATAATAGGGCAAAATAAGCACTAATTTTCACAATGAATAACCCCAAGACATGATTAGAAATAATTATAAAAAATAATCACAAATGATCATAATACATGTGGAAAGTATAGTGTTTTATGTGGGAATCCTGGAAATCATTAAAGAAGGGTAATTAACTCTGAAAGATTAAAGAATTGCTCAAAAAACTATAGTTCCTAGCTTCTAGTTAAAAGGAAGCACATGAGCTTTATGATATCTGCCTCTTCCTTCTTCCTGTTGGATTGGAGTGTCTGTGAGAGGAAGGACCACATAATGTTACATGGAGCGCCTGTAGTTCTTAGCTCTCTGTCTCTTATGGCATGACCCCCTAATGTTAAATGAGAAAATGAAAGCCAAGAAGAAAAAAAAGAAATGGCACTTAAGAATTTAATTCTTAGCTCTAGAGTACCCACTGGTTAAAAAAATAATAAACAAGAAAAAATTAGTAGGATGTGAAAGAATTTCACTAAAGCTTGAATATTAGAGACAAAGTTTCACTGCCGACTCTCTCATAGCCTCCTTGGAGGCTCAGGTTCCTCAACTGTAGGATACACTAACATCTACTCTACCTATTATTGTGATTGTG
This sequence comes from Solenodon paradoxus, assembly GCA_004363575.1. Classification (NCBI taxonomy): domain Eukaryota; kingdom Metazoa; phylum Chordata; class Mammalia; order Eulipotyphla; family Solenodontidae; genus Solenodon; species Solenodon paradoxus. The sequence continues at coordinate 1,438,634 of RJWH01000030.1, forward strand.
AGGTTTTCAAAAGTTCTATTTCACAGCCAGTATGGATACTCATAATTTCAACCTTTAATTCTACCTTCCTTATCTTTTAATTGATACATGGTTTTGCGATTTCTTTGACAAGTATTGTACATCAGCATAAGGCACAGTCATTTTGAGTTGTTGCATTTGAAACTATATACTTGCTCTTATATGTTTCTGATAAGATAATATTCTTCACTATGTTAAAATCTCAGTATTCTTTTGAGAAGATTTTCCCATGTTCCCACAGAGACTTAGCTAATGATAGCTTCTCTTTCTAAAAAGTTCTCTCCACACCTCGACTTTGCCATCTTCAGCAAATTTTATTTATTACTAACATTTATTTTAAACTATCAAAATTAAATCTCACATAAAATTTCTCACATGAAAGAGATTATATTGGAGGTGTCATAAGGAGTCGCTTTATGATCTGTCATATTATTGTTACATTTTTGTCAAGACAACTTTCTATGACATCACTAAGAGAAGCTAAAAGAAACAGGTTAACTCAAACAAAATTAAGGGAAAGGGAAAATGTATTTATTAGTCAAAATTTTGAGAGAAAAAACACTAATACAGTTACTTTCCTTCATTCTTTGTTTCCTCCCTCCCTTTTACTCTCCCATTTTCCATTACATCCTCCCCTTCCTTCTTTCCTTCACCTTTTGTTTAAGAAAAAAAAAAAAAAAAAAGACAATTACAGCTTAGAGTACTAGGAAAATCAACTTCAAGTAATAAATTCACAGACTTTGAAATGAAAGTATTTCATTTTTGGCACATATTTCACTAATGTAAATTGAGGTAGTATAATTTAGCAAGCAGGAAGCTTTCCATCAATTTGACAGTCTTATTAGCCTCTGAACAGATGAAAATACAAAAGAGGTAGTTATTGGTATAGAAAACACGACTCTGTTAGCTCTTTTTTCTTCAGTCATAAAATGCCCTACGGAATTATTTACCAGAAATATTTTGGAAGTTCTAAACTGCAATTTAAATTTTTATGAAATTTAATTATTACTTGGTTTATTTTGACCTTGATATTGCAAAAGACAATCACAGGAGGAAAGAGCTCTTCCACAAACACTTTAAACACTAGCTTTCCTCTGGACCAAACTGTAAACTGAAAGTTGAATATACATTATACTTTCAGAAGTTCTGGAAATTTTACCTAGAGTTTCTCCTCAGTAACAGGGATAGGTGTCTGAATGTCCAAAATTATAGATCATCCTCTAAATACAAAATACTACTTTTTGTTTGGATTCAAATACCACAGTAAAGAGCACTTGTGATAAGATTTTTTATAGTCATGTATAAGGATAAAGGAAGAGTTTTGCTCCTTTAGGGAAGCAGGAATTAGGAAAATAAACCCTAGATTACAGGGCTGGAGTGAAAAGTAAATGAAGGAAGAGTCAGAAAATAGGGGCGGGGTAGGGGGGACACCTAGATTTTACTTCTTTTATTCTTATGAAACCAAGGCCATGTCTTATACATACATCAATGATATTAATAAGAAGCACATTCTCAATGAGTCACAAGAACAAAATATATCCTCAGAAATTCTTTTCCAGTTTCATAAGAGAATTTCTTAGATGGAGGCTAGCAGATTGTTTTGTGTAAGAAAAACACAATTATCAGAGGGAAATGAGCCCTCAGGATAGAGGGACGAAGAAACAGAGGAATCAAGGAGATGACATAGCCAAGGAGGATTCTTAAATCTGAATTGTATTCAATGTGTAGACTGCCATTCTTGCTGCCTTCTCCTGAAGAAGAAATTCTACAGAGGCCTGATATTTACAGGGCTTCTGAGAATGGTGATGTCCTGAGAGAGCTCTTCAACCAGGAGCAAAACGGTCTAGCTGTGTGTGGATTACAATTAGTATCATATTGCACACCAGTCTATCTGCTAGTAATATGCACTATAAAGTCACTATAAGACTCTTATAATGAATAAATTAGCGATTTGTTTTTATACTTACAGGATCCTATATCTGTAGCTTTCATAATCACTTACGTATCTGGGTTCATTATGTTCTCTTTGTTTCTTTTTGCAATCAACACCATTAGAGGTTTAGCCAATATTCATCTTTCTTACCGGCAGGGGGCTCCCTTTTTAAAAAAAATTATTAAATTTTTCTTACATAGTCCTTATGATTCAAGAGATGTAAATCTGTCCTGCCTGGTGGCCTAGAAGATAGATCCTCCAGATGTCATGTACCTTCCATGTGCATCCCAAGACCCATAGCCAGGAGGAGAAACCAAGATGAACAACCAAATACAATGAGGAGGAAGAGAGGGAGGGAGAGAGAGAGAGAGAGAGAGAGAGAGAGAGAGAGAGAGAGAGAGAGAGAGAGAGAGAGAGAGAGAGAGAGAGAGAGAGAATGTTGTCAACTTTGAGCTACAGACCAGGACCTTAGGAAATAGGGCAACTTTTCTATTTAAGTAATGTTGGAAAGAGTTGAAGTAGACAGAGGTATTTGTGCAGATCTGGTAGTAACACATTGAATATGTTCACTCAAGATGATTTTTATGTTATTTGGAAAGACTTTGGTGAACTGATAGGATGAGAATGAAACGATATGTGGTAGTTATGGGGAGCAGGCATGTTTAAAAATTGTTCATTTAGAGAAGAGGGCAGATGACAAAGGCTTGCTGGTAAACTTTGCAGATGTGACGCTGAAGATCATTAATTAAGATTAATTCTCATATTTCCAGTTACTTAAGATTGGGTTACTTTGTAGATCTACAGTTTGATTCATGCAGATGATTAATGAGGCAGAGAACCAAAGAGAGTGGCAGAATTTGGTTCAAATGATAAGCCATGGATTCACCCAGGTTGGTACAGAAGAGAAGTCAGGAAAGATGTACACTGGAAAAAAAATGTATACTAGTTAGTAGAATTAGCAAGTTCTTAGCTCTGGTAAGAGAGTTAGGTATTAAAAGTTATGACAAAGTCTAGGGTACCATTATTGTGGCAGATGAATAAGGATTACACACACACACACACACACACACACACACACATACACGTATACACACTATGTGTAAGATTATCAGGAAGAAAGCATACTTTAAACTTCCCTTGGGAAGTAGAGGGTACAAATATTTTTGACTCTATGATAAGCAATGAAAGATCTTTTGATCTTATTAATTAAGTATATTTTTAAAGATTTCCTCCATTACTCTACCTTCACTATCAGGACTTTAAGCATCACTCCTCAAAATAGTTTAAGAAAAAAAAAAAAAGAGCAAAGACTCTTATTTAAGCTTTAAAAGCTGACTATAAGTTAACAAATCAAATACTCTGATGTTTTATGCCTCCTTTGGAAATAACAGTGATCATGTGAGTTGATAACACAACAGCTTGAGACAATTCTCATTCACTGTCAGGATATTGAACAATATAAAACATTAATATTAAGGAGCAAACATCATCTTATTTATTTAGAATTTTATCTCACAGTTTATCTACAGCTAAACTGTACAGGCAATATATGGAATGTTTGGGCATGGCCAAAAAGACTAGGCAGCATTTTTATCAGGAAATTTATGAAAATCTGAAGAGCAAAACTAAAAAGCTAGATTGTTAAGGATCCTTATGCTCCACTATTCAGGAAGATGACATTTGAGAGTGCAATTGGATCGGTTTTAGAAAACTTGAAGGGCAATTGAATTAGATACAACTGTAGAGCAATTAAATTATGTTTAATAACTGGCCACTTACTGGAGAATCACAGGAATATTTTGGATTACCATGGTGCTAGAAAAGGTAGACATTAGTAGATATTAAAATAGTAAGATATTAGTAGAAAAAAATACTACTGTCTTTTTGAAATGCTTTTCAAATGGTATAAATAAAAAAGAAAAAACTGGTATAACAATCTCAACTGTGAAGCAACAGCACCAATGAAGTTTCATTAATGAAATCTGATCTATCTTTCTAGAAATAAATCAATGCTTTTGCTTTGCTCCTCTCTTCAAAATAACTCTAAATTTTCCTGTGTTTCATTTTGAAACACTTATGCTTCTTAAGATTATGTTAATACTTTAATTAGTACATAAGGCATGTATGAAAAATAATGCTCTGACTTTGAAGGCTGGAAATATTGGAAAGGTATCATGAGATCTCTTTTTCTGCGGTCTTCAGATTTGAAAATAAGCTATTTATCTATCCTAGTCTTTACTCTTTATTAAAATGTTAATATTTTATCAGTTTTATTTCTTATCTTACTACGCTGGAAAACTGAACACAAAAGAATAAAAGAATAGATATATTTTTTGTCATTTTTGCCTCTGCTGTTTTCCAAAATAGATATACAACAAAATTAATTGTTGTTCTGGCCTTTTCTATTGTTGCTGTAGAAAATGACCACAAACTAAGTGTCTTAAAACAGCCTAACTTAACTATTTTGCACTTCTATTGGTTAAAAGCTGGGTATTGCAGATGAAAATCAAGGTGCCTGAAGAGCCACCATTCATTGTGAAGGCTCTCATGCAGAATCCATTTCCTTGCCATTATTAGCTTCTGGGCTCACCCATATTCCTTGACTGGTGACCTCCATTTCCAAGATGTAGTATTGATCATTCTTTAGTCCCAACTTCCTTTAACAAAATCTTAGAAAATATCACCACTTTCAAGGACTGTGATTAGATTATGTCCACCCATACAGATAAACCAAAATAATCTGCTCAAACCAAGGTTCTTTAACTGCGAAGTCTCTATTTCCTTGTAAGGTAACATATCCACAGATTCTAAGAATTAGGATGTTTTCTTAATTTTCTTTTTAATATACCTATCTATACCAATTTTTATTCTTGACTCAGAAAAAAAAGACTTTTCATTGCATGACACCCTAGGGGTTTGTATGGGTTTACATTCAATATGAGATGATAAACATATCATGGAAAATTAATATTTTGGTAATGGAACACATAATGCATGCATGGTCAAGCAAATTACTGAAGGTAAAGTGAAGTCCAAAATGTACGAATTCATTTATTACCTAGATGATAACGAGTTTCTTCCTATAAAGAATGACATGATAACCTAGTTGACATTAAATGCAAAGAATATAAGATTTATAAACAATATTTCTGTATTTACATAAACACTAGTGATGTAAAGATTGAGAAGTCTGGCACCCCCACTAAAAATATGAACAGGGAGCCTCAAGTGAGGTCCACATTTTTACTGAACCAACCGAGCTGCCATTTTGGAGCAATGGAACAGGTAGAGACAATACTTTCTCTAGTTTATCTTCCTGCATATATCATAGCTAGAAGTGACTAAAGGTGTGATTCTTTCATTTTGGGCTTGCTTCTTAGATAACCAGAACTTGACAGTTCAGCTCTCTCTCTAGGTCAGTTGAGCTCCTGACCAAAGTCACTATAGGGAGTACCCAATCTATTAATAGATTTATTTTTATGGAAACATAAATTCACCATTTAGAAATGTACACCTTAATAGTGTTTAGCATTTCCACAAACTTGTGCAATCATCACCACTATCAGATTCCAGGACACTTGTATCACCCAACATAAACCCATCGTGTTAACAGTCAGTCCCCATTCTCCCCTCTCACCCACCTCTCCTTCAAACCACTTTCTGCTTCTATGCATTTGTCAATACAAGATACTTCATATAAATGGAATCAGACCAAAATTGCCCCTTGTCTAAAAACTCATGTGGAAGTCATTTCATGGTTCATAGTTCCCAATACAGAATTCCACATACAAAACGTTATATTTCTAAGGCAGCTGAAATGCAGTGTTAAAGTCACTGGGCTGAATTCTCAGCATCTTGAGGAAGAAGCAGAAGTTACCTTATCCTATTCAAACCAAGGTCACTTCCAGGCAAATGTTACAATTGCTGTCATTTGACTTCAGCATGTTCCAATTTACTAAACATTTCTCATTTCTTGCATCTCTCTTTTCGTGGCCCCGTTGTCTTAACCTACATGAATAGACCCTTACTCATTTTCTTCTATCTCTTCAATCACCCTCATTACAAAAGAATTAACTTCTAGCACAATCAGACCTCCATCACCACTAAAAACAGAATTCACTTAGTGCTTCGATGTTTCAAATGTTAAGAAAAAAGCAATTCTAAACTAACAGGAAGGTACTTTTACTTGTGTTTTTAAGAGGTGACATTGGTAGATAGATATTGATATCTAGTTCTGATAGAATTGAAGATATTTGAGATAGTAGAGCCAGATGTAGGAGAGCCAAATAAAGAGTAATTCACATACAGAATTTCAGGAGGGTGAAGAAGGGGTTTGCTAACTGGGAATTTGCTTACTTTTCTTACTTCCATGTTTCTAAACCTGATCCAAAAAATGACTGATGTCTATGTTTTGCTTTTGCATTTGTGAATTTTGTTGGCCTGTTTGTTGTTTGATTTCCATCTGATTCAGTGATAGTAAAAGGAAAAGATCTGGGATGGTAAGAAAGGAGTATTTATTTCATACATAAGAGGTGATCAGTGACATTTGATCAAGTTGAACATTTATACTTGTCTGATGGTCCAGACCTTTGTTTTTAAAACATTTATCTTCTCAGGAGTATTCCAGGAAAAATAAAATATTAGGATGTAAAACTTCTGAATAAATGTTGTAGATGATTATAAATTTATTAGAATATTATATAATGTGACATTTATTATTATCAAATATATTACTAATAATTACATGTTTCAGATTTTTATAATCTCTATATTCTCTTGGTAGATGCCAGTTTTGGGGGAAAATCAACCCAATTTCCTCTCAGCAGTTTTAAATATTTTGCTTTTATTCAAGGTGATAACATCAGAACTATATTCAGAAAGGGGCCAAGCCAGGAAATGAAATAATTTAGCTGTGTAAATAAAAGAAGTTCCTAAAAGTTATCACATCCCTAGATTCTTGATTTTTCTGTTTGAAAACAATATGTGACACACAGTATATCATCAATGAGGTTGCAAAATGTAAATCTAAGGCTACATTGTAGCTCACTGTCAGTTCATTGTCTTTTGAAGATTATTCTCATATCCAGTAATTGACAACTTGAATTTATTCAGTTTATTTTCCTTTCCCTGATTGTGCCCACTGTCACACATACTGATGTAAATACAGCAAAGTAGTATGAGATAACAAAACACTGTTAAAAAAAGAAAGAAATTCTTCTAAGCAATATCTTGTGCTTTGTCTCCAACACTATAAAAGTAAATAATATCCTAAATGGGCAAAGCAGTGGACAGATTATGTAAAAAAGGGGAAAAAAACCAGCATTCGACACTTTAAAATATTGCTACCTCCTCTTTTACTGAGTCAGCATTTTTCTAAGTCATCTTACTAATTGACTTAATTCATAAGCAAGATCTCCAACTAATATTTATATGACACCTTAGAGCAACAGTTCTGAATCTTGCATGATGTTACAGAGTTCAACTGTGGCTGTGAAGAGAGGAATGACTTCGCCTCCTTCACATTTGGACTCTATTCCAGTTGGTTCAGAGTGGCTGCAACCCAATTGTGTAAGCCTCATACAGCAATTCTCCTCAACCTAAGAACCCATGTATTTCATCTGAATCTCATGATAGCCCTAAAAGAGTCAGTGAGCTTATGTAACTTCTAGGTAAAACAATTTGTTAGGAACAAAGCGAGTCTGTCATCCACTGTACTCAACGATCCTTGTATCATAGCATAGTGCTTTTTACACAATGTTATACTTTATCATGGTTGGAATTCTAGTCCAAGCACTCAGTTCATTATCTCCTCATTCCTATGTAAAGGTAACCCCATGAATTTCCTTATATTCTAGTATTAAAAGACACTTCCTAACAGAAGATACTCACTGACATGTAGGAATAAAACAGTCATTGCAGTACTTAACTCTAGTGTCAGTATTCTACTGCTTCCCTGAGAAAAAATACCAACTACTTATTCATGAATATATATGCACATACAAAAATAACCTAGGTCTTCAGATTTGAATCAATTTACCATGTATTAACTATTTGTGGTTCTCATTTAGAAATCCTATAAATCTACTGATAACTTTAGAAAAGTCTGCAATTCGATTTAGTGTTGGAGTGACTATAGATTTGCAATAGTGACAGTCTGAAAGTGCAAACACAAACTGACAGTCCCCTCAAGGTCTTGTTCAATTTGTCTGGCATTAGTCTGGGTATAAATTAGACTTTCTACATTCATCATGTTGCTGAATTTACTTATGTCTGAATATTTTAACTCTTCCCTGGCAGGTACCCAGACTTTGGGATTGTCATATTTATGCTTACAGATTCCTAAGACTGCTTGCTTATCAGGAATTGACCAATCTAGGATCTAGTCATAAGATAGCCACTGGTAAGGTTTACGATCTTGACCGATTTTTAAATTATCACTAGATATAGATATGGAAAAATAGATAAACAGATTTAGAAAGATAGATAATAAATTATGATAGATAAATGATAGAGCAAGCCACATAGTTCATAAGGTCCTGCTCTAAGATAATATATTACTTTATCTTATGTAACTGAAATATTTAATCATAAAAGTCAAATATTTAGGCTCAAAATGTAAGGTTATTTATTAAACACTCCTCCCTATTATTGTATAGTACATGCAGTGCAATTGGCTGCATCTTTAACATGCTATTAAATTCCCCACTCATATCATAATGACTATGATAACTGCCTCCTGAGACATTGTCACATCAACCTAGAAGTATTATTCACTTATTTACTTTCTATATCCCCTTCTTCACAACTCTGTTTCTTGTGCCTAGTACAGTGCCTGAAACACATTAACGTGAAAGGATGAGACAGAGAGACACAGAGAGAGAGAGAGACAGAGAGAGAGAGACAGAGAGAGAGAGACAGAGACAGAAAGGTTTCATTCTCTTTCACACAAAAGGTACCAGGTATATTTCCATATGAATAATTAAACTTTTCCTGTTTAGTGGACTAGTTATTTATATATTTCAAAGGAGAAATGATTCTTTTTTCTAAATAAACAGAATAACTAAGCTTCTGATTTCCAGGGATACTTATGGTTCCACATTTTCTATACACAGTACTACCAATGGAAAACTATTTCAAAATATTTAACTTGAATAACCAGGGATAAATAAGTTAAATTTAAATTTTACTTTCTTTTCCTTCTTTATCAAAGCTTCAATGTACAGATTCATAATACTATAATAAAACATCTTTCTACTTGAAAAACTAATAGATCTGGTGACTATACAGACAATAATAACATCAAAACAAAACCTAACCTGCCAGTGACACTAACTATCTTACCAGGAAACATATCATGATATCATCAGATAGGTCAAATTTAATAATATGGACCCACAATTTTTTGATCTTTTGATCACTATGCCTATTTATGACTTCTCAATACTTTAAAACATATCTACAGTAAATAATGAGAACCTAGAATTACTTAGGAAATAGTAATTACAAGTTTGCAAAGACTGGATTATAACTTCCAGCAGAAAGCTCAAGTGCCAACAGCATGATATCACTATCAACTGTTTCTTATAATAAGTTGCCTTCAAAAAAACAGCAGGTGAAATCAAAATCACATTTCTTAACATCTCCAAAAGCTTCTACAATTTAATGCAGCTGAGCCACTCTACTTGATTTTATGCCAACTAAATTGACTTTCTTGTATTCATCATGTGAATGGATGGAAACTCATCATGGAGCTGTGAAACTTTATTTTATTTTGATATTTTATTTACCAGTTATTTTTAACTCTTTAAGACTAATCTAATTTTCATATTTATTGAATTAAAGAAACCACTGACTTTTCATATCCAGGAATATTAAAAATAGGAATTCAGATCTCAAAATTCTAATATAGTGAATACATTCATACATTGTTTTATAGGAATTATAAAGATTCACCGATTAGACATAATCTTTAAGTCCTTGTTATGGAAAACACAGTGATATGCTGAAGTTAAAATAAGTTTTCATATTTTATTCCATATTCAGCTAGTACCGAAAATAAAAAAAAGTAGAGACAAGTAGCCCCTCCTCAGTCCTATCCTGTTCTAATTCCCCTCCATGCAGATGCATGTGCTTTTACATTGTAGACAGTATTTTCACTCTTGCTAACACTGACAAGGCTGACAGTGGGTAAGAAAGATTGATCTCAATACCTGGGTGGATGGAGAGTGAGCAAGTGAAATTAAATTTGTTGAATTTATCTTCCTGTCCTAAGCACAGTTTCTGGTATACTTAGAATATGCTCCCCAATTTTAAGATTCATAAAGCTCTCCCAGGGAGTTTAATATAGATCACTAAATTATCTCACAAGGCCAACAACTGGAAAGGGGCTAAGGATCAAAATTTTAGCAAGAATTCCAGGAATGATAAGAGATTGCATTTTGATAAATACTAGGTTACAATTAACTCCCCAGATAGCTTTGTGCCCAACAAGCTGCTTCCTCTATTCTTTCCTTTGGCATGATTCCTCAATATGCAATTGAAATTGTTTTTCTTTACTGAGTACAGTTTATGTTCCTTATAAAGGTGAAACATTTTCCTATTCCCTGGTTACTTTGCTATCTGTATCTTCCCACCTCCTGCTTAAAATCTCACAGTTCTATCAAATCTCTATTGAGGTCCAAATTAATAATGCCGTCTAAAATTATAATAATAGCACCAGTCCATCTATAAGTATTCTTTCATGCCCTGAAGGAACCTACTCTCACCGTGGGTAATGTTATCTGTATTGCCATCACTAACAGAGGACTAGTCCAGAGCTATGTGAAGTACTGGAGTCTGGACCTACCTGTTCAGCAATTCTTACCTGTAACTGCTGGAACTTCATTATGCTTGAAAGCTAATATTATAAGAAACTAACATTCATTATATAAACACATATTCTAATATTTATTATATTATATGTGATATATTATAATTAATATACATGTTAAATATTGCCCCATTAAGAGACTAAGACATTCTTGCATAATCCTAAATAATTTGGAAGAATCACAAAAAATCCAGTGAAATGTCATGTTAAATTATCTTTAATATATATATAACTATTGGGTGGTTATGGGGAGAAGAGATAGGAAAGAGCATAAGTATAACCTATTATAAAATCAATAAAGTATGTCTTATACGAGCAAATGAAGATAGTGGCAATTTCCACATTATTGAGAGATAGGAAGTAATACTGAAGAGCAAAACGTTGAAATATTTTAGTAATTGGACGTATGAATGGTGGGGTTAGGTAATTTCTACCTTTTATTATAGGTTCACCTCTACTTCCTTTGTTTACTTTCTAAATGGTAAAAAAATGAAGTAAATAAAGTTTAAAATATATTATTGTTTTAGGATGTCAGTTGGTTAAAGTACAGAAGATATATATATTAATATGAGATTAGAAAAACAAAGAAATCTTAAATGACTTTCAGAGTTGTAGTTTAGGTTGAAAAGACAGACATTAAATTGTGTTTAACAGATTGATCACCGAGGCTGTGTCACAGAACCTGTCCACCCAGGCAGTTAAAGTATCATCTGTGATCTAGAAGTTGGTCATGGTTAGAAAGCTGTTATGATGAGGATTCAGTCCTGATAAAGAAAACATCATTCTGGAAAGACATCCTAGACTATACTACCAGGTGTTTTAAACTGAAAAACCTCAGATACATATGCAAGAGTCCTTTCCATCGTCTTAGTTTTTCTCAAGTATGTCTAATTGGCAGGACCCCATTATATACAAAAACCAAGTCTAAAGTGGTTCTAAGATATATACGTTTTTTAACTTCCCTCCGTCTATTGTACCAAAAGGTTAGCCTGAGAAAGGTAGGCAAGTGTCAATCCATCACTTATTAAAGAATAACCGCCACTTAATAAAGAAACATGAATGTTCAGTCCCTTGCAGTTTACCAAAATGAGAACATACCTAATAGATTTTAAAATAAGTGCAAACTATCCTAAAACCTTTACATTATAGTAAATCTTATTTTGATTTTTTGCATATATATTTACATACTAGATATTCAAATATTCCATTTTGATCATTTATAACAATTAAAGCAGGTAACATGAAATTATGTTTTCATTTCTTCATTTATAATTATGATATTAATTTCAAATTAATTTAACTATTACTGCCTTTTTAGTCAGTGTTTCATACAATGTTGAAATGGAAGTTAAATTGTCTCTTTGAATGCAAGAAGCTGGTGTTGCCAATCTTGTTAGGGAAAATGTGCTTGCATAATTGTAACAATGTTGAAATCTACCAAGTCTTTGTATAGTATTTTTTTGTTTTTACCACATTAAGAACTCAGGTTTGTTGAAGTACATCTCCTGTCAGTACACAGTACAGAAAAATTAATTATCACTTTTGATATTTATTGGTCAATGATGTTATTGTTAGTAAGCTACAATAGTGTATATTACTTAGAGTTCACTGTAAATGTACAAGATAAAGAATAATGCCTGGTCAAGAAATCCAAGAGGGTCCGAAGAGTTTATAAATAGAAAAAAGCCAAAAAGCATATCAGCCAGAGTTTCACTAGTAATAAGTTGTGAATTCTTCTGTAAAAGAATGCAATTATTGTATATATTATTGTATATTTACACAGATTCCCACACCTTAACATGAACAAAAAGAGATGAAATTAGTCAAGAAAAGAATTTGACTAAGGGAAAACTCAGGATTGAAAAATAATTCTTATAGTCCAAGTAAAGAAATTACAAAAAGGAAAGAAAGAGAACCAAAAAAAATAGAAATTTTAAAGAGTATCAGCTTAGGGTTCAATAAACCAGAATTTGTTCACAAACATTGGAAGTTAATAGTCAAAAATGTTAAGCTTAAGCAATTTAAATCTGATATAAATAGAATATAAAACAAAATTGTTTTGTTTCTCATTTTAAGAGAAGAAGAATCATAAACTGATTCTGGAAACCAGGTCAGCCAGAAAGGGACAGATCTTTTAATGCTGGCTCTTACCCAGGTGCTATCACGTGTCTGCCCCGCCCTACACCAGCCGGAATCCTGAATCTTCTTTCCACCCACATACAGACTCATAGAGCAGTGGCAGGAAAACTTGCTTATATAACTGACAAGATTATTTATTAAATCCATTTATTCTGTAAGCATATATTAGTTGGGAAAATGTATAGCAAATAATCACTGATAGCGGGAGTGAGGGCAAAACAATGGTGAAAGTCAGACAGCAATTAGTTTTCTGAACATTCTTTTTAACAGGCACAGAATACATGATTTTTTACACACAAAGGGATACTATAATACTATTGTCTCATTTAACCCCTGAGGGATAAAGAAGCTATTTATATTACATCACTAAAAAGGAGTTAAAGAAAATTGATTACAGTCAGTAACTTTAGCATATGTATGAATATCAGGATATGGGAAACAACACAAATTTGTGTATAACGACAATAATTACTTTCAGATTACATTCCTAATTTGTGTTTTATGTCACTAGATGATACAAGTAAAAATAAACATATTACACAATCCAGTTAATAACATTAAGTGATGAGTCTTTTTTATGGTTGTATTTGTATTGTGTTTTTAAAAGAACTATTGAAATAGTTACTAGCCATATTAATATTACCATTTTTTTCAAATTTGATTAAAGAAGAAAATATAGTTAACAAGTAAAGGAATATAAACTCATAGCAATGAAATTTTTTAGCTTTGTTGAAAACATATTTATGTTTTCAAGGAAAATAAAATACATTTGTGTTTTATTTGAAAGAGTCTAAACAGATGTTCACTCAAGTGCTATTCATTAAGCAGACTTGAATACATGTGCTTCTGAAGCACGCACCAAAGCATTTTTTCATTTAGGAATTTTCCTTTTTTAAAGTATGTTTTATGAAACATTAAGTAAAGCATTTAGATCCCTTATGTCTATTTTTTGTAACCTGATAGATATGGACCATACTATAACTTCATAATGGACACAGAAAGAGAAAAATAAGAATAGATTTAATATATTTTAAATAATCCAAAATAATTAAAATAACACTAAAAACACGTGAGTAATTGTTCACAATGATCTGCTAACTTGAATATATTAGTGTTATGTAGAGTTCTATACAGACAGCAAGTTCAGAGTTTAGCCATCTCAAGGGTAGTATAATTCAGAATGATAAAATGTGTTTTATTGTGATAAGAAATTAATGCATTAACTTAGTGACTCAGGTGATATAGATAAACGATCCTTTATAACAAATTAATAAGATAAATTTCAAATCATGTTATTCTCAATAATTTAATAACCCCTCAAATGCAGATGAACTTGTATGTACAATATTTATATAAAAATAAGTAATAATCCAGAAGACTTCAGTGCCTTAATGGGCAAAGTATAATGAGACAGACATTTTATTTCAAATAAAATGTATATGTGTGTGAGAGAAATTACTAGGGTTCAGAGTTTCAGTAGATTTGTTTCTCCAGGTCCAATGTCCGAAGATCAAAATAGCATATGTTATGAGCAACTGAATGAAATGTTTATAGGTTCATTTCAACTAGGCAAAAAGTCTGTAATTTTGATGTCAGATTATGAATCGATTTTATGAAAAATCAAGACATAAATCAAATCTATTTTCTTTACACAAGTAAATACATTAATCAGAGGAAATATATAATAAAACTTCACTTTCAAATATAATGTACATAAACTCATTTGGTTTACCATTTCTAGATAACTTCTCAATATCCCATTCTGACATTTTAGAACAAGAAATATCTATTTATACCATGCAATACACAAAATATAGGAAGGATTATAAAAATGTTAATGGACTTTATGAGTAAATGTGAACTTGTGCCTGAAAGTCTATGAAAGTTAGACTGTATTCCAAGACATTTTTAGTCACCAAAAGTATATTAATAAGTGTAGTAAAAAGGGTTATCTAGTTGCAGTGTGAAAATGAATGAGATTCAAGTCATACTGTATCAAAACTCTTCACCCAAAATCTTCTGCATTTCTAATCATAAGGCAATTCTCCCAGATGTTTTACTTATTAAATAATTCCTCTTACTTTCTGTTGATCTGAAATGATTTCTAAGGGCAGTGAAGCAAAGATGTGATGGCTGATTAAGTTCTCAGATGGAATATCTAGCTGAAAACAACTATTAAGCATCATGGTGATAATATACTATTTTGTGTTTGCATGCATGGGTGTCTCAGCAAGACCTAACAGGAAAGTAAAGAGAAATCCAGAGAAGTTAGTAGAGTACTAAAACTTAACTCTCTGTGATGTATTTCAAACATCCACAAATCAAGTTTTTAAATTTATAGGTTACCTTAAGGGGGTTGGAGGTGATACAAGTGGGAGCTTAGGGAATGAGCCTGGGTTAGAAAGAAAGTTGTACCATCCAAGAGTATAGGTGACCCCAAAATAAGTGCCCCCTACATCACGGTAATACCAAGGGAACTTGGCACTGATTAAAACAGATGGATAAGAGATCCTTAAACCAGCACTAGCATAGATGTGCCATCTTTCATCAACTGAGTAGACAAAAACAGTATCTAATCACAAAAACAGCATAAACTGTTCTCATATAAGCAGTGCCCCGTTAGGAAGAAAAAGCAAATACTCCCTGAAGGAATATACATTCTTTTCTATTATTAAAATCAATGTTTAGTTTGTTTAAAATACTATAAAAGCTTCAGAAGAATAGATTTACACCTCTGTCCATGTGTATATCACATCATATCACCACCAGAGCTGTAGTGCCGTTCATTCTTAGTCTCAAAAATTCCCACAGATTATTTTCTCAGAAAAAAGAGCAACTCACTGTAAAATATAACTAATCATGCAAGAAGTAAGGCACTTTCAATGTGAACCATCAGAAATAAGTCAGTAGAAGCTAAGAAAACACATGAAGGCCAGAGTGAGGTCTAAGACAAATCTAATCAAAGTTAAAAAGAAGTGTAGTAAGAAAATTGGATATGAAGAGTATTTGAAGATACTATAGCAGAGAATTTTCCAGAACTTAAGAAAGATAATACATTAATTCAAAGACTCAAATGAACTCCAATATAAATATAAATAAAAGAACCCATATCAAATCCAACATTGTAAAAATGTAAAGAGTATCAAGTAAATTCTCAAAGTAGTCAGAGAAGGGTTACAGATTACCACAAAGGAGAGATAGGCTGCAAGCTGCTCAATAACAAAAATGGAAACCAGGTGTCAAAAATATTGAATCTGAATTTTTATTCTGCTAAACAGCTTTCAAGAATAAAAGTTAAAAATAAATTAAGTGATCGCACTAACAAACCTTTGCAAAGTGAACTTCTAAATGGAATACTTCAGAACAATACAAAGATGAACTCAAAATCAAGTTACAATTCCAAATATGAAAATAATTAAAAACTTCTAGACATATAAAAATAGAATTTGAAAATACCTGTTAAACTAGTTGGCATATTCCTATAATGACTACAATGGCAAATTTAGGGATTTTACACTGTAATGAAATTGACCTTATTGGAAATGTTCAATTTTATTTTGTTTTCTATACTTTTTAAAATCTATAAACAATATTATAATTTCTTTCTTTAATATACATTTCATTAATATTTTACTTAATTATCAATTTATACTTTCTCTGCAATATGTTTTATTCAACGGCTAGTCTATGATTCATTTTGAGTTAATATTTATGAAGGGGGGCACATTCTATGTTAAGAATTTTTTTTGCATGTGAATATTCAGTTCCAAGACATTGGTGAGGAGCCTATCCACTCTATTATATTATGTTTACTCCTTTATCACAGATAAATTTACTATATGCATAGGGGACTATTTCTGATTTCTCTGTTCTGCTCCATTGATCTACCTGTCTATTCTTTTAATAATACTAAACTATCTTAATTACTGTAGCTTATAGTAATTCTTGTAGTCTGATAACATACAATTTTTTTTTTTTCAATGTTGCTTTGGTTTTTCTTTGTAATGTGTCTTTGCATATAAACATTAGAATCAGTTGTTGACAATTATAAAATAACTTGCTGGGATTTTGACTGGCATTGCATTGAATCTACAGATCAAGTCAGTAAGTTGACATCTGGGCAAATTTAGTAATGCTATCCATGAACATGGAATCTCTTTGTTTAACTCCTTTTCAGTTTCATTCATCAGAATTTTGTAGTTTTGTTCATATAAATATTGTAATTATTTTGTGTAATTTCTACATAAGCAGATCATTTATTTAGCTTGGAAAATAAATGAAACGGTATTTCAAATTTAAAATTCCAATTGTTTATTGTTACAGATAGCAAAGAATTAACTTTTGAATTTTAACCTTCTATTCTTCAACTTTTCTATAATCGCTTAATATTCCTAGCAGATTTTTTCTGTTAATTGTTTCAAATATTCTACATAAATTACCTTGTCATCTACAAACAAAGGTAATTGTATATCTTGCTTTCCAATAGGTATAACTTTTATTTCCTTTTTTTGCCTTATTTCATTAGCAAGGATTCCACTTAACAACACTGAAAAGGAGTGGTGAAAAGGGACATCCTTGCTTTGTGCCTATCTTAGTGGGGACTTCTCAAGTTTCTCATAATTAGTATGATGTCATCTATAGACATTTATGTATGTATGTATGTTTATGTCTTTATCAAGCTGAGAAATTCCCCTGTATTCCTAGTTTACTGAGTTTTTGTCATGAATGGACATTGCTTTTTTTTTTGTTTTCTGTATGAGAATCAACCTGAATCTGGTGTTTTATATTTTGGAAGGTATTAATTATTGATTCATTTTCTTTTATATATATATATATATATATATGTGTCTGTTAAGATAATCTGTTTTTATATGTTTTAGGGATTGTGTTTAGAGAAACTGTTTCATTTCATTGTTTATCAAATTTGTAGACACAGAATGTTTCATAGTATCACTTTATCATTTTAATGTCTGTGGGACCCCACTTTGGTTTTGCTTCCTGTTTTATTTTTAATATATTTCTGTGTTCTTTATTTATCAATTTACTTGGCCTTAGATTTAAAACTTTATTGATTTTTCCAAAGAACTAGTTTTCATTTTGTTGATTTTTTTTCTATTAATTCCATCTTTTCCTAATTTCACTGATTTATTATTTATTCTTCAGTATATACTTTTTTTTAATGCTTATTTTGGATATAAATTGTTCTTTTCCTAATTTTATATGGTGGAAGCTAGAACACTGACTTCAGACCCTTCTTCTCTGATCTATATCTTCAATGCTATAAATTTCCCTTAAAGCACTGCTTTTGCTGCATCTCACAATTATTTTTGTTTTATTTCAATTTTCATTTGCCTCAAATCATTTTTAACTTACCCTGAGATTTCTTACTTGACCAAAATGTATTTAGAAGTATATTTTTTAATCTCCATAAATGTATGGAATTTCAAGCTATCTTCTGTTACTGATTTCTATTTTCATACCTTTGTGGTCTAAGAACACACATTACAGGATTTTTATTCTTTAAAATTTGATAAGATGTATTTTATAGTTCAGAATTTGTCTATCTTGTTGAATGGTCCATAGGAGCTTGAGAAAAATGTGAATTTTGCTTTTTTTAAATAAAATAATTTATAGGTATCAATTGGATTCCATTAATTGATAGTGTTGTTAAATTCAACTCTGTTCTTACTGATTTTCTGACTATAGGATCTGTCGTTTTGTGTTTTTTTTTCTTTTTTGGATACAGGGATTCTCATTTCTCTGTGACGGTAAATTCACCTAAATTTCCTTGCCACTCTATCTGTTTTTGCCTTTGGTACTATGACACCTTGTTATCAGATGCAAACTATTAAAATTGTTATTTTTAATTGGAGGATTGATTCATTTATCACTAATGCCCTTCTACCTGTCTTAAACTTTGAAAGTACTCTGTTGAAATTAACATAGCTACTCCTGTTTACTTTTGATTAGTATTGATGCCTATCATAAATCTCTATGTCTTTTTATTTAAAGTGGACTTTTTTAGACAAGCTCCTTGGTTTTTTAAAGGAAATAAAAACAGGAATACTGTGATGATTAAATACATATCATAATGATTTTATTCAGATTTTTACTATATTCTGTCCCCCTTTTCTTTTATAAATAATGTTATACATTATTCTTAACTAATATTATATTTTCACTTCTTTTGATAGCTATATTAATTGAAGTTATGGGACAGTAAATCAACATTTGAATAGGGAACACTAAATATCAGCTGTTTACAGATAATTTCTCCAACCTTTTAAAATTTATGTTATGGCATATTTTTGAGCTTTATTTTAGAATATTAGAGGAGTAATTACTGTCTGTCTCAGTTTAAAAAAAAAATTATATTGCAGCAGCAATCACTGATGGGCGTGTTTAGAGTTTTGTAAATCCATGATGGTGAAATGTGTTCCCAGGCCCATGCTGGTCCACAATCCATTCTTACCTTCAGATTCCATCTCTTACTCCTTAATTTTAGGTATTGAGTCAACAGTTACTTTTTTACTTACTAAGATTTTCATAGCTTTCTCATTAAGGCTTGTAAGTTACACTTGGTTATTTTTATATCGCCTATATATAGTAAAAGTTTGTGGCATATTACTCTATGCTGATAATTTCACCCTATGTTTATCTATTGCCCTTTTATTATTTCAGTTAGTATTATGAGAGGGAGGCCAATACCAAACACCTACTTTTCTGTCATAATATTTTCCAAAAGGCTTAAAATTAACTTCTTAGGAATAAATGACCCTATCCACAGGCATGGCCTTTATCCTTTCACTTTGTAACAGACTGCTACTTCTATCATTTTTTTCATGAAAGAGTCTTCAAATTCCATAAAATGTCTATCTTTGTTTATAACTTCTTTGTTACAGACCCTTCACCCAACTAATAAAGTTTTTATACTTTATTTTACATTCCTGGAATCAAATTTTTAAACTTCAAAATAGAGGTTATCCTGATTATTGTACTACCTTTTGATTTTTATTCAGGAGAAATGATTAGAGGTAATATTTATTGATGAATTACATTACAGCTAAAACCAAGAATTAATAAGATTAAATTTAATGATATTACACTTAATTTAGGGATAAATATGATACTGACTTTACTCTAAGGACTGCAATTTTATAAAATATTAATTATGAATAAGAAAAAAACATCTTGGCTTTCTAAAAAAAATTATAGTAATGTTGCCTTAAAATAAGACCTTCGAAATGCATTTCAAATTCAAATACATTAAAAAAATTCTAATTATCTTTAATATATTAAGTAATATATTAAATGTGTACTACTATGACATGATACTAAAATATTTTTTCATGAGCAACATTCCAGGATATGTTCCTTTAAATAATACATGCCTGGACTATACTCACAGAGGATCAATAATAAGTCAGTTTATAAGGAATTCCTCATACACTAGAAAATGAATAGTGCTTAAAGAAAAAAAAATTTAAAAACAGGTAGGTGTTCATTAATTTCTTCAAATTTATCTGCAAATGAAATATTGCTATGCAGAAGACATTTTAATTATGAAATATATAAAGCTTTGAAATTTACATTATAAAATAAATAGCTATAAAATTAACTTGTCCCAATATAAATCATAGGGGAGTAAATTAACCAAATCACCTTTTCTCTCTGAGATTTCAGAAAAGAATAATTTACATAAGAATTTTTCAGTAATCATTTGGCATACATTCTACAAGGATTAATTAGATAAGCAAATGGTAGGTATTCAAATATAAACAAGAACTATCTTTCCTGTAATGAGCAGAAAGTGATGGGCTATATTGCAGTAACAACCTCAAAATATTAATGTTTTAAATCAAGAAAATAATATTTTACCTTCCTTACACATGACTAGCATTGATAGAGCAGGTATTATTTATAACAAGACTAATTGTGATGTCAAAGGGAAAATGAACTCCTAAGAATCTAATACTGCTGGTAAATCTGATGAGAAATGGCAAGTGTTACTTTTGTTAAAAATTCACTGGCAAAACCTGCCTCATAGACCTATCCCTCCAACAAGTGACTGAAAATAACGCTCCGTGTACTCAAAAATGGAGAGCTGGAAATAGTTGAACAGCATAATAACTACCCTATTTTTTGAGAATAAATGTTAAGTGTTTCAAACTCATTAACATCATTAATAATTATAATAAATAGTAAGCTAATATCATATAACAATGATGAAAATATTAAAGCTTCGAGTAGCAATGAAAAAGAAACAATAGAATTCAGAAATATTGTAACAAAAAAGGAGAATGCTTGATGATGGACTCACTGTTCATCCTAGCATATTAACAAAAAGAATAAGTTTACTTGAAGACAGATCAGTAGAAATTTGCCAGACTAAAATGTGAAGAGAAAAATTAAAAAAAAAGCAAAAGCAAAAACAGAATAGAACACTAAAGAATTATGGAATAATCAGAAGGTATAACACTTGGAATTTAAGAAACAAAAGAGACAACAGTAGAAAAACATTTAAATGATGATTCAGAATGTCCAAAAATTAATGACAGACAGCTCTAAGTATGTAAACTCAGTGAATGCCACAACGGATAAATACGTAAGATTAATCTGAAGAAAATCAAAGACAAAGAGAAATGCATAAAAGAGAAAAATGCCTTACCCACAGAGCAGCAATGGTAAGAATTATAGTAAATTTCTTGTCATAAATCATGCAAGCAAAAAGAAATTTCAGTGAAATACTGAAAGTTTTGAAAGAAAAAAACTACCAATCTAGATTTCTATATTCAGCAAAATTATCCTTCAAAATTGAAGGAAAAAAAATAAAGTAGAAGGGGTGAAATTGGAAGCAGCTAAGTGAATTCAACTGGCAAAAATCCTCCATAGAAAATACACAGTTACTCTTATCCTTGAAGCATGTTGCTCAGTGTTCTATATTTGCATGCTGATTTACAACTTCCTTTTTACACTGTAAAATACATATGACCTGTTTGATAAACTTTAGAATCAACCTTCACACAATTTTCTCCTTAGCCAGGTCTTTACTTCACTGGAGTTAAAGCAAGTGAGAGATTCATCCAGGTCTTTCATATCAGAAGCAAGTCTCCTTTGATGGATAAACTGATAATCCTGTTATAATGGATAGGATTGATCAACTGTGAATTAATGATTTAGGAGAATGCACATTCTCAGGTGACTCAATGTAATTCAAGACAGGACACAAGTAGAAATCATGATTTACTAAATAAAAATCATTTTGTTGATTCTCTGTCTAATTTGTAGTAAAATAGTCATGAACTGAAATAGTTTCTTAGTTTGGGTAATTTAGATAAGAACCATCTTCTCAGCCCAATAGTGGATAGCTAATCGAGACACTCAGTATAGAGATATGCTCACTATAGACCTGAGGGCTTAGGTGGGTCAGTCTTCACCAAGAACAAAAGGAAAAATTTACTCTCTTTCTTCTTAATACACTGTATTCATTAAACAAAAATCTGCCTCTTAACTTGATATCCTTAAGTATCTGGGAGGCATGATTAATGGTTCCAGGTTACTAGAATTTAGTAAATTGAAAGCTTTGCTATACACAACTCTGTCTTATTAGTTGAGAGGTAGCGTTTGGCTTAGTAATTTAACTTTGACCGACTTCAGGGTAAAAAAGCATGAGGGTCACTAGGTCACTGTCAGTAAAGTGCTATCCTGTAAGAGACCCTGATGATCAGACATCCTTTCTCTTCATGGCAAAAACTCTGAACTTCCGTGTGCTCTGCTCTGTCTTAGCTAGGGCAAAACTATTAACCCTCACTTATACATACAGTGCTTGCAAGTACATTTTATTTGGTTTGCATAAACCTGAAAGGAAAACAGTCTAAGAGGTGCATGCGCATTTCAGAATCAAGAAGAGTAAATTTCAAAGTGGATAAAGAATCACCCGGAATCACACAAGGAATATGCAACAAAAAACAAATGTTACCTTCTAAACAATAATTCATTTACCTTTCAAAAGACTGTTCTATGGAAGATGAGCTATGAGATATTAATTTTAAAAATTCCTGAAGAATTTTTAAACAATTCCATGTTACATTGAAACCATTTTAAACAATCCTTAAATTTAAGTGGCAAGAAATCTTCTATAGAGAAATTCAGCCTTTCCCAATCACGCTTGATTTTTATAACAATTTTTATAAAACATTTATTTACAGTCTCTCCCCTACTTCCCCCTTCCCTACCCATAACTACCCACACCCACCAAAAAAACAGTGTGGGAAATTTTTCAATTCATCTTCCTCACAGTATTTGCATCCACTATACAGCAGACTGCCGTTATCTCTCTTACAGAAGTACAGAACTCCTAACCACAGGTCTTTTTCTGCCCTGTTCCCAGAAGAAGAGAACAAACACACTTTCTTTTCCTCCTGAATACAAATGTAAATATTTCCTAGCCTCCTTTGCTGAAATTACAGCCATATAATGGGGTTCTGGCCAGTGAATTATTGGTGGAAATAATATGCACTGCATCTCAAAGGTTCTCTGACAAGCAGAGAGTAGAAGACAGGAGACACTAGGGCCCAGATTCTGAGAGAGCCACTAAACAGAGAAGCCCCAATCCCTCAGGGAATGCTTCCAGCAGAGTCCTTCTTTATCAGTGTATTCATTTATGTAAACAAGGAGAAAAAAAATCCAGCTGTTATATGCTAAACCACTGAGATTTGAGGGTTATAGGTTTTCATATTTTTTTAGTCATTTGCCTACTCTAATTAGTATAATCTGTTTCTATTCTTAATTTATACAGATTGATGAAACTCAAATATAATTCAATTCATATCATTCCAGTGCTCAGAATCCTCCATTGGTTTCCTACAGGTCAAATTAAGGACCAAACTCCTCAGAATGATACCCAGGCCCTTGCTACATGCTAATCTCTTACTTTTCCTTTTCTCATTCTTTCTTTTGCATGCAGCACTGACTTAATTGTTATGTAGAAGCATTTCTATCTAGGGCCTTTGTATTGGTTTGTGTTCTGACTGATAAGGCTCTCAGAGCAGATAGTCAGCTCCT
The DNA here is from genome assembly GCA_004363575.1 of Solenodon paradoxus. NCBI lineage: Eukaryota > Metazoa > Chordata > Mammalia > Eulipotyphla > Solenodontidae > Solenodon > Solenodon paradoxus. The sequence goes on from RJWH01000030.1 coordinate 1,462,657, forward strand.
TCAGTCCTTTAATAAATTATCTTCTTGGTGAGTTTTCCCTTATCACTTTATTTAAAATTGCTACTCAGTTCCCTAACATGCCTCACCATATCCAGTCACATTCCCTTGATTGATATATTTTTTTCTCCACAGTATTTGTTACCATTGAAATTATTCTTTAAACATTTTTTTTTCAGTACCAGTTTCTTTTCTATAATTAATCTCCATGAAGGCAGGAGTTTCTGTATTGTATATTTTGGTCACCGCTCAAATTCTAGTGGTTAGCATAAATGACTGATTGAATGAATTCATGAATGAAATTGACTAGGAAAAATGACATTTCGATTACATGAAATCTAATGACATTTCTTTAGGCATGCCTGGCAAGCAAACTTATTTTAAATTTTAGTTGTGTTCACTTATGTCCTGAGTTTAGGATAGCAATTTGATAATATTAGAATTATTTCAAAACAACCGTAAAGACTAAGATTGATGTCAAGATTGACTACATGAAAGAGCCATAAAATTTTTTATCCCGAATACATGTTCAAAATTAAACTTGCAGACCAGGATGTCTAGTCTAGTGCACATAGATATCATTAACTCTCTTGTGAGAGTACTTAAATTGAAGGGAGTGAATTAGAAAAAACGATCTGACATCTGCTTTGGACACTCAGATTCCTACTAATTTTCCCTTAAAGAGTGCTACTCAGGTCCATCATGTCCATCAGCTCCTTCAGCAGCATCGGACATGTTAAAGCAACCCATTTTGAGTGTTACAACACTAGTGAAACCAAGCAGTTTCACTCCTCATCTTGACATGAGCAGTGTCATGTAAAGGCCTCTTGACATCCATGATATGGTGGCTTCTGCTATTCTAGCCCCGGAAGCTTCCAGAGTGAATGCCAATTAGTGACCGATATACTCTGATGCCTGTAGGGGCACATTTCTGATAGAAACTGGCAAAATCTCAACTTATTTTCATATTTCAATGGCTTTTAGCAGCTAAAAATCTTAGCTTTTTTTTTTTCTTTTAAGAGCAAACATTGACAACTACTAGTCTCTAACTGTATTCCCACTTTAAAGCAATTCAGTCAATGATATTCTGAATAGAAAAGGTTATGTTCAATGATTCTTGCCTACAGTGATTCTCAGACAGAAAAGGAAAGGAGAGGAAGGAAAAGTGGTTAATAAAGGATATTTATCAAGCCAGCTTCTATGGGAGACAAGATCTTAACAATGTTGGAGAGCCCCTGCAGGGCAGGACACATCTCTCAGAGATAGCCAATCTTAGGGGTGAGGGAAGTAGAGCATTTATACACTATGTCTAGCTCCTGGTTGAGGGCTGCTTATAGCATATATATATATATATATATATACACACATACACACACACATACACACACGCACACACATTTGCACTTTCTTGTAGCAAATACAAATTCAATACACTATCACTTTCTGCCAAAGGGGTGGGCAAAATGGACTTCAAATGAAAGCAAGGTCCCAGGAATGCCTTTGCCCATAATGTTGGCATTTGGAACTCAGGTTGGCATGTGCTGTAGATCAGAGTGAAGAGATATGAGCAGAACACTGTCTATGCTACAGGGGGTGAAATAAATCTCTCAGTGAGGATGATGGTAGAAGGTCAGACTCTAGTACAGGAACTGAATAATGAAGGGTGGAGATTCTCTTTTGTTTTTTTGTAGCTGCTTCATTCACATGTATATCCCCTGTGCCCATTTGTTAACTGAAAGAGTAGACTGTTAGATTTCCCTAGTTCTCCAATGTTCACATATTCTTCAACCTTGTTTCTTCTCAATACATCTAATTTACTTCCTTTTGGAAGACTAATAACTTCTCACTCATAAACTAAAATCAGTTTATCTCTTTTTCATGCTTTTGATCTACTCTGTGAAAAAGCCATTTATTTTCATTTTATCATTTTCAGTTTCATCTCCTTCACTGGAAGTTGCAGGGGGACATTTTGTTCTTTATTCTTAACATTAACTGAAGTTATCAGCTTCTGACATTCTTTCCTTTACCATACATTTGAGATTTACTCTTCTTCCCTATTCTCCTTGTTAATATCATAATGCTCAGACTCAGAAGCTCATGCCTTCTGATTGGTCTCCTTTTACTCACCCTTAAGCTATTCTATAATGTCTGACTGGATCGTCTTCTTAAGACAACAGCTTTCTTATATTATTTCTGCTCATAAAAAGCGACAGAAGTGGAGATAATAACACTCCAGGGACCTGATCTTCCTGATCCAGAAGAAATGTGCACAGGGGAAGTCAGAACCAAGTTGGCCTAGTTCTGTGAAGAAATTATATGGGAATGCACTGACTTGAATAGGCTGGCCCCGCCCACCCCATCTGCCAGACAGAAGCTACGAGACACTCTGAGTATCCCTAAGGATCCTGTGACATTCCTCAAAGTTTATATAATATTTTTAAAACTCTGTGCTGGTCTCTCTGGAGCCTCACATACCATTCAGTCACAGGGCCTGAACACAACTTCTTCTGTAACTTAGGTGCAAACCAGATGACGTATTCAAGGGCTCTTAACTTCAAAAGCCCATCCAGAACTATGAGAATGGGCAGTCTACCTGGAACAACCTGACTGTTCCCCAGTTCCAATGCTCAGGTTGACTGACTTTTAATAAACTCTTTATTAAATTTCATAATATCTGGATCTTTTTACTCCAGTTGTCAGTGGTTATTTGATATAAGGACACAAGCTGTACTTTCCCAATTCTAGTCTGTGGGAATTCAGTGCCTCTGGGAGGAAAGAGTTTAAAGCAGTGGCTTTTTGGTTTATTTCTCTCTCTGATTACCAAGAGATACAGCTGGGGAAAGAAAGCAAGTGACAGGAGTTGACCTTCTTAGATACATGCTGATAAAGCACTTTCTTGTTAAAACAAACAAAACAAATGACATTTACTAGGTAGAGAGTTCTTATCTATAGAATATTCTTAGCAGGATGTCCCTGATGTACTTGGTTTATGATAGGACAAATCTAGAATCTATAGACATTTGAAGCACAGCTCCCTGAAAGTGTTATATAAGCACTATAATACTTTGGCTATAAAATAAATATGTTTCATAACTAAAAAATTCAGGGTAAAGAGTTGATTTGAAAATTTTTCTAGAAATATTATATCATCTAGAAATATCATCTATTACTATGGGCCAAAATGCATGTCAGCAAAGAAAGACGTTAGGAGTCACATTGTGTTTCTTCAACCTCTTTTTTGTCCATGTTTCTGGGTTGCTTGCAACTATTTGGTAAAATTTGATACTAGGTAAAATGTTTCATTTAATGCCTCTGATTAGATAATCAGGTCCTTTGTGCAAGTTAACAGCCCAATTCAACCCTTCATCCTTATATCTGACCACCCTGTACATCCTTCCTTTCTGGAACACACCAGTCTTTGGTCAACAGTGTGTTTTATACTAGAAGCTAGAGTTAGCGTCTAAAGTTCAGTGACTGGCTGCACTGGACAGGCACGGACCATCCCTGGAGCAGCAGACTCTTTGCTAGATAAGTTGTTCAGATATCTTACAAAATTTTAAAAAATTATAAAACTATAAGGAAAATGTGCAAAACACCAATCAAGAAGGGAACTCAAATTATCACTTAGAGAAGTTATTCTTCATTCACAGAAGAGAAACAGATGAAGATCAGGAGTGTTACGCTTTTCAAAATCTCCCCGCCATGCTCATACAGGTGACTACTTCCTCAAAAAGCCGGCTATCCTGGTTAATTTGAAGGCATGCCCCTCTAAGTTCAAGATTTAAGAAAAAAAGAAAGTTACTGTAATTCAGAAGAATTTAGCTCAAAATCAAGGTGAATTTTGTTATTAAATTACCCTCTCACCTTTTAGTAGATGCATGCTACATCATAACTTATCATTGCTTCCTTGCCTGAATCCCTACATTTCTCCTTCCCAGATTTATTGCATCTGTACTTATGTGCCCTTATCTCATTAGTACTGACCTTTCCGGTGCTGAGTTTCCCAGTCCAGAGTCCAGTTTAGTTGCTGAGATGTTCATATCACGAGATTTTGACCAAAGAATCCAGGGTCAGTCTCCTCATTACTCACATATTTTTTTGCCGTATATTTGCCATGTATTGCCATATATTTGACTTAAGCGTTAGATATTCATTGTATCTCTTGTCTGAACCACATCTTAATCCCGACCTCTTTTAAGCTGCCCTCTTCTTATGACTACCCTTAGCAGCAGGTTGCTGTCTCTGCCATAGTTTAGTCCATGCTCAGTGTACAATCTTATTTTCCATTAACTGCTATTTACGTGGTCTATGTGTATCCTTTTGCTACCCACCCTGGATAACGAGGCCTAGAATTTTTGAACTGAAGATGAGTTGAATCCTTTGGAAAACAACTTGTATGAATTTTTCATTTCATAAATGAAAAACCTGGCTCTATATATGCACAGTCTGCTAGCACCAACTTTAAATTCGGGTCTTCTGATCCTTACTTTCATACTCTTGCACATAACAAAGAGAAATGCTACCTTCAAAGTAGTTGGGCTTTTTTTGTTTGTGTGTTTGTATTCTCCATCCACCTGTACATTATTCTTCAACTCTTACATCAAGTCTCATTTATTTCTACCTTTTTAAATTCTTACTTGTCGGAAGCTATTTTCAGAGAATTTAGGCTCAATTTGTTTATATTTATGTGTGATGTATTTTTTTTTCTCCTCAATGGCAGAAGACACATCCTATACTTTCATGACAATTCCCATTTTAGTTACATTTAGAGAAGAAAAAATGACCTATTGTAGATAGTGATTTTTAAAATTTTATTATATAATTCATTATATAATTTCCTTTAAACTAAATGATTGTAATTAGATTGCAAAATACTCATATATTTACATGAATAAACACTTTAGTAAAAGAATCCAGTTAGTTCTTTCATACTTTTGCTCCTAGGGGAAATTTATCATTTTGTACAAGATAAAATAAGGAGTCATTAACATAAATGAATGCATTACACCTTGATAATCTTACCACTTCGCATGTTACTAATTAGCAATCCTGAAATTACTAAATGATTGACATACTAGGGTTCACTACTGACTTTACTTTTCTATGCTGAGAAAAAAAAAACACATTCAGTATTCCTCAGTGCTAACTAATGAAAACCAAGAGCAAGTCAGTACATTTGTAATTTGTAATGAATGGCTATTACCAGGATTCATTATTTAAAGAGGGACAGTGATATTGTATGATTAATTATCTTAACCAATCAGGTCAATGGAAGTACAAATTTGTCAATTATACCTACAATTCAAATTATATCATCTCTAATGGCCAAGACTACACATGAAATATAAGCACTGAAGTTTTTTTCTTGGTTGATTCGTAAAATATACTGCTATAGTTGGAGTTTTAATAACAATAACAATAGATAACACTTTTAAGGGCTTACTTAAGTTAATTTTAGGCTAAATGCTTTACACACATTTCAAGCACTTCTTACATATCTATGAAGTAGATATCTTTTCCTTTTGTACAAAATGGTTATTGAGAAGCTCATAGATTAGGTAATTCCACAGTGTACATCTTGCTTGCTGAGAAAGACGTTAGTTTGTTAATCTCTATATTTGTGTTTATTTATTCCCCCCCCCCCACTCCCAACTTTGGGATGACATTAGCTATTTCCTATAGCTATTATGAAGATTAACATTAGATAAAGGATGCTAAGATGTCTAACACTGTAAAGTATGGAAGTAGAATATTTAGGATAGTCCTGATCATCCCTTCATTCTGTTATTCTAACTACTTTAATTGTAGGTCCCAGAGTACCACCTAGACACTTGCTAGAAAAATGGAATTTAAGGTCTCCAGAACTACCAAATCAGAACATGCACTTTATGAAGATTGTCAGTTGGTTTCTATGCACACTGAAGTTCGAAAAGCATAGTTTTATAAAGTAGGCATGTGCGGGGAGAGGGTAGAACAGAGTGGCACCCTCTATGGTCTTTGTTTCTGCTCTTACAGAAACATTAAACAATGATCTCTCTTTATTAATTTATATTTGCTAAACAGCACCCCTGTATTTTCAGTTTTAATCTACCAGGAAAAAAAAAGCACAAACTAAGCACACCAAAGGAAAGAAAAACTTCAAAGGCTTAAGCTGTGAAAGCAGTGGAATTCAGGAGGGTATGACTGTGTGTTTCTTTTACTCACGGAGATCAAAGAGCTTTTTTTCACTTGTCTATACATTTTAATTCTGACTTTATTTACCACTCTAGGCACTACAGATTTCAAATAGAAATTTTAGAATTATACTGATGACAAAGTAGTTACAAGACAATCCCTGTATCTGTAAAGTGCAGCAAAATGTGATTTAACTTGTATAGAGTCAATCTTGGAGGTTATTAGGAGTGATAGACTAAAGAAAATAAGTTAAATTACCCTCAAAAGAATTACAAACAACAGATAAATTGATTTGTGTTCAAAAGTTAGTTGGTAAATGATTATAAATGATGTCCAAACAATATCAATTGAGGTTATCAACTTTCTGGTTGGGGAGAATTCTTATTGTCCATCTTAGTTAAATAAAACATCTTTGTTATTTTCTTTTTCCCCCATGATTTTCCCTTTAATCTGAATTTGAGGTTTGTTTTTGGATTTAAACATCTTTAAACTTAGAATTGCTTGATTTGTTTACATGCTGCACTTCCATATATTATTCACAGACATCCCTTAAATTACCATGTACATCAGCAATTAACATTTTAAACTATGCAATGATGGAGCTACATGTCAATCCATTAAGTCACTTTATGTCACCATTTTGTTATGTATAGAAGTGTTTTCACAAAAAAAATGAATGTTATTTCATTTTAACTCTTTATATAATCAGAAAAGTCAAATTTATGTTAATAAATATTTCTCAAGAATGTACAACTATATTTGAGAAAAATGGAATATAACTAAAAGCATTTATTTGTCTTCAGCAGATTTACTACTAAATATGAAGCAACAGGAACTAAATTAGAGAACATGTGTGGAATATAGAAAATAAAGCGTCAAATATGTCCCAGAATGTGACAGCTTTGTCAGAGGCCTTAAATAGAAGAGGAAAATGTTAATCTTTGATACGGTGTTGGCACTTCCTACTTGATACAATATTGCATTTTGTATTTAGCTTACAGTTATTTTCACACTTACCTAAGTGCCTCATCCATTATGTATGTGGAGTGGGTGACATTCAGGTACCCTCTGTACTTGTATCAAACCAAAAACAGAGTAATGTTGCCAGGAGATAACAGTCTAAAGGATCTCACCAATTTACAAATGAACAATGAACTGTCTTCATAAAAGATCGGCTTCTTCTGAGAAGGAATTTTTATGTATTTTTAGTGATGTGCAGTAATTATTTCAGAGTCATATCACTAATGTCAGGTAGATGAAAACACATGGTCTAGGTTTCTGAGAGGATTTTGCATGCCAGCAACTGTGCTCATCTCTTTCACAAGAAAGCTTTCCTGTAATCCCCTCTCCACACTGAGAGGTGTGTACTGCTGCGTCATAGAGAGCATGGGGTAAGTACACGGAGTTTATGTCACTTTCCCCAGGATATATGCTAGATGGTGCTAGAATCCAAGCTATTCCCACTTTAGCAAATTTTCTTAGACATCAATAATACATGGTGGCAAGTATTTGTCATGAGCTATCTAGTTCAATGCTTATTCTGACTTTCATGATTTATTATCTCAGTTTCACACAAAAAAATAATTAATGGAGTACACTGGTGCTCAGGCATTAAGTCTGTGCCTATGGAGCAGTACACATAAAGCTCAAGGACCCCAGTTCACAACTGAGGGCAGGGAGGGACAGGGTGGGGGAGACAACTAAAATCAATAAACAAATAAATAAATATATGCTTCTGTCTCTCTCTTCCTGACCGCCTACTTGCCTTCATTCCTTCCTGCTTCCATCCAATAAAAATAATAAAAAATAATAATAATGACATACATAATTCTTTCTTACCTCCACATCCAATGAATCTTTAGGTTTTATTTATTTTATAGCCTAAATATGTCTTAAATTTCTCCTCTCTATTACCTAGTTCAGGCAACCATCAATCTACAGTAGTCTTTCTAACTTAAAACTTTTCACTCTTACAGGCTTCCATATCAATCTACACAGTACTCATGTGACAACACTTAGAGTCATATCCCATCATAGAGGAAAAATCTTTTTAAAGCTCTTAACTGGCTTCTAACAGCTGATGGACAAGGAAGGAATCAATATACAAAGAATTATAGTTGTAAAAGCAGCTTTATTATTGCTTCCCTCTCTCTATTCAAACCTGTGGGGAATTAGTCCCTTTGTCTTATACTTTATGAAAATATCAATAGCTCTATGATATTTCTTTTTATTTTTAGCAAATAAATTAATGATTGAGATCATGGAACCAAATACCTAGGTAGATCCCAAAACATATACTATATAACCTTGGGCAAATCATTTTACTGTGTGTCTCATTTTTCTGCTCTATAAAATGTAGAGCATTACCAATTTCTACATCCTGGGGTTGCTGTGAGGATTAAGAGTTAATAGAATTAAAAGCTCTTAAAACATTGTTTGACATATAATAGGAGCTATATGTGTTAATTCTTAGTAAGGAATGGGAAAATTGGGATAACTTTAAAGTCAAGACAGCTTAATTGAGTAACTATATTCCATATGCCCTATTTCATATGATTAATCTAGGCTTCCAATTTTATTCAACTGTGAGATATCTTTTACTGTGCTTTATAATCATTTGTTAGCTGATTTTTAAATATCCTTTTTAAGGTAAAAGGGGGAAGAAGGAATAGGTGAGGAGAATGTGAGATTCCTTACTTTACTGGAATTGTTGTAAGATAAACTTAGGAATTTCTGAACCCATCAGGTTTCTATTTTTATTTTTCATTTTTAAATTTAATTTTCCCTTCCCTTACACAGTGAGTTTTTGGTAGACAGTACTAGAGAAAATTGAGCACAAAGAAGAATAGCAAAGCATACACTGAGACAAACAATAAATTTTCTTCTACTCTTTTTGACCCTACTCAACCCCTGTTTTCTTTCTCTTCTAATCTTGGAGATACTGCACTTTTATAGTTGGTTTCTTAGGTAGAATTTGCCATTGTCCAGGCTTAGTCTTTCTATCTATCTTGATGAAATGGTTACTAGTAGAGTAGCCCAGGTATCTAGAAGCAAAACATTTTTGTCTGCACATAACATCCAGTATTTCCCATATTATAGAATTTAAGTTCTGTTCTTATTGCTTTTTTGTGATCAGTTACCAGAATGAACTAGGTTGGATAAAGTGCAAGCACATGATTTTTTACTTTTTCACAAGGTCCTCTTTAAAGAATTTTGTCCTTGCGATGAACAAAATTTCTATCAAATTTCATTGTTTTTACAGTTACTTAATGGTACTAAATACATGTTTAACTAGTCTAATATAAAAATCACGACATAGTATCCATTTTAAATGTTCTCTCTATCAATGGCAAGGCAGGGACATACTGGCTTTATCTATCTTTTCCTACTCCATGCTTATCTCTTATTCCTTAGGTGAGACGGAAGAAATGAGGTACCAAGTAAAGTTTTAATGGCAGGCACAATTGCCATATGCCTATAACATTCTCTGTAGTATATGATGACAAATATCTGTTGTTATTGCCTTCTCCACTGTTGGAATATTCTAACTTCATTAGCGTTTCCCTACTGGGGCACTCCATTCATTATTCCTAAGAATGTGATTCTTCTCCATGTAGTCAACTTATAATATACCTTAGTACTTTGTTTCAACCCTATTTTTGCTGGAGTCAATGATCTTATACACATTTAACCTACAAGAAATATGATCTGTGCCTTGCCATCAGAAGTGTCCTTTGTGCTTAGGGCAGTTATCTCCTTGTTTGTCATCAGATAAACAGAACAGCTATCTATTTTCTTGCCTGAGGTTGATATTCCTGCAATTCCAGAGGAGTCAGGCAAATTTTCAAAAATTTATTTTGGCAATGCCCTCAGTTGGTATAGGAGGAAGGAAGGAGAGTCATTTCTTTACTGATAGAGAGAGGTGAAGGCAAATGCTACAGGACTCTTGACTTCTTCAAAGAAATTCTCTCTTTCAGTTCTCAAATTTGAATATGTTCTCAACTTTTTCTTATTAAAATGTGGAGGTTGGATAATATCAGCAAAACCATTTCCCTGGTGACCTTTTACAATTCTGGCATAGATGGTCAACTCTCTGATTTGAAATGTCATGATACCTTCTGACGACTGCCTTCAGTCATAGAACTGTTATGCATTTTAGAGCTGTGTTATCAGTAACAGTCTCCTTTCAACTCCCAGACTATGAGCTATATTTTCAAGGGTATAGAAACAATGCCTATTTTGCTGATGCATTATTTCTCTGCCCCCCACCTCAGTCTCAACACATAGACATATTTATTACATATATAATGAGTAGAAATACATTCAATTTTCCAGCTATTAGCCATAATTTTATAAATAAGTTCATAAATACTTAGATTATTGTATTTTTGCATGTGTATACTTGTATATTATGTATGCATTTATATTTATTACACATAAATATACATCTATAGTCACAGTATTATACATCTCTAGGAGGCACCATTCACGTTGCTGTGTATATAAATAGTTACATACTCAATAATGTTATTTAGATAGATAATAATGAGAATGTGCATCCTGGAATTGTGAAAACTCTTGAATCTATTAAATGAGTGTATTAATATATATTCTTCTAACATCTGGAGATATACAACATATTCAGTGCATCACATTTATTACATATCTCCTCTCCATTAAGCATTGAGCTGGATCATACAGATGGCATTATAAGGTCCACTGAGTGGAAATCTCAGCCACCACATATCTGCCCAATGAAAATCCCACCCACCAGATGCCCAACCCCCTGGATTTCAGTGAGAAGGCAGCCCCAAGTCTCAATGCTACTTGCTTGTGCCACCTTGTGGGTAGAGGCGAAACTGCAGCCTGATTGCCAATCCTGGGCAAGTCAAATCTATGCAATGCCAGGGAAGCCAAACCCTCACAAATATAAACAGAATGCCAAATAGAGCAAAGCTACAGAGAAATATACATGAAATGATGGATCCAATAATAAACCCAGGGGAAAATCTGAATACAGCAGACAAATGTAGATTACTTGATGAAGAATTTAACATACTCATGGGAATCCAGAAATCAGTAGAGGCAGTAAACAAGAATATCAGGAAGCAGAGAAGAATTAAAACAAGTCATTAAACAGGTAAGATACACAATGGCTGAATTAAAGAACTCAACAGAGGGACTCAATAATAGGATGGATGAAGCTTCCAATAGAATCAGTGATCTGGAAGATAGGACAGGGGAACTTAATCAAGCAAACAAGCAAAGAGATAAAAAAATTTAAAGAAATGAAGACAGCGTTTGAGACCTCTGGGATAACATCAAAAGGAACAGCATTTGCATCATAGGGGTCCCAGAGGAAGAGCAAGAAAGCGGGCAGAAACCATAATTGAAGAAACAATAGATGAGAACTTCCCCAATTTGAAGAATGAAGCAAGCCTCTAGACCAAGGAAACACAGAGAGTTCCTAATAAAAGAAACCCAAACAGAAATACACCTAGACATATCATCATCAAAATGTCAAAAATACAGGATAAAGAAAGACTATTAAAAGCAGCCAGAGAAAAATGTGTCACATACAGAGGAGCCCCATAAAATTGTCAATGGACTTCTCAAACGAAACTCTACAGGCCAGAAGGGAATGTCATAATACATTCAAAGTGCCGAAAGAAAAGGAGTTTCAACCTAGGATACTATATCCATCAAGATTATCATTCAGAACTAAAGGAATGATAAAAACCTTTTCTGATAAGCAAAAGTTAAAGGAGTTCATCACCACAAAACCAACTTTGCAAAAAATATTAAAGGATGCTCTACAAAGCATAAAGAAACCGAACAGAAAAACAGTAAGACAGCAAATATTAAAAGATGGGAGGAAGAGAAGAGAACAAAAATGTTAGAATGAGTGCAAAACTAATAAGCTTTCAAATAAAATCAGGTAGTAAACATAGAACTGTGAATGTTAACTTCAGGGTAATTTTAAAATACATCTCCGGGGAGAAAGTGAAGAAGAAAACAAAAGGCAAAATCAATCAAAACACAACTACAGACATCTAACCTAAAAAGAGAAAGAAAACAAAGTCATCATCTAGAGCAATACACAAAAGACAAATAATAAAATGACACTAAGCAACTATATATCAATAATCACCCTAAACATTAATTGACTGAACTCACCAGTCAAATGATAGAGTGGCTGAATGGATTAAAAGGCATAATCCAACCTGCTGCTGCACTCAGGAAACCCACCTTCTTCCAAAGATATACAAAGACTACAAGTCAATGGCTAGAAAACAATCCTACTGTAGAATGGCAACCTCAAAAGAGGAGGAACAGCTATACTCATCAGATAAAACAGACTTCCATCTAAAAAGCATAACAAAATGGACACTATATAATGATTAAAGAATCAATCCAGCAGGAAGACATAATTCTTATTAACATATATGCACCAAAAGAAGGAGCATCAAAATATATCAAGCATTATTAGACCCGAAGACAGCCATTGACAGCAAGACAATAGTGGGGGACTTCAACACCCCACTTACAACAATGGACAGATCAATCAGGCAGAAAACTAATAGGAAAATAGTCTCTGTAAATGACACCTGGAACAGATAGGTTTAAAAGACATACTGATCACTTCACCCAATGACTACAGATTTTACTTTCTTCTCAAGCACTCATGGAACATTCTCAAGGATAGATCATATGCTGGGACACAAAACATCTCTCAACAAATTTACAAAGATTGAAGTCATACCAAGCATCTTCTCTGACCACAATGGCCTAAAACTGGAAATCAACCACAAAAAGAAAACTGGAAGACCCAAACCAACTGGAAACTCAACATCATGCTCCTGAAGAACTTGTGGGTAAAGGAGGAAATCAAAAAGAAGCTTAAAAAATACTTAGAGACAAATGAGAATGAGGACACAAGCTACCAGATGCAGGAAGCTATGGGATGCAGAAAAAGCAGTACTAAGTGAAAAGTACATCGCAATCCAGGCCTTTCTCAAGAAAGAAGAAAAATCACGAATAAACAATTTAACTCTACATTTAAAACAACCAGAGAAAGAAGAATAATTAAAACCAAAAAATCAGCAAAAGAAAGGAAATAATAAAAATTCAAGCAAAATAACTGAAATAGAAAACAAAAAGACAATCCAGATGATCAATGAAATCAAAGCTGGTTCTTTGAAGAAATAAATAAAATTCACAAACCATTGGCTACATTCACAAAGAAAAAAAAGGAGAAAACTCTCATAACTAGAATCATAAATGAAAGGGGAGAAGTTACAACAGATTTAACATTGTATTGAAGGTCTTAACCAGAGTAAACGGGCAAGAAAGAGAAGTAAAAGGAATCCAAATTGCAAAGGAGGAAGTAAAACTCTCATTATTTATAGATGATTTGATGATATATTCTGAAAATTCCAAAGACTATCAAAAAACTTATAAAACTCATCAATGAATACAGTAACGTTGCAGGCTACAAAATCAATGCACAATAATCTGTTGCATTTTTATACACAAACATGCTGGAAGAAAAGGAAATCACAAAAATCACACCATTTAAAACAGAAGTTAAACAAATGAAATACATGGCTATATACCTAACAAAGGAAATAAAAGATTCATACAATGAAAACTACAAGTCCTTCTTAAAAGAAATAGAGGAGGACACAAAGAAATGGAAAGACATTCCCTGCTCATGGCTGGGAAGAATCAATATTAAAATGGCCATCTTACCCAAAGCAATATATAGGTTTAATTCAATTCCCATTAAAATCCCAGGGGCTTATTATAGAACAAAAAGAAAATTAAAATTTGTATGGAACAACAAAAGATTCCAAATAGCCAAAGCAGTCATTAGAAAAAATAATGAATCTGGAGGGATTACACTTCCAGACTTTGAAAGCAAGTGATCAAAACAGTATGGCACTGGAAAAATAATAAAGGCATAGCTCAGTGGAACAGAAATGAATTACCAGAAAGTGACCCACTCATACAGTTAGTTAATCTATGACAAAGGAGCCAAAAGCATTTGATGGAAAAAGGAAATTCTCTTCAACAAATGGTGTTGGGAAAACTGGATAGCCACATGCAAAAGAATAAAGCTAGACCACTCTCTAATACCATTCACAAAAAATAACACAAAATGGATTAGCCAGAAATCATAAAGCTCTTAGAAGACAACATGGGAAAGATTTTCCAAGATGTCAGCCTTTGGGGATGAAACTCCACCATCAAGGGAAACAAAAAGAAAAATAAATGACTGGGACTACATCAAACTAAGGAGCTTCTTCACAACAAAAGAAAATATCACCAAAACCAAAAGGGAACCTACTAACTGGGAGAAGATATTTTCATTTGATATTTCTGACAAAGGCTTAATATCTAAAATATACAAAAAACTCATAAAACTCAAAAACAGAAGAACAGGTAATCTGATCAAAAAATGGAAGGAGAAATTAGACACTTTTCTGAAGAGCATACACAGATGACCAATAGGCACATGAAATTATGTTCCTACTCACTGGCTATTGGGAAAATGCAAATTAAATAACAATGAGATATCACCTTACACCTGAAAGATTGGCTATTATCCAAAAGGCTGGAAACGAAAAATACTGGCAAGGATGTGGAGAAAAGAGAACGCTTTTGCACTGTTGGTGGGAGGGCAAATTGGTACATTTTGTTCTCCTCTACATACTGTTCTCCTCTATGGAGAACAGTTTGGATATTCCTCAATAAACTGAAGATGGAAATCCCATATGATCCCATCACTCCACTTCTGGGCATCTACCCAAAAGATACAAAAGCACCCATCTGTAGAGGTGTATGTATCCCCATGTTTATTTCGGCTCTATTCACAATAACTAGCAACTGGAAATTACCTAAGAGTCCAACATCAGATGAATGGATAAAGAAGATGTAGTACATCTATGTGATGGAATATTACACAGTCCTTAGAAGAGAGGAAACCCTGTCATTTGAATCACTGTGGATGGAACTAGAGGGGATTGTGCTAAGTGAAACAAGTCAAAAGAAGAAAGATATCAGATGACCTCATTTATAAGTGGAAGGTGAATAGACAAAACAAAGGAACAGATGAAACATAATCAACCCTGGAACACTTGTAACAGAACTTAAGTTACCAAAAGGGAATGGGGCGGGTGGGTGCAAATGGTGGTGGAGCCTACTGTTCAATGGGGAAGAATACTAGGTGATTTGGTGGAGGGCATGGTATGTTGAAATATATCTAATAAATGGGGAATCTATACATAGGAAATTATTTTAATGTGTAGACTAATTATTACAATAAAAAATAAATTTGAAAAACTCACTGCCTATAACTTAACAGAAAAATTCATCAATTTGAATGAACTTGAAGACTGAGCCACAATAATTAAGGAATTTTAATTGTTTTTGTGTACCACCAAGCAAACACCAATAACTGAAATTGTTGACCGAAATTGAAGTTGAAGATTTATTTGATCAGTCTTTTACAATGAATATCTAGAATAACTACATTAAAACATTCACGGTCATTTCCATAGGGATTTCACATTTCAAAATCTTGTATCATTACAATTTCAAAATCATCAGAAAATATTTCTGCTGAAAAAAAGCTATTGATTTACTTTCTGTTTGCCTTGCTGGTGATGAGGAAGCAACATAGTCATTAGTTACATGGTCAGTTTAAAATCACATCTCAGAAGGATAGGAGAAAAAAACTACCTATTGATAACATCTTGAGTCACCTCAGTACTAGTCTAAGCTCATCATATGACTTCAACAAAGCTATGGATTTCTTGAGTTTTGAGTTTACTGATTAATGAAATTTTTCCATGAAAGTAAAATCACCTCAGAGGAAAACTATTGTCTCTTGAACCATAGGGGAACAACCATCTTGCTAAAGTCTACTGAGAGAAGTATATAATATATATATTTGTACCCACTCCAATAGTAATTTGTCAGCGTTCTTACAATAAAACTTAAACACATCTATACAATGTGATTCGCATCTCAAAATATATTTTTGAATATTTAACTATAACATGTTATGTTGTTTTATACTTAATTTATATGCATATATACATATATGCATGAATATATTATTCTGTTGTTAGAGATTTAAGATAGCTCAGGTTTGTATATAATAAACTAAGATAAAATAATAAAATAATTGCTAATGAATTATATATAACTGATACTTTTCTTGAAATTTGCCACCTATCATAACTAAAATTTTGCATAGTAACTTGGACTTTCATGCTTGTGTTTTCACTAAAACATACAAAGATAGGCAAAAGAAAATTGCATTTCAAAAATAAAAATGCATTATTTGAATTAAAATTTGGCATTTAGACCATGGTCAAGCTAAATTTCATATTTCAAAAATGCTCTTAAATTTATAAAATCAAATATACCTTGTCAGTGTTTAAAGGAAATGTGTATTACCACTACATGAGTCTTTAGATGAGTCTGGAGGATAAAAATTCAGGTATATAAAAACAACTGTATCTCCATTTTTCCACAACTTTTCTTTATTGATTAATAAAATTCTACTCTTTTATTTGCAAAGTCAGAAAGTAAGGTCCATAATATAAGCTTTTGATAGTGTTTTTTTTTCTAGCACCTCGATTCCTTTGTAATTTTTGTCTTACATTTGCAAGATTGAAATTAACCCATTTAATTTACTGCAACTTTTTTCATGGGTTCATGAACCATAATCTAAGACTTTGATAAGCTGACACATAAATCCAAATACTGAATCTATTTTTTTAAACTTCATAATTTATTTGTGAATTTTTGAGAATATATCCAAGTACTCTAAATCTGGGAGTAAATGGTCTGTCTCTCCTATAAACAGGCCTTTTGTAATGATCACTGACAGAAAGGAACTTCACATCTTATTATTTTATTGCGTCTGTTATATTCGTGTCTCAAACCATAAATGTTCAAAAAACATTTTTTTTTAAATGCAGACTATGTAACATGTAAATGATGTCAATATACTAGAGGGCCACAGATTACTATGAACTGGTTATCAAATAATATACATAATTTTGGTACATGTAAATGCCACTGGCCAAAATCATAATAATTGTTCAAATCTGAGGAATTTTATGAAAATGTCTGCCACATAAATTCAACTATGAGGAAATCTCAGGACAAATGTGAGTCCCAAACATCAGTCTAATTGAAAGGAATAAACAGCTCCTGTTCAATCAGATGGTATATATAGATACAACATTAAACTACATGAAGAGATAACTTGGAGTCCCCAGTCAGTAAGATGAGATATGAATTATCCTCTTCCCTGCTTCACTCCATTTATTTGCTATTTAACATTTCAGGAGAAATAGATAGCTCGACAGTTAAAATAATAAAAACATTGAAACTTTACCACTGAAGCATTCTCCTAAGTACTACTATTTCTACAAGTGCTGTGAAGAGTAAAATATCTTACTGTGAATTATGATTTGGTTACATTTAATGACATGTTTAATCAAGAAAAGTGACATATTTAATGAAAACATACTGAATTTCTTGAAACATGGTTCTAACCTTTGTTTTGTATATTTAATAGTACTACACTGCTAAATGATGTTCTGTTTATCTTTAAAACTAGAATATTAAAAGTATAGATGATGCTAAATTTTAAACAATTAAAAAGTTGACTCAGTCTATTTTAGTCACAATATTGTAATTTCACAGTTTTGAGATAAAATTATTTTAATTTGGTAGAAAATCTTAACTGACTTTTACAGATTCTCATATGTCAGAATATTGATCTATAACTTAGATAAAATCATTTATTTCTCATTGATAACTGGAAGAAATAAATAGAGTGTATCTTGGACTCAATAACTTACCAATGTTATCCTACAGAGAACCAAACTCTAGTCTTGATCAATTGGTCAATGTTTTTAATGTCTATTTTCAAAAGATGTTAAATTAAAATTACATGCGATTTTATATATTATGTTAATTTTTTGGAATTTTTTTAATTTTAATAATATTTTTGCTGAAGTAACATAACATATAAAGTTTCTGGTGTATATCATCATCAATCAACTTCGTAAATGCGACACTAAAAGTCCTATCCTTCATCATATAATTGACCTTTGACCTTTTTTACCCACTTTCTTCCCTCTTCCCATCGGTAACCATTCACTTTTTTTATAAATTAGGAATGTCATTGAAAGTCACAGTTTCCTACTTTCTTTGTGTAATTGTTCATTCAACAAACATTTCTACATGACAGGCAGGAGATAGTGAATAAGGCAGAATGATGCAAACCACGTCCTTCCTAAATCTCAAAGACTGGTAGTAATACACATAATAGGAAAAATGTAATCATAAAAATTTAGTATGATAAATGTTATCATTAACGATAAGACACTGAGGACACAGAACCAAGTCACCAATCCATGATTAGAAAGTCAAGGGCAAACTCTCAAAACAAGTAGTACCTATTAACTTAAATTTAAATTGAGTAGGAATGATTCAACTGAAAAGATGACAGAGATCTGAGAAGGGAGTTTGAACAGAATGGTGCTTTAGAAGTACTGAATAAGGTCTTTTTTTCATGGCTTAAACATGATCCAAGGAGTGACCAAAGAGAGATGGAGATGTAAGAAATGATCATATTGTGAATGGTTTTCTAAGACATGTCTGAGTTTGGATTTCATCTCAAATTATATAGAGGAAAACCAATTATGATAGTCAGTCTCCAAGCTGATACCCAATAAACACTCTTGTGTCGTTCCTCCCCATAGTGAATTGATGCAGGCCTACGTGCCCAAAAGCATAAAGAAGAAATGATAAAATAAACTCAGAGGTTAAATCATCAAAATCAGTGAAGTCTGTCTTCCTGTTTTGAATCACTCACCAAGAGATAAATGAACCACCATGTAGTGAGTTTACTCAAGCAATCTTGTAGAGAGAAACTAACTCGTGATCAGCAACTCATGAGCCATGTAAGTGATCTTAAGAATGAACCCTTCAGCCTCAGTCAAGTTCTCATATAACTGTAGTTTCAGCCAACAAAGTCACTACAAACACAGAGAGCACTCAGACCACCAGAACCACTAAGAATTGTAGAAATATTTCATTATGGAACAACAGAAATGATGAAGTAAAGCAAAAGCTTTTTGTTTTGGTTTGGACCACACTAAGTTTTGGTGTGCTTTCCTATATAGCATTATTTAACAGATTAAACACTGAAGGCTTGTAAACAGATGAGATAATAAAATATTTAAATAGAGAATACTGGGATCAGATTTTTATTTCAGAAAAACATCTCTGTCTATGAGTGAAAAAACTACAGCAAGGCAAATGAGAGGTAAAGAGGCAATTTTAGTTTTTCAGGTCAGAGGTAACAATGCTCCATGCTAGGGTAACATTTAATGATGTATTAATCTTCATTGTTAGATTTTCATTTACTGATAATTAAAAAAAATATATGGAATCCCTCTGCAAAATTTTTAGGATGATAACAAATGAAATTTTAAACCAATTACTGTCTAGCTTTCTCAATTCATCAGACTCTCAAGGAATGTTCAGTTCCAGAAGTGCATGGAAGTTAGTAGAACTTTTATTTGCTCAACCATTATGTCTCAAAGCTTTGCTAAATGGAATACTCTAGCACTTTTCTGCCTCCTGAAAGTGACTCTGACAAAGATCCCTCTAAAGCTCACATCTAGTGACCCTGCCTTTTCAGAGCTGCAATGACTTTTAGAAGCTCTGCTGTGGCAGTGTGCAGTAACCAGTCAGCAGTGATTTCAAAATGATGCACTTTACTTTGCCAGGTCTGGAGCATACACAATACAATTTACCAAAGAACAAAAGATTATAGTAGAGCTTGTTTCTTTACTTTCCCTACAATTTCCTGTATCACTTGAGATATAGACTCGTCACTACTTTTATGGCAAGTGTCTTTTTCCTAACAGTCAAAGTTTATAAATTCCATGGAATTTGCATAAGTTCTAAGCATTTTTTGAAAGGATATTTGATTTTTGGGGGAGCTTGCTTAATGCTTTTTATAAATTTAGCCAACAGCCCATTATGATTAACACCCTCTTCAAGTGTGGCAGTTCTGAAATGTTATAAATTCCCCTTCAAAAGACTAGGTAAAACTATGTTTATTGTGTTAAGGGAAGTAAACTGGGTGTTAAAATATTTTTTAAGTTTTTTTTGCCTGAAAAATATTTTCTTTCTAATGTCATAGATGCACCAAGCTTACAAATCAATGTTATTCTAAATCTCCTGTACTATATTCATGTCTGTAATTCCATTTATCTCATTCCCTCTTATCTCCCCTTTATTCTCTCTCTCTCTCTCTCTCTCTCTCTCTCTCTCTCTCTCTCTCTCTCTCTCTCTCTCCCTCCCTCCCTCACAGACATGCAAGCAAATGCTCATGCACACATACACACAATTGAAAATTATTGAGCAATTGCCTGACTCAAATGTCTCCTTTTCGGAAGTAGAAAACTGAAATTCGGGTGAATAAATGTCTAGATAATATGACATAACTTCATGGTAAGTCTATGTACTTTTTTCAAATCTTTTATTTATTTTTTTTCTAATTATTTTTCAATACCCTAGTTGAGGCCACTAGTCTTTCTAGTCTGGATAAATCCCACCATTCCCTTTCCTTGATTCATGGCCAAATTCAACTCACTGACTACAACAGAGTTTCCTTTTTAACATTAAATCTGAATGGCAATTCCTTCTCTATATTATTCAATAACTCCTCCATACCCTCTAGATAAAGTTCAAATTAATTAATTGTCTTTAAAAATCTTTTATTTCTTTATGTACAAATTGTTCACTTGTCTTTTATTCAAGTCTGAAAATGACTAAATAATCATAGTGGTTAACATTTATTGTGCCTACTTCAACAAATGGTGAATTTAAGTTCATGGAAGGCATGTTGCAAAGAGCTCTGAGAGGGTGCAGAGCAGAGTGATAGTGATGCCACTCAATCTAGGCTCCAGTCCCAGATCAACCTATTAGCTCTGTGCTACTTATTCTCTTTGCCCTAGGAACCTTATCTGCTAAGGGAGTGAATCAAATTGACTCATGTAAAGTGTGACAAGAGTGAGCACTTGAGGATTACTAATTATTAAATCTCTTGAAATTCTATGGTGAAGTTACTTTGATCATCTATGCCCTTTATTTGAGAAAAAATTATCAAGGAGAACATTTAATTTCAAAACTCTCAACAGAACTGAGGTGATATGTATGTATCTATGTGTGTACACATACACACACATATTTACCATGTTATTGTTTTGTAATAAGGTATTATTATCCTGATAATGATAAAGCAGAAACCAGAAACAGACAGGCAAACTGTTACAAATACAAGAGGCGGCAGACAGGCCAGGCATTCTTCTTTATTTGCCCTGTCTTTATCATTAGAAGGACACTCTTGAAAGCAACTAAATAATGTTTAAATTTGTTCCTCTAATAACAGATGCCAAACCAAAATTAAGAGCACAGATGTCTTGGTAAGCACTGTCTGTGAAGAAGCGGGAAAGCTGGGGTGGGAAGGAGCAAGTGCCAAAGGCAATGCAGACCTGACAAAGTTTCTGCCAAACCAACCAGAAGCCTCAGAACAAAGCCTACTCACTAGAGACATCTTCCTTTAAGGAAATAGTTGGTTGCTCCTGCTATATTCTAACTTCTCACTGACAGATACTACTTTGAGAACAGGGCCTCAACCCAAAGTGTGGTGAACTTGGTGGAGTTAACAGATGGTCCTCACAGCTGGGCAGGGAGACCTTTCTTTCCTCGAAGAACGAGCTGATCTGTGTCTCTGCAGTGCCCACCACAGGACATAAGAGGCACTGCTAGCCTAGAGCCAGAATAAAAGTTAGGCTTTTATCAATATTTTTATGGATTTTCATATGGAAATGGGAGAAATCAGCAAAAATATGGAGACACACTAGATTCTGGGTTTACTTCCGTTTTCTGACATCTAGTCTTAGCAAAGCAACGTTTTATAAACGTCACTCTTTCAGCAATAGAAAATAAAAAGGAGTGTCATTTGAACACATTGCATCGGAATATTAAAAAGGGAGTAGCAGCACTAGAACAGGATTAGAACAAACCTGTATCAGTCAAGGGAATCAGTAACAAATGACTTCAATATATCTGTGACTTATAACACAAAGCTTTATGTTTCACTCATTCTATATATCCCTTGCTGGTTGTCTATAGCTCTGTCATGTCTTCTTTTAGGACCCAATATATCTGTCATCGTAAGAAAAGGAATTAGAACAGGAAAGTTTGTGTCAATTCTTAAAGCTCTGTCAGGAAGTAAAATCCTTCACTTCTGTTCATATTTCACTGACCAAAGTACATTACATGAGTACAACTTTGTGGACTTGAGTAATTCTCCCACTGAGAAGGACGGGGCATACAGGCGAACGAATACAAGGTATAAAACCAGGGAGAAGTCCACATCAGGGGACCTGGATGCCCACACCACTGTCAGGCGCTGTCTCCTGTGAGGAGATTGTTTTATTTAGCGCCAATCTTAAATCTTCTTGATTTATGTCAAGTAGGAAACAGACCTTTCCAAAGAATAATCAAAATGAAATCCATTTTGAGATTTTACTTTTGTCATTTGCTCTCCTTTACATAATAAATTGGAACATGTTGCAATCTCACCCTCTGTTGGCTGTAAGTATATTTATATATTAGACAAATAATTATATAATGAAACAATTTTGAAAAGCTAAAAGGGTTATACAAGTATGGACTATTATTGCTATTACATTGTAATCAGTATCGGGTATAATTTCTCTTGAACCCAGAGAGCTTTTTAGATTTCCAAGTCCCTGCAGATTGTAATCCCATCTACATATAGGTAATCTTCCAAAAGAATTCCCAAAGAAAAATAATATGTGAAAAAGATTAAAGGAAACTTCAATAAAGGGAAATAGAGAATTTTAAAACTCTATTAAAGGAAGAAAGAGGCTTTGTGTAGATACTTGAATTCTTACTAGTGGACAACATTTAGTCTCATTTAAGAATATCTTTATTTTCCATTTGGTAAATGATGCATTTAAAATGCAAGAGAATGAAAATTGTTTCTACAAAGTGAAAGAATCACTGAGAAATAAATGTAATGTCCAATATATAAAGCTTCATAGCATGATTTTCCTTTCATTAAGATGTAATCAACATTCTAGGAAATGTTGTGGTTCCAATTACAACATGATGGAATGTACATTTGTCTTGAAAATAGTACTTTTGAGAAATATGTAATATTCATTATAACAGAAAAGAGGAAATACGCAAATATAGTGTGTTTTATTTCTACATCTTGGAAATGATATCTAAATAGTTTAGGCTAGAAATTTAAAAGGAGATATGATGCTTTGAAAATTAACCTTATTTATAAATTTGTCTTGTAAGTAACTCAATGAAGTAATGTGTCCCTTTCCTGGGAAACTACTTCTAAAATATTTAGAGGCTAAATGAATATTAAAAAAAATTTAACACTGAACAACTATAGAGATTCTATAATAGCAAATAATTGATCAGAATGATATTGTCTCTTAGATTCAGATATATATTTTTGATGTGTATCCTTATACACATGTATAGTATTATACATACAATTTGTTTTGGAATTACATAAGATAATGTATTACCTCAAAGGGAGCTGTAATAATTATAGATAACTGTGTTGGGCTTATAGTTTATTATTGACTCAGATATCTCAAGAGGTTTTTAGAGACTTCAATCATCTGGAATATCACTGAGAAAAACAGGAAGGTCTGAGTTATCAAATCAGGCTCAAACAAATCACAGATCTTATCCAGTAGCAAGCTTTGCTAATGATCTCAATGAAACATGTAATCAAATGCCACAGGACGGCTATAAATTTTGCCAGGCCTGTTATTTTTAACAAATGCAGCTTCCAAGGGATATGTATGATCACATTGCTTCCTCAAAAGGAATCTATTTTGGCACAAAACATCTCCATTTTATACTAGGAGTATAACACAGTAAAACATGTTTCCAAGAGGTCATACCTAATCCATCCATACAGTCTCAGTTTTCTTTCCACAGGCACCCTAGACATTCTGCTACAAAAGTCCATAAAGGCATTCCCACTAGCACAGATCATTAGTGCTTGCTTACTAACATATTTCAAGGAAATTTAAATTCTAGGGCTGTCCTCAGTTAAGGAAGGACTAAAGGCTTGCTGCTTACTATTCCCTTTCCTTCTTTACCATAAATAATTAAGATAAAATATAAAACAACAATGTAGCTAAGATATAAAACCAGGCAATAAGCAAGATGTCTAAGAGAAAGGTCTGAACTGTATGGCTTGCAAATTAATTGATGAAAAAAAGAAAGATGAGGAGAGTGACAAAGAGAAGAGAAAAATAAGAATGCAAAATGTAACCAGAAAAGTAAAAACAGAAGAGAGAATGCAGGAGTAACAGGAATGATGATGCAGTAAAATGGGAAAAAAAAAAAGGAGTGATGATGAGGGCTCCAAACATAAAATTGTGGACTGTATCAGATGCTACTAAAGCAGCAGCAATGGAAAATAAAAGTGTCATGGTAGGAGTTGATCTCTAAGGAGAGCTGATACTGTACTTAGAGAAGAAAAGAAAGAAACTATCGGTAATAATAACTGCCATCATTTACTAATCACCTGCCTTTGTCACATACTGTGCCTTGTACTGGTGCATTATCTCATTTAATCTTGAGTGTGAAGAGGGGTTTTACTATTTTATAGATTAAGAATGAAAAGGCACTCACCCAAGCTATTGCATGTAATGAAGGGGTAAATCAGACTTCAATTCGATTCAATAATACATCCAATACACTTATTGACTGCACTGTGAGAGTGCAATGCAGAGGGACAACAAGGGTGTTATTTCAATTCAGGACATTTTACAACAGCAAGTGTAAAGAAACCAAATATATCTGGACAGGTGAGTACTCTGTGTCAGAAAATTTGAAGTGATCACTATATAGATGGCAATTGAAGTTCAGGAAATAAGATTACAGTGCATAGAATAAGTAAACAGAACTTTATTAAGAACATGAAGGAAAAAGTTGAAAAAGGGCATCCCATAAAGGAGACTAAAGAATATACAGAGAGAGAAGAAAAATAATTAGAAAAAGGGTGGTGTCATAGAACCCATGAAAATAGATGACCAGAATGGGGGAATTAATTAACTAAGATGTTTAAAAAGGTAGAAATGAAAAAGTACACTGGAATTAAGATTAAAAAGCATATTGCAGATTACTGAGAACCAAAAAGTTAAAAACAATTATGGTGGATTAAATAACAGATGAAAAATAAGATAAAAATAAAAACATGTAGTTGCAAAAATGACTACATTAAAGGGGATGGTAGCTAGACCCAAGCATGTGAAGTTAGGGAATTCTGTTAATTTTTACTTTTGTTATTAATGCTCTTGATTTGTAAAGGAGGCTTTTAAGCATATTTACATACTAATGGGAAATGGCCTGAAATAGGGAGACTAATATTAAAGACACAAAGAAAGAATTAAGAGTATATTAGTTTTCTTTTGTTGCTATAATAAATTAACATAAACTTAGTGGTTTAAAATTAGAGAAATTTATGCTTGTCATTATCTCATTCTCTAATCAAATATCCTTCTATCTCTCGCTTTTCAGTTTACTTTACAATTGATTCAGATAATCTATCTGAAGACCCTTAACTTAATCACATCAGCTAAGTCTCTCTTGTTACATAGGGAACATCCACAGGTTCCAGGGATTAGAACCTGAGTAATTGGGGGTACCACTGACTTCAGTCTACTATATATTTCAAACTTTGTGATGCACAATTAGGCTATCCTGTCTCATTCTGAATAATATAAATGATAATTGGTATTTTCAAATGCTCTGCAACCTCACTTCACTGTAATTTACTTTAATACTATCCAAAATTAATATTTCTTGCATTCTTTGTCCTGAGTGTGTGACTTCCAGCCCTGCCTCCTTCTCATTCTCCCCTCTCAAATAATGCCCTTGGTAAAACAGATTCACTATAAAGCTTCCTCCCTTGCATCACCAAACTTTTATTCAGCCACTCCATGTTTTCTTACAATCAAAAGTTCCTCTTCATGATAAATCACTCCATTTGAGCTCTAGTTTTCACCAACGCCTATCTTCTAATGAACTTCATTCTTGCAATTATTCCTTATCCTTTATCCTCAGTTTCTTTCTACTGAATCAATCCTAGAAGCAAAGAAAATCTTCCTCCTTTATTACAACAAAAACCACTCTCTTACAATGCACATTGTCCTGCAGCTATCATTACTTCTCATGGTTCCTTTAACAATGAATTTATTGGAAGAGGTGCCCACTGTCCCTGATCACTTCTATATCACCTTGCGTTCTGTCTTTATACGCCTCAACCATTCAACTTTAATAGCTCTTACATAACCTTTTCCCTCATTTAATTTAAATAGCTATTTCACTGTTTTATGTTTACTAGAATTCTCAACTAAATGGTTGGCCATTTACTTCTTGAACTACTTTCTTGACATATCTAACATCACTTTTTCTTAGTTTTTCACCTACCTCACTATTTATTTTTCAGTTCCTTTCTTTCTCTACTATCTAAATTTAGGAATGTTTCAGAGTTATGTCCTGGATTTTTTTTTTCTCTTCTCACTCAATTTCAATTTCCATTTAGAGCATTTTACCTGGCCACAAGGCTTTCCCACCCATATGCCCATTGGATTTCAAATATCAGTGAAGAATGATGACCTCTCTTCTGAACTCCCTATCAATGAGACATCCCCACTCTCTTGTCTCACATTTCGCATGTCCCAAACTTAACTTGGGATTGCAATTTTATCTTACAATTATTCCTTTAATTCCCCTCAATTCAGTGAATGATACCACAAAATCACTCAAGAGAAAAAATTAATATAAGAAGTGATTTGTGTTCCTTTCTTTACTCACCTCTACATCAAATAGATCTACAAGACTTTTTGGTTCTACTCTCCAACTATATTCTTAGTCTGTTGGTCATTCTCTCTCTCTTGTTTTTTTTTTTTTATCACCCTAAGTTACTACCTCTTACCTGAGTTACTTTAATTATGAAATAATATACATTATTCTTCTTTTGCTTGCCTCCACCAACAGAGAAATCTGGTTGGTTAGTCTAAATCAAGCCATATCATTCACTCTCATGTTTGGCAACCACTAAAGGCTTCTTAGGTAATCTATACTTGTCTTCCAGTACACTCTATATCATCATATTCCACAGTTCTCGCCCATGATTATGGATGTATATCCATAATGACCCTATGTCTAGTCTGGGAAGCCTCCAAGTTGTTTCCCAAGATGGGACTTATGCATTTCTTCTTCCCTACGGATTTATATGTTCTTCCTCTATATATTCTCATATATTGCCAATCAAATATTTGATCAAATGTCACTTCTGTAGGAAAGCCTCCTTGTCCACCTGATATCAAAGCGCTCTCTTGGGTACCCACTCTCTATTACATGGTCTTGTCACACTGTTCTTGAGAACTTTATAAAGCTATTGTTACTCACCTAATAACGGATCAATTCCAATAGAATATAAATTTTCTGATAAAGTCCTGATGTAACCCAAAAATCTAAAACAGTATGCAGCATAAAGTAGATGATAAATAAATGTAAAATCAAAAAAATGAAAAATGAGGTTACTTTGGCAGATAAGCAAGGGTGAAGGAATTAACCTAAGGTATAAATACAGCATTTTGTTGTTGTTTTTTACTATACTATCTTGCTCATGGAGACAATTTGATAGATGAGAAAAGCAAGAAAATAAATGTCAAAGTTCTCCTATAGTTATTGTTAAGAAAGTTATAGCAGGAACTTGACCTCAAAGTAATAAACTGTGGGTCAAATTTAGTTATCATACATCATACATGTATGTGTCTTCTGTTTTTTGTTTCTTATTATTTTGTTTTGTTTTTTGTTTTTTGACCTTACATAGAACACAAAAAAAATGAAGTAAATTTCCAAATTTGTTAGCTAGGAAACTATAAATTTGTATATCTGGTTTTTCTTTCATAAAAAATTACCTGGCATCCCTGGGCCCATACTCCAGCATGGATACTATCTGGCAGAGATGCATGATAGCTGTCTTGTTTAGATAGGACTTAGAAGCTTCAGTCTCACTATGTCTATTTTCACCAGGTTTCAACAGGGCCTGTGGCATCTGATTTTTGCTTCAAAACTTTTTTTTTTGAATCAAAACTTAAAAAGCAACTACTTCATTTACACTGAAGACATGCTCTACCATCAATTACTAAGTAATCTCAAGTAACTCTTCCCATAAAGTTCCATTTCCACAGGGGCAACTTTGTACCTTTTGATTTACTTAGTACCTGGTTATCATGATATTCACTTCTATAAGGAAAAGAATGTAGAATAAGGATAATATCAGGTTAGAATTTGTTAGCAGCACTTGAGTGTAACTGCAAATTATTTAATTACAGAACATATTTTTTAATGTCACTGCTTTTTGGCTTGTTTTGCTCTGCTATGTGCAGGTTGCTTAGTGGAAAGGTAAGTAATTGAGAAATAGTTCTGTCTATAAAGCAAATATATACAATTTTAGTTTCAGTGTGATGCTGTAAGATCAGGTCTTAATTTTAGTTTTGCTCCAAATTCAGGCCATTTTGTAGCCTTTGCCCTTGCTAATTTTATGGATCTCGATTTGTATGCTGTTGGTGCTATCTATGCATACTGATGTTTCTAAGCCCCCAACAGTCATGTCTCATTACTTTAAGTTACACGTGCCCAATGACTGAATTCCCTGAGCGTGAGAATTGGTAAATTGTCCAAGCAGACTTGTGAAGATGTTCAAGTTCAGCAGTCAAAGAAGATTCATATAAAATCCACATACCGTCTAAACTTACATAAGCATGCTTGACATTTCTGTGTTATTTTATGAGTGAAAAAATGTATGCTGGGATGTAAATTAGATGACAAACATTGATTATTCTTTTATAGCAACATCAGGATTCTAGTCACATATATATTTTTAAAAATCTACATGTGTTTAAAATTTCAATCCTTTAGCTTTAAAGGAATTTTCATTGAATATTTTTAAACCTGTTTTTCCTTAAAAACTCAGTCATTCTTCATATCACTTACTTAACTATCTAAGAATGAAAATACAGTTTTCAAGATAAAGTGTCTTTAAGGAAACAGTAAGACATCGCTCTTTCACAAAAAGCAATTTGAGCTGTGTTCGTACTCCAAACAAAATAAATCAATGTCTCTCCATCACCTTTTTAAAAAAGAAATACATTTTATGTATTTTGAGTACAAGTTCAAAGGAACCTCTAGCAGGAATTCCAATACATAGTGCCAAACTGATATTAATAAACATGCAAAAATGAAATTGTGTTAACATTTTAATCACTCAAAAAAATACTGCACCAAGTTCTTCTATTTAAAAAATAGTGCTGATATATTCAGCATCCTATGTTTTATTCTGTTACATTTGAATAAAATATTTAGATCTTTTGTTCATTATGACACATTTCAAAAATTTTTATAATATAATGTCACTACCAAGAATCTGACAATGGTCTAATATCTGAAAGTAATTTCTAATAGTTTCTATTTTTCCAAAACCATTACCTTCAAGGTAACAATTTACCAGTCCCTAACACTGTTTTCTGTTGATATTTAATTTAGCATTTTGGTTTGGGCATAATGCCCAAAGGTATGGTTATTAGCTCTAGAATTATTCTTGTTTAACTTTTTTATGATAAAATACTACATATTGATCATTCATTTTTTTTCTATAAATATTTATTGAATCTCTACTGTGCATCAGGAATGTTACTGCAGACAACTGAGCTATGCTAAGACAAGAAATAGGCAGATTGACACCTCTTTAGAGTTTTTAATCTGCAGTGGACATGCAGACAAAAAATAAATACTAAATATAATAACTTAATGAATTATATAGTATTTTAAAGTATTACTAATGCTCAGGGAATAAAAGAAAAAGTAGATGAGATGAGTAGATTAAAATTATACCGGAAAAAGGCAATTTCTGGTCACTCTTGGCTATAAGCCACTTCAAAACTTAATGCCTGACCACAATTTATTTTTGCCTGTACTGTGTTTTAACTAGTTGGTTCCCACTTGGGTTTCTCAGGAACCTGAGGTAGAGATTAGCCAGAGTTTTTGTCTGTACTTGGGGAGCATGATGGTTCCCTCACAGGGCCAGGAGTTGATGCCAGCTGTCAGTGGGAAGTTTGGAAGCTATGGACTAAATTACCTAAAGATGGCCTTTCCATGTGACTTTGTCATCACAGTGCTGAGGCTGGGTTCTGAGAGTATACTGACAGTGACCATCCTGAGAGCTAGTATTTCAAGAAAATAAGACAGAAACTGCAAAGTTTCCTCAGACTTTAATCTCAAAGTTCTAAAATTATAGTGATACATTCCATTAGTCACTAACAAGTTTACTGGCCAATCAGCTATAAAGGAAAGGGGCTAGATATAAGGTTGATTGAGGCTCATCTTTAGAGATGGGCTAACACAGCAAGATGCTGCAGTTTATAGGAGGGTGAGAAGACTGAGCTGAAGAGGAAGTTTCAGCAGGCAGATATATGAAGTAGTATTATTTTAAGTCAAGGAAACAACCAAGTATACATGCTGTATGGAAAATCATGCATCCATGTTTGAGGAATTAAAAAAAAAAAACATGGAATGAGTGATGGGGAAAATTAATAAAACATTTAAACTCAAAATCAATTTCTAGATTTAACCAATTGATCATCATTGTTGACTTAATAAGAATTTTAAAGGGAGGAAAAGCCATATAAAAAATGATTTAAAGGAGACTGTGAGATACATAAAGAAAGTATATACCATCTTATCAAGAGGAGACAAAGGTACGAGACTAAAGACTCCAGTGTGGCTAGTCTCTGTAGAGATGCATTTTGAAGAGAAAAGAGCAATATAGAGAAAATTCCAAAGATCTGTAGACATTTCCTCTTGAATATTCAGTGTGTATTTGTAAGGAAACTATCCAAGGCTGTGAAAATTACTGCCTGAAAGATGTAGAGAAATCAATATTCAAAACTCTTAGGGATGGGAATAGTGTGTGTTTTCCAGAGTAGGAAACCTCATAATTCCATTGAGGAGCTGAGTAGAGTACTCATAAAAATCATGGTAGAGGTCTCTCCCCAAATAAACCCAATTCTAGTTATAGTTCTATTTATATCTGAGCTCAAAAGCAGGGCCCAAAATATTCAAACCACATCTAATTAACTTAACTGCTCTCCAGAACGAAGTCAACAAATATTTAAGAGATAATAATACAAAATTTAGCTCCCCAAAAGTGAAAATTACACTATCTGTACACATTAAAAAAATCACTGTAAATGCAAACAAGAAAATTTGAACCATAATAAAGAGAAAAAATAATAACATAAAGATCAAAATCAATCCGGAACTAACACAGATAACAAAATTAGTAGACAAGAACCCTTGAAAAGCTGTTATAATTATATTCCATATGTTTTTGTTTTAAGGGTGAGAACAAAGTAAGCTGGTCAAGAAGAACAAAGTAAAACAAATCAAATAAAATTTCTAGAGCTGAAGAATTGCATAAATTAAATAGCAGATAAATACTTTAAAAGAAAAATGAAAACTACACAAATTGAAAATAAGTCAAGAGCATCACTGAATGACGGGACGTTTTAAGTGGGCTAAACGCAAATGGAATCCTTGAACGAAAGGAGAGATACTGGAGACAGAAAACTATATGTGAAGAAATAGGGAGGCACATCCTGGTGGAGTAGTGGCATGGTCAATCTTCTTTGGCTGGCGTAGTCCACATACAATCCAAGGATCCTGATTCATGTCCGGGGACAGGGGGACAACCAGGATCAATAACTTAATGAGATAAATAAAGTGCTTCTTCAATCTCTCTCTTTCTCATTATTTTGTAAATCTTATTAACCTCCAAATATGAAAAAAATGAAGATAACTCTCATCAGGCACTCATACTAAAACCGATTAAAATCAGTGCTAAAGAGAAAATCTTAACAGTAGAGAAAAAAAGACATGCCACTAGAGAGGAGCAAAAAAGTCAATCTCTTACAGGAAATGATGCAAGTGACAAACTACTGAAGTATCATCTTTAAAGTATTAAAATAAAATATCTACCTACATTTTTATCAGTAGAAAAATATAATTGAAAAATAAAGTCAAAAAACATATTTTTAGACAAATAATGCAATCTAGTTCATAACCAGCATACCCACAATACAGTAAATGTTCAAAGAAGTACTATGATAAAATGATACCACATAAAATTCAAAATATCTAAAAATAAATGAATTGATCATGCAGAACTACTTATCTGGGTAAATACCTAAAATATTGTTGATAATATTGAAATATATTCCAAAGATAACTGACCTGTGAGTCTTCAACATATTTTAAATAATATGCATGACAATAATAACATAAAAGTCTGGAGAAACAGAAGTATATTCTTTTAAGTTACAAATATATTAACTGATACATCACTTAATAAATTTTTTATGAGCTAATCATTAAAATAAAACAAAACAAGAATAGTTAATAATCCAAAATTTTACATAAAATAAATAGAAATGCATTCCATCCAAAAAAAAAAAAAAAGACATAAAAGGGGTTGGAATAAATAATTGAGACAAATAAAAAAACACATATCAAATGGTAGATTAATACCTAACCATGCTAATAATCACATTAAATGTAAAGAAACTAAATTTCCAAATAAAAAGCAAGGACCATGAAATTAGATGTCCTAATTATCTGCTATATGCAAGGAATCTACTTTAATACAAAGATACACATTTGTTTAAAGGATAATAATAAAAATAAGATGTCATGCCATTAATAAGCAAAAGAAAACTAGAATGGCTATATTAATACTAGGCAAAATGAATTTCAGAAAAAGGAGTATTACAGAGATAGACTATTATACAACAAGGTACTAGATGCCACTTGCCTCTGAATATGTTCATTATCTTGATTGTGGTAATATTTCCATAGTTATATAAATAAATAAAATTTTATTAAATGCCACACTTCAAAATGTGCATTATAATATTTGGCAACTACACCTCAATCAGTTTGTTAACAACAAAATAGAAACAGATGAAAGAAAGCAGTAAGTTGTGAAGCTGAAGAGACTGATCCAGGATACAGTGAAAAACTGATGGTAAAGAGAGGGCAAAATTGCTGGAATAATGAGTAAGACAGACTTTTATAGTTTACTCATTATTTCATTGTTCTTCCCTATTGCCATGGACTTCTATCCATAAGCATACCACTGCTCTCAGCTCTCATCCAAACTACTATAATATCTTTTTTTTTTTGAATGTCGATATTTGGTTTTTTTTTCTGCCCTGAAAAGAAAAAGAAAACCCTAGAAAGGGCATTAAGGATTCTCCATGACCTGGGCCCTCTCTATAGCTCCTCCATCTTCTTTTCAAACACACTTACATTATTCTTTCTTTTCATCAGCACTAGCCTACTTTAATACCTGTGACTTGCTTTAATTTCCTTGGGCTGCTGCCACAAAGGAACACAGACTGAGTGACTTGAAACAACAGATTGTCTCACAGTGCTAGAGGGCAGAGCAGTCATGGTATTGGGAGTGATGCTCTCTAAAGGTGCTCAGAAAAAAAGGGTTCTGCTGTTTCAGGTTTCTCACCTAGCTTATGGTATTTTCAGGCATTCCCTGACTTAAATAAGTCTATATTCCACCTGGATTTCTTCTGACAGACTTCCCTTTGTACATATCTGTGTCAAATTCTCCTCTTTATTAGGATTCCAGGTATATTGGATTAGGTCAGAATGGTGATCTCATTTTAACTTTATTATAGCTACAAAGAACCTTCTTTTTGAATAAGGTCACGTACTTGAGTACTGGTTTGAACTTCAGTATGTCTTTTTAAGATAATACAATTCAATCCATTATAGTCCTCATTTATTAAACTTAATCTTACCACTGGGTCTTCAGACAGCTCTTCTATTTGACAGGTCATTTTCTGACCAATTAGATTTCTATCAATCCATTAGCTCTGCTTCTTCAAGATTTCTTTAATGTGCTTTATTAATTCAAAGTTCCCTATTACAGACTCTTATAATCTTAGAAATCTTTGTTTCATAGCTCATAGAGCTGAAATGTTTCATGATAGGACTATTTAAGTGTGCATATCTCTTCTTCCAACAAACTGTTAATTTCATGAGGATATCTGGTAATATGTCTGTTTTGCATACCATTTTATCTCTAGCACTTTGTAGGATACAGGGAAGATAGTAAATTGTCAATAAATATTTGTTACATAATTAGGAAGCATATTTTATTTAAATAAGCTACTTGTTAGTGATTTCAAGTAACAAAGAAGATTTAAAAAATATTTTTATTATTGATCTAAGAGAAGACCTGGCAGCTTAATTCTGTGTGTGTATGTATGTGTGTACAGAATTTAAGTATTAAAGTGTAGTAAGTTGGACATAAGAAGTGATATGGTTCCACTCTTTAAATAAAATTAATTTTGGTCTGCATGTGAATCAATATGAAAGTTACATAGAAAATCAATTTTGAAATGCTCTTTACGGAAAAGAGATATTGTCCCCAATTTTTCTAATTGTGACAAATATTAAAATTAGTCTTGGTTGTGTATACCATAATATAACTTTAATTAAAAATCTTCCACATTCCTTTGCATATTGTTGTATTTAGTAAAAACAAACTATAACATCTTATTTCTTAACCATAAATACATAAATACCACACAATATATAATTTAGACACACATTTTAGTGATAGAATTAATGAATATTTTGAGCTTTATTAACAAGCAAATTTAGTTTAAAATCCTTAATGAAATGCCAGTATTGACAGGACAGCTTCAGGCTCTTTTAAGTCATTTTATACTCTTCTAAGTTTCTATATAACACTCAGTGCTGACAACGTTATCAGCTCTTTATCCAATAACATCAATCTCGAGTAAGAATGAATTCTTGTTAGGCACTTAAAAATTCACAAAACTGAAGGAAGAATCAGAACAATACAGACTCCTATCCTATATTAGAAATTTGAATTTTCTGAAATTTCTATAAGATGAATGTTACTCCTTATGTACTTTGAAGTATTTAATAATATTCTCTTCAAAGCTTAAGAAAACTCTCAAATGAAAACTTTCCCAAAGTTGATCATAATACATTGCCCTTGTTTTTCCAAATAGACTATTGTTCAATGCCTAATTATAGGATCAAAACATGGCATAAAAAAATCTAAAAGATACTGGATAAGATAACTGAGAACAGGTGTTTTGAACATTTAGGATCTTTACTAGTGATTTGGAAATAAAATAAGAATAAAATATATTTTAATGTGAAAAAAGTAAATAATAGGAAATACAGTTTGACTCTAACAAATTACAGCAAAAGGCATATATGTATCATTCAATGCACAATTTGCCCTTAAAATCATAATTATTTTTTTAATTTAAACTTGTATTTTATATTAGATCTCATTAGGTAGTTTTCTTCTGAGGAAACTTTTTATTGTTCTAATTCTATGAGTTTAACTTAATTTTTTTAATCAAAAGCTACATTCCTACTCTAACAAAAAGTTTTGTTCATTCTTCAATCAATATGAAGTCCCTTCTAACACCACTGAAACGTTCAAGATTTCATTGCAGAAATTAAACATTTCAATTTTGACTTTAAGATGTTGATATGTCATACTAAATCAGTCTCTTTTTCTACCCTATAATCTCATTAGATAAAGCATAAAAATCCTATTTAATTTCTTGCAAGTATAATAATCAAATAATCAATAAAATTAATTCACTATTAGTGCTTTCAAATCATAAGGGAATCAACAATATCTCCATCACCAAGGGTGTATATGATTCAACATGTATAGGAGCACTAAAAATAAAAAACAAACAAGCAAACAAAAAACCAAGACTTAATTCATATCCTCCAAGGGGTCATAGTCTGGTCTGGAGAACAGATAAACACAACAAAACTTGTATGTTTCATATAGGTATAAAGTTCCCTCGAGAGTCAATTATCCTTTAATCAAATTAGGAGAGATACATTAAAAACGTAGCAATCAATTTAATGTATTACTTCCAGGATAATTTTTTTTTAAGGAATGGGAAGATAAATGAAGTGAATTAGGGAAATTGGTGTTTCATTAGGATCAATGGGCTGAGGGACAGGAGATGCTGAAGGGCAGAATGTGGAGGGGTCAGGAAACAACTCTCAAAGACCCAGGCTGAAAGGCTGTATATTTCAAGGGAAAAAAAAGAGTGAGAAATAAAATAACTTAATTAAGCACATCAAAGTAAAAGAATAAGGGATTAATAACCAGGAGTAGAAACACAAAGAATCATTCACTGATTTGACTTTATGGCTGAGAAATTATAACTTATTTTCTGAAAGAGAAACCTGTACAGCAGAATTGATTTGATGCTCTTAGATATTTTACTATCACATTTCAGAAGATCCTACTTCCCATACCTTCCTTGGTTAGGAAATATTTCCACTTGATATCTGCTTCACTCTTTAGTCACATTTTGTCATATGTACCCACATCTCCATCAGCTAAGGTTAAGTATAATAAGATGACAGTTTTGGAAGCAGTTCAAATATCAACTTGTCATAAACATATAACTTGATCTCGTATTAATGCCTCTACAAGAATGCAGAAGTTAAAGAGAATCTGATATAGTCTTCAGAATTTGATCCTGGAAGCATGGGGTGGGGGCAGTCACTAATTGTGAGCAGGAATTAAGAGTCATAAAGTTGAGCACTTCTAAGACTGAGAAGGGCTCTTACAAGACGCAACCAAGATTATTAAGAGGAGGAAGTACTGATCAATTCTTGCATAGATCATCCATGAAGGAGGGAAATAAATCATCCTTTAAGAACAGAGAACACAGGTTTAGTCCCTGGTGTTTTCCTGGTATTCTGGACCTTAGATTTCCATAAGACCTTTTTCTGGGATTTGTACATTTATTTGTTTCGTTTCATTATATTGTGTGAACTACAGACAAGGAAAAAAATCTGAAGACTAATTTTTTCCTTGATGACACACTGTCTAGTATCAGAGAAGACATTTTCCCTACAAACAAAAGACAATGTAGGCGTCAGTCAGCTTGTAAGACAAGGCTTGATATTATGTGTTGCCTTCATATCCAGTGAAACTGGAAGGTCTGGAAGGGTGTCACTGCATGTTCTGCCACCCACTCTCTTGGATAAGGTCACCAAACCAAACAAGCTTCCTTTAAAAAGCACTAGCTCAGTTTCTGCTTATTCCCGAAACATAGATTTCAGTCCCAGTTATTGGTAAAATTATTCAAACCAACCAACTACATCCTCTACTGAGAGCCAGGCATCACTTTATCCTCTTCACACTGCAAAGCCTGCTTTCCACCACCTACTTGTTCATTCCGTTCCTGTGTGCAACCCCCACTGTGACCCACAGTGGTCGCTGTGTCCTCTTCCTTGAACTAGGTGTTTATATGATAATCTGCTATGACTCTCACTTTAGGTTAATGTCATAATCCTCATGAAAAAAATCCCTTTCTCAGTAAAGGGATGGGTGGATAGGAGGAAATTATAATCTTTAAAGTGTGTATCCGTAGCCCAAAAGCACTTTCTAAGAGAATCCTCTCGCAAAAACTCCATTTCAGGCCTCTTATCCTTAGTAGCTCACCGACTTAAGAAACAAACACAATATTTTGGAAGTCTCCATTCCTCTAAAATATTATCATCATCAAATTCATTAAAAGTTAATTCTAAGTTTCATACAATCACAAAATTAATGATTATGGTCTTCCTACACAAGGTAAATGTATAGACATTCTGATCATAGATAAAATTACAAACACAAATCTTTGGAGCAATTGTGAATTGTCAATTGAATTTAGGACAAAGGATTTAGAGAGTGAAGCAAAAAGTTTCTCTACAGATGCTTTATAAATGTGTTTATAGTTTCAGTGTTGCCTGGTAGGTGTGGGGGAAACAAAAAGGTAGTTAAGGCAAACTTACAATTGATCTTTGTATTGAGACCAGCAGTACAATTTAAAACCAAATTGTACTATTTATTTAGCTGGTTGTATGTTCTAGAGTACCAGACTTTCAGGAAGCAGCAAAACTGCAAAAGAATTGAAATTTTTCAATTATAATCTGGTTCTTGGAAAGAGCAATTCAAATTCTGAGGGAAGGTAGAAAGACAAACAAAATAATTCTAAGTGAAAAAAAAAGCTTCTTCTAAAGATTCCAGTAAAAGCAATTTTCAATGAATATAGTGTATAGGTAATGGCACCCAAACGTATAAATTCCTTTCATGTCACAGAACATTAGGCTATAATCTTAAATTGATCTGTATTAGACTGAGGCAGCCTTAGGCATACTTTTTTAAGAGCTGATTTGCATTCAGGGCAGTTGTCCTTTACAGAGCACTAAGGAAGATGTGTGGTGTGTGGTTGGGACAGAAAACCCAGAAACAAGGAAAGAAAATAATAGCGGACCGGAAGACTCGCATTCCCTAGGCTATCCTCTTCCTGGATCTCTCTCTCATGTCCTGCGGGGCAAGGAACCCAAGCCCAAGCATGTCATGATATAGCTGGGTTAGGAGTTGAACACTGGGATGTCCCCACCCATTTCTGGGCTATTAACAACAGGTTACAGGTGAGGTAAAACCAAAAGAAGCTCTGCCCATTTATAAGCCTTTGCTTTGGGAGCCCAGAAGACAGCACCATAAACAAACAACGGAATCCCCAGGGAGCGGTGCCTGGGTACTGACCTTGGTTTTTTGCAGCAGGAGACTAGGAGAGAAAAGCATGAGAAAACTAAAATGCTGAAGGGGAGATATCAAAGGGACTTGCCGACATAAACAAGGGAGAGTTTCCAGCATGAATCAAGAAGAGACTGTCATTCTGAAGGCATATAAACAGAGGCTTGGAGCAGCAAGATTTGTGAGGCCTGGGCTGTTTTAGATTGTCAGGTCGTATAGTCTCACTAATCACTCTGCTTAGTGAGATAAGTCAAATGGAGAAGACAAACACTGTGATTTCACTCATACGTGGTAAATACAGAACATAATGAGAAAATGAATTAAATAAAACAAAAGCAAAATTTAGACAAGAAAAAACAAATTAGTGGTTATCATAGGGAAGGGGGAAATCGAGGTAGGTAAATCGGGTAGAAAGGGTCAAGAGTGTGTTAAAGATAGAACTGGAATGTTAGTGGTGAGTTCAATGTAGTGATATACAAATGTTAAGTTATAGCAAGGTACACCTGAAACTTACATAATGTTATGATGCAATATTACTTCAATATAATATTTTTATAAAAAGAGTAATTCTCACATTTTATTTTCTCCAAAATCTAATCACCAAAGAATAAAGTATATAAGAGAAGTGGAGGAAATTTCAAACTATAAAATATTGTAACTACAAAGTTATAACCATTACGCAATATTGAAATATAGTTATTGTTGCTATTATTTGCATCATTATTTGATTAATTCTCCTTATTCAACTGCAAAACAAGTAGTAAAATTTTTAAAATTTATTTATAACAGCTCCCAGGTAAAGATAAGTAATTAACTAGTATGAATAACTTTAGATCTTAAAAAAAAGGCCAAGATAATGAAATAATTTAAGAAACTATCTCTGTAAATAATACTTGCAACTGTTAAGTATTAAAACTGTTAATATTTTATATAGAATGCACTATAATAAGAGACCTTTTTCATTTGCACAAATAATTCAACAATTAGGGATGGAATAAGTATTTTCTTTAAAGCAGTTTGACTATATTTCCTTGAGACAAAAATGGGACCAGGCTTTTGGGATGCCTCAGCATCTGGGCCTGGAGCAACTCAGTTGTCCCATTGACCTGCATTAATCCTGGCCCTGGTTTATTAAAACCAAGACAAAATTGACATTCCAGACACACAAAAACACACAGTACTGTTCCATCTAAAACAGTACATATGGTCAGCAGCCACTTTAAAGTTACAGAAATTTCTAAATTCTTCACTTTCCTTTTGTTGTTTTGAAATAAATTAATTCAACTAATAATATTAATTCAGGCCTATCATGATATTTTAAAATGTAGTGAAATGTAGTAACTGCTATACTTCCTAGGAGGAACGACTGTTGACAAATTGTTGCATCATCTTCAATACCTCTGTGTGCATATTTATGTGTCTGTGTGAAAATTAGTGCAATAATATTTTTAGGGACATCACATTAGATGATCTACCTCTTCTACACTGTGATGTTTCTTCCCATGAACAATACTGCAGGATGTACTTCAATATGGGTGTATCCATTTTCTTCTACAGCGTAATGTTTCACCCTATGCAAATAACATTAATTTATTTTTCCAGTCTCCTATTAGCGGGCAGTTGGATTTTAGCCATCTATAATAATATCTATACTCAATAAAAACATGTTGAGATAAACTTGAAAATTAGCAATATTAATAGTACAGGCATTTTGGCCTATAGTAAGAAAATAATGACCATATTATTTCATTAGTGTAAAAAGTGACTTTTCAAATAAAACATATTTTTCACAAAAGTGGTTTGTTTATAGAAACACAACTTTCCATTTTTAAAATAGCTCTTTAACTTAATGTCTATAGTATTAACTACAAACACTTTCACAAGGTAAAAGAATGCAGCATCAGGTCATCTCATGAATGTGCTAGCATTTAGGTCCCTGTAGGATGGTAGAGTTTAACATAGAAAAAAAAAGGCAAAAGATTTCCTGAGCAAACATCTAAATGAATATTATCAGTAAAGGCAAAAATTGTCAAAACTCTGAAATTTAAAAAAGAAGAGACTCAGGAACAAGTTAGACACCTGATTATTGATGAGAATCAGTTATTTGAGAAGAGCCCTACTGCGAGGTGGAATACACGATGCTTCAGTTTTCAGATTCAATCAGATGAGGCAAGAGTTAGACATCCATATAAATATTTTCAAAGTAATTGGAAATATGATCAGGAACAGTTAACATAGGATGAGAAGATGCAAAATTCATGTCACAAGACTAGACTTAATAGGATAGAAAAGCAATGAGGTGCAAAATAGAGCTCTGACAGAATAGCAGTGGGCAGTCAATAAGATGACATAGGATATCTTTAAAAATAGGGCCAAAGAATGATACAGAAAAATAAAAATGTTGCTTAGAGATTTTTTTTAAAAAAGAAGCCCTGAACTAACAAGATTTCATTAACACATGGTAATTTTTAAAAGCGTAAAAATAATAAAGAGATGACAGAAGTATTTGTTCTAGTGTTAGCAAATACACTTAAATTCTGATAAAGAACAAACAAGAAAAAGAAGGAAAGTCTAGACTAGGCCACAGCATAATAGTAATGGGCT
Source organism: Solenodon paradoxus (assembly GCA_004363575.1). Lineage (NCBI taxonomy): Eukaryota > Metazoa > Chordata > Mammalia > Eulipotyphla > Solenodontidae > Solenodon > Solenodon paradoxus. The sequence continues at coordinate 1,504,301 of RJWH01000030.1, forward strand.
CCTACAAGAGAAAGGAAAATGAAGAATAGCCCAAATGATTAAACATTCAGAAATTGTTCCTAAAATGTTTACAGCTTCCTAATGAGCCATTCCTTTCTAAATATTATCTTAACTGCCCCTGTATATTAATGGGATCTATTTTCATATATTACTTTCTTAAAGGAAAAAAGCCTTATATGTATCAATTTTAGCTCCTAAATAATCTTATGTGACCTAAATATTTAGATAAATGGTGATAAATTTGATTTGCAACGAGCTTCATCAAAACTGGGCTCTGCTCTAGGATCTGTACCCATCTGTTATATGACTATCCCTCGGCCTCAATTTACCCATCAGTAATATTAATGATGTCCTAGAGATGACAACACATTTTCATCTTCAACACACATTCTGAATGAATGTGCCCCAGTTACAGTTCTATTTAGGTCTGGCTTTCCTTCAGCACACTGGCCATAACTGAGTATATCCACAGAGGATACACTCAAAGCCATCCAGATTTAGAGGATGTGATGGTTATTTTTATGCATCGGTTTGAATGGATCATGGGGTTTCCAGATATTTGACTAAATATTATTTTTAGGTATGTCGATGAGGGATATTTTGAACAAGACTAGCATTTGAATCAGTAAACTCAAAATATATTAACTTCCTCAATGTGGGTACTGCCTAATCCACCAAGGACCTGGATAGAGCAAAAGACAGAAGTAGGAAGAATTTACCTCTCTGCTATGACTGTTTGAGTTGAAACATTGCTGTTCCTTCACACTAACCCATCATTAGCTTCCTTGGTTCTCAAGTCTTTGAACTTGAACTGAACTACACCATTGGTTTCCCTAGGTCTCCAGTTTGCAAACAGCCATGATGGGACTTCTCAGCTTTCATAATCACCTGAACCAATGCCTCATCATATAGATGAGAGGATGAATAAATACAGAAGTCTTGTGGTAGAGATCACAGGGAGTCTACAGAAGCATCAAGAGTAGAGAGACTATGTTTCCAGAGGTGGTGAAAGCAATAGACCCAAAATGCTGCATCTTGGTTAATGCTCCAATTTCTAACTTGGAAATGTGTTTCTTCTACACAAGACCTCTTTCTCCAAGAGTTCTTTGAGAAATGTGACCCCTTATAATTAACTAATACCTATAATAATGAAAAGGCTGCATTGGGTCACCATTTTGAATGACCGTCATAGCCAAGTTCCAACTTTCCTATATTTTCCACAACGTTTTCTTTGAAGTGACTTAGCTTTTCAGGTATATAGACATATATATATGTGTGTGTGTATCTGTGTGGGTGTATGTATGTATACATATACACTCCATTTTAAGCAATATCAAAGATTCATTTTAATGTGACACTCATTTTTCTAGTTTGCTAAAATAAAGACACAGCTATCAAGATGAAAACTATTCCATGTAGCCACCTAAAATTATTTTATGCAAATTTGGTCATCTTTCAATTTGAAAATAATTTGGGATTTGATAGTAGATAATAGATAGTAGTAAATGGTTCTCATTGTAGCTTTTACAATTAAAAACTCTTTTTAGTAACCATGTGATGGTTCCTGATTTTAAGGGAATATTTTTCTGGAAATAAATGGAGAGACAACCTTTACCTCCTTTGGTTTATCACCTAAGAATTATTTCTATATTTGTCTTGAAACTCCAATTTTGCTTTAATTCTCCAATGGTCTTTATTTTGCTTGCTAATTTGAGAAATTAGAAAACTAATCCCAAAGTTCTAAAATGTTAACAAAAAATACCTTTAAAGACTGGGAATAACACAGGCAAAAAAGCGTTTTATATTTCCATGTGTAGGGTAGATAAATTAGCACTCTGAGGATTAATCTGCAAAAGCTAGACAATTAGCTTTGGAACATTAATGTATATATTATGAAGTTGTGAAATAGCCTCATTTTCCCTAGAATACACAGAGAATACTGAATATTTAAACTAAAGGAGAAAAACTTTGATACTGAGAGAGCTTGAAATCATTAGATAATTATCCTTTTAGAAAAAAATCACCAATGAGTGCCTAAAACAAAATAAAATGACCCTATCATCAAATTGCAGATTATAAACCTAATACAAAGTGTAAGATAAATAATTTTTCTGATATGAAGATAATTATTTGTATCAAATTTGAAAAGTACTTAACAAAATTGAATTTATACAATACCTGATTATCTATTTAATGATCACTTTCAGATCAATTTAATGAATTAGAGAGAATATTTTTGCTAAAGGAAAAGTGGAAGAAAGGAACTCCATTTTCATAATTTCTAAATAGAATCATCCAGGAGGAAGCTATATATAAAATCTGATAAAGGCTGCTTTTCTTTAGCTGCACCAGGGACAGTCATTAAGAGGCACGGTTTCTATTGCCGGAGGTGAGTGCAGAAGGGAAAATGGTGTTTGCATGGGGAACAACACTGTGCTAATAAGCTACTGCTTAGAGTTAAGAAATGCAGTCTCTTTTCATTCCAATAAGATACCCTTCATTAAACTCAGGGGATTTTCATCCCCAATCGAGAGCCACTCGAACTAGTTAAGAAATCTTATTACACTACTTTAGCATTGGGGAATATAAAGATTTGGGAGTTTCTTTTTCATTTATTTTCGTTAATAAAAAAGACTCAGCTATTTGGTGATAGCAAACATTACAGATTTTTTTGTACTGAACTATTAGTTTTTCTATTTGTGGATATTTCTGAAAACTCATTTAAAAATGAAAAAAAAGTATTTCTATAGACTTCTCATAGCTAAACTAAGATAAATGATGTTTTTCTTAGAGGTTGCCTTAGCGGGGTACCACAGTCAGAGCAACATAGTGTGGTGATATGAGTCATAACAAGAATCTGAAAATTTTACTCTTCTATCCCAAGGCTCAAACTTTAATAGTCATGTTGCTTTGATAATATGTTACTAATATAAATCACAATTTTTCTAAAGAAAACAAGATCAAGATTAAGGCAAATACAATATTCACATCATTTCTATGAGTTAAGAATGCCACTAGGAAAGATTCTCAATTCAGCTTAAATAATGTGAAAACAAATCCCCATCCAAATGAAGTCAAACTGATTTTAACACTTTTTCTCAGCTAATATGTCTAAACAAACATAAAACTCATAAGTATTTTAAACTGTTACACAGGAGGAAAAATTTGCATTTTAACATAATAACAAAATTTATGGGCTATCTTCCAAAGAGACTTTTTTAAATGACTATTACATTTCTCACAAAAAAGTGCATTAATAATGCAATGTGCTACCCAAAGAGCTATGCTAAATATTAATTACATAGGAGTAAAATGAAAATATACCACTCTAAAAATTTGATAGAGCTCAATCTGTAAATAAAATTGTGTTGCCCAGCTTTAATTAAGACATTACACAGTAATTTTCCTTGGATTCTCAAGATAAGAATTACTGCATGCATGGATGAGTCCCTAAATTATTTTAACAGAATTTATTGTGTGTACTGGTGTCTGTAAAGCCAATAGCACCCACAAAAACAAGGCACTCACATCAATATAAAACCATCAGAAAATTATCAAAATAAGAGGTACTTTTAAAAATAGGGTATGTAATTAAATATAAATTATAATTATATAAAATTAATTATGCACACTACCCTACCTATGTACGCCACCATGCTCCAGAAAAAATAATTATTTTAACAACAGAGTAAAAAAAAATCCACTGACTCTATTCCTTCTTTTCTCTATGGATATGAAATATGTCAATACTTGTTGACACATAAGGCACATAAAGATTTTAATTTGTTTCTTTACCCTTTTCACTTGCTGTGTAAGTTAGGTTTTTAAAATTAATTAATTATTTTTTATCCTAGGTTCCCTCACTCATCCTTCCTATAATAACCACAGTCTTGAATTTAGTAATGAGAGTTTTGTTAGTTTGTCAATTTTGCTTCTTTATATTCCACACTAGTGAAAACATCATTTTCATTTTTCTTTCTACCTTATTTCACTTGGCACAATCACCTCAAGTTCCATCCTGGTTGATGAAAAATGCATAATATATTTCATCTTTGTTTTTAAGAACTAAGTAGAATTCCATTGAGTATAAATAGCACATCTTCTTTATTCAGCCATCCGTTGATGGACATTTAGGTGGATTCTATGTCTTAGCTATTGTGAATTCTGTTGCTATTAGTATAAGGGGGCAAATATCTCTTCTGATTATTTTCATATTCTTCAGGTAAATATCTAGAAATGGAATTGTTGGATCAAATCATAGTTCCATTTTTTTTTTTTTTTGAGGCATTTCTACACTATTTTCCAAAGAAATTGCATTAGTTTACGTTTCCGTGGACAGTGTGAGAGTCTTCCTTTTTTCCCTACACCCTTGTCAATACTTGTTTCTAATCTTTTTCATATAGGCCATTCTCACAGGTGTACGGTGATGTCTTGTGGTTTTGATTTTATTTCCATAAGAATAAGTGATGTTGAGCATTTCTCTCTCCTAGTAATGTTTCCTTCTTTAGCCTCCAGTTTTAGATTTATCATTGAAAAAGTGTTTTAAAAGAATAAAACACAGATATGAATCTAGATAGAGAGTAATTTTTTGTGTGTCATTCACAGTTGAATCATGGGAACCTTTGATATGAGTCGGATGTTAGAGTAAAATCAGATAATTAACATAATTTAATGTAAAGTAGGGTGCTGAGAGAATCCAGTAGGAGAGTTTTTGAAATAGAGTTGAGCTTCCTTGGGAGTTTTAAGGCCTGGAAGTATCAAAATCCAAACTTGGTCTCAACCTGATGTGGGACATCTGGAATCAGCCTCTTGGTGTTTCAGGTTCCTCAGCTGTAAAATGACATATAAACTAAGTGACCTCTAAGACATCCCAAATCCATTCTTTAATAAGTCACAATATGTATAGAAAAGTGAGAAAACTAAATTCTGCTTGCCTGTTTTTAAGATAGTGTGAAGAATAGTGATAAAAATACTGATAAAACTCAAAGAGATTGCCTTTGGAGACTGGAAATTCAGGAGTTTTTCATCAACTTAAACATAATGTCATTAAAACTGTTTATGAAAAAGACATTAAAATAATCCAATATTGGAAACAAAGAAATAAAACTATAATTATTAGCAAGTAATGTGATATCATACATACAAAACCAAGACTCCACTTAAAAAACTACTAGAAAAAACAAATTAATATAGTAAAGTGGCAGGTTAGAAAATCATTATACCAAAATCTGTGATATTTCTGATGCTAAAAATGAATTCGAGGAAAGAGAAATTAAGAAAGCAATTCCATGAAAAATCACATCAAAAAGGATAAAATGTCTGGAAATAAAATTAAAAAGGAAGTAAAAGACCTGAACATTGAAAACTATAAGACATTGTTAAAATAAATAGAAGAACAAATAAATGGAAAGAAATCCCATGTTCACAGACAGGAAGAACTGACATTAAAAATGACCTTCTTACCAAAAGCAATTCAATGTGTCCCTTTAAAAAATAAAGATAATTAAAGGTATAGTTTTGAAATAAGTGTAGTTAGACTAAAGAGGCAGTGCAAATTTTCACATATTAGCTCTAATCTTAATATAGCAAGTACAAAAACAGTATTTAATTAAATTGAAGGGATACTTATTATTAAATGCTATATTCTTTTAAGTTCAGACAGATTAGTAAGAACAGAATAAAAACAAACAAGAAATAAAATATATACACCTGTTAATGAAACAGGTGAACAAAGTTCTATAATGTTAACAATTTATTTTAAAACAACACAAAATTACCATCTGTAAAGTCAGTACAAGTCATTGGGAAACATAAAGATGTACCCTTACTTTCAATTTTAATAGTTAAATTTGAGTCATATAAGTAACTCCCTATACTACAAAGTGCAAGGTGCAATGAAGCAATTACTAAACTCGAGTAAAAGAAGGTATGTGGTTAAAGGGAAACAAAAGTAAAAAAAAAAAAAAAAAAAAAAGAACTAGGAAAACAAAATGGAGCCTCTGACATTATCATTGAGCCTTGCAGGATGCAAAAGATTTAAAAATCTGATGAGGCAGGAGGATTCAAGACTTGGCCCACATGCATTCTTGTCTCTAGCCATCTCCCCTGAAGGAATTTTTGACCATTCATCCTGCTCTCTTTCATATTTCCAGGACCTTCCTAATACCTTGCCTGATTCTCAATCAGCAATCATGTCATCCTCTGTACTACAAAGAATATTTTTTTCTTAATGTAAATTTTAAAAGTCACAATGAGAACATTTTTGTGTCTTTTATTTTTACGAAAACAATCATATTCTCCAGTTTGGTATCAGTTCAGAGAAAACTAACAAAATTTTCCATTTTTTAAGAAACATAGCTGAAAGCAAATAGAGGAAGATCGCAATCATCCACTTAATTTGAGTTTACCCTTATTTACAAATATTTTATTTGGTTAGTAGAAGTAATGTTTATATCATATACAGATGAATTTAATTATGTCAATAAAGTTTTATCTTCTTAGGGTTGTATACATTTCCACTTCTAAAATATGTGAATATTTTTATTTTTTTATTTTAGTAAAATTAAACTGTGTGAAATAAATGTCAATAGTTAAAAGTTATGCAGGTAATGTAAACTATTGGTATTTTGAGCAGGGTTAGTGTTGCTTTTCCAGCCTGAAACAAAATACTAAATATCTTAATTCCCAGAGTACCTGATTCAAATCTTCATTTTAGTCTGAGATTAACTTTCAATTGCATAAACTTTTCCTGCAATAATAATTGTTTTGTTTATCCTCTATGTTAAGAATGTCTTCCTACCCCATCACTTAATCCCCTATCACTGTCAAATAAAAGAATTCCATGTAACCATACAGATGTCCCCTTGTAAAATTTAGAAAAATCCTGGGGGTGGAGGGTAGTAGGAATAGAGTGGGGGTGGGGAGGGAGAGATCAAATAATTTAGAAGGAAAACAATAATTAAAATCTAAATAAGTAGGAATCATTCTGTATATTTTTTTTCACTAGTGTTCTTCATTAGTTGGATTTTCATGATCTTACTAATTCAGTCATTACAGTTTGTATATATTGCAGCATAGTATAGAGGGAAAAAGTGGTAAACAAAGCTTGAATTCTACTTCTGTTTCTGACACTGCTGTGTTTTATGCATTTGAACAAAACACTTAACCACTCTGGTCTTCTTTAGTCATCTGTAAAAAACGGGAATTAAACCTGCTGAAATCTAAAATCCCTTCCAGCTCAAAAGTAATTTAACTTTCACACGGTTACTCACAAATTAGCCTTTATTGATATTTCCTTTGTAATCTACAATGGCGGAATCCCAATGGGCACAGGCAAGTAATGATGAGTGTGGAAGCCTGAGTTCTTCAATCACAGGGAGCTGAATGCAAATGGGAATCTGTACTCATTATCTTAGTGCAGTGAGGTATTTTACAACATTGCCCTAAACCTCAGCTTCCCATTTCATATATTGAGAATCATAATCTCTCACAAATTTATCATGAGGATTAAATGAAATAACTTCAGAATGTCATTAAACCCAGTTATCGCCTGCAAAATAAAATTTTTAGAAATATTGTTTTCATATTCCCTTTTCTATACTAGCTCAGATGTCATTTACTATAAAAATAAAGAGTAAAAAAAAAAAAAATCAAGCATATGCCCCAAAGAAGTTTTGAGACAGGTGTTCACTTTCATTCATATATTCTCTAAAAGGGTTATTAAGAAAGCAAAACTGATCATTTAATTAAAAAAAGAAAATTTTACTCCAAAAAGGAAAGGCAGAAAATAGATTTCTTTTTAAAGTACTAATTCAATGCAATGTACAATGGAGGGAACAGTGATAACTTAAGAAGGGTACATTTGAAAATCAAACCCTTGGATTAGACTTCCACTACACTGCTTGCCAACTGCATGAACTTTAATAATGTATTTAATACATCTGTTTAGCATATCTAGTCCTCAATGTCTTCATCTATAGGCTGAAATTAATGTTTCCTCAGGAATATATGAAAAACTACAGTAATCAATACACTGACATCATGATGTATAAAGGTACTCATCAAATAGTGATCATTATTATTATTGACAAAATAGGCAGAAAGACTGCTTTGCATAATTAATTATACTTATTGAGAATAAATGATTACAGTGATTTCTTTATAGAGATAAAAATATTTTTGACTTCAGATTTTATGATTGTCCAAGAAAGGGAAATTTAAAGATTAGTGAATATAGCAACAAGAAAACTTGTGATCTCCCTCAAATAAAAGTCTCAATCTTAAAAAATCAAACCAAACCAAAAGAAAAACCAAAAACAACTAAGTACTTGGGAATTATATTGTTTTGTGACGTTAATTTGTATTTGTATAAATATCTATCCTCATTATTAGTGATCTTATATTTGAGAATTCTCCTACTCATTCAAAATTTTTGCAACATTCAAATCAATAGTCTCAGAACTTTCATGGTTATTCATGGATATTTGCAAAGTAGCAAAAATGTGAGTAGCCTGACCTATGTGTTACATGATGATATCCAACAAGGTGATGTTCTACCTTCTTATTTCATTTCTAATACTGTACGCATGTAATCTTTTCATGGTTTTCTTAGTGCCTAACTTTTTGCATTGTTTTATTTTTGTTGATCATCTCCCTGTTTAAATTTCAGTGGTTAGTCGTAAAAGAGGGCTGTGATGTGACTTACAGAGAAAAATATCTCTTAGATAAGCTTTGTTTAGGTATGAGGCTTAGGACTGTGAAAGGTTATTTCAATGTTTATGAATCGACAACACATATTAAAAATGATGCCTTGAAACAAACATATTTCAAGCAAAATTATGTGTTGATCAGCTGATGAAAATGCTTTGAACAGGGACCTTCAGGAGCATAACTTGGTATTGCCCTTAGAAACAATTGTTCACTATTTACTAATTCAGTAATCAGGTGAAATTCACAGAAATAAACTACTGTAGATGAGAATTGACTGTACAGGCATTCTCATATCAAGTTAATAGCAACTTAAAATGTGCAAGCTTTCTTGTAGTAATGAAACATCTAAAGATGACAGGTCTTTGACACTCAAAATAATGAAATAACCACAGCTGTGTCCTCAAAATATGTGTGTATGAATATATGTATGTATTATGTATATGTGCATATATACATATGTTTCATATCAGATTATAAAACAGAAGTTATACTAAGTGCATGGGTAATCATAACTTCGTCATACATTGGAATAAAGTGTATTCATACTTAGCTTCAAGTCAGAAAGGTAACAGATGTTTAACATATGCTTCTGAAATTCCGTTTAAATCATATGTATAATGCTTCGAAAATTAATAAATCCCTGTCTTCACTAAGAATAGACAAGAATACCATGATGGAACCAGAATTTTTTGTATATTTTAGGAAGCTGAAATGTGGAAAGAGATATATTGAAATATTTAAAGAGAAGCCAGAGCAGAGGAAATATGCAAAACTTCTCAGATGTTTAAAAATTAAAGTCCACAAATCCAGATGGCAGCTAAGTTGAACTATAAATTAATAAGTAGGACTTTTTAAAATGGAGTAAATCTCTGGATTTTTAAAAAGAGAAAGAAGTACAAGAGAAATTAAGAGACATGAATACTCAAAGGAGTTCATATATATGCATATAGAGTGTACATTTTATATACAGATTGCATATGTTACATATTTTATATAATACAGAGTTCAAGAAAAAAGAAAGATAAAAAATACTGGAGAAGAAAAATTAGAGAATAACAGAGGAAATTTCCTTTATCTAAGGAAAACATTTATCTTTGAGTCTAAGAATCCATTGATTTTAGCAAATAAAAAGGATCATGTTTCTATACATAGTGCTGACACTCCAGAACTATAAAGAAAAAGAAGAAAAAATGAAACTTCCTCAGGGTGAAAATAAAGTTCCATTTTAAAAATGGAAATCTTATTGAATTCAAATGGCTTGCCATTTCTTTCCACACTAGCTGTACACTTAAGTGACTGCTCATCTAGTTTTGCAAGAATAGCACCTGTTTACTCTGCTGTTCGCAAACAATATTGTCCTCTTTCATTCTCAAATGTAACTCGGTCTAAGGGATGGACATGGTCAACCTATATGAGATGGGAAGAATTAAGTTCCCCTAAAATGCCTAAAGTCTAATATCCTCAAACCTATAAATGCTGAGATGAGTAGATAATTCTGGATTATCTGGAGGGGGCTTAATGCAGTCACAAGGCTCTATAAAAAGCAGGCTCAAAGGTCAGTGATGGAGAATATGACAAGGCAAGAATAGGGAGAAAATGCCATTTGAGGAGTAGCTATGAATAATGCAATAAGGAAAGCCTCTAAAATTTATTATAAGAAAACATACTCTCCTCAGAGTTTCTAGAATGAACCAGTTCTTCAATCCCCTTAATTTTACTACCCCACCTACACTAATTTTAGTGTTCTAATTTCTAGATCTGAAAGATAACAAATTCTTGTTGTTTTAAACTAAAAGTTTGAGGCAATTTTTTTCTAATAGCAATAAAACATTTATACACTAGGTATACCATTGATAGACCTTAATTTCCTACTTTCTTCCATCAATATAAAATCCTAAAACTTTTTTCACGTCATTAAAGTCTTTGTACACACTATTATTATGGTTTGAATAATAGACCATCAGATGTATGATCATTATTCTTTTTACTGAATCTATTTTTAGACATTTAGGTCATTACTAGATTTTATTTAAAAAACAAAAGTAATCTACAATATATTTTCATTAATAAATACTTATCAGAATGTTTTAATGTTTCTTGTATAAGACTGTCATAATGCAATTATTGGATCTAACAGGATGGATGTTTTCATGATCCTTAGCACAAATATTTTCAAATTGCTTTCCATAAACGTTTTAGCAATCAAAATGTAATGAAGCATATTTGAAAGCAACCATTTTACTAGGTTTAGCATAATAAAGTCTTGATCTCACAGATTAGTCAATTTTATATATAAAATGCATCAGTTTAATTTATTTGGTGCTATTTTTAATAGAATTTACTGTTTACATTATTTTAAAAGCATAGATTATTGAACATTATCATAGCAATGGAATTGTTATTTATTCTTAGAAACCTAAATTGAGTCTATGATTGATAACTTAAGACAATATTCTATTAAATTTACAAGAACCATTGTTATAGTAGCCTGGTATGATTAGAATGCAACATAAAATTTCCTTTTTTTCCCCATTATATAAATAAACATCACCAAGACTTGGTGAACCTTAAATTTTGATAACATAGTGATACTTAGGGTAATTTCTGGGAGAATATGTAAGCAACTATACAGAAATTAACCTGAAAATTCTTTGATTTTATATGTCCAATAGTTGAAATCACAATTACCTATTATTGATGCACTAAATATGTATATCAAAAAGTTGGTCTTATTTATTCTTTTTCTCCATTTTGTTATTCTGGCAGTATACATATACATATACATATACATACATACATACATACATACATACATACATACATACATACGTGTGTGTATGTATACATAGTATATGCCATAAATTTATCATCTTAACCATTTTAGTGTATAATTTAGCGATACTAAATACTTTTTTCATCTTATAAAACCGATATTCACATTACAAAACCATATTCATTAAATAATTCTCCATTCTCCCAATCCCCACAACCACTTGATATCTACTGTTCTGCCTTGTGTCTCTATTATTTTGATTACATTAAGAAACTTATAGAAGTAAAATAATGCTTTTTTATTATTAGCTGCTATCCAGGAGACACCTCTGATTGCCCGGCTCTAGAGGCCAGGGAAGCTTGAGTTCCTGGGTCCCATGGAACCACAACAATCAGAAAGACAGTTCTTGCAGGTTAACATTCCTGAAGACTGCACAGATAACAGACTTAAATACATCACTAGTTTTTCTGTGAGGAAAGCTACTATGCCTGTCCTGTAGCTTAGCCTGAAACTTAGAAAGGTGCTCTCGGGGAAGCTAGAATGGGGAACACAACCTTTGCTCAATCCCTCTGCCTCCCTACAGCTTGAAGATATCTCCCAAAAAAGAGTTTATATACTTAGGTGGTACCCTGATTTATTTTACTGCCAACTATTGGATATTTCCAGACAACCAGACTCTATGGGATAGCATGATTTAAGTTTACAATCACCATAAGAATGCATATATTTACATAATTTCAAAACTGTTGCCTGAGGATCTGAGTTCAAAACAGCATGAAATGACATGCTGACTGAGATCATCCCTTTGAAAACTGACAAATCTTGGTCAGTCTGAACAACTGGGAGCTACTAAAATAAAATAGACTACTTGGAAACCATAAATATTTGAGAGTCAATCAAGAATTAGGGCAAGATTGAAGAAATATGTTTCATCTCCTACAAAAAGTCATTCTTTCAAAAATGGGAGTGGTATTTGTTTTATCAAATGCATGGAAACCAAGACAGAGAGTTAAGCAAAATGAAAAAGAAAAGACATAAGCTCCAAATGAACAAAAAAGATGACAGAAAAATTATTTTATTGAAATACAGATAATTTACCTAAAAGAGAGCTCAAATAATGTCAAAAAGATGTTCATCAAACTTAGAAGAATGGATAAACACAAAGGATTTCAACCAACAGATAAAAAAAATATAAGATTGTACCAAATAGAGCCACAGCACTGAAGACTACAATACATTAGACGGGGTTAAGAACAGACTAGATAAAGCAGAAAGAAGGATTGGTGAAAACAAAGACAAGGCATTGGAATTCACCCAACAGAGCAGGAAAACAAAACAAAAAGAATGAGAAAAAAAGATGCCTTAAGGAAAAATGTGACAACATAGAGCTGACTGACATTCATAGTGTATGGGTTACAGAAGCAGAAAAGAGAAAGAAGTAGAAAACTTATCTGAAAAAATAATGACATAAAACTTCTCTAACTGGGGGAAGGAAACAGACATCCAAATCCTGGAAGCTCAGAAAGTTCCAAAAAAAAGAACCCACAGGGAGGCACATTATGTTTAAAATATGATTCTATAAATGCGTCAATTAAATTAATTCTAAACATTTATCATATAAACTAAATCATATTATAGATATTTAATTTATTGAAAGGAGTTTTTAACACGGTATATAGGTTTAAAGTGTGCACCATCATAAATCAATATCTACATATAAATATTCACCACCAACTATTTAATTTTATCCTTTATCATATAATTGATCCCTTTTACCCAATTTGTCCACCCTCTTTCTCTTCTCTCCTAGGAAGCAGTATATATTTATATTTTAAATAACATGATTAAAATGTTTAACATCAAACACAAGTAGAAAATATTTAAGAAAGAAAGAGAAAACTAACTTGTTAACAAAAAGAAACCCCCATAAGATGATCAGCTGATTTTTCAGCAGAACTTCACTAGAGAAGAGTGGCATTATATATTCAAAATGCTGAAACAAGAACTTCTAATTAAGAGTACTCAACTGGGCAGATTATCATTTAAATCCAAATGAGAAAGTTTTCCAAACAAGCAAAAGCTAAAGTAGTTCATCATCACAAATTGTCCTTACAAGAAATGTTAAAAGGACATACTTAAGACAAAAAGAAAGGGTGATAATTGGAAACAAAAAAATATAAAAGAGTAAGTTTCACTGGTAAAGAACAATATATGGTAAATTGGTAAATTAGTGATTTGATCATTTATCAAGCAATTATTTAGGTTAAAAGCAAAAAGCTATAATAAGCAATTGAAATAATTAGCAATGCATAAAATAAGTGAAAGATGCAAAATATGACATCAACAACATACAATGTGTAGGGGAGAATAAAAATGTAGAGCTTTATAATTCATTCAAACTTAAGTAGTCACCAATTTTTTTTAAAAGGAAAGGTGCAGGCAGGAGGAATGAAGGTAATGAGACAGTCAGACAAGAGAGAGGAGGAGGAAGCATTTTATTTTTATTTAGTTGTTCACTCTGGTTGTTTCCCCTGGCCCTGGCATCGAACCCATGAGCCTGGGCTTCTTCAGAGGCAGTTGACCTAAACACTACTCTACCAGGGCACGTCAAGTTGTTATTAAGTTAAAACAGAATAATACATACACACGTTGTTATGTGAAAATCTCATGGTATTCATCAAGCATAAAGATATATCAGATAAGTAAAAGAAATCAAAGAAGACCACTAAAGAAGGTCATCAAACCAAAAAGAAAGAGAATAAAGGAACTGAAATGAACTACAGAAGAGCTAGAAAACAGTTTTGAAAAATAGCAATAAATATATACCTATCAATAATTACTTTAAATATAAAGACTAAATTATGAAATCAAAAGACAGAGTAGACGAATAGATAAAAAATAAGCCCTATTAATACACTGCCTAAAAGAGATTCACTTCAGATTTAAGCATACACAGACTTAAGTAAAGGGGTGGAAGAAATATTCTATAAAAATTGAAAATAAAAGAAGTTTGAAATAGCCATCTTATGTAAAGAAGGCTTTAAAAAAGATTTTAATAAGAAATACAGAAATGTATTTATAATGATAAAGGAATCACTAACAAGAGGATATAACATTTGTAAATATTTGTACCCCCAAAATTTGAGCACCTAAGTGTATAAAATAAAATGACTAAAGGGTTGTAGAAATAGAGAGCAATATATGAATAACAGGAGACTACACTGTCCCACTTACAGCAATTGATGCATCATCCAGACAGGAAAATCGATAAGAAAATATCAGTCCTAAACATACACATTAAGCCAGATGGACTTAACAGATCTATAAAGGACACTCTATCTAAAAGCAACAGAAGACACATTATTCCCAAGTGTACATGAAACATATTACAGAATAAACATAGGTTAGGTCATGAAATAAGTCTTAATAAGCTCTACAGGACTGAAATTATATCTAGATTATTTCTGTCACAATAATATAAAAGATTATAAATCAATTACAAGAAGAAAACTAAAAATTCTACAAATTTGATTAAATAACATGTTATTGAACAGTGGAGCAGCAAAGAAATCCAAAAAAAAAAATTGTCTTGAGATAAATTAAAATAGAAATACATCAAACTCTATGGGATGTAGAAAAAAAGCAGTGCTATGAGGAAAGTTCATAGCAATAATTACCTGCACAAAGAAATAAGAAAAATATCAAATAGATAATAAATTTATATGTTAAGAAAGTAATAAAAAGAACAGAAAGGAAACCCATAGTATAAGAAAAAAAACAGCAATGATTAGAGCAGAAATAAGGAAAAGAGATTTTTAAAAAGTAGTTGAAAATATAAATGAAACTAAGCTGATTTTTTAAAAGACATACAAAATTAACAAGCTAAACTCAAGGAAAAAGCAGAGAACTTAAATATAATCAGAAATGAAACAGAAGATGTTAAACTGATACCACAGAAATGTAAAGAATCATGAGAGACTACGAACAATTACACACCAGCAATTGAACAACCTAAAAAATGAATGAATTTGTAGAAATATACAACCTACCAACATTGAATCATTAAAAAGTAGAAAACCTGAACAGTGATTCCCAGTAAGGTGACTGAATTAGTAATTACAAACCCAACAACAAACAAAAGTCCAAGACCAGATGGTCTCTACTGAACAATGAAACTTTCTGAAAAAATAGAAGAGTAATGCTTCCCATCACATTTAAAGATGCCAGCATTACCCCTGACAGCAAAATGAGATAAGTAAATGATAGGAAAAGAAAATTACAGACTGAGGTCTTGATAAACAAAGATTAAAAAATATTCAACAAAATAAAAGCACATTTAAGCCAATGATACAGTTAAAGTACTATATACCACAATCAAGTGGGATTTATTCCAGGATGCAGAAATGGTTCCTCTGCAAATAAATCAATGCAATACATCAAATTAATTACATGAAGGGTAAACATTATATAATTATTTCAATAGATGAAAGAAAAACATTTGATAAAATTCAACTTTAATTTATCATAAAAAGTCTTAGCAAAGCAAGTAGAGTGGGAATGTACTTCAACATATTAAATTAAAGATAATATGTTATAAACCCATTGTTAACAGCACAATCAGCAGGGAAAATGTGAAATATATTCCTGTAAAAATCGGAAATAAGACAGAGATGACCACTCTCACTATTTGTATTCAACGTTTTTTTAAGTCTTAGATAAGCATTTAGGCAGGAAAAAAAAGTACATCCCAAATGGAAAGAAAGAAGTAAAACTGTTACTATATGTGCAAATGACATGATATTTTACACAGGAAACACTAAAGAGGATACACAAAAACAGTTAGAGCTAATAAAGGAATTTTAGAATACAAAATTGATACACAAATATTTATTGTGCCTCTAGACACTAACAATGAACTACTAGAAAGAAACAGTACAAAAATATCACTTTCTTCACATTATAAAGTACAGCCCCTATACAGATTATTAGTTGTAAAAGACACAAATAAATGGTAAGATATTCCATAACCATGGATTAGAAAAGAAAATTACTAAAATCCATACTACCTAAAAGCAATCTACAAGTTCAGTCAATCCACATCAAAATTCCAATGGCAGTTTTTCACGGAAATAGAACAAATAATTATAAAATTTGCATGGAATCACAAAAGATCTTAAATGGCCAAAGCAATCTTGAGAGGAAAAAATGCAAAGCTAAAGGTATATACACTAAATTCCATGGCTTTTAAAGTAAGAATATAACGTTCATTGTATTTTAATGACTCATCATCATCACTATGAACATTAAATATTTTACTATGTTCTTCACTTTCAATTCCTGCATCCTTGTCTGACTGCACTTTAACTAAATTCCCCAGTTCCTCATTGAGAGATGGATAAAACTTAGAATTTGTGTCCTCTCAAAGGTAGGCCTTGCTTAAAAATAGCATTCATAAAATTCCAGACTTTAAGGTTCAAAATAAGAGAGAATATATTGGATTGTGTACATCAGAAATAAAGAATTTAAGTATTGCTACAAATCACCTAAGCTATATTATATCTTAAAAGATATACACTATACACTATCTGTGTATAGAGGAAGGAAGTTTAAGAAAAGAAGGGGTGTGAAATTAAATGTGAGTTCTAGAGCCTAGAGCAGGAAGGAAAAATTCTTGAAGTCACAGTGTTTAAAATTTCAAATAATGACAAGCATTTGTCCTCAAATTTACTTGTATTCCTATATGTTTTGACTTAGTAGAAAATTGACAAAAAATAGATTAACTTTCAAAATCAAACAAATACTAATTGCATGTTCACAGACACAATATAGAAACAAGCTGAGATGCTTTGTGTTGTCCTAGTAATGTGTAGACTTGCCTAGGCTAAACTACATTTTCTAGAATTCCCTTCCTTGTGTGTTTCAGCATGGGCCTTAAGAGGCATTTCTGCATGTGATTTAGAGGAAAGGTGGAAGAATAGTCAAACTTTACTCTCTTTTTTTTGTTGTTGTTTTGTTTTGCTTGGAACGAGTTTGGGCAGATTCAAGAGAGGTTTCTGTTGCTCATACATGTCCTACTCTTAGTTGATCTTATCTTAGTCCTTATTTAGTTGATTGGTTGGGCAACAGCTGGAACTATCACTTTTCCACCTTTCCCTGATCTTTCTTCAGCTTCCCAAATCCCTGAAACAGACAACGTGTGCTTGTGCTTTTCTTCAGGAAGGAAGTACTAGTTTCTTCTACAGGAGCCTGTATCATCAAGTGTGGGAGAGTGACAATGGACATGTGCTCCAGTCTGTCCTCATGGGCTCCAGCTCCAGTTTGTGGGTTTTAGCTTGTCTTTGTTCTCTCTGACTTTACATATTTTTCCTTCCTATCTTCCCACCCTATGGATTTTAAGCTCCAGCATCAGATGCAAAGTCAACAAGTTCATAGATACTGTGGTAACCAGATTCTATAACTGCATATGGTCAAAACCTTGTAACAAATCACACGCGCGCGCACACACACACACACACACACGCACACACACACATTCTTGTAACTCTAATTGTTAAGGCATTTGATAAGTAACCAAGAGAAATAATTTCAGGTCTTAATTCCTAGCTGAAGTTTACAAGAGAATTCTGATAACTTCTAAGCCTGCGCTGAAAGAACTCATTCTCTCACATAACCTCAGGTCTGACAGTTCTGAAGCCAAATCCAGTCTAATCACTATGGCTGAATTATAATGCAAATTGAATTCCCAAACTCACAAGATCATTTTTGCTAAAGTTGGGAAACTTGATGGGAAAGGACGGGGACTCTAAAAATTAGAGTGGATATATATGAGCAAAATTAGTTGAAATATGGACACTAAACCCCTAAATTCTGTCAAGCTTGCTTTGCCATTGGAGACATTCTGAATGCACTCCTACCTGAGAAGCTAGTCTTGCCTGCAGAACCTAAAGAAGTAATGATCTCAGCTGAGGTAGTTGCCTTCCAAAGGACAGCTGAGGAAATAGAACAGGTAGAAGAAGAAGGTAGATGGAAATATTTGCTAAAACCACATGACCAACTACTAAAATTAAGGATACGTGTGTTGAGTTCTCCTTCCTTATTCTGATAAAAATGAAAGTTGCATGGGTGTATGCAAAACATTTCTTCCCCTTCCCTTTCTCCTATCATCTAACATACAATGAGTTCTAGTAGTTAACACAATTACTCTCACTATTTAAGTTACAGAGTCTTAGGAGAGCAAATCTGCTTAAAGAAGTAAATATTTTAAAATGGAACTTGATACAGCGTTTGGGGGAAAATGAGTATTTATTTGGCTATAGAGCAGGAGAGTTGCATCCTTTTTTCATATTAGCCAGTTGGACTTTGTTTACTAGCAGAATAAGTATTACTTAAAAATATAGGTGTAGCTTTCAGGTTAAAAAAACATAAACTGGTGCACCCTACTGGAGCAGCGGGTAGAGGTTCCTGCCATGTATCTCCCAGGTCCCTTTGAGTCTGAGGCCGGGGAGCACAACTAGAATGAACAAGTACAATAAATAAGGTATTTCTCCCTCCCCTCTCTTCCTGCTAGATTGTCTCTGTACGCCTTGATTCCTGCCTGGACCTTTTCTTAAAACAAACAAAACAAAACCTAAACAACAACAAAACCCAACAACTGTAGAAGCTAATGTATCAGCAGGTCCCGATTCAACTGTTTCCCACAACTACCTTGTCTGTATATTTCCAGCTAAGGCAGAATGCAAGAGGAATTTTTCCCCATAATGTTTTGAAGAAAGAGATAAAGTAACAGGTCATATTAATTGTTACCCTCAGGATGCAGGGACAAGGCCACTGGTTTCTTTTGTAGGTCATGTATGTTTTCATCATCCTGCCTGTTCATCGATTTGGATGGGCAGTGGCCGGGCACACAATTGCTCCTTCTTTTCTTGAAGGGTGCCGGTTTCTCCTGGAGGACATCCTGCCTCAGGGAATGTGAACCAACACACATCTGGCACATTCTCTGGGGATTCAGCTTCTGACAATGGGTTCCAGTGTGGATTTGTTCTCCTTTATTCTACATCCATTTTCCCACCCAACTGCCTTCCCCGAAAATTCCAAGGCATCTGACAGAATGACAACAGACTTCTAGTGATTATTTAATCAGCTCCACAAAATACATATGGTCAATTCCCTGTTAAAAACCCTTTATTCCATTACATTTCAAGAACTAATTCATTGGTCATGTATCCAAACAGCACTTCGAGGTTAGTAAAGGATTTTTAAATTAACTTTTACTTACTAGACATGAAATACATTAAAACACTGCTTTTCTCTCCCCTGAGCACAGAAAATAATAAAATTCAGGAAATTCATTTTTTTCCATTTTATAAAAGAATCAATATGTGAGGATAATACTTAAGGTCACGGACAGTCTCTGGGTCCTTTTATTAAGAATGCACTCTGATGTTTAGTCCTGAATAGCTGGATGAATCCTTCTTGCAGTTCTGAATAACTACCTTCGCAATGAGCTTCTTAATAAAACAATCTGAACAAAACAAAATGTACCTTCATTCTAGTTTATTTTGCTGTTATTGTATTTCCCATCTTCCAGTATTCTGCTTGATTTTTTTTTCACTAAAATAAAGGGACACATTTTGTTGTGATAAGTCAAGAAAAATATTCATCTATAATGGTTAAAACCATGGAGGCAGAGTGAAGAGATCAGTCATTACCCATCCCTCTTTGGACCCTTGCTCTAGAAACACACACCCATCCTTTCACTCTGACCTCCTCCTGCATAGCCTTACATCCAGAAGATCGTAATTATACTCTTCTTTTCCCCCTAGCACTTTTCCCTCCAATCAGTCCTTCAAACTAATACAAAGGTGTCATCACAAAATGCACTATTCGAAATGTTACTTTTCTGTTTAAAAATATTTTAACTGATATCTTGGTTTTCTCTGATGGGCAGTCAACTGCTGCTGCTGTTGTTTTTTGTTTTTTTTCACTTTCCACATGCTGATAGTGTGCTCCTGTTACAGTAGTTGCAGATAGGGAGCTAATCTAAATTGGGTCAACAGAGTACCCAACGTGGTTCGGAAAAGCATGTGATCTGCACTTGACAAAGAGAAATACTTCCCTGAAATCTGAGTGGAGGTAATAGGATATAATGTTCTATGGATACTGTGTTCATGAGCCTGAATGGCCTTCAACCAAATATTCCATGTCTGAGAGAATGAAGAAATGAAGACTGAAGCAAGATGAGACAACTAAGGTCCATGCCTTAGAAGTGTGTGTGTGTGTGTGTGTGTGTGAGAGAGAGAGAGAGAGAGAGAGAGAGAGAGAGAGAGAGAGAGAGAGAGAGAGAGAGACAACATGCTAAGGCTGATATAAATGTCCCCCCCTTTTTTTTTCTCATGCTGTTTCAATCTTGACATCACAATGAGTTTTTATATAAAAGTTAGCAATTTCATTATATTGCTAAAGCTGCAGGTGGTCTATAGCTTAATCAAGGTGTTAATTGGCTGGCACAAAGTGTGGTTTGAGGTTACTGTGACAGATGGAACTCAATGAATATAGTTTTGTTATACCAACTATAGATGTACTTAAGCTTTCTACATCTGTGCTACACTTTTTTTTCCTAATAGACATAGATGATAAAACACCTGCTACTTAATTAACAACCTTTGTAGTCATTCACAAAGTTAGACTATTCTCAAGCCTGCTCTGCCAGCTGTAAATGTTAAAACTTTGCTATTCCTGGAGTCTTAGCTTTCCTTTATTTTGTGAAGCTTGAATATTGAAAACTATTCAGGTCCAGCAAATGAAGGAGAATAAAAATCATTAACAAATGGTTAAATAGATAGATGGCTAGATATGTAAATTAGAAAAAAATATGTAATTTTGAACTGGTAATCATCTAAAAATGAACTGTAGTCAAGAAAGGAGTCTTTTTTGAGAGTAGACATTTTTGGGCAATTACCAGTTTTTAAAACTCAGGGCTTCCAATCATCTCTCTCAAGCTACCTCCTGTGAGCCAAGAAGCTTCTGTGGCCAGAAGGGAGAAACAAATTAGAGGTGGCAACTGAGATTTCAGGTCTCTTTGGTCCTGCTGAAGATACAGAGGGCACAGCTTGTAATCCTTGGGCAGAGAGATTCCAGGGCACGGCAATGCAGTGTTTCATAGTTTTAATTAGGTTGAGCCTAATCCTGGCCAGAGCTTTGTCTACAGAGTTTTCAGAAGTGGAGAAGGGAGCCACATGTCACATCAGTGTGCCTTTCCTGGCTGGCTGTCTGGTTTTCTACAAGATTGAATCTAGAAGACAACAAGGAGACTGAGCAGAGACACTTTCCTTCTGGGGTTCTAGCAAGAAATTCCAAGTCTTCCAGGTGCTAAGTCAAAGACCCAAAGAAACTGAACAAACACACCATCATTCACTCTAGGGAATCACCTTCAGTATGGTATGCAAGAAATGGCACCTGAGTCCTAAAGAAATGGAAGAAAAGTACTAGCATACTCCTATAGAGGGCTTAACATAACAAAACAAAACAAAACAAAACAAAAAACTAGTCTCTACAAAAATGACATTCTGGAGTAAACATTTTGCTGCACACCATGGTGTACACAATTTGATCAGTCATAGGCCTAGACACACAACACTGGCATGCTTAGTCTACACATAGCCCTCTGTCAGTTGTTGTGTTTTTCACTTCAATATTTATTAAGGTAACTTTCATTTACAAAAATAATATAAGCCCATCTGTGCTACCAGACAACACATCCTCCTCACCACCAATTACCGAAAGTTCTTCACCACTGTCTGCTGGACCTCCACCCCTGCCCGCCTCACTCCTTTCCCCGCTGGTCACCTCAGTTATACTGTCAGTGTCTAAAGACTGGCTTTTGTTTTTTCTGTTCCTTTTTATTCCACACATGAAGGCGATCATTTGGTATTTGTCTTTCTCCTAACTTATTTCACTTAGCATAACCCTCTCTAGAGTCGCGTATAACATTTCATCTTTTTTTGTTTTTCTTTTAGGGCTGTGTGGTGTATGTATATCATCATGTATGTATGTACATACACACACAGATACCATTGTGCATACATACCATGTGCTCTTTATTCATTCATCTGACAGTGTTCACTTAGGGAGTTTCCAATTCTTGCCTATTATAAATAACACTGCAATAAATAAATATGAAGGGGCATATATATCAACAAATTCATGTCTTTGTATTTTGAGGGTAAACACCCAGAAGAAGGATGATGGAACTGTGTGCGATTTCCATTCTCAAATTTTTGAGGAATATCCATACTGCTGTCCATAAAGATTGTATCAATTCACACTCCCACCAACAGAGTAGAAAAATGTGAATTCTGAAATTGTTAGATAAAGTGCTTGGTATATGTCTATTTAACTCATCTGTTTGAATTTGTCATTTAAAGATGTTGTTTCCCTATTAATTTTCTGCCTGGTTGATCTGTCCATTATTATAATTAGGGTGCTGAAGTCTCCTACTATTATTTTATTGCTGCTTATATATCTTTTTTAGTTCTGCTAATAATTGCTTTTGTAGATTTTAATGCTCCTTCATTTAGTACATATATGTATAGGTATATAAATATATATGAATTATGTCTTCTTGCTGAATTGACCCTTTATTCATGATAAAATGTCCATCCTCATTTTTTTGTAACCCTTTTTTATTTGGAATTCTACTTTTTCTGATTTAAGTATGACTGTCCCTGTACTTTTTTTAAAATTACCATTGACTGCATGACTGTCTTCCAATTACAGTCTTCGAGCCTATGCTTATCTTTCATATGTTAGATGAGTCTCCTGAATGCAGCAGAACATTGGGTTATATTTCTTAATCCATTTGGCCAATCTATGCCTTTCAATCCACTAACATTTAAGGTGATTATTGATAAGTAACTATCTATTGTCATGTTGTTAATTGTTTTCTGGGTGTTGTTGCAGAAAGTACTAATTACTAAATCTAACAATTAAATTTACCAATATTCTCTTTTACTTATCTATTCTATCTTCTTTAAGAGATTCTTACCAATCTCTAGTATTAAAAATAATGTCTTTAAAAATCTATGAAAAGTTTTAATTTTTTATGGCATTTTATTCCTAGAGTTAGTCTTGTATATGAAATAAGCAAAAATCAAATTTTATCTTTAGTTGTGATCATTTTTCATATGGAAAACCATTTCTGAGTATTAGAGAGACGAAAGTATGACATAAAAGATAATTATTTTTGGAATTAATCAGAAACTAAATGATTCCATAAGTTAATTAAATGATAACAACTGAAGTTAAATGGAACAAATATCTGAAAACATAAAGCAAAGATATTAACAAATGGATATCATGAGAGAGAAATGCAGGCTCAAGGGTTAAACTGAAAAAGAAAAAAAAAAAAAACTAACCCATTCAAGAAGAGGATTTTCAGAGAAAAACAAAAAAGAGAAATAATTTCAGGACATGCAATAAATAACAATAATGAAAATTTTACTTGTTTAAAAAATGGAACACCCCCCAGCAATAGTGGAGGTAAAAATAATTAGAAAAATAAGAAGACTAGGTATATTCTGGCCAAATTCTTGAATTTCAAGTTATTAACAACAGAAACAATTCACAAGTTTTCAACATAACAGATTTTAAAAAAGGGAAAAAATCAAACAAAAAACTTAGCCGCACAAGAAAACATCAATACTCATGTTAACAGATGCATTCCTCACATTTACTTAATGAAAATGGCCTAAGTATGTTAAGCATTATTTATCATAATCAACAGAAAGTATAATTCTAAACAAAACTTTAGAATAATTTCAGTTAAAATTAGGAAAATTTTAGTGATAACTCTCAGCATTATTCATTAACTCTCAGCATTATTCATTAATTTTGAGCAAGAGTAATAAGAAATATGAGTTAAAGGATGACCTCATGGCTCACTAAGTCTGTGACTCAATCATAGTCCATGCAAAGCCTCAGGACCTGGATTCAGTTCAATAAAAGTATTTCTACAAAATAATGCCAGAATCTCAGCTTGATGGTTAAATGGTGAGAATAAAACAATAACAAAAAAAGAATATCTGGAACATTGGATGGAACTACAATTGACTAATCAAGAGACCTCAAAAAATGTATTTTTCTTCCACAACCAAATTTTAGATAAATAGTAAGCAGACAGTACCTGTTTCTCTCTAGTACCTATAAGAACACTGTCATACTCAAGAATCACATGAATTGGAGTTAAGTTTAGCAGTAAATGGTCTACCCAGAACAATGATCTCTGCCCTAAAGGAGCTTACATTCTAGCAGGAAAATTAGACAATAGACAAATGAATGAATAAGAATGGTATTTGGGATAAATTATAGGAAAAAAATACGGAGCAATGAAAGAGAGTGATATTTTAGGTTTGCTATGAATATCTAGTGATTCACAGGTTTACAGTGGATTGGATAGTCATGAAAGGCTATTCTAAGGAGGTTCCATAAAGCTGAGACCTGGATGATGAATTCCACATGCAAATCAACAGTGAGAGCCAAGGCTGAGTGTGGAACAAATCTGAAAATCCGAAAATTTTGAAATATATAATGACAAACATGAGTCAGAATCTTGTACTTGCTAATTTTTCAAGTGATAAAAAGTACAAAAATGTGCAAAAATAGAACCCACTTCCACTTGCATTCAAGTAGCAATAATTCATTTTAAAAACATGGACTATGTAGCTGCGAACAAAAATAACTCCCAGAAAACACTCTAAGAATGACAAGAATTATCCTAGATATTTGTATTGTCTATTGCTAAATGATTTGAGCATTAGTTGGTTCCACTGACCACTTTAAGTGTTTCAAATATGTTAATTAATTTAATCATTAAAACATTATGAGGTAAGTACTATTGTTATTACTATCTTCATTTAGAGCTAAAATTTGAGATACAGGGTTTAAGTAGCCGGTTGAAGTTCATACAACTGGTGAAAAATACATAGGTGTTTTTAACCTAGATTATCTGCCCCAACAAAATACCTTCTTAAACACTATATCAAGATATAGTAGTCAAAGGTGTGGAGATGTGATTCAGATAAATCTGGGTTCTAACAGGAGCTTCATTATTTACCAGTTGGCATTCTAACATAAATTAACGTGAAAAAGAAGACATCTTTATTTAAATCATTATAATTAACTACTCCTCCTCTTATGCATTTTAGTCTTTTCTTTAGGCCCTAAGAAGGAAACTTTGTCAAAACTTTCCTATTTGACACTTCCTGAAGCATCAGCAAATAGTGTTGCCTTAACCTGTATGTCTTAACTTTTTAAAAGAATGTTAGAGATATAATCATAGAGAAGATGCATGTTTCAAACCATTTTTGAAGTTGGTTTTTAAAATTCTGCTTGGTTCTGGAGTCATGCAGGAGATTAATGTGTCTCCTAAATGGGCTTTATTGTTATTTTATTTTTTCAAAGATGATGATAAATAGCTGAATTATACTTCAACCACTGGTATTCTCCCTCTAAAGGAAAAAAATTACCATAATATAATTTGTTAAGTACAAGCAGTTGTAATTCAGAATGCTGATAATCAAAACAGAAAACACAAACACTTTTCCTCTAGTTTAACTATTGCAAGGATTCATATTTTAAAAACATCAAACTGAAAAAGGATTTTCCTTGAAATAAATTTGGTATACCATAGTTTAACTACTAATTAAGCCCCAGGCAGTTAACCTAACACATGTCTTTTAATTTTGTTAATTTATTATTATTTAAAATACACCATGAAGTAAAAATGCCATGTAATCTTCTAGTAGATAAATTTCTATGTGCAATGTTTTTATTCTTGAGAGTATACTTATTGGTATAGAATTTGATAGTGAAAGACAAGCTAAAAAGTTGAAAGAGAGGTAGATTCACTGATGTTTTCTCTGGTATGTCTTGACTTATACTTAACCCAATTTTTATTTATTTGCATGTCATATTTTAATAATAACCAATATGATTAGCATGGTTTACTACAGATATTTAAGTGCATATTTTACCCTTACTTAAATATTTGTTACTAGACTATAATCTGCCTTTCATCGATTTAAATTATGATTTATCACAGTTTATCAAGTAAATGCACATTCTACATAAAAAAGGAGATTAGTTTAATTGCTAAGTAGAAAGTTACCATTTATTTATATTTAGACAATGGAACAAAACAGCACAATATAAAATGGGCATATCATATAAATGTGGAATACTAATAAGAAACCACTCACTACTTCAGATAAGACTAAAGATGGATGGCTGCTTCATGAATATTTTTCAGAGTTCTATAATATGTTTTCTATATTTTATCTATTGCAAGGAAAGCATAGAATTCACAGTTCAAGCAAAATCATAAATTTTTTCCTTCAACAGATAGTGAAAAAAGTTTCATACATATATCAGCAACTTTCATTTTTTTAGAGAAAAGTAAGTAGTAACTGTGATACAGCAAAAAAATATATATTTGGTGCTTGTTCTGTTATTTCTATCACAGAACTCAAAAGACTCTTAGAAACTCCAGAATGATGTGAATGCTTAGAAAAATTATTCAGGGATTAGAAAGGTTATCCTGATTCTTGGTTTCTGGAGGTAGGAGGTATTGAAAACTGAATCACCAATGGTTAATTATTTAATGAACCTTTCTAGGTAAAACGATCTTCAAATATCCCCTAAACAATGATATTCAAAGAGTGTCTGGATTGCTGAATAAACTGAGATACTGAAAGGGTTCAAAGCCTGAATAGAGTATTGAAACTCCATGCTACTTTCTCCATACCTTGCCTTATGTTTATCTTTCATGTAACTGCTCCTGAGTTGTATCCTTTATAATAAATCATAATAGTAAGTAAGAGTGAATAAAGTACCTCCTGAGATCTGTGAGATGTTCTAGCAAATTGTTGTGAACTTATTGCCTGTTAGCTAGAACTATAGGTGCAAGCATGGGGTTTGTGTCTGGATTTGAATTGGGGGCAACTTATGAAACTGAGTCCTTAATCTGTAGTGTAGTTAGTGTTATAATTAAATTGAATTGTAGGACAACCAGCTGGGTGGCAAGAGATTAGGAAAACTGGTTGTTGATGTGGAAAAGATCCATATTTGATTTCAGAAGTGTTATGAATAAGAACAGTTCAAACAGGTTTATGTGTTAAATACTAGTAGTAATAAAAACTAATCTTACACAAGTAACTATCAATTTTCCACCTGCTGATACAGCTAGAGTCATTAGTCACTGGTTAAGGATCTACAGAAGTCATCAAGAACTAAATAAAATAAAATAAAGCCATAGAACTACTTATGTCTAAGTTGTTAATTTATTGGAATAAGGAAGACAGAATACAATATGGGATCCCGAGAAACCACAATGTATTATGACACCACAAAGAGAAAATACCTCTCTAGAAACCAAATTCACATGGAAGATATTATCTTTTTAGTGAATTAAAGAGCTTCAAATAGCAGTCATAAAGAAATTCAAAGAGATACAAGAAATCCCAAAAACAAAATTCAAAGAGATACAAGAGAATATAGAAGGACAAGTCATTAATTAAAAAGTTAATTAAAAGATGAATGAGAAGGCGGAAATTGAGATTTAAACAAGAAATTAACAGAGAATCAAGATGTAAAGAACACAATAAATGAGGTTAAAAGTGTCAGAGAATATTTTGGGTATAGAATAAAGCAAACAGAAAAATAAATCAATAGTACTGAAGACGAAACCTGGAAATGTTACAAGTAAAGGACAGAAATAAGTCATAAAAATGAAGAAATGCTATGAGAACTACTGAATTTCCTGAAGAAAGGTGGCATAAGGATAATGGGCACCCTTAAAAGTAAAGAGAGAGAAGGAAAGAAAGAGCTTAATTAAAGAAATAATAACTTAAGACTTAACAAACCTGGGTGAAGAAACTGAACAAACAAGGCTATGAAGCTATGAGAACAACTGGTTATCTAAAAGCTAAGAAATCTCTACCACGATACACAGTAGTAAAATTGTCAATAACATAAAACAAAGAAAGAAAACTAAAGGTAGCTGAAGCTGAGGACGTTAACTTGTAATCACAAGACTTCTAAGTAGAAATTCTACAGGTCAGGAGAGAGTGGAATGCTATAAAAATAATCAAAGGTAAAAACCACTAGTTAATAGTACATCCTGAAGAAAAAAAGAGAAAAAAAAAAAAACACCTCTTTCAGATATGAGGGAGAGTAGAGCCCTTCCCAGATAAACAAAAGATGAAAAATTAACTACAAGGAGACCTACCTCCCTTACTAGAAATCTTAAAAGAAGTTATTTTTTCTAAATTTAAAAAAAAAAAATTCAAAAAATTAAGCAAGGCAATAAAACAGAAAATGAAAGTCAACATGGCAGTAGTAATTCCTCATATATCAATTATCGTCCTGGATGTAACTGCAATTAACTCATCAATCAAAAGACACAGAGTGACTGGATGGATTGAAAAATAACACTAAACTGTATGCTACCTAAAGGTGACTCAGTTAAGCTATAGAAACACAGACTTAAAGTGAATGGATGGAAATTGTTGCTCTAAACTATTGGCAAACATTAAGAGTAGGAACTGCTATATTTTATCATGATAAAAGTCTTCTATTACAAAAAAGTAATGAGACAAAAACAGACACTATACAACAATAAACTGATCAATACAAGAGGAAGATATAACACCTATTAACATATACATTCAATATAGGGGCATCTAAATATAAAAGGATATATTAACATACATAAAGGGAGACATTTACAACACTATAACAGTAGGTGTCATAACACCTCACATATAGAAATGAGTAGATGATTCCAGCAATACATTAACAAGACAATAACTTAAATGACAAATGAGATGATATGGACATAAACTACACTTGCAGACATTTCACCCCAAACAACATAATATGCATTATTTTTGAATACCCATGGAACATTTACAAGAGCAGACTATATTTGGGGATATTAAATTGTTAATAAAGGCAGAAATCATCAAGTATCTTTTTAGATAACAATAGTATGAAACTAGAAATAAATCCAAAGAAGATAGAAGTGGAAATAACAGCTGTGTAAAGAATAAACAACCTGTTACTGAACAACTATTGAATCAATAAGGAAATCAGAGGTGAAATTAAAAAATACCTACATAAATGAAAATAAAAACAAGACTTCTTAGGATCTATTGGATGCAGCAAAAGAAGTACTAAGAGGAAAAATTATAGTAATATAGAGTTACCTCAGAAAATAAGAAAAGCTGTAGATAAAACCTAAACTTAAAGGAACAAGGAAAAAAATAAAGATGAAACCAAAAGTCAATATAAAGGAAATAAACAAAATAGAGCAGAAATCAACAAAATAGAAATCAAAAAGAGAATTCAAATAATTATGTAGGGAGTTGGTTTTATGAAATAACACTTTTAACCAATCTAACAAGATGAACAGAAAGAAAAAACAAATAAAATCAGAAATAAAAGAGAAGTTACAATATATACTATAGAAAATAAAAATCATCAGATATTATGAATGCCTAAAAACTAACAAATTGGATATAGAAAAAAGGACAAATTCTTAGAAACATGCAATATACCAAAGCTGACTCAGGAAGAAATAGAAAACCTGAACAGCTAGTCATAAGTAAGGAAATTGAAATAGTCATCATAGCCCCCTTTGGTCAAAAACTCAGACCCAAATGATTTCACTGGTGAGTTCTACAAAACTGTCAAAGAATTAGTGCCTATCTTCCTCAAACTCATATAAAAAAATGGAAGAGAATGGAAAACTTCCGCACATTGTAAGAAGTCCAAATTACCCTGATTCTAAAGCTAGACTAGGACATTACACAAAGCAGAAAACAATAAATCAATATGATGAACATAAAGGTAAAACTTCTCAAGAAAATACTAAGAAATCGAATCCAACAATATATTAAAAGAAACATATACTATGATTAAGTGGGTTTTATTCTAGGGACTCAAGGATGGTTCAACTTAGGTAAATCAATAAATGTGATAAACTATACCAAATAAAGGAATGACAAAATAATCACAAAAAAAATAAAAACATATTTTATAAGAGTTAATTCCTTTAATAAGAAGAACCCTCAAAAATGAGTAGAGAAAAACATACCTCAACATAATAAAGACCATATGTAACAAAACCAAACCCAAGAGGTGAAAAACCCAAATCTTTTCCTCTAATACCAAAAACAAGGCAAGGATGTCCACTTTCATCACTATTAATACTGCTGAAATTCCTAGTCAGTAAATTAGAAAAGGATAAAAGTCTCCATACTGGAAATGAAGAAGTAAAATATCACTACAAATGATATAATACACATGGAGAATCTCAAGGACTCTAGTAAACTCTATTAATGATAATAAATAAATATAGTAAAGTGGCAGGCTAAAAATTAATATATGAGAATGTATTCCATTTCTACATTAAAATAATTACTAACAAAAAGAGAAATCAAGAAAAATTCCATTTAAAATCCCATAAAAAAACAAAAAAAAGCTGAAGCATTTTAGAATAAATTAAACCAAAGGAGTAAAATACCTGTACACTAAGAACTGTAAGATATTTTTGAAAGAAATAGAAACATAAAGAAAGAAATTCCATTCTCAAAGACTGGAAGAATTAACATTGTTAAAATGGCTACATTATTAAAGCAATATATAGATTAAAAGTAATCCTTATCAAAATCACAATAGAATGTATTACACAAACAGTGCAAAAGATTATAATATTTGTTTTTGTGACCAAGAAACAAAACAAAACTGAAGTTAAAGTGATTTGAGAAAAAGAGAATAAAAAAAAATGGAGGCATCATATTTCCTGACTTCAAACTATACTGCAAAGCAATAGTAATCAAAAGATTATAGTATTATATAAAAACAAACACACAACAATACAACAAAATTGAAAACCCATGATAAAATTACACATAAAGAAACCAAACATATAAAATGGAGTAAGAAAAATCTCTTCAATAAATGGTGAAGTGAAAACTGCTCAGCCACACGCAAAGAATAAAAGTAGATCCAACCTGTACTTACAAAACTTATATTTTGGTTGTAAATCAAAGTTACCTCCATAAAATTGAACAATTATAACAATTATCAATACATAGAATCATACATGGTGGTGCGCAAATGTAAAACAATACCCCAAAAATTGTCTCCACTGGAAAAAATCATCATACCCAGGTTCAGAATTCATTGACACAGACATTATCAATGTAAATATTCATTGATGAGGAACAGTTAATGAAGTGAGAAACAAATTAAAGAAAGATAAGCACAGGAGGACAGGAGGGTGGATGGAAAGACAGAATATGCTAATAAATCCTAATTGTAAGAATATAAAGAAAATTCTAAAATTAAGCAGAGACTAAAAAAGAAAAACAGCTATTATGGGATACATGACTGAAAGAGTCCACCCCTAAGGTATAAGAGATCCCACCCCAGTTTACAAAGTTTTAGCCTTACTGTCCAGAGAGATCCCTTCTCTGTCAAAAAATGTTAAGAATGAGCTTACACAGTCTCTTAAAAGAAAGGCTGTGCTTTTGAATGCACTGGAACTTATTTGCAGGATCTGCTAGTCTTATTATAAGATTTGATGCTTGGAAAGGTTCCTTGAGTACTTTGCATTTGAGCTGAAATATGAATACTGGTATGAGGCTCAGAATGTGACGATCTGGAAGTCATGTGTTCTAGGAGGAAGCAATGTTAAGGCAAAGGGCGAACAATGGAAACCTAATGGCACAGAAGTTATAGTTTTAGGAATAACTAAATATCATTCAGTAATTCACTGAAGTGGGAAGGTCTACCTAAGAACTAAGTTATAAAAAAGAGATTTATCTCTGCTATCTTTTCACAACAAAAGATTGTTGAGTTAATCAAACCAGGGGACTCCAGCCTACAACAGGAAGGCCCTGTGTCAGTGTAGATAGCGGAATAACGAGGTGGGCACCTGGAACTTGGTGAACAGGAAGTGAGCCACAGCTTGCTGAGTTAGGCTGGAATGAGGTTTTTTAAAAGGTCTAAGCACTCTTTTTCACTTAATGACCCTGGACATTGACAACGTGAGCCTCACGTTGACAACTGGCATCTAAATGTTTATTGGTTCTATCATTGGAGGCCCCTTCCAGGCTAGAACTTACTGGGATTGTTTGCAGAATATAATATTAAGCTTCAGTCAATAATAAAACTAAATTCCTCTCTACTACAGAGAGGGCAGTTGATTCCCCTTTCTAAACGTGTCCAGATTCCTTTCTGGAATTGTCTTTTCTGCACTGATCTAGTACAGTCTGCAAACACCCAGCTCTTCAATGGAAAGAGGTGAGCACATAACCCAGGCTACTCCGAGGACATAAATATACTAAAAATGGTTGGTGTTCATCCTAATACTACTTTTTTTCTGCCTCAATTAACCTTTGAGAGCTCTCAGTTTTTTATTTGTTGAAATTAGTCAAAGTACCCCAGGGCAGCTAAAGTACTGTAACAGAAGAATATTAACTCAGAAAGAACTAGATTCTGAGTCCTTTTATTTAATGTGGCAAAGGAAAACAAAAATCACCTAGAGAGCTTCTTAAAATGGTGCTTTGGGGACCCTGCAATGACATTCAGAATCAGTAGTTTCAGCTAGAACCCTGGAATCTGCAGTTTTACTCAGCTCCCTTGGGATTCTAAAGCAGATCAAATTTCGATGAAGAGTAAACAGGATTATTTTCTAGCTTTCCTCCACTTCCACCCGCTTCTGTGAGTACTGCTCTGTAATATTTGAGGTGACATCCTTTCAGGGTGCCTAAGGAGAGCTGACTATAACCTTACTTGTTGCTGTTTCTTTCCCCACCTCTGTGTTAAGGATGTTAATGGCATGATTCCATTTAAAAGGCCTCCCGCAGAGCAGCAGACTCCACAGGGAAAGAAAAGTAAATAAGAAATAGTTAACTGTGCCAACACATTAATTTATACTATAATCTGCTTAATTATGCAGTAAAATTAGAACAATTTGCCAGAGGATATTTCTTTCCACACACAGAGAAGCAGGGTTGAAAAGAATTCAGAAAATGGCATCAGAGGATGTGAGTCTGACATTAATTGTGTGATTTTGAACATTCATTAACCAGGTAGATAACAGGTTTCCTCACAGGCAAAAGGGTCTAATGTCTTAGGATTATTTGATAACTATTCTACTTCAATCAAAAGTATACTTAATAGTAAATTAATCAAGAATATATAATTAAATCGGGGTAAAGAGAAGAGCAACAAACTTTAAAAAAAAAGGAGCAGAAACAACACTTCAATATGAGTGCCATAATTACAACACTGACGCAGTGACCAAGGGGCTAGGAGGTCTTCTTGCCAGGAACCTCAGTCATCCATGACCCAGCAGACTAATCTTTAATTAGGAACTGCTTCCTTGGTGCTTTTGTTGCTTACATTGAATAGGTTTTAAAGAGGCAGAGTGAATTTTGTTTAGAGAATTGGAATAAAAATACACATGCGTGTGTACCAGAACACCACTACATTTTCCATTGTTAAAAGCTGAATTAAAGATCGATGTTCAATTTGCTTAGTCTGAAAAGCCTAAGAAAAAAATAAAGATTGATTTGAACTTTTAATAATTAGAATAATGTAGGTGACAGCCTAACCTTAAAAGGAAATGGAGAGAGACGGAGAGAAAAATAGATAAAAGAGTCTGGAGTCCTAAGTAAAAAGAGAGGCAAAGTGACATGAATTTGATTGGACTAGAACTTAGAAAATCTAGTGAGATAAAAAAGCCAATAGATCATCACTGATGAGTCCAAGAGGAAGGATGACTGGTCACTATTGTGTGTAAAGAAACTAACCTAGCAACTAGCAGATTAGTATTCAGAATAAATTTAAAAGGTCTCATGCAGGAAAGCAGAGGAATACTACATATTAAAAAATAGACATAAATGCCTGAAAAACTAAAATGGCAACAGTGATACCAGAGAACTGGCATGCAAAATTTCCTAAATGTGAAATAAAAGGTTACTATATCTCTAAAGTAAAATTAATTCAATCAAAAATAAGGAAAAGGATTAGAATGGTTAATGCAAGGCACTGTGCCAGTGATTTAGGACAAATGTAGAAAATCAAGCTGAAAGTTGCAAAATGCCTCCTGGGAGGATTCCAGAGATCTGAGATTTTTTTTCTGGCTTTAATTTTCAGGATGGACAAATTCACTGGCTAATGTTCAGGCCCTTACTTGAGTTTTGCTATAAAGTCAAGCCTCTGAGGTCAATGAATTAATTCGTTTTATTATCACTTCTTACAAAATGATACAATATGTACTTTTAAAGGGTTTTTTTTTTTTTAAGTTGCCTACATTTATTTACTTGCAGATTTTCTTTTCTATTACCAAATAAAAATTCTATCATGTTTGAGTAATCCACCTCCTTGCTCCCTTCCTTGAGAGAGAAATTTTGGGAGTTAATGGGCATATTTAAATCTGTGGTCTCAAGAATTAACAGATAACATCTTATGGGAAAAATGTATTAGACTTCATGTTATAAATGATCATAGTTAAATTTAGTACTTTAGAAAATATTAAGGTCCAAAAGTACAAAATTAAACAACTATAAGGTGCTTTTTATAAGCTTTAATGGAGGGAAATTGCTGAAATACTTCCTGAAATTAAGGCAGTTTCACCTGAAAAATAACCAGCTCTCTCCAGAGGAAAATATAACAGTTCCCTGTAATCAGTAGGCAAAAGAAAATGAATTCTACTTGGTCAGAAAGCTAACTGAAACTTAGATGGATTTTAAATGTACATGAGTGTAGATCATGCAGTAAATAAATCTGACATCTCAGGGGACAGAAAAATGGGCTTCAAATCAGTAGCTTCAGGTGTGCATCCCAGCTCTGTCTTGACTGGCTAAATAAATCTGAGCACTTTCTTTGTCAGGTATAGAGGGACAATACTATTATCTACAATATTCTTTTTTTGCAAAACATAAACGATTAAATTAAATTGTGCATGAAAAAAATTGGATATATTCTTACTAACAGAGTTGCTGTGAGTGAATGGATTTAATCTTCCCAAATTTCACAGGTGCAGGTGCAAAGCTCTACTCACATTAATTTAGAAAGTTAACTCGTATATTTCATTTATTGCTTAGGCACTGACGAAAACATGGCTCGAGTATTTTTTATAGAAAAATTCAATAAAAAGTAAATCCATATTTAAAGTCTATGATTTTATAGTTACATTCAATTTTTATCAATAAAATATGCCTTTTAAAATAAGAAAATACGAATTGCATGAAAAATACACTATGGAAAAAATTTAATTTGGGAACTGTTAATGGTTGGCTACTCCTTATCATCTATGAAATCAAATAGAAACTCTTGGATTAAAAAGCTTCAAGTCATTTTACCAATTTGTCTCTTCCTTCTTAGAACCAAATAAACATTTTTCTTAATGAGTTGGACACAAACATCAGAAACTTCCCCAACTGAATTCTACTCTTTCACAAGCTTCTGCTATTTTCGATCCCTGAGAATATTCTGCCCTGTTCTGTCAATATCCTCAGCTACCTTTCATTTCATATGCTAACTCCCATAATTTGGGGGGAATTAATTCACTCACCATTATCTCTGTTCTAGTGAAGGTAAGGACTACAGGACAGATGCATCTTTGTGCTTCACTGAGAGTATGGTTGTTGCCAGAATTAGGAAAGTGTTCATTGCTCAACATGGGCTGAGAGACAGAGAAACCAGCTGAAATCAGTAAACTAAACAAGAGAGGCTTAGGCTCGAGATATAGATAATGAAATCCAGGTTGAAGAATAGACTAGAAATCATGACCTGTAATAGGTACAGCTGAAAGTTAATGATTAGGATCAGGTGTACATTTAGTAGCTGCACTAAGAAAGGAGACATAGACAAGAAAGTTCAGAATCATATTATTTATAATTAGTGTAAGTCTAGAAATGATGTCCAAAAAATTATGACGTGTTCAAATAATTTGCTACAAGAAAAGTTTCAATTAAAACATGATGAAATGTCAACATACAACTATATATAATCAAGAGTGAACAACCACCACCTTTGGTTAAGACGTAAAGTAAGGTAGAATTATTGTGTGAGTTAAAATTAGCTCAGTGATTTTGGAAAACAGTTTAGAAATATCTATCATACCGGAACTTATATCTTCCCTGTGACCCAAATATGTTCATGAAAGGACACAGGAATGTTCACAACAGCTTTATTCATAATTCCAAACTAATAAGAATATAAATGCCTTTCAGCAAAAGTGTAGCATATATAATAGAATGCAACTCAACTATAAAAATTAATTAATTACCAATATCCATGTAACAACTTGGTCAAGTCTTAGAAATAGTATGCTAAGTGAAAGAAATCAGACACCACAAGGATTGTACTCACTTGAATTTCATAAATATAAAACTGATCTATATTCCTTGAAGTAAGAATAGTATTTACTGCTGAAAGAGACTATCTGAGAAGAAACATGAAGAAAACTACAGGATATTACAAATATTCTATATTCTTGAAGGTTGTGTATAAATATATATCTGTAAGAAAACATCAAGTTGCATAATTAATATTGTATATTTTGTGTAAAAATAAGCCTTGATTACAAATAATCTATTCTTTAGAAATATCTCCCAAATTATTTGTAGATGAAATAACATATCTTATGTCTGCTTCAAAAATTATCCATTGTATGGGAAGGGTAGACTAGTAGGCAAAGACAAAAAATTGGCTATCTTTCACTAATTGTTGATGGCACATGAAGTTCAGTGTATTATTTTTTTCTCTTTTCATATATATTTGAAATATTTCAATGAATAAATGTTTAATGAATAAAATGATTCAAAAACTTCATAATAGAAAAATAGAGTGATTTAATTTAAAGATGAGAAAGTAAATAAAACAAATACATAAAACACTTCATGAAATATTTCAGGGAAGAGAAGTAAATAAATGAGATGGTAGTTGGAAGAGCATATAGGACAGTGTGAATATTGTGTGCATATTATACAGGTAGGTTTTTATTTTTCACCTTGAATCCAGTGGAGATTTTTGAAGAACTGTAATCAGGGAAATTCTATCATTAAAATTTTAGTTAGATCTATCTTCATATAAAAAAATTACAGGAGCGAAAAGTAACAAAGGAAAAAACTAACATTAAGAAATGTATATTTATATATATGTATATTTATACATATATAAAATGGTAGTATCAATAAGTTACTTAAAAAACGAACTGATGTGATAATATGCATGATACTGAATCTGTACACATGGTGATTGATTGGAAAAAGTAAAGTACAACATAAATAGGGACACATCATTCATTCATTCACTCAACAACTATAAATGACAGGAATTATAAAGGACTCCAGGGAGTTGTAAGAAATAAAATAGATATAATCTATGTTTCATGAAGGTTTAGTATATGGAAGAGAAATCAATAATAACAAAATGAGGAAAAAAAAAGAAGAAATGAATTCTGTAAAAAGCAGGATACCCTTATGGAGAATGAATGGAAATGTCAATTTAAAGAGATTGAAAATATAAAGCATTATTAGATTAACAATATGAAGTAATGAGTACAAATTATTTTCTGCCTACTTTTGATTTGAATGTGGTACCAAATAATGACTTATTTTCTAATGTTTAAAAGTTAATTGTTTCAGAGTTAAGGTGCTTAATATTGAGTTGATCATATTTTTTCACTCAACATTATATTATTGAAAACAATCAATGATGCTCTATGAATATCTAGTTCTAACCACTCCATAGTAGTTCATCATAATCCCTGTGTGGAACATTTAATGTAGTATCTAGCTTCTAAATCTACATTAAACGCAAACACACACACATACACACAGTGTGTGTGTGAGTCTGTTTTGCACTTGTGAAAAAAATTTGTCCGGGTTGAAAATTCACCAGTTAGAGTTCAAGTATCCCAGAACTGCATGTTTTTAATTTTACTAAGTAAAAGATTATCACCAGATAAGCTATAGTTCACCAAAACTATGTTATCATCCTATTTACCACATTGCCATCAATAATTACATTATTGCAACACATGGGTGCATACATTTGATTACTGAAAGATACTTAGTTTGAAAGGACAACTTACTTGTATTTTCAGTTAGTCAGATGGTACCACGTCTATTGTAGTGCTTAAAAATTGATAAACTCAATAAATATTTGTTAAGCAAAAAATAGGAAATGCCTTCTCAGACCCTGTCCAGAACTCCAAAGCCTTCATGGTAATAAAGAAAAAATAATTTTAATTTTGATGATTATGAACCAAATTGGAAAAGGAAAATAGAAAAGAAGGTTCAAAGAATTAATAATTGAAACACTGGAAAATCTTCAAGATTTTCAAGGGTTTTGGAGTCTTTCTCAGTGAAAAACAATAAATCATAATATTTCTAATCTGAATGTCATCGTGTGTGTGTGTATGCATGTGTACATCCTTGTGTGCCTTCTGATGGTTAATTTATATTTCAAGTTGATGAATCACAGGGTGCCCAAAATCTGTGAGGATGTTTCTTTTGGATGAAATTAACATGTTAATTGTTAGACTGAGTAAAGCATGCTGCCCACCTCAGTGTGGGCGCAGTCTCTTCCTCCAATCTGTGTTCATGTATACATATACAGACACACATAGGTATATATGCATATATATTCATACATATGTATATATATATTTTTTTCCATTTTTCTGGAGAACCCTGACTAATATAGGTTTCTTGGGACAGGGAGAATCAGAGAAAAGGAGACTGACTAACACAAAGTTTATTCAGTTATCCCAAGTTTGATTAAAAACTCAAATTAAAGAGAAAGAAAACTTAAGCATTAACTTATAACCAATCATTTTTTCAATTGAGCCTTGAAATAATTTGAAATTATAATTATAGTTGATATTTGAGAGCAGACCAGAAAAAGAATGAAATTCTCATACTGCCCTCCAGAAATATTTCCTTAATAATTACTCCTCCATTTTTTACTCTGTAATTATAAGGATATTTACATTTTCATATTATTATAAGTAAAGTGAGTTTTAGAGTTATGTTGTTTAATGAGTCTTTAAATTCTGAAAAGAATATTTTACTTGTGACTATTTCTTCTTAAAGAACAAATAAACAGATCATATGTACTTGATAATATAACAGAATGACACTGAGGAGACATAATCTTTCCTAATATACATTTGCTCAATTTAGATGGCATAAAGTTAATACTTTCTAAAGGTCAACCTTCTGAGTGAAATATACCATATTCAAAGGTAGTAACCGGGTTGTCTACAGAGTTTATTATCACACCTAAGTTTATAATAACATGACTCATACCTAAAATCTAACCCTGTTTCATCTTTAGGGTTCATTACTAAAACATGCCAGTAACTTCCTCCAAAAATTAAAAAGAGGAAGTGCATGTGATCTGAATTTCATTTACTTAATTTAGATCTTGGCTTCAATCTGAAAAATTCCTGTTGAACAAAAATTACAAAACACAACATATAAGAAGCATTTCTGAAGAGTAGTTAGAGCATTCTTTTAACAATTCATTTAAGTCGAAACAGTTAGGTTCACTCTTCAATCATCTGGAATTCTTCCTAGTGATCATCAATGCTGACTATTCTGAATTTTACACTCCAGTGAAGCTGGCATCTGGCAGTCTTGCCTCTGTAACCAATACCATATTGCTTGACACATTATAAATAAAGATTAATTTGATTACCTCAAAAACCATTAAAAACCATTCAGCAAGTACAAAAAATATTTTTATTTATTCTAGTATTTGGAAACTATTTGATGAAAATCAGTTCCATAATATATAATATCATCTTCCTTCTTATTAAATAAAATAGCATTTGTCAAGGTTATAGAGAAATAAGGTTTATGGACTTTAGTTCACTGTATTTATTTGGCCAAAGTGACGCTGAAGCACATCAACTTAAAAACAAAAAGAAACTCTAATAAGCAAAAATAAAAAAATGAATAAAATTGATGTTTTAGCAAACTTCTAAAATTTAGAAATTACTACGTATATTTTAGCACGTGACTCTATACTTTTTAGAGCTATGTGAAATAAGTTCTTAAAAATATTGATGCTTATAAAAGTGTGGTTGGCAAGAAAAAGGACTAATGTGAATTAAACACAGAAAGAAAATGAAAAACTATATTTTAGTTATGTTTTACAAATATAGTAGGTAGACTAGAAGTTCCATGAGGACAAATACATGAAATGTAGTTAATAATGCATCCTCAGTGACCAGCAAAATGCCTTGACCAAAAATATATGCAGAAAATGTATTAAATTAGCAAATGAATGAAAAAATGAATGAATGAATGAATGTTGGGTGGATGAATGTCTAAAGAAACCAGCTTAGTTACCAAAATTTTCTACAACAATTAAGCTTCTACTGAATTGCCACCTTCATTTTGGCAAATGAAGTTTAGCAACATCACCTGCTACTGAGGTAGATTTTCATACCAGTTTTATTTCAGTTGGTGTCTGTTTAAAATGTCAGCTTTTGGTGTCTTGATGTGTAATGTCTTGTATTTGTATTCTGGCCATTTTATTTCCACAGTGTCAGCAAAAAGCTTTTGTAAGCCCCAGCCCTTTCAGAAACAAAGACGTGATTGAATGTTCATGCTTAGCTGACCAAACATTCTCTCTTCAGGGAAAGAAACTAAGAGGAAATGTAAAATAATCAGAAGCTTGTCTTGTGACTATGGAATTAAACTGAGAGAAGTGTATTTATTTTAAAGCTCTAATAATATTAACATGCTAGAACTGCACTGCCTCATAACTGTTGTCTATCTGTTAAGAGAGCTCATTCCATGTCTTTGGCTTTCATAAATCTCATTTTTCTTTAGCTTCCAATACCAAACAACCAGCTAGTATTAATGAGCACCTCTTACAATTCTTAGTCATACCATAATTTCCTAAGTGTCAAAAATAGGCCAATGAGGATTCAAAATCCCTAAACATTTTCATATGGTTGTTTTCATTTGAAAGTTTGTTTAATAGTATTCTTAAACGGCAATCCTAAAATTATATCTGAAATTTAGGTTAGAAAGTGGTCTCAGGTTTAGAGGATTTTAATCTCATATTTTCAGGTTTCATACTCAAAGTACTATATTTTAAAGTAATTCAAGTGTGATATGAAGTACAGATTATAACAAACTCGAGTTTGCATAAATAGAAAACTAAAATTATGTTTGATAAATATTAACCTTAAATGCTCTAAATTTTTATTAATAAATCAGTTTTAATGAGAGAGACAAGTATAATACAAAATTATTCAGGGTTCAAATCAATATGTTAAAGTTCTCCAGTCTCCAAAAATATTTGCAACCTCCTTCTGCTTTCAATCTCGAAGTTGTCATTTCTCGTACAGAAATGTGTTTGTCCTTTTGCATTTAAGACTAAAATGTATTATTTTACTTATATAATATACTATCAATTTGAACTTTATAGATTTTCTATAATACAAAAATTTTTAAAAGTTGCTGAAAATTTAAAATATTTTGTGATTTGACATTGAATATCAAAATAATCTAACCTGAGGAGGTTAAGATCTGATGAGCATTAACTTTCATTTATTAGTGAAGCACAAAAGCAAAATGAGATATAAAATGTGATCAGAGTATATTTTAACATATTATTGACTAATGGATGCAATAACCTGGCAGACTATAAGCATTCAATTTTAGGAAATATTCTTTACTTTGCACAATAGTGGTACTGTCATTTATATACTAGGATTATTTTATTGATATTTCCAAAGAATGTAGTAAAACAAACTGAGAATGTTTAAATTCTGATATCTGTTAACCTAGTTGGAACTGCAAGTCTAGTATGTTACTTAAAGTAGCAATATAACTTATTCATTGCCTAGAAATACATATTTCTAATTCCAGTATCATCTGACTTTGTAGGTAGTACAAAGATCTTTATGCGTTATACGAAGAATAGTCTAAAATTATTAGCTCAATAACCACCTTAAACTTAAATAAATTTTTGACAGTTACTACATGAAACATTTTAAAGAAATCCTAGAAAGTGAAAATGTGTCAAGTTTGATAAGTGTTCAAAAAAAAGAAGAGCTGATTTTTTTGAAAGTTAATTGACAAATAAAGAGTTACCTGTCTATCTTTGTCTAAATTTTTCCAACTGGATAGATCCAATTGTCATTAAACTTGACAGAAAATAATGAGTTTATTATTGAAATGAATCATACAATGCAAAAATATCACTATAATATCCCAGTGAGTTTTAATTAATCACTTGCTATATTAAGCTAGAGATGAGAGGAGTTCATAGGTGAGAGTGTGAATTACTTTGACTTTGTTTTAGTTTTTTTGTTTTTTGATGGGTAACAATCATCTGCACACTTCAAAAGTTAAATTATATAAAGCTTTTAAATTATCACCTACATTTTAAATATTCTCCCCTTTATCTACTATACTTATTAACAGTACAATTATATCTATAATGCATCAAATATGAGCTGAGGAACATCGTAAGAGCACTATAAAACCTGGAGTTACTTAAGATGATAAAGAGATATATAGACAAATATGCATGTATGTGAATATCATAACAATAAGTGAATTCCAAAATCACTGAATTTCTTATACCCTTCAGACACACAAATTTTCATTAAAACACAGGAGAATATATTTTTTAAAACATCTATATTCAAGTTGAAAAATTTAAATACAATGGGAAAGTCCAATTTAGTTTAGTTCAACAAACAACTGTTTTCTACTATGTAGTTGATCCTAAATGAATACCCAGATATAACATGCCAAGCTTAATCTTTAAGGACTGAGAAGTCATAAATGTAAATTATTAATTATAATAACATTTTCTGAGATCCTAGAAAAGGGATCATTTAGTGAACCCAAAGGGCAATGGGAAAAATTTCAGGAAACAATGAGACTTGAGATTTACAAAATAAACAGGAACTTGCTACTTATGGAAAGGAGGCTGAGGAAAGAAAATGATGCAGGCGGAGGGAAAAACATGAGAAAATACACAAAAGTACAAAACAATATTGTCCTAATGAAGAGTTCAAAATAGTTTTTGTGTAATTAAATATGAGACATTTAATGAAACATTGAGGGGTCATCCTATATTAGCCCAACTCCAGGTCATAGATGGACTTGTATGAAATTCTGGAGAATCTGGACCTAAATCTGTAGATGAGAGGGAGATTTAAGAGATTTTTATTTAGAAGAAAGGCCTTTAAGAGAGATGTCATTGGTAGAAAGCAAAGCTTTGAATGAACAGGAAAGTTTATAGCAAGATAAAAATCCCCTGAAATAATCTGTGTGAGGTACGATGAGGTCTGACCTACAGTAACACCAGCAGAGATGCAAAGACTGTGATACATTGTAATTTATGTAAGAATCTAAGTGGTAGTAATTAAGTCTGTTAAGTTGAGGGGGAAATAATAGAGTAAGAAAAAAAAAAAAAAAAAGAAGGCTACACTGATTCTCTGATTAGGGAAAAACCACCAGCTTATTATACAGGATGTAGAAAAAGAAGTCAATCTAGAAATGAAAAGGAAATCATTCTGAAGACTGCCACAAAAAAAAATAATAGCTATCAAACTGGTAAGCAAGTTGATTTACAACAGTAAACTGTGGAACCTATTTTGATATTTTGAGTCTGTTTGACTCCATTTTGTCTCTAAGCTACCATGTTGAGACTTCTAGGTGAAAAGTCAGTAGCCTGACTCAACTTTATAGAACTACACCTTCTCCATGATTTCTCCCTATCACCAGCTATGAAAAAAACCAGCAACATCATGTTGTTTGTTCCCTTTATCAATGATCAGGAGAGACACACAATGGCTATCTCTGCTGGCTGTAAAAAAATGATTCCACTTTTATTGTAACATTCTGTTTGAAGACTCCTGTGAGCAAATCAAAAAATTTCAAACAAATGACCTAAACTTTGTTAGACTGCTCCACAGTTTAATCTTTTTATCTAATCTCCCCTATGTCCTGAACAGAGCAAACACATTTTGGGATTATCCCTTGGTTGTGGACTTAACTCATGATTCCTATTCTTGAATTAAACCCCTTTCCTGAGTATATCACAGTCTGATTATTTCTCCATCAGCAAAGCAAATCCTCAGAAAATATCTAAGTTTAAATAATCCAAACTTCATGTTAAATGAATTTTGAAAGTAAAA
Organism: Solenodon paradoxus; assembly: GCA_004363575.1. Classification (NCBI taxonomy): domain Eukaryota; kingdom Metazoa; phylum Chordata; class Mammalia; order Eulipotyphla; family Solenodontidae; genus Solenodon; species Solenodon paradoxus. Next base: position 1,549,036 of record RJWH01000030.1, read on the forward strand.
ATATCCTCAAAAAGATATTTTTAATTTAAAGTTGCATCTTATCAAGAACTCATGAGCAGAAGTGAGACATAGATGAAGGGATGGACATCAAGAGAGTAAGAAAAGGAATTTTCCAAATGATTGTAGTGGTGATTATCTTTCCGTTTGTTTAACCAAGGTTGACTCCCTGTCCCTGGGAAGTCATTAGTGTTTGGAATCTGGTCAGGAAAAGACAAGGACTAGAGAAAATTTGGAGTTACCTCTGAGAGGTCATTAGAAGTCACATGTGGAAAATAGCAAGAAGCATGCACATAATGAAACAGAGCTCCAAATGCATTACATTAATTTTTCTAACTTCCGAGGCAGTTTCCAGGAAAAGGCTTTGGCTAGCCTTTGAATGAGAAATGAGTAAATTAGGTACTTTTTTACAAGTAGGAAAAATTATCCTAAGCTTATTTCCCTAATTAAAGGAAAGCAGGGATACAGAAAACTTAGACAACTGTGGTTTTGGTGAGGGGTGCTGGTGGTAGCTATTAAAATGGAGATTGGTATGTTTTTAAATCATTAAAATATATTGCAATATATTACACTTGTCTGAAGGGCTGCCTTCAAATGCGAATAAAAGGATCTTTGTGAGTCTACCTGCTATGAGAACCATACATTCAGCTTAGTAAAGTGGTTATTCCTTTTTGTAGATTCATTACTGTCAACAACCTCAAATTACATGCTTTGTGTGTCACAGCAAGGAGCTTCATTAGTGCTATTCAAACTCTGAAGTTCCTTCTTTTCTGGAGAACAGATGCATAAGAGTTCTTAGATCTGAAAATGAAGATATTCCATGAAGAAGGGTTTCCCACAGATCACCACAGAAGTTTAAAGCTAAAAGGAACTAAGAAGTCATCTAATCTATTATCCCCATTGTTAAAACTGAAAGATGCTTCACAGAATATTGAAATTAGGGGATAGGACAAGGACATATAGACATTTAACTTGTTAAATATATTTGCATTATTAAACCAACAGTTTGATTGACTATAAAAACTTTAACAAAGTTTTTATTTTTTAAGGAAATACTTCAGAACAAATGTTAGTATAACAGAATTACACATTATTTTTCTTAATAGAAAGCTGAAATACTAGACTGACAGAGATTGTAAATTTGTATCTGTGTATGTATGTGCACTTTGCCATTTATAGATTTTTATATATTTTTACATCAGCATAGTTTCATTTTCACATTTTTGGAATTAGAGGTCCTTTAGTATTTTTCATATACTTAGGTTCTTACCTTGCAATGGTGAAAGCTTATTCTTTGCATTACTTTTTAATATAAATAAAATTTTAAACATAAAAGAGAGATGTGGAGCAAGGAATTTTGAATGTAGTAATCTTCTAAAATGACACAATATATATAAAACTATAATAATTATTAAGTTTTATAATATACTTAAATTTTATCACTAACATGTATAATATATTAGAATTTCATTTTTAATGTTTTACAATGGAATTTTACCTCATGGCCTTCCTGTCTTAGAGGCATTGTCTTTCTTGGAACTTATTGATAAAATTTATGTAATTCTTACTACTAATTGATATTGGCAAAGAACACAGAAACCAGAATTTGTAAAGAAGTATGTCTAGAAGAATGACCATTTAATTTTTTTCCAAAACAAAATCCTTATAGGATCATAATTAATTGATCTCTCCTTAACATAAGGAGATAATGATTTGATTTTAAAACCTGTAATCCAGAATATAACAAATTTTAAGTAGCAGATCTTAATGTGTTCTATAGGCTTGATGATAAAGATGACTGGAATATGAAACAGAAATGTACAGCTATATGTAGAATTGTGGAGATTTGGGTGTTTTGATATTCGTAGGAAAATAATCTTTGCATGTTGTGCATAGGACATGCTCTGATCTTTTTTGACTATCAAGTTGGTTCATAGCTATACAAATCCAAAAAAGAATGGGAGGAGTATTACTATCTTGTGGTACAGATGAAAAAATTTGAAAACTCAGAATCCCCAGAATCCCCAGTGTTCATGGAAAATTATGCTCAAAGAAGGATAAAGCTATGGTAGAGTTCTTTGGCGAAGAAAAGATAGTTAAGTGAGGCCTACGTTGGCATGGAAAACAATTATAGAAACTAGGTTTACCACAGGCAGAGTTACAGTTATGATTCCATCTGCTCCAGTTTGAATTATGGAATCTGGAGAAACTTACAATGTGCAATAGTAGGTGAAGCAGGAGTCAATTGGGATGGTTAATTAAAATTTAGAAATTTGTTACTAGACATGAAAAATTAGCATCTTCAATTTATCTATAAAATATATACAAATATTTAGCAAAGCAAAATTTAGATAAAATATTTCAAATTCAAGGGCATATTCATGTTTGTGCTTCTATAAAATCACATCGTAGAGATATTTCTATTCCCCTACAAGGTGATGGAATTTTCAGCTATTTTTGACAGAGTTTGGGCAACCCACATTAGCCCTGAAGAACGGAAGACATTTTATACGTGAACATAATCAGTTTTGTATTCCTTTGTGTTCACAAGAGTATTGTTAATTTAATAAACAATTTAATATATATTTTAATTCTATAAAATCTAATAAATAATGCTTGAAGAAACAATTTTCAGTAATAAGATTTTCCATTTCAAGAAACACTTGATCAGATTATCATTTAAATATGAATCATTTTTCTGAACTAGCAATTTTCTACCATGTAAGAATTTTGATGAAAGTACTGATTGTCCTTTGATATTTTTCTATTCAGTTATAGTTTCTCTAAATTGAAAAGAAGTTTTATTAGCACAATGTTACTATATTATACTTTTGGATTTTCTTATAAAATTATAAATACATAAGGTGAATAATGTTTTCTTAAAAATAATTTCAAAGTTTTCCAACAGTCACCATTGTCATATTAAATTATAATAGGCCTTTATTGTAATGGTCCATATTCAATTTCCTGTTAATATAAGGATATGAAGATGTGTCTTCTTGACTGATAAGTAATGGAAAAAATATAAATGTTCTATTAAAAGGATAAAAAGAAGGAAATGAACTAACTGAAACTATTTTAAATTATTCATGTGCCTTTGATGCTTAATATATTACCTAAATAAAGAAAAAATTCATTTCATATACTACTCAGGTACAATTTTTAAGTCTCACAGGCAAATAATTTTCCTATCTCTCTGAAGTAGAAATAGACAGGAATAAATATAATAAAACTAGGTGACTCCCAAATTCATATCTTCAAATTTCAGACAATTTTCCTGAGCTTCAGATTATACATAATTTTCTACCTAGCAATCTTTACTTTTCAGGCATTAAACTCATATTATGTCTTCCATCCACACCATCCAGTTTTCCTCTATTGCTCTCAGATAGAGCAGGATACTACAACTAATTCAATGATCTGAGCTTTATGTGAACACATTTCCCTTTTCCTCACTCTAAACAATCTAGATCCTGCTACCAAAATTCTTTTAAATTTGTCTAAACTCGTCAATACGGGGAAAGATCTCTTTGCTTCTCACTAGAACTCCTAGTATATTTTTCCTAAAATATGTTTCCTAAGTTTATGTCATTCCCTTGTTTAAAATCCCTTAAGACTCTAAATTAACTATAAGACAAAGTTCAACCTCCTCTTTATGGATAGCATCGCATCAACTATGATTTGGGTTCTGGCCACATATACACTTTATTCCAACAATATTTCAGTTTTTGTAGTCTTTTCAGAACTGAGTTTTGTTCTTTCTTCTTTTTAGTCTTACAGTACTTTCTATAACTAATTTTCCTCAGGTTTAGGAAACCTTAGGCCCTGAAACATGGCCCTTTTTCTTTACTTCCTTACATTATCATCCATTTTCTTTCCACTATCCAACCTACAATGCTTATAAATTATAATCAGTTCACAATAATCTTTGTAAAACCATTTCTCTGATTAACTACATCTTCAGGATGATTTAGGAATTACTCTTCTGCTATTGCCTTTATAGAATTTAATATTTAGAATTTTAATTGTATTAATTTGTTAGTTTCTACTATTACTATGAACTCCTGGATATCAAGGATTGACCTTTAATGTCTGAATACTTAGCAATAAGCATGAAACTAGGCCACATAGTAGACATTACTAAATGGAGAATCTTAAAATTTTTTTGACTTATTCAAGAAATTATTGAATTTGCAACAAAAAATTATTCCTATATTATTCAGTTTTCTTTAAGTTTCTTTTTTATCTATAGATATCTTCTTTCTAAAGTTAGTACTTTGAAAAGAAATGATTTAGATATTAACATATAATAAAGATAAATATTAGTTCAAATGACTTAAAAGAAAAGAATATTTTATTTGCCTAAAGAGGTGTGTTTAGAGAATGAGAATAGAATATTCTGGCAACTAAGTGTGCATAGAAGCAATTTTCCTAGCATGACATTATATCTAAACTCATATTTCATATTCAGGCCTTAGTTTTCACTCTAAAGCAGATCATTGTCACTCCCCTATAGTTAAAGAGGACAAGTTAGAATAAATGTGAGACAGTGAGATACCTCAAATAACTGGAGTCAATTAAGAGTCAAATTATATTGCATATTTTATTTTTCAAATAAACATAGCAAAATAAATAATTCAGTCAGTTGTGCTATAGAATTATGATAGCACACATTGAAAAAACAACGGAAAGGCTATTGTCAATACTAACACATTTTAGGGTGTGCCCTGGTAGAGGTTTTAGTTTGGTCAACTGTCTCCGGTCAAAGCTCAGTTCACATATATCCCAAGGACCCAGGTTTTCATCTGGGCCAAGGAGACCAAACAGTGTGCACAGCTAAATAAAAATAAAAAGTTCTTCTTCCTCCTCTCTCTTCCTGCTTGCCTGCCTTAATTCCTACCTGCATCTTTCATATATATATATATATATATATATATATACAAATAATATATTTGTGAATATATAAATATTAATATTTATAAATATATACATTTAGAACTTCACCTGTCACTAATCTCTTTCCTTCCTTAAAACTCTAACTTTTATAGGTGCAAACAAAATTTCTCTTGGCATTTCAACAAAAATTTTTACTATATTAGATTCTTAGAGTCTTAAGGCACAACTTTTATAAAACTATATTTTAATGTAGAGACATATGAAATCTTTTTAATTAATAATATTACGAACAGAATTATTTCTGCAATTCTAATAAAATATTTAATTATGCATGTGGTGTCAATTTTCAAAATCAGATAGAATGTGAAAGCTACAAGTTGAAATACACTTTGTGAATTATGATGAACTATAGTCATTCTTACTACTTGGGCAGGTTACATGGAAGAATTTTAGTGAACGACAAAGGAAAAGTTTCAGATATTATACCCAGGAGTGAAAGATGATTTTTCAATCTTAAAAAAATACATATGAGACACACCCTGGTGGACCAGTGGTTAGGTCAATCACCTCTGAAGGATTTCAGGCCACACACTCCTGGGTTCAAGTTCCAGGTCCAGGAGGAAACAACCATTGTAAACAACTAAATAAAAATAAAATAAAACTCTTCTTCCCCAGCAGTATTTCCCAGTATTTTTCTATCTATCTGCCTAGTCACCTTCATTCCTGCCTGTACCTTTCCTTAAAAAAAAAACAAAAAACAAAAAAATATATACATATATGCACACATATATATGTGTGTGTATATATATATCTGAGATAATTGCTAATCTTAGGTTACCCAACACTCAGATAGAATGCTACATACTTGTTGAAATTATATAAATGTTTCTCTCTATAACCTAGAAGCCTCTACTTCAGTCATTCTAAAACTTCCATTTCTGTATACCCCTATACCCCTTTAAGAATTTTTAAGGGAAATATTATTCAATGGAGAATTTTAAATTTAATCATATGTTGACTGTTTAAAATGCAATTTTTTAAAATTTTAAATATTAGCCAATTGTCTTCCCCAAAAAAATCCTATACTAGGATAGATTTCAAACAGCAAGAATTGCTATAGCTAAGGAACATTTGAGTTGCATGAATAATTCACAATTTCTTTTTTTTTTAATCCCTAAAAATAGAAATATGAATGCATGGTATACTTCAGTATATTTATCACTATATATATCATAATATATTATGGAAATTATTACATTAAAGGCTTTCATTTGCAAAAAGCGGAGGGAGGCAGTAATGTTTCAAAAGTGCTAACTTATAAACTTGTTTGGTCCTATTTTCTTGTCATGGACAAGACTCATAACTCCATTTTGTCCAACAAATCTGTACTTACAAAAATGATTTATTAAGGTTAAACTTATGCAAATACAAATGTTTACAAGCTAATGTATTGATTTGACAGAACTTATATTTTTCTTCTTCAAAACAGAAACTCCTGTATTATTTTAGAGCCAATGAAATTAAAGGGGGAAATATCGTTTAGCATTAAATACATGATCATATTTGTCTTCAAGGTCTGTATACTTCTGAAAAAAAATCTTTCTTCGTTCACAAATTTTAAGAAACATTTAAAGGATATTGCTAATCTGATAACAAACTTAAAAAAGAGTTCCTTTTAATCAAGCTTCTCCCAACTCACTAAAACACATGCTACTTAGATTCATTACCGTTGAAACATATTTCTTCGCTACCAATAAATCCTAAATCCTTCTTTCAAGAATTTATCACCTAGATTTATAATATAGTTTTTCAATATTTTCAAGTGGCCTCCCAAAATTCATATCCAGTTCATCTTCCCTCCCTCCCTTTTTACTATCCTCTCTCTTTCTTCCCTCCCTCCTTTCCTTATTCCTTGAATTTCTTTCTTTTTTCTTTTTTCTTAATCTCCCCACACCTTCTCTCTCTACACATCCTCCTCACTCCTGGTCCCCAACTCAGTCCTTGAGCTCTATATGGTCTGCACCTTAGCCCCTAAGCCACAAAGGAGTGCCTCTTTCCTTTTTAATTCAAATCTGACAAATTTTCTTGGATGAAAAATAGTACACTTTGACCAAATAATGAACAGAAGGTTATTTGATTTTTTTTTTTTCTCTGAGGTTCTTTGTACCATCCTTTTATCTTATATATTAGAATAACAATTTCCTGGGCCACTCGGATCCCTAACCTCAATTTCCTTCTGAACCTCACTGTTGTTTTCCCATTTTTCTATTCAAGTCATATTATGCTATCATGACAGCTGAAAGTATCCAGAGTAACCCAACTGGAGTCCCTAGAAGTTGGCTTCAATTGCTAACCACAGAAAATCTCCAATGATAAGTATACAGCTGGATAAAAACAATTCCAACAGGTTCGGACAACGCCCTGTACTAGAGGTCTAGGTGCTCTGCTCCTGTGATCTAGGGCATCACAACTCGACTACCACATGATCCCCAGATTCAAAGATACGGTAATCTTTTTAAAGTTTACATTTCTGCAATTAGATTAGTCCATGTTTTTTCATAAAATATGAGTGACAGTTGCTTTTTGCTTGAATTAGCCAAATATGGTTGGAAAAGTCTGCATTCACCTTGTTTATAATCTGTTAGCCTTCAAACTAAAATTATTTTTAATATCGACTAACTTTCTATAAAATAATTCAGTTTGTTTGGAAAAAACAGACTTTTTGAAAAAAAGCTTCCAACAAAATTTCTCCTTTCTTGTTATTTGAATTCTTTCAAAAAGTATTCAAGAGATCATAAAGAAGATTAAATTTGGGAGAAAAAACTTTATAGGGAAATTTTTTTTTCAGAAGGCAATACAGAAATTGTTTTAACATTTAGTTTCTGAAATATCAGAAAAGATGGTATTTTCTATTTCTATTATCTGAAAAATACCAACATCAAATCTTAGTTATTTGTTTCCGACATAATCTCTTTATTTCTAAACTTCCATACAGACTTAGCGTCACCCAAACATTTGAGGGGGAAAACTGAACATGATTTTCTAACTTCTGTTATTTCTAAAGAAGACCAAAAATGATTAATCAGAATTTGGAAAATTACTGAATCACAAGTGATATTTCCAAGAGCAGTTGCAATATACACTTAAGGGAAAATTGCCAACCAGTGTTAAACACTTTAGAAAATATTAAATAGCATACTTTTGCTTTGGTTCCATTGTTACTATTTTCAAAACTAGAAATAGACGGTTCATGCAATGCTAAGTTGATGTGTATTTCTTTCTATATATAAATATAGTTTTTTCAACAAAAACATATTATTGGTAAAAATATCTAAACTAAAACAGTCAATTTAATTAATATATCAACATAATCTAATGAGTTTTAAAAAACCACTCTATAGTTCATATACAGTACTTATATCTGAAACAACAAATATATGAAAAACACTGGTTGAATTTGCAAAAATGTCTGTAGCTACTAAATAGCCATAAAAAATGAAATGGCATTCTATAAATGTTAATGTGTCCCTTCTATTTTACATTTGAGATATAGTTCATATCATCTTTTTAAAAATTCAAGTGTTATAACATTTAGAATATTTATTCAGAAATCGAGGTTTAGATATTTATGTAATTTGTCATTGGTGTTAAGCAAATAACTTTTACATAAATAAGAACATTATACTTATTGATGAATGGTACTCCCTCCCACCAAAACATAAGTAGATTGACCTCAAATAATAATCTAAGTTCCTTCTCTTCTACTGAAAAACAGTTTCAGTGATTGTCAGGAATTACCCATGAACTCCTACAGCTGAATTTCTCCAACAGATTGAAGAAAATACCATCCTCTACATACAGTAACCTTTCTAAAACAGAAAAAACAACATAAAACCCCTGTTTTTTAAGTCACTTGGTTTTCTGCTTCTTTCTTGGTTCTTGCCCCAATCTCTAATTGTTATCATTTCTGATATTCTATAGCTTTAATTATCTCTTGTTTCTGTCTCCTTGCAGTGTATGACCTTAAGGTCTTATATTTCAGGTCTAAATGTTTGTACTCAAGCACCTTCCAATTAGAGAATGTTTTTGTATAAAGAATAATTTAGGACCGATTATTTAAAAATAACTATATTTTCCTTACCACCACATTAGATGTTAAAAACTAAAGGCTATATAGAAATATAAGTATATTTATCTGATCTGCTGTGATGGTTAAGAAGTAATTTAAAGGGTACCTTGTGGCTCAGGTGGGGTATGGATTATGCAAATCCCAAGGACCTGGGTTCATGCCCCAGGGTCCAGGAGAAAAAAAATAAACAAAACAAATAAATAAAAATGCTTCTTCTTTCTCTTTCTTAAGAAAAAGTAATTTAAAGGATATAATATAAGATGAAATGTCATATTATCTAAACAATAAATTTGAAAGACTTAGAAAAGTGATAGATATCATCAAAATTATCATATGTAGATTTGAGATAGTACCTATTGTCACTTTAAGGTTATTTAAAGAGTAAAATGTAATATTTTATACTGGAAATTAAATATAGTAATATAATTTAGATTAAGGAAACTCAAAGGGCAGATTGTTTTAGTATATCCTTAATTCACATTTCATGGAGAATGCCTTAGTTGACTCTATGATATACAGGGAAGGGGAGAGAGCTCATTTGAAAGTGGTCTAATGTAAAAAGTGATTTTTTAGCTCTTTTACAGCTCTGTTGATAAGAGTTATCTATGGATAGGACTGGATTCTCACTTCACACATGTATATCTGGTTCTACGCTCCTTTGGGGTATTAGCTCAATTTTCATGTGGTTTCCCTCATCATGGCAGACAGCTACAGATGTAATTTTTATATCTGAGTACCGCCAAATCAAGAGGAAAACTGAAAGACCTCATTTTTTGCTATCAACCCACTTCAATCTCAGCATTTCCTAGACATCCACTGACTCTAATTGGGCTGGAAATGTGATGTAATAAATAGCTTAATACAACATCAACTTGGGAGTCAGCAACAGTAAATGACTAAAAGGGGTGGTTTGCTAAAGAATATTCAGGGCCTTTAAATAGCAAGTGGGAATTAGGTTACCCGGCATCTGAAAACAGATGTTCAACAGAGCAGATGCCAAACATTATTACAGTAGTTATGATAAATATGGAAGTGATTAGTAATTGAAAGCAGCCACAGTTACTCAAAGTTTGAATTGGGAGATATCCTTACACATAAACATAGACAAACTTTAAACAGTAAACAGTAGAAGAAATATTCTAAGGAAAATAGGAAGAAATATTAAGTAATACATAGTACACTTAATTATATAAAGTTTTTGTTTAAATGAAAAAAACAAAACAAAAACAAAACAGTAGAACCATGTTAGGCCTGAGATATATTGGCAAAACCTCTGGCTTAGAAATAAGCCATGTATAGGCATATCTTTTCGTACCTTTAATTCTAAGCCAGAAATGCTCATCATCTATATTAGTCAAAAGATGATCTATCTTATTAGTAGTAAGGGAAAAACAAGTTAAAATAACAAGTGATTTTTTTTTCATTCTGAGTAGAAAAATTTATAAAGAACAGTAAGTGACACACTGACAAAGATTAATAAACTACACTCTAATTACTGTTAGTGAGTTGGAATCACTACGATCTTTTTGTGAAAGAATATAGTAACATCAATTGCAATTGATTTTAAATACTTTCCCATGGAATTACAGATTGAGATATTTAGCAGGATTCAGAAAAATAACATCAATTTTCTGATATCTGTGTTCAGTCACTATAAGTAGCTTAATTATGGTTTTTACTCTGACATCATGCATGACTACAATGTTATGTCATTAATATTGATCCTAGACAGAAAGTTATTGATAAGGAGAGTCTAGGGAGAATTAGAAGCAATTATCTAATCTCTAATTTTATTATTTTGACTAACAAAATGTATTAAAAAGTTGTTCTTGAAATTATCAATATTTTTCAATTTTAGGGCACTCAATTGAATTATAGTGAGATACAGAAATAAATATAAACTGATTTAAAATGAATATAAAGATAAATTATAAATAAAAATTTTTCTCATAGATATGAGAAACTATTTTTAATGGCATATATAACTGATGTTTCTTTTACAAATAAAATATCTAAAATAAATATAAATATCATAAAATATGCTCTTTATTAAGTGCAAATGAATGAGAATTGCCATTTGTTACATACATTTTGCTTTGTTTTTAATGTGATAAAGGCAAAATGTAACTATAGGTTATAATCATTACTCTTATATGAGGGAATTTCTTGGTACTAAGCTACTGGCACAAGCCTCAGGGCATCTGTTCTTCCAGGTGGAAGCAATAAAATGGCTGCTACCATAACTCTTTGGAAGAGTCCTGCATTGTGCACTGGTACTACTCCGATCCTTAAGAGGTTTTTGTTGTTGTTATGTTTTGCTTTCTACCTCTAAAACCAAAAAATCCATCTTGTGGAACAAAAGTATTGAATAAATGAATTACTAAAAATGTAAATGCAAAATGCACTCAGAAAAAAAAAAAGTCTAAGAAGATATTGTAGAAGGAAGTAAAATAAAATGGTGAAGAATAGTTCTCCCTAAGATATCCAGGACAGGATTTTCTAAGATATGCCTCATTTTCATGTGCATATTTTCTAGTTAAAGTCAATTCATGCCCTGCAGACTTCAAAATAATCTTTTTACCACTCCCTTAACTACCTACAAGAATGAAGATTACCCAGATTTAAGGTCATCTTCAGAAATAACCTTTCTATAAGAGAAATCAATATTTATGGTAAAGGAAACATCTAGCTACAGAACGCCTGTTTTTATGAGTCACTCATTCTTCCTTCTGAGATACTCTCCTCTCTCCTTGACAACCTAGGCTCCAATATAATTCATTAGCTCAAGGATAAAAACACTTACTCTGTCTTATTTCCTCTATTTCTTACAGTCATGTAAATTCTCCACACGTATTAAATTAAATATTTTTCTTCTGCTAATGAGTCAGATGTTAATTTGTTTTCTCAACCAGTTTTAGAAGACCCTTAATGAGAAAAGGAAATTTTTTCTTTAGCCCCAAACATTTCAAGATATGCAGTAAAAATACTTCGAAGACAATACTCTAAAATTTGCACAACAGGAAATTAATTCCATCTTGTAGCTTAAAAAATAAAGAGCCTTAAAATTACATTTACACTGAGAAATATGTAAATTAATTTTTAGAATAAAACATAAATGTTATCTGGATAACCATTGTTAACTTCCCCTTCAGTATATTAATATTACATAATAAAGAAATGTGTTGAAACTGTGGCAATTTGTGTAAAATAACAAAATTTCAAGAATGAATTTATATTACCTGTTTTTTCAAAAACTGAAATTAAACATTAAACATCGATTAAAACATCTGCAGATAAAATAACTGTATTTTCTTCTGTCTCCATTAGTGAATCAAAACTAATAAAACAGTGATTATCTTTATCCCAAGTTACACATTTCATTAGCTATTTTCATTAAAGTAGTATCTTAAAATCTGTTTTATTTGTGGTACCAGTAAGTAAAAATTTAACATTTATTTTATTCACAAGATACTTGTGCTATTTTAAAACTTCTAATTTTTTTATTTGTAAAGTTTAAAATCAATTTGAAAAGAGAAAGAGTCTTTTTGGAGATAAAAACATGATATGGAACAAACTCATAAAATACTATTATAGATCAGTAAAGTTAGAAATAATTCACATAGTAGCAACAAGACTCATCCTAAAAATATACATATCTGGGAAGAAGAAAAATGAAAAAAATTATAAACAGAAACTAGCAGAGGAAACAGCAAACAAAACGGAAAAGACAATAAAGTCCAATCTATTCTACCTGAAAAGGATAACAGGAGGCAAGGATGGACAATATATTATGGTCAAGGGGATAATCCATCAGGAAGAAGTATTAACTGTCATTAACATATATGCAACCAATGCCAGACTGCCTAAGTATATAAAATAATACTGACAGAGCTAAAGGGAGACACCAATAGTAAGACAAAAGTAGTAGGGGACCTCAATACCCTACTTATATCAAAAGATAGCTCATCAGGCAGAAAATCAACACTAAAATACAACCTTAAGTGAAACAATAAATCTATAGAATTAACAGACATATACAGTGTTCTATCCCACACGAAAGAATATACATTCTTCTCTATTGTGCATGCAACATTCTCAAGAATAGACCATATCCTGATACAAAACAATGAGTCTCAGCAAATTTAGACAAACTGAAAGTATAGCATCTTCTCTGACCACAAGGGAGTGAAACAAGAAGTGAACCAGAAGAACAAAACTAGACTAACACTAAGATGTGGGGATTAAACCACAGGCTTCTGAACAACTCCTGGATTGTTAATAAATCGTTAAAAATTCTGGAAGCAAATGAAAAAGAAGAGAGGAGATATTGAAATACATGTTATGGAACAAAAGCAGTTCTGAAAGGAAAGAGTATAGCCATACTAGTGCAAATAAAAAAAACAAAAGAGAGTCCAAATTAAATATCTAACCATACAGCTGAAGGAACTCAAAAGGTAAGAATATTCAAAACCAAAAACCAGTAGAAGGAAGGAAATTAAAAAAATTAAAGAAGAAGCAAATGAAATTATAAGCAAAAAGACTAGCTAAAAAATGAATAGACCCAAACACTGGTTCTTTGAAAAAGTAAACACAATTGTTTGTTAGACCCCTTAGCCAGACTCAAAAAGGGAAAAAAAAAAAAAAAAAAAAGAGAGAGAGAGGGGGAAAAAACTCTAATATTTTCTTTCAGAAATTAAAGAAGTATAATTATAAAAGACATCAAAGATTTTTTCTTTTAAATCATGAGAGATTATAACAGGCACCTATCTGCCACAAATTCATGAATCATGAAGAAATTGATAGATTTCTAGACTGATACAAACTTCCAAAATGAAATCAGAAAGACAGGAAATTTAAACAGATCAATGATAAGCACAGAAATTTAAGCAGTATTCAGTCTCCAAAAAGCTTGAGCAGCAGTAGCAAATTCTACCAAACATACAAAGAGCAGATCCTCATCCTATTTAAACTCCTGCACAAAAACAAAGAGGGAAAACTCTTTAATACATTCTATGAGACTAAAACTACTCATCCCAAAATTAGATAAAGATAGCACCCAAAAGAAAATAACAGACCAATTTCACTGATTAATATAGATGCAAAAATCCTCACCAAAATTTTGGCAAACCAAGTGCAATAGCACTTTAAAAAAAAGTGTACCCCACAATCAAGTGGGGTTTATTCCAGGGATTTAGGATGCTTCAGTATATGTACATTAATCAATTTAATATACCAGATCAACAAAGGGAAAGTAAAAAATCATATAATAATATCAGTAGATGCAGAGAAAGCATTTGACAATATTCAACACCCCATTCACAATAAAAAATCTTTGCCAAAATATAAGTAAAGGCTCATACAATCAATACAGTAAAATTAACAACCAATACTCAATGGTATACTGAAAAAATTTTCCCCAAAATCTTGACCAAGACAAGGATACCCAATCTCATAACTGCTATTCAACAAAGTTCTGGAAGTCTTAGCCACAGCAATAAAGGAGAAAAGGATATTACATTAATCCAAATTGGAAAAGAAGAAATAAAACTACTATTATTTAAAGATTACATGATATGATATTATACCTAAAAAATCCAAAAGATCCAAAAAAATTGCTAGGAACAACAAAGAATACAGAAAAAGTGGCAAGATATAAAATCAACATACACAAATCAGTAGCATTCCTATATGCAAATTATTATGTAAAAGAAAAAAATTAAGAAAGAAAAACCATTTCCGATGGCACCAAAAAAGATAATATAAAATACCTGGGAATAAACTTAAAAGAGATATAGGAGAAACTCTACACTGAAAACTACAATAATTTTACAAAAGAAATGAGACACAAAGAGCTAGAAGAAAGTTCATGCTCATGTATTAGAATTAACTTGCAAAAATGGTCATTCTACCCAAAGATATATATATATATATATATATGTATATATATATATACATATATATATATGTATATATGATGCAATCCCCATTGAAATTATGGGAGAATTATCAAAAATATTTAACAGAAACACTGAAGTTTGCGTGGAACCACAAAAGGCCTCAGATAACTGAAGCTCTTCTAAGATAAAAAAGAACAACAGAGACTCACACTCCCTGACTTTAAACTATTTTAAAGAGCACTATCATCAAAACAGTGTTGGGATAAAAACAGACACATAGACCAGAAGAATAAAACTGAGAGTTCAGAATAAAGCTACATCTATATGGATAGTTAATCTATGACAAAGTTGCCAAGAATACTCAATGGAGCAAGGAAAGTCTATTCAGGAAATTGTGCTGGGAAAAGAGAGATACTTGAAAAAAAATGAAACAGATGACTCATTAGCACCATAAACAAATTTTAATAAAAAATGCATCAAAAACATGGATATAAGAGCCTAAATTATAAAAATATATAACAGAAAATGTTGGGAAAATATTTAACGACATCAACCTCACAGATGTCTTTGGGGAAGAAACACCTATGACAAAATTAATGGAAGTAAAACTAAACAATCAAGACTGCTTAAAACTAAAAGATTTCTGAGTAGTGAAAAAAAAAAAAAACTACCCTAAAACGAAAAAAGCAACCCAAGGAATGGGATAAGATATTTGCACAACATACATCAAACAGTAATTTAATCACTAGAATATAAAGAACTCATATACCTTAAAAAAAAAAAATCAAATGACCCACTCAAAAGATGGGCAAAAGAGCTGAATAGACATCTATCTAAAGAAGATACATAGATGGCCTATAAGCACATGAAAAAAATTTTCTGTATAACTCATCATCATAGAAATGCAAATAAATACACAGTGAGATATCACCTCACATCAGTGAGAATGGCCTATATCAAAAAGACTGGAAACAACAAATTTTGGAGAAGGTATGGAAAAATGAAACTCTCCTATACTGTTGGTGGTAATGTAAATGAGTACCACCTCATTGGAAAACAGTGTGGAGATTCCTCAAAAAAAGGTAGATTTACCATTTGATCCAGTAATCCTACTTTTAGACATATACCCAGAGGATAAAACATGTCTAATCAGGAAAAAATGTCTGCACCCCTGTGTTCACAGCAATTCACAATATCTGAGACATGGAAATACTCAACATGTGCAACTTCCCAACAAGTGATGCCTGGATAAAGAAGCTCTTTTACATAAAGAATTAATGTAGCTGCAAAAAAAAAAAAAAAAAAAGACAAAATTGTATCCTTTTCAAAAACCTGGATGGAACTAGAGGGGATCACGTTAACTGAAAAAAGTCAGAAGTAAAAAGAGAAGTACAGGCCATTTGCACTCATATGTGGAATATAAGAGCAAACAAATGAAAGAGACAGAGAAATCACAAGAAAATTCACATGACTCAAGATTTCAGCTACCAGAGGTGTGGGTAGGAGAGAACAGGGGGGTTGGTAAAGGGCACTAGAACTCTGGCAGGTGGTGTGATGTGACATCCACACAGACTTAACAATTTCAGTATCCTAACACACACATATAAATCAACGTAAATGAAAGAAATTATAAATTTATCATCAAAAAATTAAATGAGGTCATGATTGTAGAGTCCTTACGAAAGGGATTAGTACCCTTATAATAGTCACTATGTAGCCTGCTTCCTTTCTGTGCTCTGTCATGTGAGAACACAAGAAGTTGGTCCTGATGTCAGAAGTTCAATCTCCAGAACTATGAGAAATAAATCTCCATTTATAAATTACCCAATCTATGGTATTTTGCTATAGCAGCCTGAAGCTATAATTGATAATTTCTAATATGATATGAAAAACTAACCATCATATGAAATAAGAATTCTCTAGGGGATAGATGAAAAGTCAAGAAAAAGATGAAAAAATAATAAAGATCTGTTAGCTTATAAAACATTACAGTTATCATTTGAATGCTTTTAAGCATTACAAGGTATCCACATAATTAAGCCTCCAAATCTGTAAAAACAGAAGCATTACTGTGGTATCTGAAAGAGTAAAAATTTACAGGTAATCTCTTGACATCAAAACTAATGCATCCAATCTAGACTAGGGCTAGTATTTGCTTCCTGAGGTGTCCTTTTCCTTATCAGGCATTCAACTAGTCTGTTCTCCTTGCTCATTTCCAAGACAAGCATTTATAACTCAAGGATTTCAGAGTTACTAGTAATATTTTTTTTGGTAAATGATGAGGTTTTGATTTATAGGAAAAATAAGAAAAGGGCTACACTCGTTATGTCCTTTTTCAATGCAAAAGGATATCAGTACTAATAAGGAGGTCAATGGGGAAGTAAGAGATAATGGCCAAGAAAACTGTCAATAATTGATGTCAGAGATCAAATGAGAAGGCAATTTACAAAAACATCTGAGCCATTATTATGTATGTATCATATAAGTATATATATGCACACTCATTTATATATGTGTATATATGTATGTGCGTGAGTGTGCATGTGAATAAAGAGCTCTTGATTAGATGCTGAACCTGTGCTTCACATTATAATTTAGCCTCTGATTCACAATTGACCAGGAGGGAAAATACAGCTTCTCTGATGTAGCTTATAATATTTTGACATGTCAATGCTTGATATATAATATGTCTGTGGTAATCCTCACAAGTGTGAGTGTAGTGTTACATTAGCTAGTAGCACAAGAACATATTCCTGTGTAACTGGAGGTGTTCATCTCATGTGATCTATCTTGACTTACAGAATTTCCTCCTTTCCCAAACACCATGTTCAACTCCTAAAATATGGATGTCTGTAGCACTTCAGATCTCTTATCACAATTACTCTGACTTAGAATGATCCTGTCTTCTTGAAAGCTTGACTTTGCCCTCTACCCACTAATTTGCTGTAAGCAGTAAGCACAAATAACCTTGGTATAGAAATGAGTGGGATGAAATAGAACATTAAGAGAACAGTCATGAAAGTTATGTGGGAATAAATTTGGGAGTAAGTGGCTCCAGTAGAGTTGATGGAAAACTGTATAAACAAGCTTAGGCTGTTTTTCTAAGGTGTTTTATGGTGAAAAAATGGAATAACAAATATGTTATCTACAATTGGTGAAAATTAATATGCTATCTAAAATTCGAAGATTTCCTTGACGAAAAAAATGAAACATATAAAATCATGAAGGTTTTTATATCTTTGTATATCAAATCACTTTCTGATGACCAGCAGCAAAGATATCACCTGAAAGTGTATTAGAAATGCATAATTCCAGTTCTACCAAATCTGAGTCTGACATTTTAACAAGACTCCCTAATCTTATTACACATTATAGTGTACAGCATGCCTTAGAGCTTTCAAACTTTTCATAAATATGTTAATAATATGATCAAAATTAACTATTTAAATCTTCTAGATATGCTTTCTTTGTATCAGCAAAGCAAATATTCATTGAAATTTAGTACAAAATTGAAAGAAGTCAAAATTCTGAAAACATTAGAAGAAATTATAGAACACAGATAAGTGTCCAATGAAATATGCATGAAAAGATCACTCCCAAAACAATTAGGACAACTGGAAATAGTACAACATTTCAACAGAATTTTTTACAAGTGCAAAATTAATGGTTGAGCTTTTAGTATGGAGAAATTATTATTTGCTAAACAAATTAAATGACAAGCAATAGATTCAACTAAAACCTGCAGATTTTCAACTGTGATGACAGTTTTATTTACATTTTCTTTTTACATAAAAGCATACTGATGAACAGAGATGTCAAAAATATTACACAGCAATAAAATGATCATTATAAATTATAATTAATCAAGGATTAAAAACTGACATCTGAGTTGATTAAAATCTGTGTTGATTAAAGAAGAACATCCACCTTTTGTTTCCAGAGTTTTGGGTCATTCTATCATATTTGTTTTTATCTGACTCTTCTAATTAGAAGATTTAAACAGCATTGGCAATGGTTCAAGATAAGCCAGAAGGATAAAAATAATATCATCAGCAATTAGTTACACTGGGGTAGTTTGAAACTATTTGCTAACTTTTAAAAATAGTTTGATAAAAATATCAAGTGTTAGAGTTAAAGCAATTGTTAAGAAAATTAAATGTGGAATTCTGATATTGGGCCTTACAATCTATAAAGACACAGCAATGTGCACTGTTAACCATATGTATATTAAATCTGATACTCAAATCAGGAAAACCGAGTCGAATAATTTCAAGTTGTACCCTTCTAGGAAAAGGCAATTCCTAAAGCCAAGAATATGTCTTTCTTTCTACCAGAAAGATCATTTAATTTGGTTTTGAATCGGATTGTTATGCAGATGTTGCACAAAATAATTAAAAATTCTAATTGATTTTCAGTCCACAGAAGGTATACCAGATGTTACATGGTGAGCTTAGGTCATTATTCCATTGTCAAAATTACTGTGAAGAATAGCAATTTACTTATGGTTATAATAAAAAATAAGTTATTAAATTTAAAGGCGTTTTTCCTCAAAACTATCTGAATTCTCAAGCAACTGAAAAATCCTCATACTCAAATTATACTTTTTTTTCTTAATTTAAGACCTGAACAATAAAAGCATTGAGGAGGTAGAGAGGAGAAAAAAAATG
Organism: Solenodon paradoxus; assembly: GCA_004363575.1. Lineage (NCBI taxonomy): Eukaryota > Metazoa > Chordata > Mammalia > Eulipotyphla > Solenodontidae > Solenodon > Solenodon paradoxus. The sequence goes on from RJWH01000030.1 coordinate 1,568,622, forward strand.
AACCTTAGCAAAAGGATAAAGAGTTTATGGGTGTATTTTTTGTATTGTAAATATTTACCCTGTTAAATGTGAAATCTCCTTAACCAAAGTATGAGTTACAAAACTTCTGATTCAGAGCGGTCTTGACTTCCTCTCATTTTAATTTCTGACAGCATTCCATGCAACTGTACCATTTGATTTGGATAATTCCTCTACCTACTCACTTACCTACCTCTTCAATTTCTTGGTTTATTTCGTGTTCAATTATCTTCTCCTTCACATCACAACCACTTGTCCATATCTGGTTTGTCTGTCCTCAGGGACTGAATTGTTCAACTGGGAAAAACTACTGTTCTGGTCAGAACTTCCTGCATCCAGTTACCAAGATACCTCGTTTCAAAGGCATTCTTACTCTCCTAGCTTCTGACTCCTCTCTTGTTTTCACTCCCTTCCCAATTCAATATCAGTACCATACTCATTTAATTCATATACCCACTGCAGGACTGATACTGTCCTCCCTTACTCTTGATTCTACTAAAATGTCTCCATCATTGTTTTGAACCATTAATGTGTTATTTATTGCTCTTATCTGGAGTTGGGCTAGGGACATATCACCTTCAAGTTCCATAGCTAATTAAAAACTGGTTTTCAATAACTGTAATCTTGGACTATTATTGGTTGATTTTTATACCTAGGCTGTAATCTTTTAGGGTCTCAGCTGAAAGGGTATTTCTTCCTTTGTAGGTTTCCAACTATTTCCAGTTTTTGATTGCTAAAAACCCTGATTTGTTTTCAAGTCTTTCAGATTCCACTTCCTGCTTAGCTGCTTAGCATCTCAACAGCTGCTTTCTAAATGAAATCAAGGGGAAAAATAGTTTTCACTATCAGGTTCACCTATTTAGATTTCCTTTCTTTCTAGGATTTTGAATCCTGTAAATCTTACTACTTAGGTAGCTTTCATGCCTCCCTACAGATGAGATTTTCTATTTCCCCCAGGTTTCCAGCTGTTCAGAAAGAAGCTGGTTTCATTGCTGGAAGTAGAAGTTTATATTGAATTTTTATTTACTAACGGACTACATTTCCCACTAGAATATAAATTCCCTAAAGAAAATATCTTCTGTTCTTTGCTATTTCTCACACTCCCATGATAGAGCCTGTAATGTAATATTTAATACATATTTCATGAGGAATGAAATGGACATGTAACAGAAGAAAACTGAAGATCAGAGAAGGTAAAAACATTGATAATAACTGCAGAACCGGTACATCTAGATCTAATGTTCCTGTTATGAAAAATAACACTGACATATCATATATGCACTTTTCTCAAATAAAACTTTTATTTTCAAATTGATTAAAAATAAATATTTTCTATTAGCGATCATAAAATGATCTATTAGGTTCTAGATTTTCACATATGATTTAATATATGTGACTATAATACTTTTATCAGTAATAGTACAATTAAGTGTGTAATGTTAATGGCTAGGCTACAGCATTGAATCTTAGCTCTCTCATTTAGGAGCTGTTTCATCTTGGATAAAAGTCTTAATTGTTCTAGATTCAGTTTTCTAATGTGTAAAATGAAGCTGATAGTAACATAAAGCTCATGGAATTCTTGTGTACATGAGTAAAATTATTAAATATAAGGTACCCAGTTTGTTTATCTACTATTTAGTTTGGTTTTATACATTTTTGATAATAACACATCTGTTATATGATTTTATATGATTTACAAATATCTTCTTCCACTTAATTTTGATGAGAGTTCTTTCTCTGTGCAGAATTTTACTTTGATGCAATATCATTTGTTTAATTTGGATTTTTTTCCCCTTACTCTTGAAGTTGAGCCCCCAAGACATCTCTTAAGCCATTATTAAGAAGGGTTTTGCCTGTGTTTTCTTCTATGTATTTTATGACTTCTGACCATACATCTAGCTCTTTAATCCATTTTGAATTATTTTTCGTGTATGGTGTTAAGTAGTAATCTAGTTTCAACTATCACATTCAACTGCAGAAAACAATTAGTCTAATTTGAAAATGGACAGATGATCTTAACAGACACTTTTCCAAATGAGGCATAGAGATGATTAACAGGCATGTAAGAAGATCTTCTATATCTCTTGTCATTGAAGAAATGTAAATGAAAACAATAAGATATTATCTCATACCTATGAAAATAGTTAATATCCAAAAGACTGAAAACAAGTGTTGGTGAAGATGTGGAGAAAAAGGAACACCGATATACTATTGGTAGAAGTATAAATTGATGCAGACATTACAGAAAGCAGTATAAAGATTCCTCGAAAAACTGAGAATGAAAATTTTACATGATCCACTTATTCCTCTGCTAGGAATTTATCACCAAAACACACCACCACCAATGCAGCCCCATGTTCACTACAGAATTATTTACGATAGCAGAGATGGAAACAACCTAGATGCCCATCAGTAGGTATGTGGATAAAGAATAGAATAGTACTCAGCTATCAAAGAAGGTGAATGCTGCCATTTATATCAACATGGATGAACTTAGAGGGATAAGCCATAAGGACAAAGACAGACATGCTATGATACTACTCTACTGTTTCATAGAGAAGCAAAGCAAACTAATAAACTGAAACAAAAAAAAACAAACAGGCTTTCAGTCAACAAAAACTAATTAGTGGTTGCAGGAAGAGAAGGGAAAGGGCAGGAAGGCAAGTTGTGTAGTGAGGCTCAATTGTACTGTGAATGAAAAACTGAAAGGGCAGTAAATTTGATGTGCTATATACAGATGTGGACTTATTATGATTCATACCTTAAATCTATATGATGTTATGATGCAATGTTCCTTCAATAAAAATTTAATTTTTTAAAGTCAGAGGCTGATTCATAAACACACAAAAATTGAAAAACAAGTGTATAAGACGCAAAACAATAATCAATACATAAGACATGTTCAGTAAATGCTAGGAAGTGATAGTTGTTTCCAAATGTTTTTGTACGCTACAATGCATGCATTACATTTTGCCACCATAGTCATTTATAAATAATTGCATATAAATTATTTTACCTATATATTAAATTACTTCACATTTTTTTTTATGAATTCATTTTAATGAACTTAAAAGAAGCCTCAAATATATACATAGTTTTAATTTCTGATTCAGATGATCAATGGGGCATGCCTCTTGCCTTCTGCTAAGTTCCTTGTCTTTCAAGCACTGAAACAACAGCAAGGACAAAAGACAATCTAGAAGTGTAGAGAAAGTGAATTGATGTAGCACAAACAGATTAACCCGAACAAGGCAGTTAGAGTTCAGATCAGCAAAAAAAGAGGGCTGAATAAAAATAAATGTTGATTTCTTTTTAGTGCCAAAGTCCCAACTCCTCTCTCTCTCTAATTGTCAGATAAAAACAGCAGAAGGAACATGTTTGCCAACCTGTCTTTCCATGTATATGGTGCCACAATAAATACAGTCAGAGGAGAGTAATATACTGACAGAGGAAAATAAGACAATAGCTATTGTAATCCATTCTGTCCTTCAGCCATAAATATGTGTCAAAAATGATAAGGAGGATGAATAGAAAAAAAAGCAATTAAAAAATACAAAGACAACTACTGGTAAGAAAATAAACAAATATTCAAACTTCAACAAAAACAGTATTGATATTCTCAGAGTAATTAAAAAAGCCATACTGCACACATGATAAAAATCTATCACTTATAAAAAGCAATCTCAATTATAAATATCTTATAGACATTAAAACTATTACTGTGAAAATGAAAGTCATTATTAGTACTAAAATCAAAAATATGAAAATATTTTCCCCAAAGTAGTAGGAAAATTTAAATAATGAAGTACATGAAGAGAACTAGAGACACAATAAACATACTTTCCAGAAAAAGGAATAGAAGAGGGAATAATTAAGGAAATAAAGATAGGCGTCTTCAACATTAACAGCATGAGAAAACTGTAAATGCTTAGACACATCTTAAATTTTAGAACAAAGGTAAAGAGAAGATCCTATAACTAGAGAACCTTCCCTTCCTTACCCAGTCAAGAAAAGGCAGTTAGCATTTATTCCTTTCTAGCAACTCTGAAATTTGAAAGACAATGGGAAAATGTCTTCAAAAATCTTTGGAAATTATTTTGAATATTTAACTGAATGGTCAACAAAATTATTGACATATATAAAGGAAAAAAGACTTTCAAGACATAAGAATTCAGAGAATATAGCTTCAACACATTTTTTTCTTTAAATTATTGGAAGATAGTTTTATTCAAACAAAAAAATGAGGAGTTCATTAAGGGCTATAAATTGAAATTCAAGAAATCATAAATATAAAACAATAATACAACAAAAATATATTTCAGAATGATAGCTGACCAAAGAATTCAGTAAGAAAGTCATTCTAGACATAATAAAAAAATGATTGAATATCAATAATAAAGACAACAGAAAAACTTGGGATGTTGTTTTATGTCAAAAGAATAAGCATAGTTTCAATTGGAAAAAAAAAGAGAACATGGTTTTTAAAGTTCTTAATTAAATAAAGCAAATAAAACATGACATGTTCTAAAAAATTAAATGCAATAAAATGATTAAATATAATAAAAATCCCTAGTAATTTAATGCCTGAATATCTTGCCAGGCAAAAAAAGCTTTTATAGTGGTAGATAATCATGCAATTTTTTTTTTTTTTATCAACAAGCTCAACCATATTACCTAGATGATAGTGGCTACATAATCATATTATAAATGCCATTTTTAATCTATTTTCAGGTTGAATATAGAATAAAATTTAAGATAATTACAGCTAAAATATATTTTAATATCTGATATTACAGTACTAACATATTAAAGAGAATCTGAAGTGTGGGGGGTGGATTAGAAGTAAATTAATGGATCCTAGATTCTTTTTCATTCATTGTATGAAGTCAAATATGCAAAATAGATGGAGACATAAATAAAGTTTAACTTACATTAATTAAAATTTAAATTGTTAAAGGAAGCAGAGGGAGTAAAGAAAACAAGTCCTCAAGTCCCATTGTGGAGACACTAGATTTTGTTTAGAGATTATATATATAAATTCACTTTTCATTATTGTTTCTAATTCCTCAGATTCCGATATTTATCATATTCTGGATTCCTTTCTTGGGATGTATTAAGCATTCTTTTTCTCTTATGGAGACTTCTGAATAGAAGGGATATAATAGCATAATTAGACTACATCTGGTATAATTTATAATGCACACCTAAAACATACATCATTATAATGTAATGTTACGTCAATAAAATATATTCCAAAAATTATGTCATCAGAAGAGTTAAAAATAGAGATGGTAAAAAATTAGCTATATTTAAGTAAAAGAATTTAGAATAGAATTAAGAGGGAATATTTTACCATCCATTGCTCTTCCTCCATGCTTTTAAAATTGTATTTCATTGTTGCACATTAAAATTTATAAAACAGTGATTTTGAGGTTTACTGAAACTTATTTCATTAATATTACTTATATACCAAAGTAGAGTCTGTTCTTCAGGCTATAATCACTTGAAATATAGATTCATTTTCAGATGGTTGGTTTTGTTTGTTTTAGTAGTTAGAAAATTTCTAAACATAATTTTCAACTATATTTTTATCCAATTAATAAACATTCAACTATTTTTTCTCATGACCTATATCCAAATACTTCATTGTATTCTAGAAATACTGTTTTTGTTAGAATTCAGAAGCACTCCTCTCCAATGGAGACTTCTTAATAAAAGTAAAATAATAGAGTAATTAAAGGAGAAATAATTATATAATTTTGCATATTTGTACTTCCTGAGAGAAGACTGTATACATCTTTCAACATTTATAATTTAAAAGCAATATATAAGTATTATGTGTTCTTAGTTGAGATTAGGTGGGTTGGCAACAGTTTATCTTTGAATCTCACTTGACTTTTATAGTTGGCTTTTATATACATAGGACTTATGGCCTAATAAAATTAAAAACACAAGAAAATTGCTATAGAAATTACAAGAATCCTAGAAGAATTCTGTGTTTAAAATACTGTTATTCACTGAATGGTATGTAAGAATCATTCTGTTAAAAGTTCTCTTTTTGGTCACTAGCCAGTTTTAATTGTCTGAAGTAATAAATATAGATATTTGCTTATTTGTAATTAGAAAATGATCATCACCGTGAATTCTTAATCTAATACACACCTGAGAAAATTTAGCTTTGGAGGAAAAACAGTCAATAAAACTTTTACAAGGTTTTGGATATTTTGGTGCATGTTCCACATCATTCATGAGAATAATACAATTAAAATGTATACATAATTTTACAAATAAGAGTAAAATATAAAAACATTCTAAGGCCAAAACATAATTTATGACTCAGATAAAATATGTAATTAATCCAGTAAGCAACTATTTCCTTTAAAGTTGAATATGATTTTTAGATGTGTAATGTAAATTGAATATAGGCCATGATTTTTCCTTCACCTATAATTTGGTTGCTAACAGGATTGAAAAAAACTTCCATATAGCTATTAATTCTCTTTATTCAGTTCATAAGATTTTTCTTTCCTCTCTTTTCTCCTTAAAAATGATTGCAATTACCTTTAGTGATTTGATGCACCTGACACTAATTGGATTCTTTCTCTGAAAACCTGCATGACACCACACTGCCATCACAAAGCAAAAAGTTTATGCACTTCCTGACCTTCTAAGTTGAAATGAGAATAAACAGTTATTATTTTGGAAATTATGCAGATATTTCAGAAGTGATCTCTGTAGGAGGACAGTTGTTATTTTGCCTTAGAAGATATAAAAATAGAAAACTAGTATTCATGATTTTCTTATTTTACTGAAAGTATGAAAAAAGTCTTACTTCTTGAATAGTTAATTCACAGTATGTTGGCTAAAATGAATTCTACACTGAAGGAAACTGAATGAAAATAGACTTAGATGATATTAAGGAATTATTATCAATTCAATATTTTTCCTGTTATAATGTTATTATGGGTTTTGTTTTTGTTTATGTTTTTGTTTTGATTTTGTAGTTTTACCTACTAGAGTTACAAGCCAAAATATTTTTATGAATGAAATGATAAGGCTTCAAGATAGGCTTGAAAATTTTCAGGAAAAAAGAGAAAGAAAGAGAAGGGACAAGAAATGTAGTGATATCAAGCTGTTGGATTTTGAAGTTCAGTAGTGGTACATGGAGTTTCATTTAATCAATCTACTTTTGTGGGTGCTTGAAATTTTCTATAACAAAAAATAAAACTAACTAAAAATCCAAAAATAAACATACAGCTTAAAGAGCCCAAAGTATTATCACTGTCTATGATTTATATTTTTATGAAAGACTATTCTGTGTTGCTAATATTCTTAAACAGAACAAATACCTCTTTAAAGACAAAGATCTTTTCTTCTACATTGGTTTGTTCACCACATTTATAATAATATATAACCAAAATGCAGAATGTATTTAATAAAATGTCTATAGTGCCAATAAGGCTAAATTAACCAATAAAATTTTTAAATGTTATTATAATTTAATAATATTTATGTCATGAAAAGTTTCTCAACTAATTTTTTAATCATAAAGTGTATGTTTTTCTACCAAGCTTTTGGTGATATTTAAGACATCCCAAGTTTAGATATAAGTTCATTGGTTTCATATTTTTAATATCTAGAACTTTCTAGGATAAAGCTAAAACATAAAGATGAATGGGAATCTAACTGTGGAGCAATTTTCCCCACTTTATTTGTCACAAATATGTTTATATTTATTCAAGTACAAATATGCTTATATAAAACTGGTAATATTTTATATACATATGACAAAGTTTAAGTCATTGGATCAATAAAATTAATCTGTTACTCTGGAATGTTATTTTCAAAAGAAACTTTCTTTCATTTCAAGATGAAATAGTATACATTCATTAGAAATAAAAATCCAAAGCACTTTCAAAGAACCCCTTATTCTATTTTCCTGATGCCTTCCTCATCAAAAAATTTTTTGTAAAGATGTAATAGAATTATGCTCATCAATACATAATAATAATAATGCACTTCAAATATATTTAAGCAAGAAAATTAAGCAGATTCAGTTGTGTTAGATCAGTTAGTCTGCATATAATGCTAATTAGAAAAGAAAGTCATTTTAAAAGATACTCATTTAAGATGTATAATCAATCGCCTTACATATTACCATTCTTAACATTCTTAGTCCTTATTTCTCCTTCTGATTTTTGCATATACTATATCCTGGCAAGAACCAGCAGTTTTTAAGTTTTCAAAATATCCCAATCTGTTTTCAAAGAGTAAGAGAAAAAATGACAGTAAGAAATGAAATCAGGCAGGTAGGCAAAAAGAAGAGGTGGAAGCATTTATTTATTTGACTGTTTTTCTTTTTTCACTTTACCTTTTTACCTTGGCCCTAGGTCTTGAGTCAGTGTCTCACTCACCTGAGTCCCAGGATGCACCCCCATTCGTGGTGATTAATATTACTCCATGGACATGTCATCATACTTCATAAAAATATGAAAAATGGATACAATATTTGAAAAGTTAAAACTTTTCAAAATTTCCCCAACATTTCTAAAATTGAAGGTGATGATTGATGAGTATGTGTGTGTATGTGTGCATTTGCTACAACAAGAAAGGCTTAGAAAACAAAAGGGGAATGAAAAGAGGGAAATGGTTAAAATTATTTTTATAGAGATAGCCATGAGCTGGCAGATTTCTAGCATTGCAAATAGGATATTTTTCTGACTGTTCATTATTCAAACAGAATCTGTACATTTACTAAGGAAAACCATATAATATAAATTTAACTTTTTAGGTTCAGCCATACTAACTTTATTACATATTATAATCTTTTTCAAAATTATATTTTATTGAAGTAACATTACATTACATGTCTCAAAATTATATTTTATTGAAGTAACATTACATTATATGTCTCAAGTGTACATCATACATCAAGATGCTTAGGCAAATATTTTATTTCAGTGGAATACTTTTTAACTTCTTGATATATTTTCAAGAATGCTACTATTTTGCATCATGCCGATAAATGGATTGAGAAAGGAGTATAATAAAATATTTATTATAAGAAAATTATCTAAAGTCTATAATACAAAATTTTCATCCTGATATTATGTTAGGAAACTTTTCCCCAAATAATTTATTAACATGAAAAAAATGGATTAAAAAGAAAATCAATAGTAAAATTGAGCTCTGTAGAGTTCCACTGATAACAGATCATCAAAACATTCCAAAATATAATAAAAGTAATGTCTTAAACCTACCAAGAAAATAAGTATTATATAAGTAGTGTTGGGAGACTTAGTGGCAACTGGTGGGGGAAATATAGTGGCATCCAAACTTTATCTAGAAAAAAAAAAGCAAAATAAATTCTAAACATACAATGCATTAAAATATAAAGGAAAAAGCATATATAAAATATAAGGAATATGTGATATAATGTATAAATAAAATATTAGAAAATATTAAAGTAATTATTCAGAATTTGGAATTCAAAGGTTTTTAAATTTTGTTCTAGAAAATTAAGAATTATAAGTCATAATTAGACTCAAAGACAAATAACAAACTGAGAAAATATCTGTAGTTTATAGTGTATAAAAGAAAATTCTCTCATATGAAAGGGCCTCCTATATTCTGATAAAACCAGCCATAAAAACAATAGTTAAAATATATAAACCCAGAATTTGCAGATAAAGAAACACAAGGTGACTTTTCAAATAATTGTCAACCTTACTTTTTATATGAGAAAAAAAGTTAAGGCTTTCCTAAAATATCATTATTCTTCACCTATCATATTATTACAAAATCAAAACTTGGAAAAATATTTAGAAAAATAACCTCTCTCAACTTTCGATGTGGGAATGCGAACTGGTATGGGGACAGTTGATAATATGTCATCAAATTCATCAAAATTATAAAATCCAGTCTGGAATTCTGTATTCAGTAATTTCACAACTGTGGCTGTTACCCACAGATTTATATATGAAAAAATAAAATAAGTGTATGTCATTGGTAATAGTAGTTAAAGATTAGGAATTCTAGATAGGAATCAGAAACAGATTAAGTGAATCTTGCTATATTATATATTAATACTATGTAGATATTAACTAAATGAGCAAGCTCATTAAGCTACCAATATAAGAAGACATCCATGACAAAAGTGATAAAAAGACTTTGCAGAACAACCTTTAAAAATGCTAAATTGTAGGTACTTAGTCGCAAGCAATAATATATAATAAGATTGCTGTAAGATGAATAAAACCTTTGGAAAGATACTCAATAGCCATTAAAAATTTACTTCCACTTACATATGGAGTCTGGGTGAGAACAGGACAGTGGTGGGAAAAGAAATTCACTGTATTTCTGGTTTTATACATTCAATTTTGGAACCATATGTCTGATTTAATCTCACAGGGAAAAATATCTCTTACTTTAAAAACAATCTTACGTTAAATATATCATACTATAAAAATAGGTAAACATTTAAATCAGGTTAAATACTTAAAATATTTATGCTGAGTGGTTTTAGTAGAAAAGTATAATAATGGAGAACTTCTTTAAATTAAGTCACTAACATAAATATACTTAAAATATTAAAAGGATAAAAATTGTGAATCAAAATAGACCAAGTAATTGTGCAATTTCAAGGGAATACACAGGAATAGACTTGATCATTTTTTTTCCAGTAAAATAAAGCAAGACAATAGAAAAGGTACCAGGACAACTTTTACTGGAAAAAATACAAATTCAGGGAGCCTTTCTCTATTTTCTCATTTCAAGGCTGTAAAAGGTAATATTGCTAACATGATATTTTGTCAATGAGACCGTGATAGGAAGAAACTGCATCAATGATATAGTAGGTTATCTTCTGATAATGATTTTTAAAAAATCCCTGAGGCTACTTATTAAATAGAAAAAGTAAATGATATTTAGTTTGAATTCTGAAGGGAGATCTACAATAAAACACATTATTTTAATCTATGTTCCATAAGTGAGATGTAATCTACTTCTTATTAGCCTCAGGTTTTCTTTCTTCTCTTCTCCAGCTCCATAAACAAAGGAATATAACTGCATTATACATTTTTTTTTTCAGTAGCAACAGAGATTTCCAAAGGGTATTTAAACCACACATTCATTAAATAGTTTTATTTTTCCAATTCTCCAAAAGCAGGGAAAAATAGGAAGGGAGATACACTTCTTGTAAAGTAATTTACCCCCTACTAACCGTTACAAGTATCGTTTTTATTTCTAAGTGATTTTTTAGATTTCATTTGATCCTTGCATTAAGAAAAAAATAAAGAGGCCTCCTTGAACAGCCTGAACTATCCTTCTAATCTGTTACTACTACCTTACATGCTATATTCATCACTGACCTCATTTACCATCTAGTTCTTATTTGTTATTTCTTACCCACAAGAATGCGGTTCACTGTTACCTAGCACAGAGATTGGCACATAGTAAAATATTTGCTGAATTATTGCTGCATATTTGTATATGTTATCATAAATATACATTCAATATACCTATGTGTAATTCTTCCTATGTGCAGAAACTTATACAACGAGCAGATGCATAATGAAAAAAATCTGTCTTTTGGTTTTAATATAGCAAGGTTTGACATCCCAAAATAAGCAGAGAAATAATACATATGCTATAATTGGATGAAAAGAGGAGGTATCTGTAACCGAAACCTACAATAAAAGAAACAGGAAATAGATGGAGAAATGGTAATGTCTTACTGAGAAGGAGGCAAAGTAAAGTGCCCAGAGTGGGATAACAAGGAAAAAGATTCATGTAAAGACAGAGACTTACAGATGAACTGACTCAGTCTGTTTAAGGAGAAGTTAAGTCTAGGAGTCCTTGTTCCCACTCTCTTCTGTTGCATAGAAAAGTTGCAGTATATACTATCTAAAGAAATTTAACAAGGACTCTAAACTCAGAGACACCATTATAGAGTAGGGATAAAATGAGGTGTTAGACTACAAAGGGATCAAGAGATATTCTATGAAATAATGCAGCCCAACTAGGCCCAAATCCTTTCCTTCTAATCATCTCTGGGACATCAGAAGTTTATATTCTAGAAATTCATATATGGAAGCTCATTTTCTGCAGATAAAGAGAGAGAAAATAGTTATTGACATTTGGGAAGCCTCAATTAAAAACAGTATCTGACTAGCAAATCACACCTATACATGCCATTTCTCACTCTTAAAGCATAAAAGATCAATCACCAAAGGACAGTCTCATTTATGAAAAACATATAAAGAAAAGAAATGTACAGATAAAAATCAACTGGCAGATATGATACAAGCAAAAACTACTTCAAAATCCCATAGTTAATAATATCTGAGAAATAAAATATGGTATTGTATTTATTCAACATAAATAGAAATATTATGGCAAAAGAGCTTTGGAAATTAAATATGTACTATCAATATTGAAATGCTAATTGCATGTTTGGAAGGCAAAGTCAAAAAAATTATTCAGAGTGAAAAATATGGAAAATGAATAAATAGGAAAGCCAATTCAATAAGTTCAACATTTGTCTAATATGGATTCTTGAAAAAAGGCAGGAAAACTATGAACAAGCCATTAAAGAAATTATACACTAGACCATCATTAAAAAATATGAAAGCCTTCTATTAAAAGATCGATAGATGTTTAAAAATTCATCCTATGTCCATTGATAAAATCTTTAAGCATTGTATTTCTTCCAGTTGTTCCTAAATTATACTGATATTCAACACAATACCATTAAAATTTTCACAAGGAGTTTTTCAAGGAAATCAACATGTTTATTTAAAAATATATATGGGAAATACAGGTCTGTGAAGGACTTGGTTCAAAGTTTTAAATATAAAAGCAAAGGATGAGGAAAGCTCATTAAATCTCAATTAAAATATGAAAACAACCATAGTAATAAAACTTCTTCATCAAGAGCAAATTGATCAATGGAGTAAACTTATCAGTGTAAAAGCTGAAGTGCTATATTAAATCTCAAACGAACTGAAATAGAGGAATTAACGCTATCTCTCAAAATGTCAAAACTATATAATGAATAAATTAAAATATGAGTATCATTTTCTTCAAGAAGTAGGGAAGATAAAACCAGACCCCCAAAGCAAAATTTTTAAGCAATAAATTTAATGAATTTTAATAAATGAAAATTTTGTACTTTTGTTTAATAAAGGACACTATAAACAAAATTAACCAATACAATGTAGTCAGGAGTAAATTACTTGCAAAATCTAAAACTAACTGCAGATCAATATATAAAACAAAAAATAAATACAACATAAAAAATTAGGGGAGTTCAACAGAATAATGGGCAAATAATATGAAAAGGACATCCATAAAGGAATAATAAACTTAAAATGAGACACTCAACTCACCAATTCACTTACTAGATAAAGAGCAATCGATATCATCAATTTCTTCTTGAGAGCACTGCAGTAGTTTGTGTCTTTTAAAGGATCTATTCATTTCACCTGAATTATCCAATGTACTATAAAATTGTTCTTAACATTTCCTTATTTACTTTTAAATGTCTGTGGAGTCTGTAGTGATGACCCACTCTCATTTTTAATATTGGTATTTTGATTTTTTTCTCCTTTTTTCCAGCTTAAATGCATCAATTATATTGATCTCAAAAATCAATTATTCATTTTTGGATGTCTCTATTATTTGTTTTCTATTTCATTGATTCATTTTATTATTTTATTTCTTTTTCTTATACGTGGTTAAATTTGTTCTTCTCTGATGCAAAAACTTTCAAGAGTCAAGTAAAACAACAACAACAAATACATAGTCTGAGGTGTCCCCTATTGCTGTGGACTTGGGTTCAAGCCTCAGCTGGGAAAAAAAATATATATATATATGTGTATATATATAAATGTGTGTGTGCGTGTGTATATGCAATTAAATGAAAAAATAAAATATATATCATTAAATAAGTGGGAAAAAGTTGAAAACAATATTCAATAAAATTATGTTACTATCAGAGACATACAGAGCTGAATCACCTGATTTTTTCCCCTTTGTACTTGCATAACTCTATGGGAAGATGCCTCATCTTTAAATTAGGAATACATGTACTTAGTATGAGTTGTTTTTGTTTTTCTCATTCTTTTATTATCATTCTCATGATTAAGGAGATAACATCAGTCAGGAAAAACAATTAAGTAAATTATGATAAATTGTGGGATCTTACAGGCAAAAAGCTAGAAAAAATTAAGTAGTGATAGATATAAACAATGATGTTTAATACTGAGGATTTAACTATAAAAGTCAAGTTTTTTTTCTGAATGAAACAATCTGAATTTGTGCCATTCATAGTCAATAGTAACTGGATGATTTCTAGGATTAATTAGGTAGTGATTAAATTGGTACTTTAAGATTAAGCTTGTTAATTTTCTTTATTTTAAACTTGGATTGAATAGTTTTATTCCATAACTGAAATGTTGTGAAAATAATGCTTTCTTCTTAGTTAATAATAAAATAATAATAAAAAAGGAAAGTTTCATAAAAATAGTTATATTCACCTGATTTTGTGTAATAAATATAAAATGACAAGGATAAATAACATAACCATATAATTTCCAAGAGGAATTCGTGTTTTAACTTACATTCAATTACGTAACAGCAAAGATTTTTAAATTCTTTATTTATCATATCTAAGACAGTTCCCCAAATAAGAACTATGATGTTATGCCAGTTTTAAAATCCTGAATGGATATTATCATCAAATAAGTTTAAAATATCAGGTAAAGATGGTGGTTAATATTGAGGATTTAACTATGAAAGAAAACTTTTTTATGGATTAAGCATTCTAATAACGTGTCATTTATAGTAATGGCATCTGGGTGATTTTTCTAGGACTAATTGGGTAGCCATAAAAGTGATATCTCTATAATTTCCACAGTGTTATTATACTTCCACCCCTAATCAGAAAGGGTTCTATTAGTATAACTTAAGTGATGGAATAAACAATTTCTCAAGTGTAAAAAAACATTCCTTTCTCAAGAAAAAGACATTAAATATCCACCAATTTTTGCAAAAAGTGGGAAAAAACATTGTTCATTTATTTTTAGATGTATGTTAATAGGGATCTGATATTCTTGGTAATAAATTGTATTATACATTCTAGAAAAGTACTCCCCATTCTTCTCTATCCAGCCAAATCCTTCCCATCCTTTAATAAATTTCCAGATTCATATACTATCAGCAATTTCTACCTCCTATGAAGGAAGAATCAGAATTATAATCCACACTGTAAATGTGGCAATCAGTTGTTCAACATAACGTTTGAGTTCTGTATTTGTAATATTTTTGTCATATGTTTATGTTCTATTTCTGTACATTTTGCATGATTTTCCTCTAGAGATTAGGGACTGTCTCAAAACATACAGGCAAAAAAAATAAACACCTTCAAACAACCGACTGCCCTGTCACAACTGGAAATTCTGTTTCTTAGTGGCTTCCATTCCTAGTCTTTATTTTTCACCGAAAATGAAACAACCACAGGAGTGTAGAAATGACAACAGAAAAATCAAGATAATTACAGTACTTAATCAATAGCAAGGGTAGCACACATCTAAAAATATTTGCCAATGGCAATTCAGTCTTGATCATTATGTCTAACTCTATAAGCACACATACACAAATGAGAATATGAAAAATTATGAAATGATGTAGTATACTTTTGATAATATACTCTGAAATTTATATCGTATTGGGGTCACAGAATCTACTCCTTCAATTTTGTTCTTCTCATCTTCTACATCCACTTCTGCATTTAACTGGGTCATGAAATGATCTTAAAACCTGGTGACGCATAGTCTCATTTTCATCACAAAACTGCTATCTCCCTCATTCTCTTGATTCATGAATAGATCTGGGAATCACAGCATTCAAACAAAAAAGTTTATGTATTTTTGAGCACAACAGGAAATCATTATGGATTGAGGAACACAAAGAGTTGCCAGATGTAGCTGAAAGGATGACTGTGAGAAATTAACATTCGTGATTTTTACACGAATTAATTTGGTCTTGAGATGACAATATGAGCAATTAAAGTTCATTATAAATGAACTATAAATATTAAATATGCTATAAATATTATACTTTCTTGATCATTTTTTCCTAAATAAGAAAAGTGACTCCCAAAATCAGATATCATAATCTCTATATAAATATGACCATTAACTAGGGACTTGCTGTGATGGAGGTGCTTGGAGAAGTCCTGGACCATGAATTTCAAGAATATTTCTTGCATCTTTTAAGGAATAAAATAGTAAAAGAACAAGCAATGTTTAATTCCACCAGGATCTAGTACTTAAGGACAAGTACAAACTTTCAAAATATCAGGCAATTTTCCATGTAACCATTTGAGTATCATTTTGGAAAAATAAATTATTTAATTATTTTTCAATTGAGCTAGCCCAGTTTTAGATTAACATGATGTCAGACTCTGGCAATAAAAATAATAAGTAAAAATATGCTACTGCTAATCCTGAATACTGACAGAGTATCACATATGCAAGAATTTGGAAAAAAAAGTATTTGTAAGTTTAAATGATTTCTGTTTTGGGAAGATAGTTTTGGTAAAATAATACTGAAATACTGAAAAAAAAATGAGACTTATTTTTATCACCATCTCAGAGCTGTATTTTACTTATTAAAGTTAATAATAATTATGTAAATGTATTTATAATATATATCCAAGCATGTATTCCCAAGATCAAGAAATATAGTATCTTTCAGAAAACTTCTATCTTTATACAATATACAGTTTCAATTAAAAAATACAAATTATTTTCTTTTACTTAAGTAGTACTGATTATAGCATGCTATAGGTTTAAGGGATATAGTCTTATAAATCCATATTTGAATATACTGAATTATGTTTGCCAATAAAAGTCTAGTTTCTGACCATCACTATATTATTGACTTGACTCCTTTTACCCAGTTATCCAACCCATCCCTCCCCCTTCTTTTCTGGTAACCACTATTTTACTTTATTTTGATAATGTATTTGTTTCTTTACCTTGAACATATGAGTATACAACACACAGTGTTTGCCTTTCTCTGACTATTTACTCAGCATAATACCCTCTAGGTCTATCGATGTTGTTGCAAATGGTAGGATTTGTCTTTTTTTTATAGTAACTACTAAAAAAAGCAATAGTCAATTTGCTTGTGGGCTTGTGATTTTACCTTCATTATCAACCTCATTTCATTTTGGTTTTGAATAAAGTAGCATTTTTCTAATGAGAAAGCTCTATTTTACTTCATGTATCTGAATTGAGCTGACTAAGGTGATTACACCATGCAAAATATGCCAGTGCATTAAAATATTATTGTAAACAAAAGCAGTTTTAAAAATTTATGATGCCAAATCTAGTTTTTAACTTCAGTCCTGTAGCAAATTGTTTAAAATTATACATTTTCAAATTGATAATAATCTAAACATAATTTTCATTTAGGATGTACATTATTGTTATTTGCTTAATAAAGCTTTTAACAAAATTAGTATATTTAACAGCATGATTATTAACAAAGAAAATTGTAGTGAATACTTTTTTTAGGTTATAGTTCAGGTGAAAGCACTAAATTTTTCCTGCTTTACTGGAAAGTCATACAATCATATTATATTTTTAAGTCAAATAATCAAAATTGACTGCTGGGTTTGCCAGGTACTAAATCAGAACTGAGAAGTAAAAACAAACAGAACCATAGTTAAAACTTGTTAGAAATTTTTTGTAAATATCTAGTTATATTGTACAAGTTGAAAAGAAACTCAAATAGTGTGTTTTATGACAGCTAGTTTCACTCTGAATTTAGTGATGTTCAGTCAATGTGCTTAACAAGTATTTAAACACTGTCAGCTTATACTCATTCTATAATCTCACATAACACTAGTTGTTTCGAAGGTGGCCATTAGGGACACTGCCCTATTGTCATAAACTCCTTACATATTTAATATTCACTGCTATTTTACTAAAACCAAATAATCTAAAGATAAGATTTTACCACAAAGAGCGTATTGAACTATGCATCTGTGAAACTGACAGTACTTAAAAGCACTTCTGCCTCCTCAATATTTCAATCAGATGACATTTATTTAAACTCTGTCTGAAAGTACCAGAATACAGGTCTTAATCTAAAGAAGAATAATACCTCTATGAGAAGATAACCAGTATATATGCATACTTTTAAGCTTTAATGCAATAAAGCAAATTTTTATAGTTCACTGTTACATTTAATAGTATATTTCTACTGATAAAGAAGAAATTGCTAAACAAAGTAGGCGACAAGGGAAGATATTTTTTCCTAAATATTAATGGTAATTAACCATATATATTTAGTATGCATATGGGAGAATAAATAGTAAGTAGATTTTATTATCACAAAGTCTCTCTGTCCATGCAAAGGGTAAAAAATACATTTTAAATGAAATGAACATAAAAAATACAAAATAGATGATTTTAAATAGATCAATTTTAAAGGTAAAGCTATTTTTCGAAAGGAAAAAATAGCAAGATAGAAAATAATAATTTAGGGTTATTGGAAGAATCCATTATTTTAGAGACTGACATCATTAAAATAGCAATTACAAATATTCTCTCAGGTAACTAAATGCAATGGCTTTCTCCAAGGTATCTATGAATTGATTAATTTTATTTTTTAGATAGAAGGCTATCATAAATATGTTGACCTTTAAAATAAGAGGACCACATGAAGTTATAAAATATTCCTGGGGCACAGGAAGGTTTTCATTCAAAATGCACCCTAATTTCTTAAGAATATATATAATAAATTGGCTATGAGATGTCAACTGGAATAGAAATCTCTAACATTATATTCTACTAATCTTGATTGAAATATCCAAAGGAATTTGAAATTGAATACTCGAGTCACTGAGTCACTCTTGTGACTAGAAAAAAAAAGTATCATCTACATATTTCAAGGAATTTTATTCTACAGATAGTAGTGCAGATGGACTCATATTGAAGGACTACATAGTTATGATCATATAATCTATTTCTGAGAAAGCAGGTAAAAATTTGTAAGAATTTTTACTCACAAATTTTAACTAAATATTGCCTTATGCATTGTTTTGCAATTATTAGCCTAATTTAATAGACAAAAATCTCACAAAACTAGGGATATTATTTTTTTTTTCATTGTCTGCACTCAGTTCAATATTGAACTGATATTGGCATGAATGAAAGAATGAATTAACTCTACTGATACATTCTAAATTAAAGAAGCAGCATTTGGATAAATGTGCAAAGCTGTTTAGCAGCAGTCACAGACAGGGAGGAATATGTTTCACAGGTCCACTGGAGCCTCTTTAATGATTTACAGTGAGAGAGATGCTAATTCTCTAAAATCACTTAGCAACTTGTGCTGGGTTTTTCACTCCCAGATGCCTGTTGCCATCCTGGGCTACATCAGCAGGTGAGAGAACTGTAAACTAGGGGAAGGAACTGTCCAATGCCACAAGCAAGTTGATAGCAGAGGGGTAGGACTTCCTGTTGCTTGGTTCTTTAAATGAGGGATAATATTCCATTCCATATATAGCCTAACATGATTAATATTTGCCACTTTTTGAATATTTTTATTTTTGCTATTATAAATTAAACTATGGCAAAATCATTTATAATTTTTCATACACATCTACAAAGTCATTGACCATTGAATTTTGTTTGCAAACTAACGATCCCTTAGCATAATTTTATATCTCAATGTTTTCTTATTGATTTGGAAGTCATTTTCCTATAATTATATTAATCTTAGGGCTAGCCTATATATTGCAAACAACTTCTTACACATTTTCAGTTTATTTCTGACATAAGCTTTAGTTTAAAATGACCATATTCACGCAGTCTCTATGGAGGAAAAGTTGACAGTTTTCAAAAAACTAACCACACACCTTCTTTATTATCCACCAACTGTTCTCCTAGGGATTTACCATAAATAATGGCAAACATATGTTCACAATATATTTGAACAAAAATGTTCATTTAACACTTCATAATAACAGAATATTGAAAGCAACCAAATTTACATCACAAAGGAGTGGATACAAAATGGTAGTATATTTATAAAAAAGACCACTACTCATGTCTCTACTCAGAAATGAGGCATGAATTCACAAAAATCTAACAAACAAATCAACAGAAGAATCCTAAAAATTTACTCACTGAAAGATGATAAGCACAAAATAATATATAATGTGTGTTCCTACTTCTATGAATGAATTTCATTCATATGATTTATGGGGTTAGAAATCAGGAGATAGTTATCACAGAGGGGGAGGAAATAAATTAAGTGAACCCTATAATTTCCTGATTCACATGTGAAGAAAAGTCTAGACCATTTCATAATCTGGGGGAAAATGAAGCATAAACCAGTGGTGAGAAAAGAGTTCAGAGTTCAGAGAGGTTAAATAACTACAGTTTTCAAAACAATATTGGAGATCAGACAGCCTTGTTTGGAGATAAAGAAGATAATCATATAAGGTCCTCGGGAGTATCCAGACAAGTCCTTAACTGTACTTGCAGAAATGGCATGAAGGTGGAGAAAGAACTACTCAAAGTGATTAGAGCAAATAATCCCTAGAGCATACACAGGACTGCTAATAGTTTATGCTGTCATCAGTCAGGCTGGAAAATTCTCATAGGGCATGTAGTATCAGAAAGGTGTTGTTTCAGTAACTGGACCAAATTCTCCTTATTCTAACCACTTCATTGACAAAGCCACAAAGTAAACTCCCCACAGATGAAACTGTTCCTAGTCCTAACCCAGAACAAGACAATCAAGAAAAGTTATATACATTTTAAAATATTTAGATCCTAACAAGAGAAAACAAAATGTGATTGATATTCAAAAAATTATAAGTAGATACACATGACCCCAAATGAGAAGAAAAACTTCAATTAGTTGAAAATGATCTAGATATGATGCAGGTGATAGAATTAGTAGAAAGAACATTAAAGCATTCCATATGCTTAACAGTGGGAAAGTTTAAGCATGTTAAGCATAGACATAGAAGATAATAAAACAAACACAAATCCAAATTACAGAGATGAAAACTACATCTTAATGAAAAATGTCAATTAGGTCTTTGTTTTTCCTTGCATTTTTGCTAAGTTTATGTCTCATTATAATATTCACCCAAACTTTCTTACAATTTCATTTTTAATGTTTGATTTAATTTATGGAATGTTCTAATATAAAAATAATCTGTATTAACAGAAAGCATATTTCGAAGTTAAAAAATGGAATGAATTTTCTCAAATGATGTAAGTTATTTTTGATGTGAACAAAATTGACATTTATTTGGTTCCAAGGCTTGGTATATATGGTTGGCTCCCTGCTCGAGCTGCTATCCAGCTAGAGGACTCAGAACTTTCAAAAGTAGAGGAGTAGTGTATTCTGTTGTTTCCATAGTCCAGGAGCACACAGCCACAATGGCCTTCTGAAATCCCCAGGAAGTACTGACCCTTCTTAACAATGGCCTCTGATGGGACTGTGGCATAGTCCTGCACCTCCAGGTCCTCCCTCCTCCTGAATATCTCTTTGTGCCTGTAACTACATGAAAATTTTGCATAAGGAGCAAATTAAGATCACAGCTATACTGCTGCTGAGGAGAGTTGCAAGACAAGTCTACTGGAAAAGCTCTGAGGAAATCTTTTTGCATTCACTGCCCCAACTCCAACACTGAAGTCATAACCCTTGGGTCTCCACACAGTGTTTTTAACAGATCTTGAATCATTGTAAATGGTGCAGAGGTTTACATTCATCTGGGACAAGCACACTACGTGTATTCTTGACAATGTGATTCCTGAAAATGAGACTACTACATCAAGACAGGCAAGAGAAACTGTTTAACTTAACCCACAGAAATAAACAGAGTACCAAACAGAATGAAAACACATAGAAATAATTCCCAAATGACATATCAAAACTAAACCCCAGGAAAAATGAGAATGCAACAGAATAAGTAAATTACCTAAAGAAAATTTTAAAGGAACAGTCTTACTCATGTTCAATAAAAGCAAAAAGACAGTGAGTAAATACAAAAGAGAACTACAGGAAAGAGAAAGTATTAGATAATTCAAACAGAATTCATAGAGCTAAATAACAAAACACTTTTATTAAAAAAACACAATAGAGGGGGTCAAAAGCAGATTTGAAGAATCAAATTAGAACTAGAAAATAAGATAAATGACTATATCAAAGAATACCAACAAAGAGAATAAAAATAATTAAAAGAAAAGAATATAACATAAGAGAATTATTGAATAATGTCATCAGAAACATTCACATCATAGGGGTCCCAGAACAGGAGAGATAGAAAGGGGGCAGAAACTTTATTTGAAAAAAAAAATGAATGTTGACAAATTCCCTAACTAGGGAATATAAATGACATAAAGATACAGGAAGATCAAAGATTACAAATACAATGAAGCCAAATAGACACGCACCAAAATAAAAGCAAAATAACAAAATAAAAAATACAGAGAATCTTAATAACAGTTACAAAAATAAATGAGTCACAGACAAAACTGCCCCCATAAGACTGCCTCCTTTTTCTCAGCAGGAATTTTACAGACCAGAAAGGATTGGTATGACATATTCAAAATGCTAAAGAAAAGGATCTCTAATCAAGAATACTCTCCTTTAGAGGTTGAATGAAAGATAAAGATCTTTAAAGAAAAGCAAAGTTAATGAAATTCATTGCAACTAAAATTGTCTTACAAGAAATACTACAGGGATGCATATAAATTCAAAATAATCCCACTTAGAAAAGTGGGATACCAAAAATATAAACAACTCTAAAGTCTTTCAGAAGCATGTATTTTACCTTCTATATATTGTGAAAATTTCCAGCTTCTTTTCTGTGGTTGAATTATAGTTTTATGACATTGTTGTTAGAGAAGATACTTAATATGATTTAAATTTTTATAAATTTGTCGACTTTTTTGTGAACCAATATATAGCCTATTCTAATAAATGTTCCTTGAGCACATAAGGAGAATATGAATTCTGTTTTTGTTGGTTGAGCACTCTGTAAATATCTATTAAATCCATCTGGTCTAATTCATCATTTAAGGCTATTATTTCCTTGTTAATTTTCTGCCTTGTTGATCTGTTCATTATTGACTATAGGGTTAAAAATATCAAAGTACAAACAAAAAATAACTGAGGCAAATGAGAATTAAGAAACAAACAGACACACGGATGCAGCAAAAGCAGTACTGAGAGGGAAATATATAGCATTCCAGACCTACGTCAACAAACAAAATGTCAAACATTATAATCCTACATCTAGAGAACAAGTAAAAGAACGGTTGAAGCCAAAAGTCAGTAGAGGGAGGAAATAATAAAATTGAAGAAAAAATAAATTAAATAATAATTTAAAAGATAAGTAGTAAGACTGATAAAGCCAAAAGGTGGTCCTTTAAAAAGATAAAGTTGCCAAACCTTTGGCTAGACTTACCAAGAAAAAAGAGAGAAAACGCTAAAAACTAGAGTCAGAAATTAGGATAAGTAATAATGAATACCTCAGAAATACAAAGTAATATAAGTATTTGTACATGTTAATAAAGTGGAAACCTAGAGGACATGTACAAATTATTGGTATTGTACTTTCTACTAAATCTGAATCAGGAAGAAACAAAAACCTGAACAGGATTATCACAAGCAAGGAAACTGAAGAAATAAAGTTTCCCTAAAATTAAAATCCACAGACCAAATGATTTGATAGTAAATTTTACTAAACCTTCTTCAGAGAAGAATTAGTACCTTTTTTTCTCAAACTCTTTAAAAATATTGAAGTACAGGGAATTTTTCCAAATATATTCTATGTAGCCAACATTACAATGAGACCAAAAGCAGGTAATGAAATCGCTAAGAAAATTACATAATTGGATGAACAAAAATTTAATAATCCTCAACAAATTATTAGCAACCTAAATTCAACAATACATCAAAAGGTTCATCTATCATGACCAAGTGGAACTTGTTCCAGGAATGCAAAGATGGCTCAACATAGAAAAATCTATCAAAGTAATACACCACATCTAACAAAATAAAGGATAAAAATCATATTATTATATAAATCACTGCATATAAAGTATTTGACAGAATTTAGCACCTATTTTAATTTTAAAAGCTTAATAAAATGGAGATATAAAGAACCTACCTCAAAATCAGAAACCATATATAATAAATGCTCAACTAATATGGTATTCAGTGGTGAAAATCTGAAAATATTTCCTCCACTGTCAGAGACAAGACCAGAATATCACCTTTACTTATACTACTAAACATAGCATTGAAAGTTCTAGAAGAAGAAATAATAAAACTTCAAATTGAAATATAACAAACTATCACTATTTGCAGATGACAGAATAATATATGTAGAAAATCCTAAAGACTCTTAAAAACAAACTTAAAATTAATAGTAAAATGGCGGGCTACAAATTTATTATCAAATATCTTTTGAGAGTGTATACAAAAAAATGAGCTAGAAGTAAGACATTCCCACTTAACAGTCAAAATGAAAAGAATTAAATGTATTAAAATTCCACTGATATTTTTCAAGGAAATAGAACAAAAAATTTTAATTTGTATGGAATCACAAATGACCTCAAATAGTCATAGTGATGATGAGAACACAAAGACCAAAAGTTGAAGCATCATACTTCAAAATTTTGAACTATACTATAAAGAATAGTAATCAAAACAGTTTGGTACTGGAATAAACACAAACACAGAAAAGTGGATTAGAATTGAGTCCCAAGAAATAAACTTGCAATTATAAAGTATAGACTTAATTTACAGCAAAGCAGCAAGAGTTAATAATGGAGAAAGGAGTTTTTCAAGAAATGTTAGATAAACTGGACAGACATGCATTAGAATGAAGTAGATAACTCTCTAATACCATATACTGAAATTAATTCAAAATGGATTAGAGCTGGAATATCATATCAGAAAGCATAAAATACATAAAATAAAACAGACAATATGTTCCATGACATTTAGCCTAGAGACATCTTTGTGAACTCAGTTTCAGTGGCATAAAAACCCAAAAATAAATAAATTAATGGGACTACATCAAACTAAAAGTTATTTGAAGAGCTAAAGACAATACTGTCAGAATAAAATGAAAGCCTACTGAATGGGGGAAAATACTTGCATATCATACATGAAACAAAGGGTTACTATTCAAAATCAGTTTAAAAAAACTTTCATATAACTCAATAATAACAAAATGCAATCAAAACAACAACAAAAAAAGGGCAGACTATCCTGAATAGAATTTTTTGTAAAGATATACAGAAGACCTACAGGCAAATTAAAAAATGCTCAGCATCACTTATGACAGAAATGCAAATCAAAATGACAATGAGACATCATAGCACACCTGCAAAAAATGACCTATATATTGAAGAAGAAAAACAAGTGTTGGCCAGGGTGTGGAGAAAAGGGAACATTTTTACACTGTTGGTGGGAATAAAAATTGATGCAGCCACTTCAGATACTGTAGGAAAGTATCTCAAAAAGTAAAAAACAGAACTGTATTATCATATAGTGTTTCCATTTCTCAGTATCTAGCCAACGAATATGAAAACACTAATTAAAAAAGATAAAGTAATCCCTATGTCCATTTGCAGCACTATTTGTAATAGCAAAGCTATGGTAATAACCTAAATGCCAATTAAAAGAATGATAATAAAGATGTGGTAAATAAAATGAACTACTACTCAGCTATAAAAGAGATGAAATTCTGCAAATCATCATAACATGAATTGAACTAGAGGAAATTATGATAAGTGAAAAAAGCCAGAAGAAAGACAATATCAGAGGATTTTCCTCTTATGTGGAATATGAAGAAAAAAGCAGACAAAGAAAAAAAAATAACCCTTGGACTTGACAACAGAATTGTGGTTACTGGAGAGAATGAAGAGTTGGGTGAGGAGGTAATGGGTTGTAGGGTCCAATGAACAGCATTAGAAACGTATTAGAAATCTTGTGGTGGCTGTGGGGAATTATATATTTTATGGACAGTAAACCTGTACATCTAAAACTCATACTGTTTTGCAAATCATAGTTACCTTAATGAAAAAAGAAAAAACCCAAGCGATTGAACTATTTAATATATTTAATTACATATAAAATGTTAATGAGAAATGATATTTAAGCAAAAAATGTTAATTAAACTGTATATCAAAATTAAATATATAATGCATGCTTATATATTTAAGCTAAAAAGACAAGTGTAAAATATTAACAGAAATTATCTTTGGTTTTATCATGTATATTATTACTTTTTTTTGTAATTCTCATATTTTCATAGTTTCAACAGACATTCATATTGCACTTAAAACCAGAGAAAAAATTAATTTCTTTTCAAAAATATGTATAGAAATAATCCCCCATTACATTTTTAATTTCAAAGAGAAAATTTTGCATGAGCTTTTTAATATATTGTAAATTAACTTCAGGTGTCATTTGGTGCATTGTATGCAAATTCAGTTCAGAGATGGTAAATGTTGCAGATGCTTCATAGTCAAATAGAACGAAAATTGTGTTAGAGCAATTGTCTTGCAATCCAGGCAATGAACTCATAAATTGTTTGTCAGTGAAGATGAATGTTACTGTCTTTCAGTCTGAAAAGTATCAGCCTAACCCTAACCACTCAATAAAAGTGAATCAGAATAATAAGGCATGGGCAAAGAGTGGCGAGAGCTATTAGTATTCTGTTTATGCTTAATTTGGCCTTGAAAATACACATATACATATATATTCAAAGAATATTTGTATGTATACATTACCTAAACTCATAAATGGCTTATTATCATTGTTTTAACATACAAAATACATGTGACTATATTTGACTTATATGAATGTATACAAGTATGTTAATTTTCATGTTTAGTAGTATGTATGTGTACAAAAGCTGTAGGTACACATATAGTATTTATTTTAAATCACAATTAAACTAAGTTCTAATAATTCTTATTTATAATCATAGTAGCATACATGAAAATGAAAAAGGTAAATCATATTTATACTCTTGTTTAGGTATATTCTATAACTAGCTAGAAAATATTTGACAGAAATTATTAATATGTTAAAATACACAATTAATATTTAAATGATTAACCAATTAAATAACCATGGTGAGAAAACAATAGAGGAAGTGTTGCCCTATCTGATTCAAAATACTTAGCATATAAACTTGCAGCCTATTATAAAATATTCATGTCTAGAAATTCAACTGACCCAAAATAAAGTGAAATTCTTAGATAAAAATTTTCATTTACCTTCATAATGTCAATTGCTTTGGGCCCCAATGCCTCCCTATATCAAACTAATTTTTGAAATACAAATACATAATAATTAAAGAAGAGAAATAAATGAATAATCCTTACAGTCTGGTCTAAACAATATGGCTATAAATGTTTTCTAAGAGTATACAGTCAAAGGAAGCATTATGGAATGCACTTTATATTTTGATTTTGATAAAAATAGATGTGAAATCTAGCAATACAACATTATAAAACTTTATGCTTTTTTAATTCTTCCAAATGAAAAGTTCACAACTGTACTCCAAATTTCATATATAATGCTTCTAATGTTAAAAAAAAAAAAAAAAAGCAACAAGATTTTGCAAATGGGTCTTTTAGAGAAAAATAATTTCCTTTATTGATATTTTTCTAAAAACAATGAAATTAAAAATCACCCCATTGTTCTCAGTATTTAGCTACAGTGTTGATATCAAAATTCAAAAAACATATCCATGTAGAGATGAAAGATACAATGTGGTACCTAATAAACTAATAGATGATTCATTAGATTAAGATTCCAAATGAGTTCACTGTTCAATAGGTCCAACAATAAAATTTTTATTCCAAGTTCCAATTCATATTCATATAATTTACAAGAAAAAATGAAATAAATTCATTAAAAATGAGAGCAAAAGAATGACCCTTGGTGGATGAGATCTCAAAATTTCTGGGAAAATGAATTAGAATGAAGCCTTTATTGGATGAAACAGAAAAAAACACATAAACAGTCGTACCAGAGAACACATTCATATTCCTAACAGAACTCCACAAAGTCACTGGATTGCAATTTTAGGCACTATGACAATCTGGGAAGACTGGAGGTGAAACAGGAGAAAGGGAATGGCATAGCTTCTGTTCATGAAACAATTGCACCAATCTGTTCTTAAATATGCCTCTTGCCCATCCATTCTTCTCTCTGCTCTGTTCCTTAACTGCAGAGTGAGCACAACCTGGCACATATTGCCAGTGAGGATTATATGCAACACACACACACTACTTCTCTTAAAAGACAAAAATTACCCGTGCAGAACCAAGACTGGCAGATTAAAATTATGTACTAAGAATTAAACCTTCTTCATTCTGGCATTTTGCTACTCTCCTAAGAGACCTTCTGAGAGTCCTAGTGTGAAAACATCATAGAGATCTCAAGAGAAACTCAAATCAACCTGCAGACAAATCAACCCAGTGTCACACATCTTACGGAATATGAATAAACAATAAATGGCAAACAGGTAAATGAAAACCAACAATCTATAAAGCTCAATAAAAAAGAAAAACTGACATTTTAGGAAATAGTATGAATAAATTTAACTAGAATCCACAAGATTAAGTAATACTTTATCCAATAAATAGGAAGACAATGCTTGGAAAAAGAATAAAGACACAAGTATATAACCACATAATTGCTAAATAACTCAAAAGTTTAAATAGCAATAAAAATGTATAAAATATAAATGAAGATAGAGTATTATTCATGATGACCTTATATCTAATTAATAAGAATTATAGAAAAAAGTGAAAAGAAAGGGAAGAAAGGTATTAGAAAACAG
This sequence comes from Solenodon paradoxus, assembly GCA_004363575.1. NCBI lineage: Eukaryota > Metazoa > Chordata > Mammalia > Eulipotyphla > Solenodontidae > Solenodon > Solenodon paradoxus. The sequence goes on from RJWH01000030.1 coordinate 1,597,552, forward strand.
AAAAATTTCATAGTTGAAAGTTGTGTGTATTATTGCCAATCACTGGAAGTGGAATTGCGGTTGGTCAAAACAGGTTTGAATAATTTTTTATTATAAATCATCTTACTCGATTTTAATTTTAAGCACATTAATTTTAGGATAAAAATGAACATAGCAAGCCAGTCATATGCTGAAGCTAGTTTATAAAGTCCCAAATAGCTAATAATAAAATTCTCTCCCCAACTCTGCCTTCAGTGACATCAGATAGGTTGCTTAGAGTCAACCACAATGAGAGAATTTACACCAGTGAAATCTGAAAATGCTACCGATCCTGACTTTACTTTAGTGGGGAGTAAATGATTTGCCAGTAGGTCTCTATTTATTCTGAAGTGTTCCTAAATGAAAAACATTACCCATGGTAGCTTCATTTATCATGCTCAAAACATTTTAAGCATCCTAGATTTACAATAACAACTTTATTTCATCCCTACTGCTCTACAGTAGAGAATAGCTTTATTAATATGTCAATAAAAATTAAATTCCACACAGAAATGGTATCAGCCTGAGCATTTAGATGCAAAAAATATTATGGGAAATACGTTCAGCTTGCCTAGGATGCAAAATATGGGAGTGAGGCTAAGTTTGCTGAAATAGTCAAGTCTCCAACAAGAAGTCAGTAAGCAACTATTGAATTTGTGTGTACTTCTCTGTATTGAGATTTCTCTGTATTGACAAAGCAAATGATAAAAGGAGACACTGTAATGCAAGATTGAATACGTATATATGCATTAATGCTTGCCACTTTGTAGAACTAAAACAGATTCCCAATTAAAAATTAAATAATGTTTAAAACATCATAGTTTTATTTGAAACATCAGATATGACTCAAGTTTTACTTTAATGCAAAAACTGAATCTTTCCATGTATTAAAATCTTAGAAAAATCTTATTTTTCCCTAAATTTCTGACATAATTTTAGCGCTTCACTCACACTGAAGATTTGTCCATTGAGTATACAGAACATCCTTTGCCCTATGAGCAGATTAAGATGACAACTCACTCATAAACTTGGATTTGTTAAGAATTAGAATCTCATTTTGGCTACGTAATTATGCTATATCTCGAAAATCTGCAGTCTATTTACCTTATCTGATATATAAGTACTCCTCTTTCAGTGGTCTAATCAGCTCCATTTATTTTTATACTTTTTTTAAGCCTCTCATCCACATCCTTGCATTTATTTCAGTAGAGTTTGTGATACATCTTGCTGCTTCTGGTTTGACTTTCATTTCTAATGTGAATTTATTTTTGAAAAATTCTGCATATTGCAAGCTATTTAGTGATGTATGTGTTCTTAGTATCATTAGTTACAGAATTTGCTGCATTTGTCCTGTATTACTTCTAATTTTCTCAGCTATTCTTTACAGTATTCTTTGGAGAGCTATGGCTGATTTCTAGTTTCATTAAAATTGGTGTCTTATTTTCTGTGTATATAATTGTGTGTATGTGCTATTTTGACTTTTACAACTGCTTTTAAAATACAAAATGAAATAAATGCTTAACTTTTCTGTATCTAATCATAATTTTATAATAGTACTGATATGTGCAATTTCAGGCAGAAAAATATTTTAGCAGAGAGACAATACAGGCAAAAAAGTCAATTAGGTTGTTGATCAGAAGTTGCAACTTAAACCACACTCTGAATGTAATTCTTAAAAACCTCACAGTTCAATGAAAATGACAATGAGAATAAATGGGTAAAATTTCCACAAAGTCACAGAAAACATAAAAGTAATGGCAGTAGAGGGAAGATGAAATTTTGGAAACTGCAAAGTATTTGAATGTTAACTGATAGAGCATTTCAGAAAAGGCTAAAAGCAAAGAGTTTGTAGCAGTAATACGCACAAGAAACAAGTCCCTTTTTCCTTCCAGGTCTAGGAAAATAAGTGGGATACATGGAACTGAATAAAGATGAAAATGGTAGCTGTTGAAACTTTATATCAACAACTGCAAAACTCCCTGTGGTCCTCTGTCAACTTGTGCAACATCCTCGGCAGAATGTAAAATGTTTGCCTTCTGAAGACATTGAACTATGGTGGATATGACATCATGGGTATCAGTCATGGTTGTTAGAAAGGGTGAAAATCTGTACTGACAACAGAAGGATTAACTGAAATCAAATTTTGAACGGTGGTATTCTTCAGTCATCTTCTCCCCTTTAGCTAAAGCAGGACATTGGATGTGTCTTCTCGGGGAGTGGGGGTGGGGATTCAGACTATATAAAATGCCTGCACATACTGACCTTCTGAGGTTTTTCATCCTTATGATGAGTTCTTCTTGACAAGGCCCATAAACTCAAGTTAGAAGAAATGTATCAATATTTCAGCATTCTGAGGAGAAGTTATTTTGACCCAGGAATTTGCTCAAGTACTCAAATAAAAGAATAAGGACATTTTCAGAATTTCACATTTTCAAAATATTCCTTCTCTTTGTCTTTTTTCTCATAAAACCAACATAAAACCAATAAGGGTGCCAGAACATATTGCTCCAAAATATGTCACTTTTGCATAAGAATTATTGTAAGCTAGAGTCACTTATAAAACAAATAATTAATTAATTAGTACAAATGTCAACAGAGGCTTTCTCCGATATTCCCTTATCTGTCTAAAGTAAGTCTCTGTCATAAAACCCCTCCACCAGAGTTTCATCATCCAAAGAAGATTGACTCATCACAGAAGAGGAAAGAGTAGAAGTCAACTCCTCAATAAGGCAAGCATTGTCATCAACTATTAAATTCCCAAGGGTCCATTCATCTTTATAAAACAATTTACTCTTTCCTCAAGTGGTCACCTTTCCACCTCTCTTTCCTTTATTAAGACAATATATAAAAATCTCAAATCTCAATGCTATTTGGTGTATTATTTTTCTCAGTTATGGCTCTGTGTGCATAATATTAAAATTAATAAATTTGTATACCTTTCTCCAGTTAAGTTGCCTGTTTTCAGTTTATTTCAGAAACTCTGCTGTTGAACCTAGCAGGACAGAGTTAGGTCTGATTCTATAATTTACAGCACCAAAATGTGGGGGTTTAAATGAAGAAACAGCAAAATCTGATGTCAAGATAATGGAATTCAACTGAGAAAGGTCAAGGGGTTTCCTAGGATGCTCCCACAAGAAGATTCTTAGATAAGAGCTGTAACAGGAAAGAAAGTCAGTTGTCCAGACTAGAACAGGAAGACAGGGTTACAGGAATAATATCTATTTCCAAAAGAAAAAATGCTGGGCAATGAAAGAAATACTATCACAATGTGATTCAGCTGAAAACAGAATTTCCATAGTCACATGATATAAATATTGAACTTTGAATTAATGAAAAATTATGATAAAATTGAGAGGCTATAAGGAGGGTACAGGAAAAAGAACTGTGTGATGATATAGAAAAATCGGTCTTCTACATCCAGAAGTTAAAATTTTCAAAATAGAAAAAAATGAATTTTAAAAAGAGGTTCTTTAGAAATGTGGTGATAAATAGATATAGTTAAAAGTATTTTTTAGAATTTGAGGTGGGAAAATGAGATCAAAAGTGCTATAGTATTTTTATAATTAAAATATTCTTTATTTCTCTTAAAAGATACTGTGTGATCTGGTTAATTATAAAACTGGAAAGTTAAAATAAGAATATCTATATTTATAAATTTAAGAAAGTAATTTAAAATCCAAGAGTGCAGAAGAAGACATATAGGAGATAACATACTTGAATTTAACAGATTATCAAATTAACTAGTAATTTGGAAATCGATTGTTTTTTTTAAATTTTAAGATAAGCACTAAATTAATAATGACTGTCTCTCCATAATTTTGAAAGCATATAAAATTACATGTATTTTTGTTTGATTAGTTGGTTTCTATGAGGCAATTCAGAATATACTGAAACTCCATTTATAAACTTCTCTGAAATTTGAATTTGGAATTAAAATCTTAGACAAAAAGATGTGCCACCCAGAAACACATTTCAAGAAACACCCAGATCTACTGAGTGTGAACAGCCATTATCTTCAGCTATAAGTTTTATAGGGTATGCCTCAGCTAGAGGGACCATCCTGCTCAAGCTCATATTCCTCCAGGAACCAGTGACGGAGAGAAATAGGAGTTTCAAAAACAGACCATTTCAGTCAGAGAGGGGTATAGTTCCCTAGCTGGGCTGAGGCCTTGTCAATGTTTCCCTTGGCCCACCACTGCTCCCCTCGCTACTCTGCCAACAGCTATTGACACATCTCCTAAAGATTGCAGCCTAGGACAGATGTTTTTGAGGGGCAGTTCCTAAATGTTTAGATGTTACCTCTTGTGAGGTGCAGTGATTTATCCATAAGGATTTAGAATGAAGATGAGCAGAAAAGTATTTATATACTTGTTTAATATCCAATCAGTATGAACTTGGAGATTCTTCAGTGTCCAGATTCCATCTCTTTCTGTTCAGATTTCTGAGGCATCTCTGTTTACTATTCCCACAGGGGCCATTCATGATTCAATTCTTTTATCCAGTCACCGCAAAAAGATAGCCATGCTATTTAGTTCTCACAGTGCCATAGCTCCTCAAAATATGTTTATATTGAACAATATAGATATTCTTGGCTCTGCAGTTCTCTAATTCCATTTATTGCTTGATGCTCAATTATTGTTTATGATACTGCATTATCCATCATGAGTATTGGCCTCCAATGACAAAGGGATACAGCTATGATTCAGAAGTTGAGCATAAAATCAAGTCTTATCCAGAGCATGTGGGAAAGAATGAATAATAATTTATTTTGATCATGCTCACTCTATCATTGGAAACATAACACATAAATGTAACACAATCCATTGCACCATAGAAGTAGAATAAATGTCAAGCAATACATTTCCAAACACCACTACCTTTGAACTGGTTAGGACATGAATGTACATTTCTAGAATATTATCTCTCTCTATATTGACCTTGGGCAACACCGGGACACAACACCTGGGCACATCAGCACAAATAGGAAGTATAGGCAAACAGTCAGTGAGCAAGCAAGTAAGAAGTGTCTGTCTTCATTAGGCATGTCTTAAGACTGACTCAGCAGTACATAATATAATCACATGGACAGGGCAAAAGAAAGGATCTATTGGCTTTCTATCACCTGAGTCTCAAAAGTCCCCAGAGGAGATAGGCCTTGCCTCCTGGAAGACTGCCTGAAACATGCTTCCAAGGTTGAGGAGGAGGTAGGGTGACCATCCTTGGATGCTACAGATTAGAATTTGCACTGTATATCAGAGGATGGACAAGTGAAAGCTGACACACAGATGAACAAGAGCTTAAATCCAGATCATTGAATTGTGCTATGTCCAATTGTGAATGAGAAGTCACACAAAATCAGTATGTTAGCACCCTTCGGGCAGTCCAACCCTAAATGATTCAGTGGAAGATTTACCACACCCATAAGCAGGAATAATCTGCTGACAAGGTCACCTTCCTGGAGCCAGCAGTCAGAATTCGGGGTCCTGAAAACACCCCACTAGCACAAGTTCCTAAGGGCATCTAGTGGAATCAACACACAAGGAACAGGATCAGAGACAACCCCAAAGAGGAAAAAGGAATTGGTACTCTGGCAAGTTGTTGCCCAGCAGAGGGCACTGCCAATTCCAGACATAGTAAAGGAAGTAAAAAATCTCAGAGAAGTTATTCCAAATGACAGGTAGTCTGAGGCTTAAGGCAAGAGAGGGCCAATTTGCTGAAGGCCAAGGATGATATAGGCTGTTAATGCTTAATAAACACACCTGAGTACCAGGCTGAATAACTGCTTCCAGACAAACCTGTTGAGACAATTTACTTGGGAAATTACATAATCAAAGCTAGTTGAATGAATAATGTAATTAAAACTTCTGAATTTGCTTTTTGATGTTTTATTTTTTTATTTCATTTCCAGGAAATCTATGAGCATGGTATTGGAATTAACACTGTTAGTTTCCCAGCATTGCTATAATAACAAAGCACCGTGAAGCATGTGGCTTAAGAGAAATGTAGTCACTCAGAATTCTGAAGACTAGAAGATCAAAATAAGGGAAAAGTCATTTCCTTCTAGAGAAATTGTCCCATGACTCTCTTCTAACTTCTAACTTTTGGTGGTTATTCACAGTCTTTGACATCCCTTAGTTTGTGGTAGCCTTACTCAAATCTCTCTCTCTCTTTCTCTCTCTCTCCCCCTCCCTCTCCCCCTCCCCCTCCCCCTCTCCCCTATTGGATTAATGATAACATTCACAGATTCCAAAAGTTAGAAGCTCAACATATCTTTCTTGGGAGACACAAGTCAACTCCAAACAAATAACTAATGCTATACTGTAAGAACATGCTGCTTTTATTTTATTTTCTTGTATATTTTCTTGTTAAAATTCTTAGACATACTTTTAATAATAGCTCAGGGACAAAATGCTAAAGCAATAAAAAATGCAACATGATTTTTTGGTATGAAATGATAAACTTTATATTCAACATTTTAAGAATATTTCTAATCCAAAATGTTATAGTGGAGCACAGTGCATTAAATAAATTCATTAAATGAAAAGTAATTGCATTGAAACTTTTTCCATTCTTTTAATGCAAAAGCAATCATATTATTTTTATAAATTTAAATTTCTCTGGCACCATAAATCAGAAACCAAATCAAAAGAGATTTTTTTCTGAGATTCCAGGCTTACAGTTAGCTTTAGTGCCTACCCTATGTAATTATAGTATTGTTTTTATAAGTATGTCACCCCATAAGTCTTGAGTTCTTTCAGGACAAGGACTGTCACTATTTCTACAAAGTGATATTTGTAGAAATATGCCCCCATTTATAATAATGGCTGACATATTAATAACTCGACAGTCTAGAATGAATGAAAAATGAGTGTATAAATCAATAACTGAAAGACCAATGAGTAATTATACATCACCCTTTAACCTACTGTCATCCCTTACAAGGAAAGTTAGAAATGTAGTTCATTTACTTTAAATGTAAAAATATCATTCTATTTGTCAACAAAAAAAGGAATTTTGCAAAAGATCTGAGCTTTGTTTTGTTATCAAACTTTAGTAAAATGCATGAGCACCTATTAAAGGAAATTTTACTGGACTTTAGTGGCGAATTGATTATTTTATTATATTATTACTTAAATACACACAAAGAACTAGGTATGAATTTTCAAAGCTGATGTGAATTTCAGAGCATACTTTCATGAGTATAAGAAACTCAACTTCTTTACCTTTCACTGATTTAACTAAATTTCTCATTTAAGTATAATATCTCCATGTTTCTCATTTTATATCAACATTGAAATTGGAACCAAGAAAGCCTAAATAACTTCTGGCTTGTAGACATTACTAAACAAACCATTAATAGTTCACAAAAATCTCATTGAAAACATTGTCTCCTTTTTCTGTGTCTTATTTGGTGTAGTAAGTGTCTTTGTGCCACTTCTACTCCATTCTTGGGTGCATGTGACAATAAATAGATCATTGTGGAGGACTGAAACTCTGAGACACTGTCTAAGCATACCATGCAGCAATTTATTTCTTGGGGTCTTGTCATATTCCTAGGACAAAACATAGGAAATGAGGGGCAAATCTTTTGTGTACCTGAATGCTACAAAATTATTGGGAGGGAAAGAGGAAATAGGCCCTGCTCTTAACCAATGTTTTAAACATGTTATGAGCCTTCTCTCCTTCCACAAGGGCCCAGACTCATCAAAAAAGACTCTCTATATTCCTCTCTCTATGTTTATGTTATATTTTTCTTCTAGGCAGAAGTACAGAACCAAATTGCTTCAACTGGGTTAAAAGCAACAGGAAAAAGAAATTGCCAGAGGTTAAAAAAAAAAAATCAGTTATATTTCAATAATATTTTTGATGTATAGACCTCATGCTTGTGTCAGGAGGTACAGCAGATGAATTAAGAATCACTCTGTTTAAGAGCAAAAGGACATGAAATTAGGAAAAGAAGTAGGGGGTTAAAGTAAAGAATTTGCTTTTCATCCTTAGGTAACAGAGAATCAGCAATATGTCAAAGTGGGATGTTACATGGTTAAATATTCCTATTTTGAAAGAAGAATCTAGTGAATTTCGTAGATGAACTGGAATTAGGAGACATCCGCAGAGGTTGTTGAATACAAGGAAGAGAAAAGAAAGACCAATTTTAAGTAGCTTTTATAATAATTCAGTAGCTTGGTTTTCTACAAATATAAACTATGTATTTAACAGTTTGAATATTTACTTATTTCATTTCATGATTCCATACCAATAATCTGTTTTGCGAAAAGTAAGTCATCTTGTGATAGGTTATTTTAAATAAAAATCAATTTGCTTCTAAGTGATAAAACTCAAATGTGATTATTAAGAGCATTTAAAGATGCTTGCTGCTGATAAGTGAACTAATATTATCCATCATTTTAAAAGAGTCTTATAACAGCATCTGTGATTAGTCTAGGAAAAAAACGTGTAGATTACTTATAAAATGATTACATCCATCTTAGTAAAATAATTTAATGGAATTCCATTTTAGGAATGCATAATCATTAATTATCTGGGTTATTAGAGCAATTAGCTTAGACTTGTAATCTGTATTATAAATATATTCAATTTTATAAATGATATTTTACTTTAGATCTATGAGTACTCAAAAAGTTAAAAATTACAAATAACAGGCAGGTATTATGCTAAATTTCAATAAAACAGGCTTTTTAATGAAGTAAACTATAATTATCATAATATTTTATGCTATCTTTACACTTCAGTGTTCGTTGTATTTAGCCTAAGCTATCATTGATACTGAGATACTCATTTGAAAAGGAAGTTAGTTTCATGGAAGATAGTATAAGGACTCAATACCATGGGTCCATGTCTTCAGCAACCACACACTCCTCAACAAACCACAATATGAGAAATGATTTTATGATTCGTTTTGGACCATGTATATTAAATTTACTAAGGACCATCTAATTTCCAAAATCATTCTCTTTAAGATCTTTATCATACTCAAACTCTAAAAGAGATGAACCATTCCATCTTTTCCAAACTCTTCTCTCTTTGATTTTGTGATACCATTCAGTCTTGATACCTATCGGAGTCAATCTGCCTTGCATATAGTAGGTTTCTTTCCTTTACTGAATCCTGATTTTTCCCCCCAGGCATTCAATTCTCTTCCACATAGCAATCTGCTTAGAACCAAAGCTGTAAAGAAAGTCTTATATTGATGGCTAGTTTTTTTTCTCTTTCCAACTGGATGTATATTTGCTGCTTCAGTCATCTCATAAACGTGAAGGAAACCAGCCTAAGTATACACAGAGAGACACAACAAAGTTTCTGCTATGTGCTTTGTAACCTTAAAGTACATTGTCCAGACTCCCTTACAGCTAACTACAAGTTCTGGCGGTATGCAACAGTTCTAGGGCTGGTCATAAAACCCTAAAGGGATATTCTACTCTCACTCTCTTCACCCTAGAACCTTAAAAAGCATCTGTTGAAGATGTTAGTTTTATCAAAATGCAAAGATCCCAAATCCCTGAGATTCTCTGAGTTACCATTTGGAGAAAAAGATGCTCAGAAAAGCTTTCAAGTAGGAAAATCTACACTCACTAGTTCTGAATGTGAAATAAACTTTTATTTTATAAATTCCTGAACCTCAAATTTCCTAATGACATATACAGGAGTAGAATATTGGAGATAAAAAATGACTTCTGGAGAGCTAGTAGGTTCATAACCTCAAAGTGGCAGTTCTTTTGTTTTTGTTTTTGTTTTTTTAAAGAGTGTGATTCAATCACAAAGCATGACTTTGAAAGCTTTAGAATGAATATTTACAAATTGAGCAAGAGGCACACAGAATGTTTGTGAGATTTTTTTTTTTTATCAAGACAGCGAGTCAAAGACAAAAGCATGGGAAGTTAGTTAAGAATACGTACACGTACAGACACACACACACACACACACACACACACACACACAGCCCATATCCAGATGATAGTGGGCAAGAAGGTCAAAGAATAGATAGCACTAAACCTGGTATCATATGAAATATACTTCACTGAAGGCATTACGACCAGACTCTATTAACCAACCTTAGAAGATTCCAGGAGCTCTCTGAAAGCCCCAGAGAACTAGCATTTTTTGATGCACTTCATATAAATGGAAGAAAAGAAAACTGAGGACACCAGAAATCACCAGAACTGCACACGTTAGCTGGAGACACAGAAGTCGCATAAAGATTAGGTATGAGTACTGGTATATCAATGAGGATTACTAATTTCAGGTGCCACTAAACAATCCTTGTAGAGTGGGTCCCATGTATCAAAATGACGGATGATTTGGGGTATTTATTGTTAGAAAATCCTCATAGTTAGTGTTTGTTAAAACAGAGCCAACAAGCTGGAGTCCATAGCCCTGCTCGACACTGGGATGTTTTTCTTCGGCTTATGCTCCATCCTTATTAACCCTCAGATCCAAGTGCAATTCCTCTTTCACGAGAATTGTAGGACCACAGATTACAATGTCAGTTTAAACAGTCAAACTTCTAGCCAGGTGATATTAATCAACAGTTCTCAATTCTCTTATCTTTTTTTTTTTACGGTAATACTGCATAAAGCTGTTCTTCTGCGTGATCTTATAGTTCAGTTTTGCAGCATGAGCACAGAGAAGTACAAGTAACTTGTTCTATAGAGTTGAAAAGTGAGATTTACCTTATTTTAAAAGCCCCTCTCTTTCTCATTTCACTTAGCATAATACATATGTTTGAGTACAATCAGTAAATGTATACACTACTGTGTCCAACTTTCTAGTCTTTTGTTATAATCCTCTTTCATACATCTTTGAATTTTCAGCACCATTGAAAATGCGCTTCGTCATTGCATTAACTAACTCTAGGTATGAATTTTATATATTAATAACCATGACCATTTCTATGTTAGCTAGCAAAGCTAAAATATAATCCATATTCTCCATAACATAAGCATAATATTTGTTTCATTTTTCTCCTAAAGGGGATAAATATTAACTTACAATGTTTTGTTGGGCTTCACAAGAAAACAATACTAGAATTTAAGTATTATGAATGCAAATACACTTATAAAATAGTTTGAAAATCTCACTATTCATAGATTACTTTTTCTATTTACATAACCCTAATCTACTACTTTATACCAGAATTAACATGAGACCCAAGAGAAAATAGATACAATACTATACTTTTGAAAAGTAAGTAGTATCACAGAAATTTAAGCTTGCCAGTAGAAAATTTTAATTTAAAATATAATGCTAGAGAGGTGTTTTTATATCAAGGATAGAAATTCCAAAGTAAAACTTATGATACAAAGGCCTTTATGAAGCATGTACTATCCTTTTCAATGTGCTGCCAGGTTAAAGAAAAATACAATGAAATAAATAATATGCAGATGATGAATCTAACACTTATTTTCTTAAATCAAAGTGTACTGTCAGGACAATTTACTTCAAAATGCATTACTATCAAAAATGCAGAATTACAGTTCAAGAAGACACTAAGTGATATTTACCTACAAGTTTTGCAAATCTGGAAAAACGGTATTTTTTTTTTCTCAAACTGTCCTTCAAATCATGTTAGTTTTTCATGGATATTTCCAAAGTGATGACTTATGAAGTTCATTCCTGCTCAAAATATCCAGACCTCTGCCTGAGTTGTCTATCCTTGTTTAGTTGGCATAAAAAATTAATAATGCTATATGAAAATGTTCTCTTCAGTTAGTCTGATTTTAATTCATTGGGTAAATATCTAAATACCAAATAGATAAGAGCTTTGTGTGAAAGACACAAACTATTAATAATAGCTGATCTTCAAGGCTTAGACCATGAATAAAATAAATACAGTAAATTAATGCTAATTATTCCCATATGTATTAAGGGAAGCTTTCTTTCCGAGATAGTGAAACTTAAACTTTTAATGATCAGGAATTGACAAAGCTAATAAAGTGATTCTTTCATAATAGTTCTCATATTCTCCCACATATGCAACAAATTTATTTAATAATTTAATAATTAAAAGTAATTTTTCAAAGAACTTCCAAAATTAAAGCTTCATTATGATTGAGACCTGATAAAGATGTGTATGGCAATTTATTTTACTTCTTTGTGGTAATTTTTAAAAAATTAATATAAAATCATATGTTTAAGTTCCCAATATGTGCAAGTTCCCCATTCCTTAACTATATGCCAACACACCAAATACCCTCTACCAAATACCAAGAGTTCTTCACCATTGTCCATTGAACTCTGCCACCACTGCCATCCTTCTCCATCCCATTCTCTAATAGTAACTTCAGTTCTATATGACAATTTAAAGATCACTAAATGACTAAACAAGAATCTAAAATTTTGACTTCAATGAAATGAATTATACATGAGCTTCAGGATTAGAAATATTAAATTACTAGGAAAAAAGTGACACTACATATTCATTTTAACTATATATGTAAGTATTTTATATTAAATGCTTACTATATGGCATATATGTCTTTCGCTTTATCTATAGGTGGTTCTGTAAAGTTGATGTTCTATGTTAAAGACCACTTGTCAAGTGATAAAATCATGCCAAATGAAGTCAAATCATTACCACAGTGCTCTGAAATGAATGTTAGGATCATCCAAAATTCGTATGTTGAAGCCCTAAAGCCCAAAATATAATGTGTTTAGAGATGGCCATTATGGAAGTAACTAAGGCCCTTATGGAAGTAACTAAGGAGATTATAAATGTGTCATTCTGATCCAGTAAGATCGGTGTTCATACAAAATAAAAAGTTAGGGAGTTCATTCTCTGTTCCTGCACACACAAATCAAGGAAAGCCCACACAGGGATTTAGCAAGAAAGTTTTCTACAAGCCAGGAAGGGAGCTCTTCCCAGAAATGGAACCATTTCAAAACTTTGATCTTGGACTGCTAGTTTCTAGTCTTCTCAGATGTGAGCGAAAAATATCGTCTACTGTTTGAGTCACCAAGCTATAGTATTTTGTTTTGTAGCCTGAGAAGACTAATACATAAAATAGCCGAGTTTTTAAAAGTTCTGGAAGTGCAACTGCAGAACACACGTTCTAGTTCCTGAGCTCCAACAAATAGTCAAGTAAAAATCATTTTAGCTGCATATATCCAGAGTCAAATATAATCTGTAATATATAGAAATTTAATATATTTTATAACATAAATCTATTTTTCCTGCACCTTAGAGTCACATTCAAATTTAAAGTTTATCATACACCTAAAGAGTGACAGTATATTAAAGTATCATATGTAACTAGTTGTAAATAAAATAAAAGGATGTGTTTAATAATGAAAGACGGAATGTGGTTAGATGTCACACTGAATTTAGCAAATTATCTCAATTCAGCAACATTAATTTTAAAGTAAAGGTGAAGGAATAAAGGCAAGCAAAGGCAGGCAGGCAGGAAGAAAGAAGAGGGGAAAGCACTTTATTATATTTAATTGTTCATCTTGGCTGTTCACCCCATCCCCAGGACATGAACCAGATCCTAGGGATGTATGTGGACTGCACCAACATTTTATTATTATTTAGTTGTTCAAGCTGACTGTTTCCCCCAGACCCAGGATGAGAACCCAGGTTCTTGGAATGTATGTAAACTGCACTCTAGGCTGCAGGCAACTGAACAAACCACTACTCCACCTGGGGATACCAGCTAATCTTTTACCATCCAGTTGCTCTGCACCTGGGCCCTTCACAATAGTTGAACATGACATCCCCATAAACCACACTAGAATCTTAGTGCTGCTATAGAGAGACCAGAAATCTTCAGGATTTGAGATGATGTGAAAAAAAACAAAAGCTCACATTTCATAAAGTACAATTAAGAGGTACTTCCACATTTTTCAAGTACTAATAAAAATCATTTATCAAGTAAACAAAAATACTACTTTTCAAAGTTCTTGAGAAAACTGCTCCTAAAAACAACAGCAGTAACAACTGATGTTTTGTTTTCATTTGTTTTATAGTCCTAGGACATAACATTAAACAAAATAAGTACCTTATTGACTTCAGGTTATAATAAAAGTTGCATAAAATAAAAATGTATTGTACCATCAAGAAAGCCATTTTAATATTATTATTATATTAATATTATTAATATTTTGATGTTTATTCTTCTGTTGAAAGAGAAGTAGATGGAGAATGAGTGGATACATATAGAGAGACACATGTATGAGCACAGATAAATATACATTTAAAAAATCAGTAGCGTAATATACTGCATAGCTTTGTCAGGCGACATTATGCAGAGGTATTTTTCCATTCCCTTAAAATTTCTTTCAAAAATTATTTAAGCAATGCATTGTCATTGGACATAGGAATTGTTCTAATTTTTTCTATTAAACATAATATCTAACAATAAGCATTTACTAATATGCATGTGACTCTAGAATAAATTTTTATATATAACATAAGTGAGAGATACAGCAAGGATAATTTAAAAAACTTCAAAATAACTGCTTTTTCCTTAAAGCACACAGTAAGAGCATGTTTCAGGGGAAACAATTAAGATAAACAACTAAATAAAATAAACAAATGTTTCTTCTCTCTTTCTCTTAGTACCTGGTTACCTGCCTACTCACCTTCATTTCTACCTGCATTTTGCTTTATAAAAAATAGACATTTCCTTGTGCATTGCTGAATAAGGGACATAACTGTATCTTAGATCTTAATGACAACTGTCATAAGATGTATTGATATATATATATGTATCAATTTAAATTATAGTTCTATGTAAAGCCAAATTATGTATTTGTGGACTAATATACCTCCTTTTTGCAATATTTTAGAGATAGTTAACTCTTTGAGCTTCCCTTCATAAGGAATATGCAGATCAACTTTCTTAAAACATATTTACTTCAGACAATAAAATCAAATTTCTTAGTTCTTCATTTAAATACAACACATTTATGATTCTCTGAAAGATAATTTAAATTAAATAATTTTGAATACTTAGACATTATTTTGGATGATTTCTACACAGAAGAAACTTGCTTCTCAAATTTTATTTTGCTTAATCTTTCTCAATGAATAATTCTACAGACTTTTGCACTATACTTTACTCATTTTCTATATTACTTATTCAGCTTCTCCTATAATAGATGCTTCCATTTAGCTTGTCAACATACTCAAGTCTCTTCTATCAAATATTCAAATAAGAACTCCAGGCAACATTTTTCTTTTCTATTTTTATACCTCATTTGAGGTAAAACTTTAGATATAATTGCCTGTGCTCATTGTATTCATTTTTTAATTTACAATATACTAATTAATAGAGTCCAATTTCATTTTTCCACTGTTTCCAAAAAAAGCAAAACAAAACAGGACTCATAATTTAAAGTGACTTCCAGTAATATTACAGGCACCTTTATACTACATTGACTTGACCTTGCCATGATATTCAAGAAAGTTAGGCATGTCTTTTTCTTAATTTTCCATGGTATAGTGCTTTCTGAATCCACTTCTATAATTATATTCTCTTCTTTAAGATTTATTTTGACAATTGCACTGAGTAATTCAAGACACATATCAAGGTTTCTCTTCACTCTTCCCAAAAACTCTTCCTCCATCCCTATGGCTGACTGTCACACATATGAAGACAAACCACATTTCTAGTCTTTAGGCTAGTCTCACCTATGAATGTCCAGATCCATACTAATTAGACATCTCATAGACACCTACCCCTCAAGGGTACTACAGTGATGACCTTCACCCAATTTTTGTCCTCTATGATGTGTACCACCAACAACCAATTTTGAGGTTTTTATAAAGTATAATGTAGCAAAGAGTACATATTTTTAAAATATGCTTAATATTCCAAGCCACTAGATAATCAATTTTTATTGAAAAGCTTTTAAATTATAACCCAATAGACTTTTTAAACCATCAAAATAAAAATATATATCACCTATATCTTTAATGCAATTGCTCAGTTTTCTTTCTTGATTGCAAACTTAATTCTAACATCGCACAAAATACATCAGTCTAAAGTTTAATAAGTTTAGGTAAATTTCTGTATGTTTTATACAGGAATATTTATCGAAAATAAATCATCAGTCAAAGTTTGTGGGACTTTCAGTTAGTACTTTTACTTATCATTTAAACAACCCAGAGAAAGTACACAATGTGATGAATAAGCTTCCCATTTACTAAGTTTAAATTGTACATGAATAGTTTCTTTTAGTTGAAGATGTTATTCCAGTCAAATTAGTAATCTGTTTCTCTACCTAAAAATGTCATCTTTTATAATTCACTACTGAGTCATGGCTCTCTTCTTAGAGAAAAATGAAAGAATAGAGAATGGTCAGAGCTGAAGAGACTTTGCTCTAGAATCACGTAAGTTAGAGCCTAAGCAGACTACTGCTGAAATTCCTTTGGGAGAGCAAGTCATACTGTTCACAACCTCCTGTAAAATAGAACTAAAATTCAAAGATGAGTATCAACAAGTGTAGCATTGCTGAAAAGTCCAGGATAATAAGTAAAGAATGTCTTAGACATAGAGTTGTCCCTCAGTATCCTCGCAAGATTTGTTCCAAGTACCACTTGAAACACCAAAATCCACAGATACTCAAGAAGTTTCTTATATAAAATGGAGTTGCATATGCACATAATCTACATAATTTTCACCTATATACTTTAAATCATCTCCAGACTACTTTTAGTATCTAATATAACAAAAGTGCCATTAAATAATCATTACATTAGTCTAGAAAATAATGACACAAAATCTGTACCTATTCAACACAGAAGCAAACTTCACAGACTTTTGACACGGTAAACATTTTCCATCTATATTCTGAGGAAGCTGTAGATATAGATCCCCTGGATATGGGAGGGTCAATTGCATATTCATCGAGGTCCTGTCTCAGGTCACTACAGTCATGAGTTACTTAACAACGGAATATGTTCTGGAAAATGTGTTAGCCAATATTGCCATTTTGCAAATGTCACAGAATTTAATTATGCAAAATTAGATAGTATAACTTACTACACACCTGGGCTATATGGCACAGCCTGTTGCAGCTACCATCATATACGTGGTCCACTGCTGACCAAAACATGCTTGAGTAACAAATGACTACTTTGATGAGGCAAAAGGAGCACAAGACCCCATTAGAAGAGGAGGATAGAAATTACAAATAGAAACAAAAGACTAAATCTCTCCATCAAAAACCGTGCTCCAGTCATAACATGTGCCATTATGAAGATTATTTCATTTAATCCTTACAATCATCTTGAGATACTTCTTTCACTTCACTGCCCAAGAAACAAAGCACAATGTCCTCAGTACATCTGATAAATGTTGTCAAATAAAAGTTTGTCTGATATATGTGCAAATTTTATCTTTAATACACACTGATAAATATTACAAGAGTAGGGCCTTGAAAATAAGTAACAGATCAAACACTCAGACACACCAGTTGGGACACATGGCAGCAACTTGGGGACTAGCAAGCAGTTAGCCCTAATTATGAAGCAAGCCTGGCAAAGATTCCTTCCTTCTACTATCAATCATGTAGACTGATACTATCTCTACTTTTAGGGTGAGACTTGATTGTTTTATGTCAAGATTGTGGTCATTCTCCCTAGTCATAGTTTTGCACTCTGGATTCGGATTTAATCAGATCATCAGATAAATCAATGAAACACAGTGTAACACTTGTTAAACTTTCAGCAAAAAGAATGTCCATTCTCTTTCTTTGAGCACTTTGGAAAGAGACCCTCTCTATTTCCCTGAATGATGATGTGAAAAAATAGAATATGATGTCTAGAATGGTTTTAGTTATTTTGCTACTATGAAAGGAGAGCTTGGAGAATGAAGACAATATTGAAACAAAAGGAAGGAGAAAAACAGTGAAATCAGGCACTCAGGGATATTTTTTAAAAAGTGAATCAATCTTGACATTAAGTTATTCTTAAATCTGATCTTACTAGTTACCTGATATTTCTCTTTCATCTTTTAACTAATTTATGTTGTATTTTCAGTCACTCTCAACATAAAGTGTCCCAACTTATAGTGGTAGCAAATAGGATCTTTATTATGGCTTGGGTGATGAATATTCTCAAAAAATGGCCATCAGGAAAGTTATTTAACAAGCTCCAGTGCTGGAAAAGCTTAGACGAGTATGGGAGGTAAGGTGGAGGTAGGTGAATCTGAGTGATCTTGCAGTGAGCTCAACAGGTTCTTCAGGCATAGAAGGAAATTATTTAGGATGTAATGTATTTTCACGTTAAGACACTGAAAATGTAATCCTAATAATTTGGGATAAAATACTTGTTATTGCATCAATAAATTACTATCTAGTGTCCTTACTTTCTAATTAAGCATGAGTGGTAAAAGTAAATTTGTAGAAACAGACTGTAATTTATTTCTAGAAAGTAATTTAACTCAAAATATATTGAATTCACAAACAATCTAATACAGAAAGTAAAAATGCAAAACCTTAATAGCAAAAATTCAAATTAAACAGATAAGTAAATAAAGATCTTTGTAAATATAATCACAGTTGTGCCATTTATAAAATAACAAAATAAATATGAGTTATTATATATTGCTGTATTGATTCTAGCCAGATATATAAACAAGAATCGAGTAGTTTATGAGGATATCAACAATATCTTAACTACACAAATAAGTTTCAGAAATTTATGTAATATAACTAAAGTTTGGGGCTGGAAGAGGGAAGGTAATAGGACTTTCAAGGGATTTCTGAAAGGATAAGATAATGAAAGTTAGTAAGTCTGTTTTGTTATTTGAGGGATAGATCAAGTAGTATTACTGCAGTAACAAAAAATAAATACTATATCTAATTAACATCTAATAACATATCTAACCTTACGAATTTTCTAAAAGTTCTATGTAATTATGTAACAGTAATTTGTCCTGAAAAAAATGTCATTAATATCATCAATTTCTTCATCCTAACCAAGCAAGACCTACTTTATGTTTTACATAATATGCAACATAATTTTTGACAAATCTATAATGCCGATACTATTATTCTAACCATACAACTTGTCCAAATATGAGAAAGAACCTAACAACACATCTGTAAGTCTTATATAGCAGAATTTTATTCATTATCTTGAATTGCAAAAGTTAATGCATATAGGTGTGTGCATGTGTATGAATATATATTTAATATATAAAGAAAACATTCTGTTCATACACAAATCTCATTTCAGGGGCAGCTAATAGATTTGACATTGTATATTTGAAATTGGTACCTCTTTTTTATTTCTATAACAACACTATGTAATCTGAACCTTCATTATATACAATCTGTACAGTACAGGTGAATTAAAGGTCACAGTTGTCAAACAGAAAGACCTACTTATGCATATACAAAACATTTGCTGCTATAAATAGTAATGGCTTTTGAAATGTCAGTGAGAGAAATATGTTGAATGCACTCCAGTGCTTAAATGTTCTTCCTTGAATGGAAATAATTGTTTATCCAGGCTGTTTATATAGGCTGTGGATGTGTCTGAAGGGTCAACCTGGGTAAGTAAGTGTCTCACTGGAAGGTGGGCACAAGGTCAGGGGGTAGAGTAAAAGGGCACTTTTCCCAGAGGCTCTTACAGAGTTGTGCATAAAGATCATCTCCAAAGCGACATTTAGCCCAGATTCAACTGATTTAGCCTATATCTAAGATTATTTAAACACTCTATTTTTTTGGCATTTTACTTTATTTTCTTACATCTTTACAGAATATACAATTTTATCATCTTGCAGCAGCTTGGCTCTAATTGCTTTGATTTTTCAGTGGTTGTTTTAAATTACTCCTTTTCCAACTTCAATTGATTCATTACATTTTTAATCTTCAGTCTCCCTGCTTCCACTTGATCTTCTTTATCCTCTTCTAACATATATTTTGTTTATAAGGCACATAAAGAAAGCACCTCTAACTGTCTTTGGTTTTATACTGAAAATCAGTCTTATATTTAACCATCTAAATTTAACTTCTTTTACTTTTTCTAGCTTCTTGTAGGTTTTAAATATTTATTTATTTTATTTTAATAACTTTCATATTTATTTCTTAAATTTTTCCATAATTGAAATTTAAAAATGTTTTATATTTTCATTACAATTTATTTCATTTTTTAAACTCTTCTATTTCTTAGATTTTACCATTTCAGTTTAATTTTAAAATTTACCTTTATTTTTTATCACAAAGAGTTCTTATTTTATTATTTAAGGGTAGCAGTAAGATAGGGAAAAAATCTTCTGAAGCGAGAGATGTTGGAATCTTTTTTCTTAGCCTTCCCAGCAACATTACTATGGCTTCCATAAGTGGGTCCTCAGTTTTTTCATGAAAAGTTCTCCAGAAAGAAAAAGCTAATCTCACCTTAGAATATTTAGGAGACATTAATACCTAAAAAAGACCTGAGGGAGCTGGGGCATGGTGAGGAGCAATGGAAATGGTTGCTTTACAAACATTTTGCCAAAGAGGTGCCTTTTACACATTTTAAGGTAATATGTCAACATCACCGTCTATAAAAAGTAATGAAGAGACATAAATGGAACCACTGTGAATATAAAATGAAGAATATAGGGAACCTAGACAAACCACAAAACCCCAATCTTCTCCTTTTTAGAAGGAAAAACACTGAAACGTCTTTGCCCATTCTCTAACTCATGTAGTCTTAACAAGGGCAA
This sequence comes from Solenodon paradoxus, assembly GCA_004363575.1. Classification (NCBI taxonomy): domain Eukaryota; kingdom Metazoa; phylum Chordata; class Mammalia; order Eulipotyphla; family Solenodontidae; genus Solenodon; species Solenodon paradoxus. Next base: position 1,618,242 of record RJWH01000030.1, read on the forward strand.
TAGTCCCCCTTCCTAAGGAGGCAAAAATTGGTTCATGGGGAGGACAAAAATATATTAGATATTACAATGGTTTGCAAACCTCTGAAGGCTACACTATATAGAAACATAAAATGTATCTGTGCTTTTAAATTTTCACAAGGCATAGGGTGTCATTAGCAAAAACATTAACATAATAGACAAAAACATTACTTAACAGTTCATGGGGAAAATGCCTGGGGTTGAAAAATGGCTAACTCACATCTCTGTCAGAAAAATCTTTAAAAACCCTCCATATTTGAGCAACTTTAGTACAGGTGACTTGTCAGAAACCTACAGACCTTCCTTAATCTAGGATTAAGTTCGTTTATTCATTTCTTCAACAACTATGCTTTAAGTGCTAACTGTTGTTATAAGGTATATACGATACAGAAAACTGATCCTTTTCTCAATGCTGATAAGTAGTAGATGACTCATATATTCTGACATGTAATTGTGTAACTACAATACATGCTTCAATTTAAAAAAATGACAACCGTTCATCGAGCTCCCATGAGAGAAGGTAATTTAAATTTGTTGAATCAAAGAAGAATGTCAAAGAGTATGATAACTAAGAATACATACAAGTGCTTCAGGCTGTTGGAACAGATTATAGGTCACTTGAAAACAAAACAAAGGATCTGTTCAGGGAATGAATGTAGTTAATAAGTTTGGTTGGTTGGGTATACAACATCTTAAAATGGTCCAAAGATTCCTCTCTCACTAAAAGTAAATGCCACCTCACCATCAAAAGTTACCTATTTCTCTTGAATCTGTGACTTATTTTACTAATAAAATGCAAATCACCACTCTGGGACTTTCAGGCACAGGGCCCAAGTACTAAGAAGAGTAGCAATTTCTGCTTAGTTAACTTTTGGAAAGCAAGTTATTATATTCTAAGAAAATCCAAGAAATTCTGCAGAAATTTAGATGAATGGATGGGTGGATGTAGGTAGGTAGGTAGATGTGAAGAAATTCAAAAGAATGAGCCATCACATGGAGAGAAAGAGACTAGGAGGAGACAGACACCAAGCATATCAGAAAGTTTTCTTGAATTTTACATCCAACAACTGAGTGGGGCTGTTTGAGTGAACTCATCTCAGTCACATGGATCAGACCAAAATCCTGAGAAATAATGCAATACTTTTGGTTTAAGTCACTGAGTTTATAAGCAGTCTGGTTGTTAAAATATCTGCAGTATATAGTAAGAACACAGAGTTGAAGAAGCAAGAACCAGATAAGAAAAGGTTTTGTAAGTCTTGTTAGAGAGTTTAGTTTGGACATTGGATACTCTTTGATGGTACTTTAGAACAGAGTAATGCAATTACAAACAAATTAAACAAATTAGGTGATCTTGCCTGCTTAGAGTAACCAGGTTTGTCAGCTCTAGTGCAAGCTACTCCTAAGGAAGTTAATGCTTTCATAAGGGCTGTTATTACTTAAGGATGAAGGTGAATTGCCCACACAATGTGTTCTCTCTTGAGATTATAAAGGTGGTGGCATTTTTTGTTTTTCAAATGGTTGACCACTTGTATAGTCAAGTTAAAATTATAGTAAATCTTTAGCATATAAAAATGTTGATAATAAACCACCATTTTAAGCTTTGTTTAATTCTTGTTTTGTCAAGTTTTTTCTCAGTTCATCATTTTTATTTTATTTTGCTCTATTAAATGCATATTTAAATCCTTTAGAAAACATTTGACAATTTAAAAATAAGCATATTTTTTATTTCTCTAGGTTTGGGTAAGATCATGATATCTGTTAATTTCTTAATTTAAGATATTGAGATAAGATAATCTTAACACATGTTTTTGACCTCATATGACTGAAGTACTTAGAGAATCCTAAAAACTTCCAAATATATAATTCTGACATCCAGAAATACAAAGTACTTGATAACAAAAGTTATAAACTTGGTTTGAAAGGCAGTAATTTCCTAAGTGAAGTGATATAATTTAACCATTCTACTTAGACCTTTGTTATTTATTATTAAATGAGTTCATTTAGTGTTTATAATGTACTATTATTAAGTATTAATTCACTTAGATATCAGAATAGCAGTATGATAGAGGCAAAATTCCCATTTTTTTCAGAACAGAGGTAAACAGAGATTAATAAATTGTCAAGTTCATAGGGCTGATGAAAAAAAATAGAAATAAATAGGTTATGGAGCTTTCCCCAAAGTCACAGGATTAGTATATAGAGCTCTGAACAGAAGCCGGATAGTTTTGGCATTTGTAATTTTAACTATTAATCTATACTTTTCTCCTTAATGGATACCTTTTAATTAAAAAAAAAATCACTTTATTCAAAAACAAAGAGGAAGCAAATACAGAACAACTGATGAATAGTAAGCTACCAAACCTTCTAAAGTCTCAGACTCCACCTCTGTATGTGGTAAATAACACAACATTAAAGAATTATTAATGAAGACTAAAAAAGACAACACATGAGAAGGCTTTAACACTCTCACTGGCTCTACTTCTCAATAAACACTCACTGTGATTATTGCAGTATCAGCATCATCCAAGATTCAAGGACAATGGCTGGTTAATTTCTACAGAGAAACTTGCTGGTTCAAAAACCACTAATTTTAGCTTATTCTTTCAAAGTTCAGACTTTGACCTAAATGACTTCACAGTTAGATAAACCAATAAAATATAAACTCCTAAGGTGGCTCCTTGTTCAAAAAGTAAAACTTTTAAATTAACAAAAAAAAAAAAAAGATGTTACTAAACAGGCATTCCTCCAGGATGAAACAAAACCTACTACACTTAAATGAATTGTCACTTTTGAAATACCTGGAGAAACAAAAATAAATTCATGTACTTTGTAAATTACTTCAGGTTATAGTCTAAGATACCTCATTTCATTTAGTCTAATCTAATACGTAAATTAAAAATTTTCAGAACTTCTATCTTTTTGATGTCTTAAAAATGTAAAAAAGCTAAATCTATAAGTAACTGTCAACAAAGATTAAACTAAATAAAATTAGTTTCCTGGAGTAACTAAATTCAGTACAATCAGTTCACTATATACTTTCAATATTTACAATACTATTACAAATGAATGTATATTATCTACACCAGCAAAAATGGAAAAATAGATTCGATAAAACGTACTAGACAACTAAATCTAAATGTACTTTATTATACTTTTACAAGAAGGAATTAAAGTCTCAAAATTATCACCAAAATTTGTAATCAAGTTATTTCTCAGTCATTCTTTCTGTTTATAGTATATAAAGCAGGTATTAAGACATGTCTCATTTAGGTTCCTCTGAAGATAATTTCTGTCATTATAATGCCAGTTAGTTCCTGACAGTGCTTTACACATGAAAGTAGTTGAATAAAAAAGGGAAAATAGATGTAATTATTTTTCACCAAATGATACGTTATTTGTTTCTTTTAATTGTAAGTATAAAATAAATACAAGTGTACCATTCAATCAGTTAACAATGTCAGTTTAAGAAATGTTCAATATTATTAGTAAATCGAGGTAAATTATACCTAACTTATCACTGATTTATTAGGCCCTGTGAAAAATCTTTGATAATTGTCTGGTTTAACATAACAGAATAAGTTACATAACATGGTAGAAATAGCAACTGCAAGAAATGTTGCAGATACTATAACTTTGAATGGTTTAATCTAGGAATTCATACTGAGATCAGAAATTCAAAGTTACCATTTTCCTGTGTGAAAGATCTTCCCTCGTCACCCAGAATTATTCATGTATTCGTGTAGGAAATAAACCATATTTCTTATTACACTTGACACACCCTTTTCTGACATTGCTCTGATGTGATTAGGAGCCAGTGCAGTTTAAAACCTGGGAGATCTACTTACTCAGGCAGTAACTTCTTTTTGAAGAAAACATTCAGAAGAAACATTCTGAGTAAATGAAACCTATTTAATCCCTATTCCCACATGTGATGGTTGAACTCCTTTTGTCTTTTTCCTTACAGTCTTATCCTAAGGCCTAAAACAACATCAATCCTCCATCCATTTCTCTTAGACCCATAGTCAATAATTGGGTCTCTAGGTCTTCCTACTCTAATGATAAATAGAAACATACAAATCAATTATCTCTCAATCTCTCTCTCTCTTCCTCCCTCTCTTTCTTTCTTTAGCTCTCTCTTTTTTCCCATCTAACCATTTTTTGCCCAATGTTTAGAAAAGGGTCTTACACCTGATAGAAATTTCATATATAGTTATTTAATATATGAAAAAAGTCAAGGTGAATGTTTGTTTTCCCAATTTAAGATCACACAATCTCCTCTCACATGTAGTTTTAAATTTTAGGAATGTGACTCAACCATATCCTTAACAAATCCTTAACAAATCCCTTAGAGGTTGATCTGGTTTTTAAAAAATAAGATTTTAACTGTATTTTATGACCCCCTGTCCCATAAAATCCATGACATTCATATGCCAAAGTTACCTGATATATTTAATTTTTCTTCTCAAATAAATATATATAAATTGAAAAATGCTAAACTCATGGATTCACTACAGATTGGCAATATAGTCTAAATCTCTCTTTGTTGTTGAAGTTCTACATAAAAGCAATTTTCAGGTTTGTCTATACCTGTATAGACTCACCCGCAAATACAGCACATTCTGGGAGATAGGTGCCAAGAAAATTAGATTGTGCAAGTAAGGAATAGACCTGGGAGATTTCTAAACAAAAGCCCAGGTTCCAGGTCAGTAAGGTCATAGTGAAACGATATTCAGTTGTTCCGAATTCAAAAACAAATCAAACATAATATGGGTGAGGAAAAGCAGAAGTGTCACAAATCCATTGAGTCTTAGAAATACTTTCAAAAAGTAAATATTATCTGGAACCTAGTACGGGAAAATATAAGAATGGGAAACTGTTGAGGTGACAGACAAATGAGAGTAAGGCAAAAGTCAGGAAGATAAGGCAGGCTATTTTAAAGGAACCTCTTCCTATCAAATATGAGAGAACTGAGCCTTCAATGCATGGCATAAGCAACTTTAATTACTCTGAGAGTGGTGTGTAGAGTTACCCTATTTGCACAGAGCATGGCCAGTATCGCTGAGTAGAAAAATTAGATAACAGACATTCACAGAAATCAAGGATATTCAAGACTAATTACATTTAAAGAACAGGATTACATTATGTGATAATTAGATTATAAGTAGCAAAATATATCTTTAAAATTATCTTTGTAAGTGTCACGCAATATTTTCACTCAATCCATATACTTATTCTTTCCATATATACTGGTAAGCTCCTATATGTCAGAAGCTGTTCATAATGATAATAAGACACAATTTGTGCCTTCAAGAGACCTTACTGAGGGACTGAAAGACAAAGACACACAATTAAACTATTGGAATTAAATAGGAAGAATGTGTGTGTGTGTGTGTGTGTGTGTGTGTGTATGTGTTTGCCTCTATATTATGCACCTAATTACCAAGAGAACAGAAGGGAGATTTGGTTTCTAGGTAGGAATATACTTTATGTTGCTTTAGTACTTATAAATAGAAAACAGCATTCCAGCCAAATGAACATGCCATAAGACTCGATCACATAAAAAGAATTCACTGAGTATAGAGCATGATGGTTTAGAGCCAAGAGTCACAATAGCACCAAAAATATAAATTGAAAATGGACTGAAATGAGCAAAATTTTCCTGGGGCTTGAAATATAATTGAAGATTTTAAAGTAGACATAAGATACCAGATCTTCAATATTAGGAACATTACTATAATGACAGTAGAGAGATAATTTCAAGTTGGAGGAATAATTGGGGGCAGAGAACGCAATAGTAAGTTTTGGGGGGAAAGATAAGTGATGAATGAAAAACAATGACAGAAATAAATGACAGCATAACTAACTCCTTTTGGATATATAACACACGGACTAACATAATTGACTTACTGTGATGATAATTGGTAAGAAAGACTTAAGATTCATAATCATTTTAGGTAACTACATGGATAATAATGACATTAACTAAAATGAGAAAGAGAAGAAAGTAAGGGTGGAGGAGAAGGGAAAGCTGGAGAGAATTAGCTTTGAGATTTGCTAAGTTTTGAAATGCTCACAAGACATGGAAGCTTAACTGACCTATTTTTATGAGGTACTCTGAGTTACTGTTTATTGCCTTGGGATAAAGGTCAGTAGTTTTAAAGAAAAGTTGAATTCAAAGCATAAATATTATTATGTAAGTTGAGTGTATAAATCTAATAAAATTATACTACTTTCTCTTAGATTATAAAAACACTATTGATATGAAAAAAATAAAATTAAAATATATAGCATCATTCAAGTCTTGTCTATGTAAACTTTGCCAAAATGTATTTAATATATGTACCTATCAACATAAGCACTGAAACTAATAACTTAGTCACCAACCAATTGTGATCAGAAAGAACAATAAATAAAGAGATGCCATTCACATCCATTGACTTTACCGTGAGCTAAACACAAGATTCTGGCAAACATAAGTGAGGCAACCCACCAAGTAGTAGCAGAAAATGCAGGAACCATTAATAACTTGCACTTCATAAAATCTTATTACCTCTAATTACTTAAGGTGAATCACAAGTATAGGTATAGACAAAATGTAGTTTGAGACACTAAATAATTAAGGAGAAAAATAGACATATTGGTACTTTCTCAAGCCATCTTCCCTGACGTGTTACATTATAAAGATTAATCTTTGTTTTAACTTCTATTTCCCTTTCCACTACATAATAGGTAATAGGAAATACCAGCATACAGGTAAACAAGAAGGTGGAATAAGAGTTCTTTTCCAAGCTTACTGGAATATTATTAATGCATTGTCATTCCTTAGAAACAAACTTGACTTATCATAATAATATATTCCAGAAGAAAGTTTCATGCAAAAACGAAATGTCTTACTGTTTTCAAAAACGGAAACTATGACCTAAGGGAGAGAAACACACTTTCATTTTTACCAACCTTAGTTAATAAGTGGGGTTTTTATGCATTGTTGGCACTACGCATAATTGCTATATATAATTATATGTCCAACAATGCCTTCTTGTAGGTCACTGTGGTTATCACCATGGATCTAGATAATTAAAATAGAATGAAAAACTGTTATAGCCCCAGAAGGGCAACTGTCGGTCTCTCTCTGAGTCTATGAAACATGGGAATTGAAAATGCTTTGTGCATCATCTGTGACCAATAAAAAGTCCTTTCCATAATTTTAGTTATTAAGTTGACCCCGAAAACAAATGAGAACACCTTCTGGAAGATGATAGGTGCTCAACAAACTCAAAATGTCTAAACAAAGTTAGTCTAAAGCGGAACAAGATACACACAACAGCACTAAAGACGATCTGAAACCAATTGAAATTTTAATCTTATAATTAGATGATATATTTATTCATGGAACACCCCCAAAAAGATAAATAGATCATTAAAATGTGTGTTTACATTTACTGGAAATTCATGTACATCTTCCTCTGAAAATTTAATGGCATAAATATTACCATAACTCAAAGGAAGCTAACAGAATACTTTAGTATTTTGATAGTAAACTATAAAACCAGTGCAGTATATCTTTATAATATAGAAAATGTTTTAAATTATTCTATACACTGCTTATAAGTACTGATTACAAATATTTTATATGCAATTAATTATTATCCTGCTAGGGAGAATTTTCTTGAAGATTCAAGTAACTATAAACTTTTTCCTTTGTCTAATTCAAGATCTAAATATACCTTTGTTCTAATATGTTGCTTCTTTGCAACATCATAAAAATGTATAAACATTATAAAAATTATAATATAATTTAAGCTTATTATAAATATACATTTAAAATGCCAATAAAATATACAGTCATTGAAAGGATTTAATATTAACTTGGAAACATATTTTGAAACATATATATATATATATAATGTATAGCAAAATAAGGAGAAATTAAGCTTTGTGTTGCCCATATTAAAAATTGCATTTACATAAGGCTTTTTTTTCACCCATTAAATGGCTTAGGAGTCACTCTTTCTTTGTTTTCTGTCTGAATTCATAGAAGTGCATGAAATAGTACTTGCCAGGCAGCATAAACAGTTCTGAACTGTGCTCACACCACAACCTAAGGGTTCCATCACATCCAAGTCCTCATGCAAGCTTAACAGGCATCCCAAAGTTGACATACCTACCTCCAATTCCAAACTTTCCCTCCCTAGTCTTTCCATCTTCATATTGTCTTACCAAAATCCTTGGAGTCATCCTTAAGTCATGTCTGACCCCACATCCAGCTTATCAGAAAAGTCTATTGACTAATCAAAAAATTTTTTAAATTTCTTCCAACTCTCTTGGATTATGAAATAAGTTTCTAATTTGGCTTCTAGCATCTACTCTTAGCCCCTACAACAGGTTGTCTCCACAAAGCAGTCAAAGCTTTTTTGCTATCTAAGACAAAAAACATTCTAAAAATCCTCTAACAGCTTTCCAGCATCCTCAGAATAAAATTCAAAGTCCTCTTTACATTGCTATGATCCCTAAGGCCCTAAGTCATACTCACTTTGATGTCTACCTAACTTTGCTACCTAATCGAAGCTCACTTACCATTTACTGAACTCCTTGTAGGAACATTTTGGACAAGCTCCCACTTCGAGGGCTTTGTATTTACTGCTCCCAGACACCAGTTTTCTTCCTTAGTTCTCCGCATGTCTTGCTTCCCTACTACTACTTCAGGATTTCATTATTTGTCACATTCCCAGAATAGTCCTGGCTATTCCCTCTGTGCTCTTTAAGTGAATGTATATGTATAAAATATACATGTATATACTGAACTGCAACTGTTATTTCCTTCTACCCTGCTTTATGCTTCTCTACAACACATACGATCATCAAGCATATCATATTACTAGCTTATTAACTGTACCCTACAATATGCATAAGCTCCATTAGAACAGATTTATGTGCGATCAATTACCCATTATAAAGAATTTTTTTGTTGTATGAATAAGTGAATATATAAGCATAACTTTAGTCTTTCTTTTTAAAGAAATTTTATCCATCTTACAGAGCCTAATTCATTGATTTTCACAAAAAAAATATAGTGCATTAGTCATAGAAATTAAATCAGTTCCTCAGGCACAGCTTGATAAAGTTGGAAACTCTCCAAGCATCACATCTCAGGGATCCTTGCTTGGGTCAGCATGTGGCCCATCACCTTCAAAATCCTTTGATGACAGCTATAAGGATGAGGACAGAGAGCCTGAAGTCCCAGTGGAGGGCTTGGGGTTAGATTGGAAATGGCAGTCACTAGCTCTGGTCAGAATGACTCAACTGGTTTAAGTCACTTTAGAAAACTGGGAGATATAATCTTGCATTGGGCCCAGGGAAGAGGAAATTGGATTGGTGAGCATTTAACCAGTCTCCAACACAGAGAACACTAACATGTTTGTTCTTTATTGTTATTTATTAAAATACCTTACGCCACGTGCCTACTGAGAACCACAAAGGAAACTGAAAGCTACCGTAGGAATGACGATAATAGTAATATTTTCAGGTACTTCCTCTCTGAATTGACATTTGAGTTGAGAAAGATAAGAATGAGCCAGGCATGCAAAATCGGAAAAATAACAAGGGAAGTAGAAGCAAGAGCTAATTTATAGAACCCCGGGCAAGAATAAGTGTAACATAATCGTAGATTATGAGAAGACTAAACAGCTGAGGGTACTGGGCCGGGAATGTGGGAAAGCATGTGGCCAAAGATACAGGCAAAGACACCATTTATAGATCCCTGTATGTCACATTAACAAGCCTGGATTTTATTTTATAATAAAGGAAACACAGGAATGGTTTTAAAATAGGGAATTTTATGATTGGATTTACATGTTTTAAGGATCTGTTTGACTATGTGAAGTTAGTGAATTAGTGTGGGGTAAGGTTTAGTACATTAGTAGGCTTTTGCAATAGTGTGAGAAATGGCCATGGTAAAATAAAGAAAGAGAAAAAAATGCAAATATATTGTGGATCAAGAGTCTTTTAGACATACTGGTAGATTCAATGGTGGTAATTGCAGAGTGAGAGAATGAGAAGTCAAATGACTCCTTTATGTGAGTAAATTCACGTTATTTCATATTTTGCATTTGTAAAACTGAGGAAAATTAAAAGACTGGGTTTTCTAGGGGGAAAAAATCGGGATGATTTCTTTCTTGGCAGGTTAATTTGGAGAAGCCTATTAGATATTCAAGCACAGGGGAGATAATAGTGATATCACCATGGGAAATACCTATATATAAAGAGTATTTAAAGTCTGAGAATGGAAGAGGCAACCTGAGAAAGTACAGAAGGCAGAAGATGAAGCAGCAAGACTGAATTTAGGGGAAATCTACCAACCAGAGTCAATAGAAGAGGAGCAGCCCTCTGAAGATGCTGATCAGAGTAGCCTGGGGTCAGCAGGGGCACAGGAATAATAGGGGTCCGGAGAGAACAGGCAGGGGTGTTTCACTGTAGGGACTGCAACTGAGGTGAAGAAAATGAGAAAGAGTAAGTGACCACCAGTTTGGGGCACAGACTTGGCAAGAGAGTGTCAAAAATCGTTTTGGAGCAGAGGAAAAGGGCCCTCTGTTAGAGGAGAGAACAGCAAGATGGAGAGAAGGCTGGTATTAGTTCAGTCAGCACTTCCACCCACTTTTCAAGTGAAAATGAGTAGTATCTGAGGAAACAGCATAGGTTTGGTGGGGGGTTGTGTGGTCAAGAAAAAAAAAAAACAAAAAAACGTTTTAACTAATGAGAGTTACTGGAGGACATTTTCTGGGCTGATGGGAATCATCCCATAAAAGTGGGAGAAAGACATCTACCTAAATCAGAACTTAAAAACTACTAGCTAATCTGATTTAAAATCCTTCCAGTTCTTCGACCTATGAAATTGCACTCTATAAAAATGGAAATTAGTAAGACATTAAAAAATTTTAAATTATCAGAAATTTAATATGCATTTATTTTATTATGACCTTGTTAGAAAAACAGTAAAAATACATTTTAATAAATGTGGTTTTCCAGGGAACAAACATATATTCAACAAATTCTACATTTAGAAATAATCTAATTAATTATTTTAATATTTAAGTTTAAAGCAACTATCCGAAGTCAAGCTTGTCTGGGGAAATAAAAAGAGATTTTGACCAAACTCCTAGGTCACACAGCTGTGTTTTATTGGTACACTTGTATACCCAACTGTAAATATAGAGACTATTTCCTCAGTGGTATTCTTTAAAATAAGGTCTGATTAAAACATGGTTTTGGAATTTGCTTGTGAGTGAACCAGAGCTAATACAACTTATTTCTCTGTGATTCTCAAAGTCTCTGTATCTCGTGTGTGTGTGTGTGTGTGTGTGTGTGTGTGTGTGTGTGTATGCACATGTTGCAAGAGAAAGAGTAGAGAAATGAATATTACAGCTTTACAGAAATATAAAGGTCAGAAGTATAAATACATAAATGGCATATATAAAGTATATAAAGCAGCTGAACCCTGGCATTTATAGATGCTTAGTAAAACAAAGTTTATTACTATCATTTATATTCCTTCATTATTATTGTCACAAGTATTATTGTTATATTGATGAAAGTGAGGAACCATACAGCATAGTGGAATCCCTTTATTTCCATGAATAGCAATTGATAAAAACAAACAAAGAAATAAACAAATCAATAAGTGCAGTTACTTGTAACCTGACAGTATATTGGGACCCAAACCCGGCCCTGCAGCAAAACACTTAATTAACATATAAATTAGCCTCAGATAAACTAAATCAGGGAGAGGTACAGTTGATAGATGAACTGGTTTTCTTTGCTGAGGCAAGAGGAACTCTTGATCTGTGTGGTAAGTGAGCAGATCCCTGCTGGTGCCACGCTGTTTTCAATCACAAACTGCTGTGAAAATCTCATCTCCCCTGCCAAGCCCTACATTGACCCCTGCACATGAACTTTGCCTATAGAATCTCTCTGGCCCATTCAGTCAGGGAAGTGGATCTGAGACAGAGCAGGTCTCCTACTCCCTCCATTGGTGCCTCTTGAAAATAAACCTAATTTTTTCTTTCATCAATATCCCTCAACTGGAGTATTTTGGGTAGTGGGCAGCAGACCTGGGTTGAGTTACATGCTTATAAAATGAAATCCTTTCAATATTTCCTTAAAGAAACATATCATTGAGTCAATAAACAGTGTTAACAATCTGTTAAGTACCAAGCTTTGTGTGTGCACGTGGACTAGAGGAAATGGGTGATTTGCTTTTTAAATTAAGAAGAAAGTATGTGAAATTATTTGAGAAACACTAAAAATTTACAATTGAACCTTATATGATGATTGGCTAAGGAACGGTAGTAAAGAATGAGGGTACATAGAAGAAAGTAAAATGAAATAGGTGAGAAAGAAACAAGTGGCAAAGAAACATCAGTCTAAGGAGGCAGACAGAACAAATTGGAAATAAAGATAGGCAGAAAAAAAAAAAAAAAAACCCAGGTAAGAAGTTTGTCCAAAATCACAGCTTAATCTACCTTTTAGATATGCTAGAAGATTAGTGATTATTCTTCCTACTAGTAATTCGTTTTTCACTGCCTAACTCATAATGATAGAGGCTTATCTTCTAATAGATAACTAGTGAGGATTATGACAGCTAAATTATTCCCTGGGCTGCAGTAGTAGTGAACAGAGCATCTGTCTTTCCAAAGGCAGCAAATAAATTGATCTAAAATTCAGATATTTTTCTTTGACAAAAAGTTAAATACTTCCCTCTTTCTCTTCTCCACATTTTCATGTAATACAAGTTTTCTCTTAACTACCACTTAACTGTTGGATTTATGAACATCTCAGTGTCTCTCACGAAGCACACCAGCTGTGCTAACTGCACCTGTAGTACTCAGAGCTCTCACATCATCCCCAAGCAGAGGAGCACAGGGTGCACCCACCGGCCAAAATACATAGTTACAAAGAATCAAAGTAGTTGGAGCCTAAACCTCCTTAAAAGCCGCTTGTGTTTGCTATTATAATGTAATTAAAGATTAATCAAGGTGATGAACTATGAATGTGATAAGGAGGACTGCTGTCAATGAAAACTAAATTAATGCAATAGTAAAGTAGAGAGATCTTCCGAGTGCCTTAAATCCTTGTTTCAGATTAAGGACATCGCAAAATTAAAATTTTAAATGATTATTAGCAACACTTATACAAGAAATATGGGACAGAATCCAAATCAGTATCACTTAATCAAAGAAAAATCCATTACTTTACATCAAAAAATTGACATGTGAATGTACATTTGTGGAATAAAGTTGAAAAAGAATATTTAATGAATGTTATCATTTTTATGTTTCCCCTTTCTAACAGTCCTTCTGAATTCATTAAGCTACTTGTTTTGGTCATGGTAGATAGAACAAATCTTCTGTGCTCTTAAGTAATGAGTCATAAACATTTTCTAATTACATGGACATAGTTGAACAAATAGTATTTAGAATACAAGTTACACGTACCATCACTGAGGGTAGAAGCAACTTTGCATTCATTACAAGTAAAATGTCTGTAAGTTATTAGAGTTGGTTAACATCCTATACTGAGACATTTGTCTTTATCAAGTATAATTGGATCAAATGTATAATGTTTATCCTATATTTTGTACAAATCTTAGCATTCTTGAAGATCAGTGACATACACTTAGGACTATATGAACAAATGCAAGACTATTTCTTAGCTAAACCATAATCAAAGTGAAACATCCACGGTAATCTATAAAATTAACTATTTACTAAAATTATAATGCACTAAAGAGCTATGTTATAGTATGCATAGTCCACATAACCCATAGAAAAATGTTTCTTAAAAGTTAAATAATGGTAGTGTAAATTGGATAGAATTTACTGTGTTTCCTTGTGAAAATGATATCACAAAATAATACATTTTAATAAATACCTATAACATGAATAAATACATGTAACAAGTTTTGTCTTTAAACTGACGAGATCACACCTCAAAAAACTATTGCGGGTACACCCTGGTGGCCTAGTGGTCTAGTAAACCTGGGGCAGTCCCACATATATCCCAAGGTTCTGGGTTCAAGACCCGGGGCCAGGGTGAGCAACAAATGTGAAGAACTAAATAAAAATATAAAGCTCCTCCTCCTCTTCTCCCTTCCTTCCCATTTGCCTACTCACCTTCATTCCTAACTGTACCTTTCCTTTGAAAACAAAACAAACCAAAAAAAAAAAAAAATAACTATTGCCGTTAGACCAAATGAAACAAATGATTTGTTAATGGGGGTGGGACACGTATTAGAAAAACTATAAAATAAATAAATGCATAGTTTCTGAAATTCTATATATAAAATAAACCTCTCTGAAACAGACTTCTGCGGTATTTTAAACCAGAATCGCAATCTCTACGATAAATATAACAATAATGCACTTAGTCTATACTGCCACCAAGTGCCTAAACCAATTAGTTTTAAAATTCTTGCAGCAGCTATAAGCAGATTGTTTTACTCCTACAAGCAGCAGTTTGGAAACAAGAGCAAACCACTTCAACCGTGAATGGCTATAAGAACACCACATTTAGACATGACAATAAGATCTCAAAGCCATTATTAAAACATCAGGAATCCTACCAGCTCACTGGAAGTTCATGAAGTCTAAATATGTTAGTCAGCTTGTAGTCAAATTTGGCTGGACAAATGTTTTCTTTACATAAATACAGGTTTGGATTTGGTTGTATAGCAATGGGAAATTCAGAATCCTAGAAAAAAATAAAGCAAGAATTCTGTGTTAAGTAGCCATATAACTATACACTTTGATAATATTTTACTTCATATTAAATTATAGCATAAACATTATTAGTCTCCCGGGATGTATATTAAATCCTTCATTTCTTCTTTCAGTTTTGAGAAAATCCATTCAAAATAGACATTTTACTAGCATATATCTTGTTGCATAATTCTAAGCTGCATGCTACATGGTAAGAATATCTTAAAATATAATATTTTCTGAATGACAATAAACACAAAATAACATTGATTATATTACTGACTAATTATCGTTTTTCAGTAAGTTTCCATCCACAATAAAATCAGAAAAGTTTGATTATTCCTATACGCCTTTTGACCTCTACAAATGGGAGACTAAAAATACCATTGTTATGTAACAAAATAATTACATTTACTTACTGATTATGGTTTTCATTAAATCTGAGCACATAGGGCTAATTTTAATGGCACTTTCTGAAGTGCCAGTCTTATCATCTAAAATTTCACATACAGCAGAGTCTACATCTGTCATGCGTTGGCCTTCTCCCTCCCTTACCACCAACCAAATGATCAAAAATCATATTAAGGCCATAAAAAAGTACTCTCTCCTCAGTGGGAAGACATGCTATGAATAAGCACTTAATAATTAATGTTTAATGATGGATAGATTAGCTGCTTAACTCTACAAGAAAAGAAAATAATCAATGCCCTTACACTTAAAATCCTTTACAGGCAATTTTAGAGATATGCACATACCAATCATTTGTCCAATAATTCAATTACTAAAAAATAAATTGGTGTTACTTTATAGAAAACATTATTCTAGGCATGGGGAAATCATCAGTGAACGAGCAAGATAAAAATCTTACCCTCGGGAAGATTACACTGCAATGTTTTTTTTTATTTTTTTTGTTTTTTATTAAGGGAAACGTTCAGGCAGGAATAAAGAGGAGGAAGGTTTTTGTTTTGTTTTGTTTTTTACTTTAGTGTACAACTTGGTTGTTTCCCATGTCCCTGGGCTGTGAACCTGGGTCCTTGGGATGTATGTGTACTGCACTGGGTTAGAGGGAGACAGACCTCGATGGATTATTTAATATAACCTCAGATCCAGCTGTTGTAAATGATGTATTTTTCTGACTAAGAAAGTAATATATATTCATGCATTACAAAATACTACGAAGAAAATATTTTAAAACATTCCTATTTTTACCATCCAGACATAATTACTATTAACATTTTAGCTTTATTTCATTTTTCAAAAAAATGGTACCAAACTTTAATATTTACCCTCCATTTTTCATTTCACTTTAAAGAACTGTACTTTTATGTTGCTTAGTCTGTTTTGAAAGAATTATAAATACCATATTTTATTTATGTATTCAGCTATTTTTGTTTTTCTTCTGATTATCAATGCTCTGAACATAATATATAAATCTATATACACAAGTCTATCTCTCTATAAATCTGCACATCACTGACTATATTCTCAAAGCACAATTCAAGAAGTATAAATGCATTGCAAATAAAATAAATATTTAACAAAAATATAATACCTCTTTCACTATTGCACTTCTAAATGTTAAACAGATATATTCACTCACCAATCATACAATACCATGTGTATCTTTGTTAATGATGCACAAGCACATATTTAAAATAACCCAGCAATAATTTCTTTTGACTAGTGTTTATATATGAAAGGTGCTATATCAACTCTTAAAATATATCACTGAACAAAATAGACAAATTTCTGTTCCTTGTGGATCTTACGTTCTAGCATTAGGACATCAATGAAAATTACATATTATATAATGTATATAATATTTAAAAGATAAAAATACTATGAAAATAATCACTGCTAGTAATGTAGATATGTAACTACATTCATTGACATTTTGCAAATTAGTTAACTAAGTTAAACATATTTGTATTTCATATATCTTTGTAATTCATTTTTTCTCTACTGTGTATTTATGCCTTTTGCTCATTTTTCTAAGGTGATACACTTCATTTTAACAATGTTGCTGTAAGTTGGAAATGGAGAAATGGAAAATCATTGTGTTGGGAAACATAGCAAGTTAGATCAAAATCCATTCTCAGATAACATTTGAAGACATGGAAATATTTAGCACCATAAATGTATTATCTACAGCAATTTTTATAAGCATTGTTAAACCAATCATTATATAAGACTAATACAATGAGACATTTAATAAAACCTAAGTCAACTAGGTTTAATAAAAACGAATCAACTGTAGCCTATTTGGTGGAGCTGAGAATACAGGAAAATATAATAACTGAGCAACTATGTAAAAGAAGATTTATAAGAGTAAAGCCCTAGTAACAGCAATCCTACCTAAACATAGATAAACTTGTAGAAGCGAAGCATAGGACCATTTTATATCACCCACTCAGTATGCTGAAACACTCCAGGAGACAATAGCCAATAAATGGGCAGGGAGGATGGGTGAGGTAAATGCGGGATACTTAAGAAAGGATGATGTGTAGAGGATAGATGAAATAAAATGCATCTTAAAGTTATTCCTTCACATTACATAACCATTATCATTTATTTTGTATTGACAAAGTACAACTGGAAAGCAAAGCTAAGGGATTAATATTCTTTACTATACCAGTGATTCTCAAGCTGGACTACCAATTAAAATCTTCAGGCAGCTTTTTAAATCTACTAACACCAGTGGGCCCCACTACAGATCAGTAAGTAGCAATTTATTAGAGTCAGATTCTAATTATTTTAAAACTCCCATATGAAATCAGTTAGGATTAAAAATTCTGACTTTTCCTAGTGACTCAGCTCTGCCACATACTAGTACATGAACATAAACAAGCTATTTTAAAAAAACTTCCTAAGCTTATTTTCCCATCTGTAAAATAAAAGCAAAATCATACTTGAGTCACAGGTTGCTGGGAGGGTTAAATAAAATAGACTCTGTAAAGCACACTTCATATGCATGACACCTAATAAATCTTTAATAAACAGTAGCTATTCCTGTAGTTAAATTATTGCTGCAATTAGAGGCACACATTAATTTAAGTCAGTAAATTACTACATATTCTCCTAATTCTTTATAAAAGAGTATATCCTAGTCAGAGTCCATGTAGAATCTTTCATTTCAGTATGATCTTACCTGTCACATTTTCAGCACCTTGTCCAGTTATCTGCTGGCTATCTCAATCTGCCCTGGTATTAATGACAAAAGGAGCTCTTGCTTCACTAGTTAGTGGGGATTAAATATTACCCTGCTTTTTATATTCAAAAGATGGAAGACCTGATGGTACCTCTCCATTTCAGTAATATATAAATTAGGCATCCTTTATATCTATCTCTCTGGGAAAGTCAAACTCTGGCCCCCTTTATAAGGCTCTCTAAGATACCCAGGTTTCTCTCAACCCTGTATCCATGACATTCAGCTGTTTGTTTATATTTTTCTTTGCTTTCCATTAAACTGATATTCATCAAAATAAACTCACAACAATTTTGAACCTGATGTTCAAAATTATTCATTCAACATTTGAGTGTTACATTGTTGTCAAGCAGTTACCACACAACAAATACAAGTAAAACACACTCCTTATATTACAAGGGCTCACCAACTCACAAAGAAAGATGAATGAAAAACCAAATTATTGAGAAGCTAGAGGAAAAAACATGAAGAAGTTATTAATGTGAAGAAATAAGCAATAAAACTATGAAATCAAATAAATAAAATACAATTGCAGATATTATGATGACACTGATATAAGTTAAAATAGGTAGATATTATATATAGTTAAAACCCCATATTTCTACAAAATTAATTCAAATAAAAATTAAGTTTTATATATACAATGAATACAGAATAAAAACAAAAATATTCCATTAAATCTAACAATATATGTAAGATGTCTAATAGAACATTAATAAGAAAGTTACTAAGTTTCAATAAATAAAAAATAAACTTTGTTCCGAGATATAAAGCATCTTATTTAATATAGCTATTCCAAGGACTTAAGAAAAACCTATTGACAAGCATTTTAGGGTTTATTTGAATATTTAGTACAATTAAAATAAAAAATGCAATGTGAATTTCTTGAAGTCTTAGAATATTATTACAAAATAAATTGGAACAATGGACAAATTCACTGAAATTTACAGCATCTCCACTTCAGAGTTGAAAAAAAACAAACTTATAGTAATTAATCCAAATCCAGTCAACAAATTTATATCAAAATGGTTCCAAATCTAATTATTTTTCCATTGCAAAATTTTAAATAAACAAAATGGATTTTTGTATTCAATTATAATATTGAATAAAATAAAAATTTTGATAATATAATAACGTCAAAAGTTGGTCAAGATATAGAAAAATATTCTCTCAATTGGGGTGACTGTAAATCAAGTGAATCTTTTCAAAGGGCAAATTGGACACATCTACCAAAGTAAAACTTTCTCAGCAATTCTGCAGGGAGGTATTTGCCTCATGGAGTATTTCACTAATACTTGCCAAATAATATATATGTTTTCTTTTTAGTTTTTGCTAATTTGTTTTTGCCTTTGTTTTCTAATCTGTAATACTTCTTGTAATATTAAATGCCAAAAAAAATCTAATTATGTATTGTGTATTGATTCTGTTTTTAAACCACAGTACTATTCTACATACTATATTAAAAGAATGAGGTACACGATATAACCTATATGGATTTCTTGACTGCTAACATACTGAAAGATATTCGTACTGCTTAGAAAACAGCTGATACCCTGAGCACCTCTCCACACTCCTTTCATCAACCCCAGCCTAGATCTTTATTTGGTTACCAACCATTTTCCTCAACTTCTTCATCACTGTCCCCTAATGAACATAATTCTTATCACATCTAGGATCCTTCTACTCCTTATTTTGAACATCCATTTTGACGGGTCGGTTGCCATGCTATAATGGTTATTAAATATTTTGAATATTACTTTAAATCTATATGTATTTAGAGAGAACTTTCTCTGTCATATTGTTCACTTAAAAGTAAAATTTAGTGACTAGCTTATAAATGAATCAAAGGAAAGACTAATTAATTTTATATTTTTACCAGTGAATAATTTACCATATACAAGTATTCTTTTCTAATTTTTAAATAAAGCAATCTATGCAAGGAAACTAGTCCTACATACTTAAGTGCTCTCATTTTTGCAGAAAGTATTTCAAGCCATTGATTAGTTGGCTATGCTACAGTTAAAATCCTAGACATAAATGATTCTTAAAAATGAAAAATGAAAGAGGTTTAGTAGGTATATCAGAGACTCTTAAAGAGGTTTTCTACATCTCCCAGACTTCCTTGCAGATAAACTGAAAAAATGGGATCAAGTTCTGAAAAACAGGGGTGAGTAAAATGATGTGAGCTACTTCCAACCCTGACCTTTAAATATCCAAATATGACTCATTTATTCACTTCCTCACACCCAGTAACTTTGGAGGACTATGTTGCGGGTAGTGTAATTATGAGATGGATGTGTATATTCCTGAATCATTGACTAGAGGAGAGCCACATAGAGGAGTCACACCACCAGAAGTTAAGAATGCATCTCTCTTTTGAAACCACTTGTTATTTGGAGCTTGTATCTTACAACAGCTAATAGTGTTTAAAGTTAATTCACTTTGGAAATGATTATTAATCATTTCCATTAATTTGACCATTTCCATTAATTTCTAAAAGTGCCAGGTTAAACAATGAATACTTTAAAATATTTTTAAAATATAAACACTTCATTAAAGGAGATTTTAATGTGTGTGTTTTGGTTTTTTCCCCTCTCTCTCCTTGTCTTAAATGCTCATGTAGAGAGGAATTTACCAGAAATGGAGAAGTTACCTGCAGGCTTCTGTGTCCTCATTATTTCATTCATCACTCAAGTGGTCCACTACCTGCTGACAAACTTCACACACCACTACCTAGGAATGACTGACAGCTGACATTATCAGCAAGATTTGATTGAGCTTATTGACATTCACAGTCTAAGTTATGAACATGAGAATGAGTCAGGGAAGTAGTACTTAATGTATTTGCTGAATTTTCTTGACCTTTATGTTTGTTCTTGTTATTGTGGCCTTAGATTGTCGGAAAAGGGATTACACTTGAAAAGTAATGTTTTTACATGTATTTAAGCCTTTTTTTATCTAATCCTCTTAAAGTGTCTGATTATTCTTTAAAGATTGACTCTGTGATTATATCATGTAAAACAGTTTTAATGTATTTTAGTTATCACTGAATCCTTTATTTTACGTTACATGCAAATAGGAAAGGAACAAAAACAAAACAAAACAAACAAAATAAAAACACTGTCCAACCAATAATTATTGCTTGGAAACTCCTCTACATCATATTTTAGAGTATATTTCTAGACTAAACTTACCAAACTATTAGAATGAAAATCAAAGATTTGCTTGATTTAAGAACATAGGGTGTTATGATTGCATTCATGCTTTCTCTGAGTATTATAATATTTTGCATAAAAAAATTTTTTTAAGAAACACTTTTAGAACACTATTAATATGCAACAGAAAAACTGACATTTAAAAAAATTCACTTCCAAAATTAAGCAAGTGTATATTTTTACTATGTTGAATAATGATGAATATTATTTTAAAACGAACTGCCATTTGTCAATTTTAGTGATCTCAAAGAGTGGACCTCTGACAAGAGTATCAGCATCCACTGAGAATTTATTTGCATTGCAAATTCTCAAGCTCAACCTTAGATTTGACTAAATCAGAAATTTTGGGAACAGGGTTCAGTAATCTGTATTAGTAAATATCTTTCCAGGTAACTCAGAGGCACACTTAAGTTTGAGAATCACTGATGTATCTGATCAATAACCCAGATTTCAAAATTCAGCAAACTTATCTAAAAGATTTATAAAGCATATCTGCTAACACCATTCTAAAAGATTCAATCTATGTGCCATACAATTAGAAGCAGAGAAATACTAAGAATTCAATTTCTTAGTATCTGTTATCAAAACGAATTTATATTTATGAATAAAAGTTATAATACACAATGATTTATGAGTCATTATACCTTTGTATTAAATATTTCATTGAAATATCATCAAAGGAACACGATGAAACTCTAGTCTGGAACTCACTGAAAAACTCTTAAAATGTTTTACCATTATGGTCATGTTTTGTGAGAGAGATATGTTTATCTGTTTTAAGCCATTAAGATATTGGAGTTGTTTTTGTGTACAAAGACACCCAAATTTCAAGCTGGTATAGGCAAGATCATACATACTGAAAAGTTTGGCAGGTCTTATTTTCTGTATTTTTTCTAGTCAAGATATCTTATTGGTGTTTATAATTCCCAACTAAAATAACACTTCAGTAATACTGATTTTTCCTTCATTTACAAAAATCATCATAATGGCAGCTTTAATAAACTTGTGTTGTAAAGCACAGAATGTAGTCTACATCATTCTCTTATAAGATAGGCTTTTTCTGAGAAATAGGAATAATGATCCAATTAATTTGTGTTTCTTAAGCTAACATATCCCTTCTGGCAAAACAAGAAATGCCCAATGACTCCCTGCTCACCATGCACACTTCGAGAGGGCACCCAGCTGACACAGGTCCTCTTACTGGCAAAAGAGCGTATAGCTAAGTTACTTATCCTTCTACTTCTCTGGAAGCCACCGGGGTGGTTTTCACTTGTCCCCAGGAGGCTAAACAGATGTTAATCAAAATCCAAAGATAGCATGAGGTCACTTACATAGTGTCTAGTTATTGCTTATACATAGCTATTAAAGCATAGCCATTAATCTCCCCAACAATTTTAAATTGTCAGTTCATTATGGAAAATGTCTGTAACATCTTTTATATATTTATTTGAAATAAAGACATAAACAATTAACTGTAAGATGACAAAAATCAATGAATTGCACATTTACCAGTAAAGGACATAATCCATTGTGATTTGTAAAAAAGTAATTTCTCTATCAGTTTTATTTGAAAATGAATAGACATTTTAAGTTTTTATTAATTCCCCTCACTTAGCAGCATGTAAGCTAAAATTGATAGGAGAGGAAATTGCAATGACTTTTAGATTATAACCCTCTCACTATAATTTTCATTTAAAATAAACAATTGTGTAATCTCTGTGAAGCAGAGACTAAGAATAAATCATATAAAGGTTAAATTTGCCTGAAGATATATAGGACGAGCTAGAAATTGCTGAAATGGGTAACCTGTCTAGTTGCATTCATAGCCTAATAGATTCTCCAGTTGGCAGGCTTCCAAAATGAAGACTAAGCATGCATTTCTGTAATTGAAATTGCAACACTTATCTCAGTTATCTTATCCTGAATTTACTGATGCTAAATTAATAATTTTAATTTAACAAAAATATTAAGTTGTGCCATTTTAATTTTGACAAAGTTTTTTTGTGAAATAATGAAAATAAAGTAGCAATTATATATTACATGTAAACTAATCCTAGACAATAAACTACAGCTTTTTGTTTAACACTCATAATCATAGAATATAATGATGCATTTTAAAAACGTAAAATGAGGGGTGCTTATTAGCTGTTAGAGAGCCAAGGAATGAATGCATGTGTTGTTTGAAACATCAGTTGCTACAAAGTTCCAATGAATGTAGGAAATGCACTATGAATAGAAACCCAACGTTAAAAAAGTATTTTTTATTTATTCAAAAGGAGCCAGGTGGGTTTTTCACTTAGGTATTCAACAAATATGCACTAACACTTCTAATTTACCAGTCTTAGTTTACTATTTCGACTGTCTGAAATACACTAGCAAGCAAATAGAAAAAAACACACACCCCAGCCCGCAATTAGTTTACTTGAAATATAATGGGGAGATAAACATAAATAATAAATATAAATAAGAAGTAGATCACATTAAATATTAGAATGCAGAAACAACTATGAAAAGAAAGAAAAAGAACAGAATAAGGGGCATTACAGGTATATAAGACTGAAGGAGTATGTTGTGGGGAACAGTAGTGAAATTTTACATATAGTGGTCTGGGTCAGCCTATATGACATTTGAGAAAACGCTTGAAGGTAATGATAAAGTTGAACGTGACGATATTTAAGGCGAATATATTCTGGACAGAGGGAAAAGCCAATTTACAAACTTAAGTATGTGAACATACCAGGTTCCAAACAAAAAACTAAAAAAGTGGGGGTGGGGGTGCCGAGGAGACCAATGTTGCTAGAAGAGCGGAGGAGAATACACTCAGGTGAATTTGAATGAATTATAAATATACAAAATTTATATAAAACTTACTTCATCCTGAGAAATGTCAACACTGGGAGGACCAAACTAAATATATCTGAAATGTTAGATTTCTCTCTGATATCTGATTAAATGTGCTAAAAAAACAGGATTATTTAAAATTATTTCAACTACATTACCTAAAAGTATTTAGATAATCAGTAAACTTAATCCTTAGCTTTTTCCCCCTATTCACAGAATATGAATAAAACTTTCAGAAGAATCAAATGATATCCATTCATTCAGAAAAAGAAATGCAATTATGTGCTCTATGTGTGAGAATTCAGAAACAGAGGAGATAGTCCTTGATATCAAGGAGTTTTTACAGTGTCTGAAGAGAAATCGTTGCTAGTGAATTATGATCTTTGAGAGCAGGAAATAGGTAAATACTTTTGTAAATATTAGCAACCACTAGTAGTTTAATGTTACCAGACTTCAAAAGCAAGTCACGTCGTTACAACTTTTCCATTAGTGAAAACAATGCTTTTTATTATGATATTACAGTCGTATTTGTGTCCCCCTTAATGACATTTCACCCAATGATTGACCTCATATATAACAGTGATCCCAATAGGCTATAAAATACATGTATGTAGTAGATAGGTATAAAGTTTATAAAGTTACAAAGTTACCAAATAATGCCTTTTTACCAAATATGTTTTTTTAGAACATATTTCTATTTTAAGTCACACAAAATTTTATAGAGCTTACAAAATCCTTTCACATATATTGCTGCACTGACACAGCTAGTGTTTTATTTTGCCATAAGGTTAAACTTAATAAAACCACTTAAGAGGTTTGCTTGTTAGAGATAAAGCAATGTGACATAAACCAGTTACAAATTAAAGAATTAAGTCATTTGTTCTGCTTTTATCTTTATAAGACTTGTGATATAATACCCCATCTAACAGGTTTTCTCCTGAGGATATAATCAGGGTTTTATTTTGTATCCAAATTCTAAGAAAGGCCTAGAACAGGACTGCAGTGAACTTCTAGGGATTATGCTGAAGTTATTTTATGGTCTTATCAATTAGAAAAAATTGAATATAGTTACATGCATATGAAATTAATTTCATATATGATTTACACAGGTAAGTATATGTTCTCTGTTTGATGTCAAATATTGCCTTTGACTATAGGAATTCATACCCATCCCAAAAGTCTATTAATTCTTTAGACGTGGTCTCAGATACCATGGAGTAAAAAAACAACTAAATCTCTTAAAATCTGTATAACAGAATGCCTTCAAGTCATCTTATTCATTCTTTGTGAATCTCACTAACAACACTTAATAATCAGAATTCAAAGTTTTTAATATTTTTCAGCATTTACCAAATGTCACTGAATTAACTGTAGTCATCAAAAAGCTACATTTGTAGACCTACTCCTTAAACACTGAGCTTCTCCAAAACCCATAACTGTACTTCTCTAATACTGTAGCATTTTGTCCATGCCTGAGGCTTACTCTAATGGATATTTTCTGCCTTCATTTAACTTACCTAAATGATCCATTGGTGCTTCACTGCTAGCACTAACCATTTTTTTCTTATCTTTCACTCAAACAGTTTAACATTTCTGAATTCAGTTATGATCAATGGTGTTACTTTTCATTCACAAGCCTGAAATTTGGTATCATCCTAATATTTTATTATTATAATTTTTTAAATTCATGTCTCACTCTGCATTTACTTGCTTTTTTTTTAGAGTACTTCTCCATCTAGGTTTTCTATTAGTTTGCTGAAGTTTCCAATAGGTCTGCTTAAGAATTCCCACACACAAAAGATACTACAAAAAGTCATATATAAGCATATATCATTCTGTTATGTATTATATCAAGTTTAAACTACTATGATTAGTCTACAGGGCAATCCATGGAGACAACTCCAGCCTGTCTCCATCTTCTGTTGCTTCCCTAAATATATAGCCATGTCACATTACCTCTTTCTCTGTAACACTCCTGTTCTTAAAGTACAAGTAAACCTGTTACAAATTTTTTCACTGTGCCATTGAATAGTCCTTCATTCAACTATGAGATATTAGGAGACAAGTATAGCATATTATTCACTTTTGTCTCTTTAGCATCATTTATTACACATTAAACCGACATTCTTCACTGGTCTATTTAGTGAACAAATGGTCCTCCCAAAAATCAATGAGTTGTTCATATCTCATTCATGGAACAGAGTCAACATATTCCTCTAAGAGAGAAATAGTAGAAAAATAACCTTATAATTTATACTGCTGTGCAGAGATTTACCTAAATTTTTATTCCCATAATTCAGTCACTAGGTGATAAATCCTAAATGAGAATTGCTAGGGATATTATTCATTTTTTCCCTATGGAATGATAATGAGTGTTAAAGATACAGCGACTTTAAAAAATGCATCTATTGATTTACGATAACCAACAGTAAGCTAGGTAAATATGATTCCAAGCCATAATGCATTTATATTATAGTAATATCTTTCAGATATTCTTTTTTATTTATGTATGTACATATGTGTGTGTGTATATACACACATAAATATACATTATTTTTAATTTTATTTTCTACTATTATTGAAGGGATCTCACATTTTTGACAATGACTAGCTTTGAGGTATACAGAGTGATATTTTTACATTTACAAATAGTATACTAGATTTACTAATATTTCCCTCATTTTTCCTCCCTTCCCTTATAGTTCATTCCCTTCATCCCATTTCCCCTCCCCACCCTCCCCTGTCACTTTGCTATCCCGATTAGCCTTTTTGTATCTCATCTATTAAGAGTCCACAGTTATTTGGAGTAGTGATCTCTCTCTCACTCTCTCTGTGTCTCTGTCTCTGTCTCTCTGTTTCTCTATCTCTCCCCCCTCCCTCCATTCTCGGTATTTTTTAATTAATGACATTTATTCGTTTTCTCTTTATCCATCAGATGAGTGCTATCATAAGATGTCTGTCCTCCTTCTGGTTTATCTCGCTAAGCATAATTCTCTCCAAATCCATCCATATTGTTGCAAATGGCAGGATCTCTCCCTTTTGATGGCTGCATAGTATTTCACAGTGTATATGTACCACATCTTCTTTATCCACTCCTCTATTGATTGGCATTTAAGTAGTTTCCAGCTAAGCTATTGAGAATTGTGCGCAATGAACATGGAGGTGCATATATCTCTTTGGATAACTGCTTTTGTGTCACTGGGGCAAATAACCAGTAGAGGAATGATTGGTCATATGGAATTTTCATTCTCAATTCTTTGAGGATTCCCATACTGCTTTTCAGAATGGTTGCACCACTTTACATTCCCACCAACAGTGAATTAGATTTCCCTTTTCTCCACATCCTCTCCAGCACTTATTATTTCCATTTTTTTGGATAGTAGCCATTCTTACTAGAGTGAGATGATAACTCATCCTTATTTTGATTTGCATTTCCCTGATGACAAGAGATGTAGAGCATCTTTTCATGAGCCTGTTGGCCCTTCGTATGTCTTCCTTGGAGAGGTGTCTATTAAGTTCATCAGCCCATTTTTTGATTGGCTTGATTGTATTTTTGTTGTCCAATTTTTTGAGTCTTTGTATATCTAAGATATTAACCCCTTATCTGAGGTGTGAGAGACAATTATCTTTTCCCATTCAGTTGGATGCCTTTTTGATTTTATGTGAGTTTCTTTTGCTAAGTAGAAACTTTTTAGTTTAATATAATCCCACTTGCTTGTTTTGGATTATATTTGCCTTTCAATGGGAGTTGATTTGCCAAAGATATCTCTTATGTCTATGTCTCAATGTTTGCCTCCATTCTCTTCTATGTTATGTTTTTGATGATTTCTGGCCTTATGTCTAGGTCTTTAATCAATTTTGAGTTAATTTATTTGTATGGTGTCAGGTAATGATGTAGTTTCAACCTTTTGCATGTGACCAACCACTTCTCCAAGCACCATTTATAAAAGAGGCTGTCCTTGACCCATTGTTAAGTGTTTGGCTCCTTTGTCAAAAATCAGGTGTCCCTAGATATATGGATTTATTTCTAGACTTTCAGTTCTGTTCCATTGATCTGTCTTTCTGTTTTTATACCAGTAACATGCCGTTTTATTATTACTTTGTAGTAGAGTTCGAAGTCAGGAAGCATGACTCCTCCGTTGTTGGTTTTTGTTCTTGAGGATTGTTTTTGCTATCCTGGGTTTTTTTGTTTTTTTTTTTCCAGATAAACCGCATTATTTTGTTTTCTATGTCTGCGAAGAATGTCTTTGGAATTTTTGTGGGTTTAGCATTGAATTTATATACCGCCTTGGGCAGTATGGCCATTTGATTATATTGATTTTTCCGATGCATGAGCACGGAATATCTTTCAATTTCTTTGTGTCATCTTCTATTTCCTTTAGCAATGTCCTCTAATTCTCATAGCATAGGTCCTTCACCTCTTTGATTAGGTTTATGCCAAAGTATTTCTTTTTTAATTTATTTTTTGATGCAATTGTAAATGGTATTATTTTCTTCAGTTCTCCTGTATTTTCATTGTTGGCATACAGAAATGCAATAGCTTTTTTAATATTAATATTGTAGACTACCACTTTACTGTACTTGTTTATTATTTCTAGCAGCTTCTTATTTGATTCTTTGGGATTCTCTATATATATTATCATGTCATCTACAAAAAAGTGATAGTTTCACTTCTTTTCCTATTTGTATGCCTTTTATATCTTTTTCTTGTCTAATTTTCAGCAGCAATACACTTTTAATTTATTTAATATGTAGTAAATGTATTCTCCATATAATTAAACAAATTTAAGTTTACAAATATTTTTCTTCTTCTCCAAGAAGAATTTCAGTAATGATGAATGAGGTTATGTGAAACAATACAGTTTAATACAGGTAAATAAGATCAAAATACTTTAGAAATATGTTTGAAAGCATCAGTCTAACAACGTAGTGAAGAATACTGGGGTCAAGATGCAAAAGAAGAGAAACACATATGGAGGTGACTCTGGCACTTGGACTTTATTTTCTCCTAGACCTTTGGCTGATGCCAGGCAATTCTGACAGAGGAGGGTAGGAAACAGAGACCAAAAGAACTAAAATTGAAAGTAAGGTCCCAGGCAAAGGATGCATTTGGATAAATCTTCCAACCTTTAGGCTGAGGGTCTAAAAGTGAAAATGAACTAGAACTAGGCTTGGCATTCCAAAGGTTAAAGCTAAACTTTTTATCACCTCAGTTGCTAATTGGATTAAAATGATATGCAACTGATATAGCTTCTACTTCAGCTGTTTACAAGATAAATCCTCTTTAGATGAGGTCTCAAATTAGACTTTTTTTAAGAGAGAAAGGAAAGGAGGGTGGGAGGAAGGGAGAAACAGAAACAGAAAGAAGAGTTCATATTTAGTAAGTTGTTTATACTTTTGCCCCTCCCATTTCCAGATCAAGAACCAGAGTCCTTGGGTTTTACATGTTCTACACCCTGGAGCCACAAGGGTCCACGCTAGACCTCTATTTTTTAAAGAAAACATTGTCTAACATTAATTAATTAACTAACCAACTAAAGTAGGCACATGAAACACAGGACAATGTGTCCCAAATACAAGAGAAATGATGAATATTAACACATAAAATATAGATGAAGAAATTAGTCACAGATAATAATCCATGAACTAGAAGAATAAAACAGAAGACAACCTGGGAGACATTGGAAGAGATTAAACATATAAAATATAAATACAAAGGAAATCAAAGAAAATACATCTACAAAAATGCAAATTGGAGGAACACAAAGAAACTTGTGAAGAAACAATATTTGAAGAGATAATGACTGAAAATCTTCCAAACAGATAAATGATATCAATGTACAAGTTCACAAAGCACAATGAATCTTAGGCAGTATAAATAAAAAGAAAAAGACATTTCTTTCTCTTATGTATATCAAATAACTACTAAATATCAAAGTAAAGAGAAACTCTTTAAAGAAGCTAGATGAAAATATAAACTGTGTTCAAAATAGTTAACAGCCGACTCCTCAAAAAATAACACAGGAAGCCAAAGGTGATACAACAGTACCTAAGAATGGTTGACAGAAAACATCTGCCAATTTAGAAATGTGTAACCAATGATATTATCTTTTAAAACTGAGATAAGAAAATAATCATACAGTAAAATTTAGCCCAATATATAATCCATTTACACTGAATATCAATAGACTCAGACCACCATTCAAAATAGGCTGTCAGACAGAAAATACAACAAAATTCAGTATATACTGCTAATGATACAAAACTAAAATATATGGAAACAAAAATGGGAAAGTAAAATAAAAAAATAAATACCATTCAAATACCAAAAAGAAATCTGATGAAGATAATAATATAAGCATACTTTAATACTAAAGTTTAAAATATAATATAAAATGGCATCCAGGATATAAATAGATTGAATTCATTGAGTAGATACAATAATTTTTTACACATTGCTTCAAAATATAAAGTCTAAATAAATAAAGATCAACAATACCCGTGACAGCATTTCACAATATTTCCAGAACAAAATATTTTAATGAAAGAGAAAAATACATATCTACAGAGAATAAAATATAGCAAGTATAACATAGTATTCATAATTATAACATATCTGGCAGAGTGATATAAAACATATTACCTGTTTCAACAAATATAAGTGACTCATTTTAAAATATTTTTTTCATCGGGATCACTAAGCAAGAGGCAACTGTATGATATATACAATTAATACATTAACACAAAGTGATTTAGGAAAACTAAAAGAAAAACAGAGAAGCACAATTCACAATAGTCAAGACATGGAAACAACCAAAATACCCATCAACTAAAGACTTGATTAAGAAGATGTGGTCTATACACTCAATGAAATTCTATGCAGCTGTTAAAAAAAATGAAATCATGTCCTTTGCAACAACTTGCATGGAACTGGAAGAAATCATGCTAATCAAATTAAGCCAGAAAGAAAAGAGAAGAGCAGGATGGTTTCATTCTATGTGGAATATAAAGAAACAAAACACAGGATTCAGTTCACAGGATTCAGTTCAAAGGATACAAGATTGTGGCTAAGATGGGAAGGGGATAAGAGAGGCAAGGAAATGGGGGACAAGGTGGTGGTAAAGGGCATCTAACTCTAGTGGGGGTGGTGTGAAATACACACAAAGCGAGCTGTGATTTCAATACCATAAAATGCATAGAGCAATATAAACAATAAATAACAAAACTATTAAAATAATAATACATAAAATGAAGAGATGAATAAAAGTAAAATTGGCAAATGGAAAGGTAAGAAAGGCGCAATATCCTGATATCATAAAAAGTAAAATGAAATCATGAAACACTAAAGATGGCAAAGAACTTTTCAATGCTTATGGTCACAATCCACAAAAGAGAAGTTATTACTACGCAGGAACAGATTAGCATAACAATATACTACATGGAGCAAAACTCCAGGAGAAACCAGGACATACAGATAGAATCAAAATCATATTTGGAAATGCTCATAGAAGCACTGTGTTTAATAATTCCAAATGAAAATAATTTAAATTGTTTATCAATAGTGGAATTGAAAAAATAAATTCATATAAACGCATGTAATAAAAACACAAACTACAATAGAAATGAATATAGTATAGTTACCACAACATGGAAGAGGCTCACAAACATATTTTTAAGTTAAGGGAAACCAGACACAGAGGTCTACATAATACTTTCTGTGTCTCTGTAGCTAATGGAACACAGGCAAACATGATTCCAGTATTTGGCAGGATAGATATTAGTGTTAGGAAAGAAGGAGGCAATAGACATTTGGAAGAGCTACAAGTGCTTATCTGTCACTCAGAATGTGTGTTATTCTTCAATTTTAAAATCATGGTTATAAAAGAAGTAGTTCAGAGATTGAGATTATTTTAGATTATGGATACATAGCATTATAAATAATTAAATTTTCTCAATCCTCTACTTCTGGGATTTCATTTTTTTTTCCTTTTTGATCAATGGAATCTTTCAAACTCATACCATCTTAATTCTTTAATTTGATACTTTACTTTAAATTGTTTCTCTGTATATACAGCCTTCTTTCTCTTTCTACAAAATTTCTCCCTTAGTTTTTGAAACAGGAGATTCTTTTCTGCTTTTATATGGGGTTATTTGTTTAAAAATCAAGAAACAGACTTCAATTACAAACAACGGATGGAAACTTTGCTAAGAGTTACATACATAACACCAGTAAGCTAAATTTTATATATTTCAACCCTGAAGACTAATAAAAGACTTGTCTACTCACACTGATAGTATAGTAATGATGATACACAATGACTCTTCCAACAAGAATCTCGGCTAGGATGACTGTATGTGTGATGACTTGGCATAGACACCAAAAACTTTCTAATTCATTTAGAACTTAATCAGTGTTGCTTAAAGTGAAGAGAAGCACAATTTTCTGGAAATGATCTTAATCCACTAATTGTAAAGTGAGCTTCTTTTTTATTTTCTGATATTGAATCCAAATGTTCTGTCTGACAATGTGGGGGTATGATTAGAGGATTATAAATTTCTATAATTACTTGGCTCCAGCCCACTTGTGACTTTCATTTGAGAACACACACACACACACACACACACACACACACACTCCCTCTTTGCCTCAACTATAAGCATTCGACAAATGCATATAGTCTTCCTTCTACTAAGCTCACTGATAGTCATTGATATTCCTTCCCCAGTGTACACACTGAATAGGGTTCCCTTAAGAGAGTTTGGGATTAAATTGCATTTCACTATTAGTGTTCTTCCAGGCTATAGATCACAAATAGAAAAGAAATCAAAGACTTTGGTAGCATTGAAAATATAAGAATTTGATTTTAAAGTGCGTAATTAAAAAATTAAAGCTTTTCTATATAGAGAGCTGAAAGTAAGAGACAAGAAATATCTTTATTATGACAATAACATTATAAATAATAAAGTAACATAAACATTTATAATGTGCCTTGAGGGAAAAAAAACTCAAATATATTTTTTCATAAGGCACCTTATGAAAAATACATATATTTGAATTATTTTTCCTTTTTCTCAGGAAAACTTTTAGCTCCAACAATGAAAACTAATACACTCTTTTAAGAAAATTCAATTAATGATGAGAGACTTCAAGACTCCAGTTAATGGAATAAGAGAAATGAATAAAAGGTCAAATTTTTGACCGTTTGTTATCTGGCAATAGCTAAATAGGTCACTTTGAAATCTAGATTTCAGAAATGAGACATTTATTTTTTACTATAATGATTCTTGTGGTAAATTAGAAGTAACTCTAGGTATTTTCAAGGCCTTTACAATAGCCAAGAGCTTTAAACAACCTAAATGTCCATTGAGAGATGAGCGGATAAAGACATGATCCATGTGTACATACATATATATGTATACATATACACATATATATATATATATATATATAGAAAAGAATACTACACAACTATCGAAAAGGTGAAAACCTGACATTTTCAGCTAGAATGCTTTTTTAAAACAACAGGGCAACATTTTGCTGACACCAAAAGCAAAATTAAAACACTCTTCTGTATTACATAAA
Source organism: Solenodon paradoxus (assembly GCA_004363575.1). NCBI lineage: Eukaryota > Metazoa > Chordata > Mammalia > Eulipotyphla > Solenodontidae > Solenodon > Solenodon paradoxus. The sequence goes on from RJWH01000030.1 coordinate 1,651,854, forward strand.
GCTCTTATAAATTTTAGAATAATTCAATAATTTTGAAGCTGAAGATAACCTAGATTTCACTGGAGGACTATGGTTTTACATTCTTGCCCCCAAGTCATTTCTAAAAAAATATAGTAGGTATTCCTGGTTACATACATTTCTTTCATACTAAAATATTTAGAGACAGAGAATAAGTAGGAAAAAGGGAAAAAGGTATGGGATTAGACGGAGAGAGGAAAGAAGGTTAGATAGGGAGAGAACAGAAATGAATTCTAAATTCCATCAGGATTTATCAACTTGCTTTTTAATACTGAGTCTCTTCTGCTTTCTTCTAAGAAGCTTTTGGGGGAAAAAAACTTCAAACAACATAAAATCCACTTACATGATCCCCACGATGTTTCTTTGCCCTGCTATATTTTCTGCTATTCCCATGGATTCATTTCATTATCCCTAACCTGTTTCACCTACTCCACTTTGAGACTGGGGCAAGAGAGAAGCAAAGTGGTCTGTCACCCTCACTGCATGGTATCTGAGTTGCAAAGTTCAAAGGAGTTACAAAGGAAACTTGTTCTGCCCTCTCAAATCCAGCCCCAAAGATGAATGTCCAATTGGTGTGAGCTTAAGGATCTCATCCTCCAAAATTCTATATATGTATCACACCACACTCTCACCACAATTTCTCATTTCATTAATATTACAAAATACATAAACAGAATGATTAAACATGAAAATATAAGGATTCACATATAGCTTTTGAATATGTCCAGGACAAGTAGTGAACATTCATCATGGTAATTTATTAGAGTATGTTAAAAACATACCATCAGTGCAAATAGTGGTTTCAGAGTCGAATCTGATTTAATATCCGAATTCTCTCACTTAATAGCTCTTTATATTCAGACATTCAAAAATCAGTTATTATTATGAGCCTGACACTATGACAGATTGAAGAAATAGCAATGAGCAAAAAGAGATAGACTCCTGTTCTCTCAGAGCTTGCATTGAAGGAAAGAGATATCAATCAAGAATAGCACTAATAAATTCAGAACTACAAACTGAGATAATGTTATAAGAAGAAAAGAAACAAGGGTGTATGTTCTATGAGATAGAGCACTACAAAACAACTTGACTGAGAATAAATGGTCATGGAAAACTTCACTAAGGAAGCCAAGCTTTTTCTACTGTCCAAAGAAACATAGTGGAGCCCTAAAAGTTCTTAATTAAAAAAAACCTCTACAAGAAAAAAATTCTAGTTCCAATATTTTACATGGTGCATTTTTTTTCTTACTTGCTTTTTCTTTTTAGATTACTGGTTTATTACAAGGGATTTTTAAAGTATATGAATGAACTGTCAGATGAAGAGATTTATAAAACAAGGTCCTGAATGCAGGCACTTAGAGTCCCTGTGGAGTATGAGTTTCCACATTTGGATGCATTCTGGTTCATCAATCTGGAAGATTCTATGGTATATTCCTTCATGTTATATTAATGATAATAATAGAAAACATCATTTTTGGAGAATAATGTCTTGATGTAGTTGACAGAATAGCTCGTCTTTCAAAGGCAGGCAATTTTAAGTTGGATTAGGACATATGGAGAGACCCAGTCTTGGAAGGGGGATGATGCCTTAGAACATGTGAAAAAGGCCCCTGGAAAGCCAACAAGGGATTTGGACCAAGATTTTGTGCACAGTGGCAGGGGCCAGAACTTTCCCTTCCCTGTTTGCCATATTAAAATTGTCATTATCTTAACAAAAGAAAATTACTGAAGGTTGTGATATGAAAAGTTGCTTGATAAGATTATTCTGTTTTCTGAATGGGTAGACCAGGTAGAAAAATACTCCCAGCAAAAAGATTTAAATGATTTGAATATAACTACAGAAGGAGAGATGAAAAAATATGAATATATTAGAATTAGGAAGAGAAAAAAAAATAATTTGGTGCTAAATTGGACAAGGGAGGAAAGACAGAGAAGTATCAAAGATGGTTTTGAATTTTCTGGCTTTCCAGTTGAATGTCTGACACTGGAATAAGTAGCATATTAGGGGTAGAGATAGCATGAGTTTACACATGGAGATGTTGAATTTGAGTTGCCCTTGAGACATTCAAACTAGAAGGCTCAATTAAGAAAGTGAAGTAAAAAGAAAGATCGGAGCTGAAAACTTAAACTTCAGAATTTATGTCATAATGGTAGTAATTGAAACTATGGGCACCACCATCCCTGGAAAGAGACCATGAAGTGTTGGTTTCTAACACTATCAGAATAGAAGTCTCATTAATTATAACTGCAAATTTTTGAAATTACCATAGCCCTTTTATAACCCTAAAATGAATATCATAACCTATTTCATATGTAAATAATATAATATTCATGGAAAGTATTTCAAAGACAACATGAAAGTTATTTATCTACAGCTCTTTTCCCAGCTTACCAAAGAAACGATTGAATTTGTGGTATAAATACAGTAAAACTAAATAAAACTAGTAACATGAATGACTAATTACATGGGAACATAAGTAACATAGTAATCATACATATAATTATCTCCCAGATTAGTTTTGCTTCAAATTTTAATTAATTCCCAACTAAACTCTTCAAACATAGACAATTTTAATGGATTTATTTAAAGGAGAAAAATTCTACCTATATCTTTCAAAAATCTTCTACATATCAGATATGTGGAGTATAAGTTTATGTATATAAAAAATGAAAGAAATTTAGATCCTTAATATTAAGCTATATACTGGTAAGTACTGATTTAAAAGAACAAATTTTATTTAATATTAATATTTATTAATGTGTGCATAAATTCAAATGCAAACATATCTGATTGATAAAAATCATAAAACTGAAAACTTAAAGCCAAAAAATATTGTATAAAACAATTTCTTACACTTCCAAAAAGTAGGATTAAAAAAGGCAGTATAGATTCAATTAGTGTAAATTACGATGAAAGTGCATTCAAACAAGATATTTGCATCAACTTTAGAAAAAAAAATACCAAAGTACCTAAATATTTTTACTTAGTTAGGTCAAAACATACTATATTACAAAATAAATGACACTAAATATAATCAAATTAAATGAAAATATAATCAAAGCTTAGGCACTGAAGAAACAGGATGCAATTAAAAAATGAACACAAATAGAAAATTTCTTTTAAATATAAAATACTACTTGTGAAACATTCCAGAAAACAAATTAATAAAAAGAAAAAATCAATTATATTTACACATGCTGATTATAATATATAATATTAAATCTAGAAATTACCTGTCGAAGTTCTAGTAGGAAAAAAAGAAGAAGACTATTCAAATTTGTAAAGAAAATAATATGAAGACTTTTTTTCTATAAAAATAGGAAGCGGAATTACAGAAAAAGAAGATTGGCAAGCTATACATAAGACGGAGAGATAAATATTTTTAATAGCTATTTTATTACATACTACATACTTCATTTTAATATTATCATACGTATATATTAATATATTCACACACATTCGCACACAAGATGGGAAAAGACAATGTCACATCATTTCGATATTATAATTTTGTGCAAGTTATGATAATCAATCAATTTTGTAGTTTCCAAAAAATAGGATAAGTTTTGGACCGGTACTGGCAATATCAACAAAACATCTGAACTTGAATCCAAACCAAGCTTCATGTTCTTGTTTAATACTCTTAATTCAGATACTAGCCTTCCATCAGAACTTTAGTTCAGAAATAAGTAGAATCCATTGACTAATAATGTGTTATATCTCCTTGTTAATAAGCTGGACACTGTACCAGATGATATAGACAGTTGGAAAATGAGTACAAACTCCTCTTAGTTAAGAATCAATAAAAAGCATAGGGATTAAAAAAGAACACATTTATGTGAATCACGGCTAAAAAATTCAAAAAAATTATATACACATTTAAATGAGAATCTGCTTTATGCATATTGAGAAAGCACAGAGAATAGGGAGAACAGGTCAAAAAGAATTTTCAGATGTAAATTTTGAGAAGTGTTTAAATGGTTGAGACAGACTTACAAATTGCCCAATGGCAAAAGCAAAAACAAAAGCAGAAGTAGATATGATTCAGTCCTAATTCTGAATACAATGAATAGTTGGAACTGAATGTGGCAGAAAATTCATTTTCAAAAGTGATATAAAACAATGGGAAAATGAGAAAAAAAAGAGTGAAGTTTTAAATGCCAGTTAATAAGTTAGATTCGGTAACATGGAAAAAAGTAGATACAATGAGTTCTTAAATAGGAAAATTAAATGTGCATTGAGAAAATTATTTTGGTAGCTGCACAAGATGAATTGAGAGGGTCAGATAATGAAGAACATGAGGTCAATTAGAGTGAGTACACACAAATGTATCACAAATAACAAGAGAGGAGTGAGCTCTAGATAGATCAAACTTCAGTAGTGTGTACTATACATTCAAGGAGAAAATTTTTAATCAAGTAAATATTAAGAAACAAATATAGGCTCAGCTAGCAATACTTAACCATATTAAAGACTGAAGTAATTATTAAATGAATTGGGAGACATAAAGAAAGCACCTATTAGTATCATAATGCCCATTAAATTTGCTTTGAAACAAAACTACCTTTCAGCTTTCAGTGTGGGGCATAATTAATTTTCTAATTTGTTAACACAATAACTTAAAAGAAGGAGAAAGTCCCCTACAGGACTATCTTATCCTATAGAGTCTCTCCTGAGTTTATTTATTGAATATCAATGTTAACAGGCAGTTTTTGTTTTGTTTTGCTTAATTTAATTTAAATTATTTTAATCATTGTGTCTTTTCTTTTTAAACCAACATATTTATTAAGCTCTAACAAGTATATAGAAATGTATACTAATTAAATGTGTGCAGCTCAATTAATTTTTCAAAAAGTAAACACACCTATTTATTAACCACGCAGATCAAGAAGTAAAACACGACTGATACTAAGCAAGTCCAAACTCCTGCTCTGTCTTTATCATTAACCTTTTACTCTCTCCCTGAAGGAAACCAACATCCTAAGTCTGAAGTTATAGTTGTATTTTGCATTCTTGAATACATATTCACCTATATGTACATATACATCATTCTAAATGTACCTATAAATGGATACATGTATATATATATCTATATCATCTTCAATTCAAACTATGTTTGGGGATGCTATCTATTTTGCACCATACAGCATGTTTTCTATATTTTTCAGTGATTTTTAATATATCACGGTAAATTTACCATTTGCTGCTAAGACAGACATTTATGTGTTTCCAATGTGAAGCTATTTGAAAAATGGTGGATATGCTTATATGCATGGGTTTTGTTTTGTTTTTGTGTTTTTTGTTTGTTGGTTATTGTTGCTGCACATGTGCATTCATATTTCTGGTACACAGTTATCTAGGAATGGAATTTCCGGGTCTTAATGGATGCATGTATTCAGTATGCAATGAGTTTCCTAAAGTGATTACACCAATTTAATCATCCACCAACAATATAGAAAAGTTCCCTTTGCTTCACATCCTAATTAGCATTTGGTATTGCTAATGTATAAATTTATTCATTCTTACAGATGTGAGAAATATTTCAGTTTACTTTAATTTATATTTTCCTGATAATTATTTAAACTATTTTGTTCATTAATCATTTGTAAATCTTTGGTGAAGTGCCTACTAATAACAAATGTCTTATCAAATTTTCTATTGTTTTGTTTTTTCTAAGTTATAATATATATGTGTACATATACACATATATACATGTGCACACACACATATACACACATAAACATGCATACATTGTATTCTAAACAGAAATATCTAAATTACATGTGTTGCAGATATCTTCTATCACATGGCTTGCTTGTTCACTCTCTTAATAGTAAATCTGATAAATGGAAACTTTCAATTTTAATGACTACCAATTCTATCATTGTTTTGTGGTTAATGCTTTTAATACTCTGTTTAAAATAGCATTTCTTATTCAAACCTGTTTAGATCTGCAACATGGCTGGTGTAAGTAGTGGGGATTTCTCTTTTTTCCATATGAATATACAATTGTATGTTTGGTATGGTATCATAGATTAAAAATACTATCCTATTTTCACTACTCAGAAGTACTACTCTAAATGAATAAAGAATACACACACACGCGAATCTGTATACTTCATTTACTGTTACATTGTCTATTTATTTAATATGCTTACTATCTAAATTTTTGGACCATTAAAATTGATGATATCCAATAAAGGAAATCCTCCATTGCCATTTGTTGAATTGATTTTATTTTCTCATGGCTTTTTTGCATTAAAGCATGAATTTTAGAGTATGCTTATCAACAAAACAAAGGAACCTGTTGAATTTCATTCAGATTAAGTCCATGTATCAATCTGGGGAAAACATACACATATGCGGTAACATTGGGCTTTCTGATCTCTGAAAATGATGAACTCTTCCATTTATTTAGGACATTTTAATTTTCTTAAATAAGTTTAGATAGGTTTTTCTTAAAGACATTGTATACCTCTTATATAAATTCCTATGCATTTTTGGTAATTATAAATGGTATCAATTATTAGTTCATTTCTCCAATTATTGTGAGACGTGTGTTACATATATGGATTTTCGTGTATATTTACCTAGTACCTAGTAACTTTTAAAATTTACTCACCAATTCTAATAGTTAATCTTTTATATATTTCAATTGTACATTCACACACCCTGCCTCTACTGTCACCCATTTGAGAGCTATTTCTGACTTTTAGTATATTTTGCTATAATTATCTTCCTCCTTCATTTTATTATAAGCAATAAGAAGGATCCAGATGACAGCATCATTATGTTGTTTAGAAATCCAGTATCCAAGTTTATCAATTACAACTACAGCTTATATGTATGAATCTTTTTGCTTTACAAGGTAACATAATTCTAGATGCAGCATCCAGTCGTATGCACATATAATCAAGGAAAGGGGGATATATAATGATTGGGTTATTGAATCTATCTGGAATAATCTTTGAATTCTATCTAGAATAGTTACCAAACATTATCTATAAAAGAACCAGACAGCTGATATTTTAGGTTTTTGGGGTCACAGTCTCCAGTGTAACTACTCCACTCTGCCATTAGTTAGAACATAGCAACAGATGATACATAAATGAATGTATCTCTGTTCTGAGAAAATTTTACATCCCTCCCCACCCACCAAAAAAAAATCAATGGACAAGATTTAGTCCATGGGGCCAAAATTTATCAACCACAGTGTCCAAATAATTCTCACCTCTTCAGTCCTATAAACCACCCGACTCCCTAAAACTGAATATTGATACTTATTTCAAAGATGGGTACATGATCTAAGCAGAGCCAAAGTCTTCACTAAAACGTTTGTCAAAATGATCAGAAAATATGCTTTCAATTGTTCTGATGTCCATAGGCTTAATATAGCCAGAAGTCTTCTTATTAACACGTAACTGGGAAAAAAAATCTTACTGAGGCACAGATAGGGAGAGGGGGAGTAGAAGGGGAAGGTGGAGAAGAGGAAAGTGGGAGAGAGGGAGAGAGGGAGGGAGAGAGGGAGGGGGAGAGAGAGAGAGAAACATGACATCATTGCTTTAACCTCTGATATTCTTGATCCCTAAATCCAGAGCTGGCATGTGGGCTTTCAAATACATTAACCAAATTTTTCCCCATCCTCTAGTAAAACTAAGCTACTTTGAGATGACTTTTGACTTAAGCTAGTGTGACATGGGTTCCTATCACTAACAAACAAAAAATCTGAACTAACTTTATGCACTATTAACTAATGAAAACTGCCTACATATTCTTCTTAGCCACAAAGTGGGCAGAGGGAAAACATAAGGAAGATGATAAAGTAACAGACAGGGAAAATACTTCCATATCTAGGTAAATCAAGATTTACCAAGAATTTTTCTAGTACAAGCACTCAAGTTTCTCTGTAAAATAAAATACTGGGGTACAACTGTGGGATTGGGATGCAAAAGAAATGTTTGTTGAAGCAGAACAAGTCAGGGTCCTATAAGATTGAGGTATTTAAGGGGCATTAACGTCACCCTTATAGTGGCATATTATAGTGGCAGGACTCATGACTCAGTGAATTGGAGTTAAGTCCAAGAATACAGACTTACAAAATGAAGAGAACAATTCTTTAAAGAAACAATTTCAAAAATATAGATTCCTATAAATAGCAACAATATGAATGCTGGCCATATGCAGAGCACCTGACTAGATGCTATGCAGACATTTATTATTTAACTCTCATAAAAGTTGTAAAAAAGGGAATATTATAACCCCAATTTTATAGATGATAAAATTGAAGGTCAGAGAAATTAATTTGTCCTAGGTCCCAAAGTTAGTAAGAGACAGGCTAGGGCAATGTGATTCTGAACGTTAAACTTTTCATAAATGCTTAAAGACTTAGAAGCTTTCACTTTTGCACAGCATTTCGCACTATACTAAAAATGAAAAGACTGCAAATCAAGAAATGTAGAAGATTTAGTCTGGGGATACTTCTAGTGACTATTAATGCAAATGTTCCCATAAAAGAAAAGAAATTTAATTATATTTGAAAAGGAAAGGACTGTCATTTCAGGTAAAGATTTGCTAGCTGTGAGTAACATGAAGAAATGCAATATATCATACAATACAATCACAATTTCTGACCCTCAAATAATTCACAAACTCGACAGGTTAAAACATTAAGATAAGTTTAATGGCATAATAGTGAAAAATCAAATAATACAATTACATAAAGAGCAATTTTATTTGTGTAAAATTATATAGATTTACTATAGTACTGTAGATTTTTATAAATGTACAATATCTTCATTGCTTGAGGGTACTGAATAAATTTAACTGCTTTAAGAAGAAAGTGATGCCAATCTTTTGTGTCCTCTCCCTCACTACCCAATGCCTCCAGGGACATTTCCCCACTCTCTCAAGTTTGAAAACACTTAAAATTGCTTTCAATTTCCAGTTTAGTTCTCCTCACATCCTACACATGACGGATGAAAAGTTACAGCAGGCACACCCTGTGACTCAGTGGCTAAGGCACAAGCCAAATAAAGCCCAAAGACCCATGTTTGAGACAAACAAAAAAAACACAAAAAATCTGTAGTCCAATTGAATTACAAAACAAAAAGCTACAGCAAAGCCTGAGTCAGTGATTATTAAACATTTATTTATTCATTCATTCATTTAGATTTAATAAGTGATAAGTAATAGTATGAACTAAAACTCAAGTATTAGGATGCCAAATGCACTGTGCTTTTCAGCTACATCCTATTGGGGATTTATAAATGACTTAAGTTATTTCTCAGCCATCTAAGGTTATCAGCATATAAGCATCAAAAGATATAAACAATATAAGGAATAAAAAAATCTGCCTTTTATAAAAAGGAGAGTAACTAAATGAAGAGTGAGCTGGTTCCAAGTTAGTTTTCCAAAATTACATAGCTAACAAACATTTCTAGATTATAAAGAGAGCCTGTTCATACATTTTAAGGCTTGCCTGACCCCAAATACATTCTGTATGTCTTTGTTATGTGATGGAGCAAATTTAAATAGATAACTTGCTGTAGTCAAGTAAGGTCAGATTCGTGTTCTGTCCTAAACAACTGGAACCACATGCTACAATTTTATAATCTTTCTGGATTTAATAAATATTAAGTAAATTATACTGATACAATTGGATAAAAATGTTTGATAATTATTTTTAAATAATTAGCATAAATAAGTTTTAACCCATTGCTTTTTTATATGTTTTTATTTGTTTAACTACATACTAATTCCTTCAATCTAATTCCATCATTAATTAAGAAAAAATATATTATTTCTTTAATACATTTTATATCCAATAAAGGAAATTAAATTTACACTACATATTTTAAGGATAGCCATTTGCCAGAACAATATTTCTGAAACAACTACTATAAAGCAGACAAGATATTTAGTTTTGACAGCTAGAACTGAATACCCTGGAACATATACCTAAAATTTAAGACAGCAATAACTTCTGTTAAGTAAGAACACTGTCCTTACTTTCATTGTTTTGGGGACACAAGTCCAACTAATCATTTGATATTTAATCTTTCAGCTCCATTCACATTATGAAAAAAAGTGACTATTAATTCAGGGAGAAAAGTTGACCTAACCTTTTAAAGAACAGTCCAGTCACTGGAGAAGACTTATGGAAATAGTGATAATACAAGAAAAGGTTATAACACCTGTTTTCTAACTACAGAAGCAAAAATATGAACATCAAAACTCTAGAAACTAGTCTGAAATACCAATACACAATAAAAATTTTGAGAACATTTTTGTTTGGTATAGATTGTAGATTTTCTTCAATCTGTAGACTGGAGAAAATCAAACCAATTGCTAGCTTTAGGAAAACAGAGGGCTTAACTAATTTCACATCTGATAGACTTAACAATAAATTCTAGATACATTAAAGACAAATTTAAAATATAAAAGTATTAGAAGAAATTTTTGGTGATTATTATAAATATTTAAATTTAAAAAATTTAATAAATTGAGGAAAACCAATAAATCAAGAAGAGTAGTGAATTTTATAAAATTAAACTTAAAGATTTCTTTGGAGAATATTACCATAAGCCAATTTAAGGGAATAAAAGAATAACAAAAAAAATGTCAAAAGTATTTGAGATATACATAGAGGACAGGAAGTTAGTATTCTTTTTCAATAATAAACATTTATAAATCTAATAGGTTAGAAATAAACAAAGGACTAGTGGAAATATTTTTATTAAATGAGAACTACAAATGTGGACAACAAACATTAAAATGTTTAAGTCACTAAATCAAAAAGTGCTAATTAAAATAATATTTTTCTGTTATTCTATTAACAAATTTGAAAAAATACAAGGTTGATAAGACTACGGAAAAATGAACTTACTCGTTTTTAAAAGTATAACTGACATATTTTTCCAGAGGCAAATTCTTCAGTGATTATAAACATTTAACATGTACCTATTGTCAAACTTAAAGGATTTCATGTAGAGGAAGTGAAGGTACAATAATATAACAAAGGCCTTCATTTTTGTCACTCAAATCCATTTTCCCTAGTGTGGTTGGTTCATCAGACATGTTGTGTTTGGAGAATTATTCCTGTATTAGTAAGTAGTCTTGGTTGGAGTCATCCAGGGCAACTTGCCTTCCAAGGGATGATGCACACTGAACTAGCAAATTATCGTCTCTAAAAACATTTAACAATTGTCCAATTGACTTAAAGACAGCAAAACAACAGTGTTTAATCATTCCACAACTAAAATACTGTGGTACTCTCTGTTCCAAGATCTGATGCTTCAAATTTTTATTTAACTGTGAATTTATTCATTTCCTCCCAATTTTTGCTTTCATACTGCTTACTACCAGAAAATCCTGATACAGAAATCAATGACTGACTGTCTATGATTTTAGTGGTAATTAGTTACAATATCAAAGAAATAGAGAAGAAAGTTTATATGTTAAAGATGCAAGTACTGAGTAAATTATGCTATGCTCATACAATGAGCTTCTAGATAAATACTAAAAATGACATTGTGGAACAACATTGATTGATATGGAAATTTTTTTTTATTTTATTTTGGAATTCTATAATAAATATTTGTTCCTCCTCTCTTGTTTGTTTAAATTTACTTATTTTAATACTGACATTTATTTTTTTACTTTGAATCAGAACATAATATCATGCTTTTTGATTCAAGTCGTTATAGCACTGATTGTTAGTAGCTCCTTCGAGTTAATTCTTATACTCTAAGTTCTTTTGGTATAACCACATATTTTTGTCCCTTTTTTTTTTTTGCAATACAACACTCCAAGTTCATCAAATATTTCCCTGCTCCAACCACATCAGCTACTTCTTCAGGGAACCCTGCTTCCTTTTTTTTCTGGAGAACAGATATTATAATTTTTAACATAGTAAATTACCATATCAGCATAGGAAATAAAATTTTGCATTAGTAAAACTCATTAATGAATTGAGACATCACATACAATCTTAACAAAATAATGGATATAATTCTGACAGTACATAGGAAGTGGAGATACAGAATTTTTGCTGCATTAAGGTTATATTTATACATAAGTCAAACCTTTTTTTGCTAGCTTGAGTGTATCCCTTATTCCTGACAAAAACAAGATATATTCCTGACATTGAAGGTCACAAATCTTTCTTATTTTCAAAGATTCTCCAAACTATAAATTGTCCCTCAAGTCCACTGCAATGAAATAAATTTCAGATGTGAGATTCTCAGTCTGCCAATAATTTCCTTCCTTAGCCCATAGTTTAGGAAGAGGACAAACCCTTAGCCAAGATCCCTAAGTCCCAGATTCCCAACCCTCAGTCTACACAAAGATATCTCAGAGAAAGTATGAGTACGGCATCCCTGGAGTGTGTCCTCTTCTCTAAGAAATGAAACATCAGTTAGCTACTATTGATACATAAAAGTACCTGGCATTTTTCATTAAAATCATTTATTTAGGTTTTTGGAAATTAACATTTTCAAAGTTAAACATGAGTTATGAAATAAAGAGTGCACTTCAAAATAACTTGAAATATCTAAAAAAAACCTTCAGAAAATTAGCTAAAAGAGATGATCAATCAATTTATAATAGGAATTTACTAATTCAAAGAATAATTACTTGCATCTTGTCATATTAGGCCATAGTGGGGTTTTAAAAATAAATGATTAAAGGTAGATAGAAACTATTGGATCTACAAAAGGTAAAATGACATTCTTGCATAGATATCATTTCCTTTTTAAAAGTCATTTAAGTTTCTCCTATTCCTGTTTATTATGCCAATTTGGCCTAAAACACATTGTAAATCAACTGAGTGTGTTTATATTACTGCCCATCTTTATCCCTTCTGCCAAACTTCATTTTTATGCTGCCCATTCATGGCTCAAAGCATCCACTATACCATCATAACTAGATTAACTTTCCCTTAAAAGAATATCTTGCTCTATCCCCCTTTCCAATTTTATCTCTAGAGTAGCTATATAAGAAAATTAAACTTTCTTTGGAAAGCACTCTTCAGGTTACCACTATTTAAATTTTAATAACCAAGAAGGCCTGCTGTGAATATAAGAAATGTGCATCAACGAAATGTTTTGTAATAACATATTGTATTTGAAAACAGTTTTCAGAAGGCCGCTTACAATTAAAAAAGAAAATCAGTCAATGAAGGAAGATGTCGCAATGCAGAAGAAAGAGAAGGCTTTGGAGACAGAGTTTTCAGTTTGAACTTAGTTTGCCCCATAATAATTGGATGAACTAGTTTATATTAACAAGACTTCCTGGACTTTAGTATCCTTATCTACAAAATGAGACCAATAATTCCACTTGCAGGATTTTTGAAAGAATAAAAATAAAATATATAAAATGTCTGTATAAAATACTGCAACATTGCCATTATAATATTAGTGATAATAGCTAATAATTGAGACAGAAACTGTTCTAAACACTTAAACTTCACTGTCACCAAATATGGTAAGAACAACTGTTAATCTTTTTTATAGGTGAAGACAAGAAGGAAAGAGAATATGTTTTTTCAATTTCATTTTTTTAATTAATTTCATTAAAGGAACATTTACACATCACATTAATTTTAAGGTGTGCATCATTGTAAATCACATCTATATATAATACATTGTTTATTACCACCAGCACAATTCTCTCTTTATAATACAAAAGCCAAAATTAAAAACCCAGGACCAGAAGACTTTTCTAATGAGTTTTAACAAACCTTCAAAGAATCAATACATTTTCTCAAACTCTTCCAAAATATTGAAGAACATGGATCATCACTCCCATATACCTTCTACGAGGCTAACATCACAGTGATATAAAAAGCTGACAGAGACATCACAAGAAAGAAAATGACAGACCAATCTGTCCAATGAACCTAAATGCAAAAATTCTCAACAAAATATTAGTAAACCAAATTCAACAGTACATCAAAAAAAAATCCTTCATACCAAGCAGGATGTATACCACGGATGCAAGGATGGTTCAACACATGTAAATCTATTAATGCAATACACCATTTATCAACAAAAGCAAGGAGAAAACCACATAAGCACAGTGATAGACATAAAGAAAGCTTTTGACAATATCCAACACTGATTTATGATTTTAAAAAAGCCCTGCATAACATGGGGACAGAAGTTACATGCCTCAACACAATAAAGGCCATATATGACAAACTCACAATCAATATCACATTCAATGGCTAAAAATTAAAAGCAATCCCTTTAAGACAAGGAAGAAGACAAGGCTGTTCACTATGATCATTGCTATTCAACATCATACTGGAGGATTTTAGTGAGAGCAATTACACAAGAAAAAGAAAAGGAATTCAAGTGGAAATGAGGAACTAAAGCTTGTCATTTTCAGATGACATGATTGTATATATATTGAAAGCCCTAAAAACTGTTAAAATCTACTAGAACTAATCAACAAATACAGTAAAGTGGAAGGCTAAGAAATCAATGTGCAAATATCCGTTGTATTTTTATATACAAACAGCACACTAGAAGAAAACAAATTCAAGAAAACCACACATTTAAAATAGAAGTAAAAAGAATCATACATCTTGTAGTATACTTAACAAAGGAGGTGAATGATATTTACAATGAAAACTACAAGTGCTTTAAAATAAAGGAGAACCCAAGAGATGGAAAGATATCCCCTGCTCATGGTTGGGAATAATCAACATTGTTAAAATGGTCATCTTACTCAAAGCAATACACATACTTAAAAAATCACGTAGGTTTATTCCAGGAAATAGAACAAATATTAAAATTTGTATAGAACAACAAATAGCCAAAGCAATTATAAGAAGAACGAATGAATCTGGAGAGATTACACTCCTAGATATTGAACTTTACTACAAAACACTAGTGATCAAAACATTATTGTACTGCAACAATAATAGAGGCCCAGATCAGTGGAATAGAACTGAATCACCAGAAACTGACTCACTCACAGTCAATCTATAACAAAGGCATCAAAAGCATATGATGGAGAAAATAAAGTCTTCATTAAATGGTGTTGGGAAAATTGGACAGCCACATGCAAAAGGATGAAGGTGGACCACTCCCTAACACCACTCACAAAAGTTACCTCAAAATCGACTAGAGACTTAGACATAGGCCAGAAACCATAAAACTATTACAAGACAACATAGGAAAGACATTCTACTACATCAGACTAAGGTCTTTTGGGACACAATACAAACTTCAAGGGAAATAAATGCTGGCAAGAATATGGAAAAAAGGGAACTGAACTTTCACACTGATTGGTGGAGTGCAAATTGGTGTGACCCTTATGGAAAACAGTATGGAAATGCCTCAAAAAGATGAAGATGTGAATTCCATATGATCTCATCACCCCACTTCTGGTTATATACCCAAGAGATACAAAAACACTGATCCACAGAGATTTATGCACTCCCATTTTTATTACAGCCCTAATCACAATAACTGAGAGACTGAAACTACCTATATGCCCAATGTCAGATGAATGAAGCTTATATATATTATATATATATAAAACAATGGAATACTACACAGTCATTAGAAGAGATGAAATCCTTTAATTTGAATCAACATGGATGGATCTAGAGGGAGTATGTTCAGTGAAATAAGCCAAAAGAAGAAAAATAGGTTCCAGATGATCTCATTCATAGGTGGAATATGAATAGACAAAAGAAAGAAACAGATGTAACAAAACCAATCCTTGAACACTTGCAATAGAACTGACGTTACCAGTAGGAAATAGGACTGAGGTGGGGGTAAGTGGTAGTGGAGACCAGTGGACAATGGTGAAGAACACTTGATGTTGCGGAAGGCAGGATATGTTGACATATATCTGAGAAATGTAGACTAACACGTGTGAGTTTATTTTAATTTGTAAAACAAAGTTACTGCAATAAAATTTTTAAAAAGAAAATTGCAGTAGAAAGAAAAATGAACATGTCAATAAAAGACAAGTCAATATAATATTGGAATAAAAACACATAGGTCTATATAACAAAATTGAACCTAGAAATAAACACACATATATATACACATACTATTAATTTATGATAAAGAAGTCAAAGCATACATTAGAGGAAAGACAGTCTCCTTAATACATGATATTGGGATTTTGGGTAAACAAGGCAACCCCATGTAAAAGAATGACTCTAGACAACTCTTTCAACAACATACACAAAAATTAATTCAAAATGGACTAGATATTTGCATGTAAGACCTGAGACCATAAAATACACAGAAGAAAGAGTAGGCAATATCCTTCTTGACTTTCAACATGCAGATAAGTTTGGAAACAGATTTTTTTCGGAACTCAACTTCAATGTCAAAGGAAATAAAAGTCTAAGTAAATAGTACAACATCAAATTTTAAAGTTTCTGCACAGCAACAGAAACTATCAACAAAAAATAATCCTACTGAATGTGAGAATATATTTGTACATTAGACATATGATAAGGGATTAATATCCAAAATACATAGAGAGCCGAAAAAAGCCTAGAACAGGAAAACAAAAAATCTGATTTAAAAACAAGCAGAAGATTTGAATAGACACTTCTCCAAAAAGACATATAGATAATCAAAAGGCATATAAAAAATGTCCATCATCTCTTATTAAAAAATTTAAATCAAAGCAACAATGAGATATCACCTCACAACTGTAACAACAGCCATTATCTAAAAGACTAGAGAGGCAGCTCTTCCTGCCCAGGAGGCTGGGCACTCTACACTCAAGAATTCTTTCTTGAACCAATTGCCGCTGGAATCCAGCGCCCCCACATCAATGATGAACCGTTAAATACATTTCGCATAAAGGTGTAGTAAAATGGAACAAGGGAAAAATCATATTTCCTTTTCTCACAATCTCAGAGAAACAAAAGGTAAAACTATCTTTTAGTGGAGCAAATATTATAAATAAAAAGTTAATTATAAAGAAGCTTGGCTTCTCCTGTAGCCAGGAAGCAAGAATTCCAGTTAACAAAGAAAAAAGAAAGGTTAGAAGCATTTTATTCACGACCTTCCTCAAGTTGCATGGTGAGGACTACAGAGCAGGTAAGTCCCAGAGGAGCCTTGACCTGCTGTGAAACCTGTCCAAACCCCAGGTACCCCAGGACCAGAGGATCATGTGATTAAAACCAGGCTGTACCCCAAGGTAATTCAGAAGGCCAGCTCATTAGGGCTTGGTCCTGGCAGGGTTCAAGGTTCATCTGGCTCAAACGTTCCACTTCTCTCTTAGAAGGTCCAAAACCATGCATAAGTAAAACAAAACAAAAGCAGATAACTTCTCATGTATTGTTTGAGGTATCTGCAGAATTGCATGACTACAGGTTAAATCAAATCAAATCAAAGATGTCTAGGAATGGTGTCTGTGGGCATGAAAAGTTCAATTACAAGCACCCCCTGGTGGAGCAGCCCTTGAGTCAATCGCCTCCAAAGGACACAGACCACATACCTTGGGTTTGAGTCCCGGTTCGGGGTGGGGGGGGGGGGGGGGGGGGGGGGGGGGGGGGGGGGGCGCGAGGGGGGGCCGGCGGCGACGACGACAACGACGACAAGTGTCAACAACTAAATAAAATGCTTCTTTCTCCTTTCTTTTCCTACCTGTCTATTCACCTTCATTCCTGTCTACACCTTTCCTTTAAAAAAGAAAAGAAAAATACGATTACCACATTGTCTTGGACTTAATAAACAGTACAAAATAAAATGAAACAGAATATCTGACTTTATATTAAAACCAGGGCAAAAAATAAATAAATAAAAATAAAAGACTGAAAACACAAGTGTTATATATGTGTGGAAAGGCCATAACACTTATACACTATTGGTGGGAGTGTAAATTGGTGAAGCCATTATGTAAAGCAGGATAGAATACTCAGAAATTAAAATACTTTATGATCCAATTATCTCATATATGGGTATTTATATGAAAAACACAGCAACACTAATTCAAAGAGATATATGCACTCCTATGTTTATTGCAATATTTTTTACAAGAGCCAAGAGCTGGAAGTAACCTAAGTGCCCATAGACAGCAGAATGAATAAAAATGTGACAAATATACACAATGTAGTAGTACCTCAACTATCATAAAAATTGATGACATCCTGCCATTCACAACTACATGGATAGACTTAGATGGAGTTATACTTAGTGAAATAAGTCAGATAGAGAAAAACAAACATGGTATGATTTCATATATATATGGTATTCTGAGAAACCAAACTAATGAACTAAATAAAACAAAAATATAATCTTAGATGATCAAATAAATTTAGTAGTTATCAGCAGGAAAGAAGAGGTGATAAAATCAGGTAAAAGGGGTCAAATGTATGGTGAAGACTAGAATAAGATTATTAGCGGTGAACTTCATTAGAATATACAAGATGTTGATCTATAATGCTATACGCCTTAACCTATGTAATGTTTTAATGCAATTACTTAAAAAAATTTAAATATAAAATAAAAGCCAAACATTTCTCAAAACAAACACTTCTCAAAATAAACAGTGTTTGCTGCAAATAGCCTGGAGAGAGAAGTACTAGTGAGAAGATTGTCTTACTCTAGTACAACTGGGGTACAAAGCAGAAGATACACTGTCATAGAGATTGCTCTTGGTGATGCTATATACATGTTTCAGGAGACTAAGACTCTGAGATCATACATGAGCCTCAGGCTTGCACCAAGATGAGAAAGATGGTACCCAGAGGGCTTTACTTTGATCTAAGGAACCATTAACTCCATGTTAGTCAAGGTGTAAAACGTACAGCCTAAATAAATCTTTCACTTTGGGCTGAGAAATTAAAGAATGGCATCTGTGAGTATATGGGTGCAGTCATAGCAGGAAGTGTTTCAATGAATATGGCATCCTCATTTTCTATCTGTGTACCAAATAAACAACATGATGGTTCTGTATGTATGCAGAAATGCATGGTTAATTTTTCAAAAAATAGTTTTAAAAAGGTAACAAAACCACTAAAATTATCCTAGAAGCCATTTCTGGCTAATATTTTAATATTTCTCAAAACTCTGTAATTTTAAAGGTTATTAAAAAACTGTAATAACCTTATATAACACCAAACAATTCAATATATATGGTTACACCTTCGGAAACATTTAATTCTTTCAGGATATCAAGGCAACTAATATATTCATATCCTCATTGCTGTGTAAATTCTGAAATTCCTTCATGGCCTTTGTCTTTTAAAATGAAAATACATATATGTGACTTCTAGCTTACAATAACACTTTATGAATGATAATGCATTCATTTTTGCTTCTTATAGTAACCCATTTTATTCTGCTCTCTTTTTTGTCACTCAGAAATGGGTAATATCAGTCTCTGAAGAAAAATACAGCATATAAAGCTCAATGAACATACTCTGTAGGGAATATTTGACAGTGTCTTGCAATAGATTATCCCAAACAATATGCAGCACTGTCTTTATCCTTTATCATCAGATCAAATGCTTCATTTATCCAGGGTTTATTCTCCATGAAGAATAAGTTCCAAAAGAAAGCAATAAACATCACTGCGATTTTGAGATGCATTTCAAATGTCACATTCTAGGCAACAATACAACTGAGATACTGTATAAATAAAAACTGAAAACCAATGTGTTTTGCTTAATAGTCCCCAATGCATCCTTTTGAATGTGAAAGTCCCACAAAAAGTCCAACTTATGGCTATAGCTAATATAGAATGTCTTTAACATGACTTGTTCATGGTGATCTTTTTAAACTAGTTTCATTCTGATGTTCAAGATGTTCTTTTAAATCATACTTTCCATTCAAAATCTATAATCTAATATGACAAACTACATTATAATTCACCTAACAGAAAGTATCATATATGTAATATAAATAGTACTTCCTGAGGGAAAAATAGAGTAGGGTATATTTTTAACACATAATTAATCGAAAAGGAAAAATATTAAATTCCAAAAATGAGCACCTTTTAATGTTACTGGTTCTCATTATTTCTTGACAGCTCCCTATATCATAGCTGCTAAATAAATACTACAAAGTTCAGAATATAATTGTTTCTTTTAAGCATCTTCCTTCTCATTCCTTATTTTTAATATTATTTAAGAATTTTTATTAAAGAATTTGGTAGAACATGAAAATGCAAGTGGAATAGGTGACGGCTGAAATATTTAATATACAGGAAAATAAGAATATATAATTCCACAAAGACAAAGAAAACAAAATAGGGTATTGAGAAAGGAAAGAGACTGGATGAAAAAAATATTAACTGAGGAAGAAAGATGCAGGAACCAGAGTCTAGAATTTTTATGGAAGGGACAATTTCGTCACTCTGTGGATACAAAGATCAGAAAGAGTTAACTTCATCTGCATATCCACAGAGATACTGGGACTAGGAAGGAGGTGAACTTTAAAACAGCAATGAGAAGCAGAAATAAAAACAAGACTTCTTTTCAGCTGACTTAAATCCCACCTCTCATCTCTATCCTTCCCCTTATAAGACTACTACTAAAACATAAAATGATCAGGAACCAGGCATTTAGATCTTTAGTTTCTAAAGAAACTGATCAAAATGCTGGGGAGAGTGTAATCTAAATCAATTAGTAATTGGCATGTAAAGCTAGCATGTAAAACTCCAGAGCAATGATAAACTGCCCCACCTCTCGTTCTATACAAAGCTTGTCAGAAGATAAATGAAGAGATCCCCCTTAGATTTTATATTCAATCTTCTTAAAAGCAAATATAAAATCAAAATTTCCTATGCAAATATTTCCCATGCAAAGTTTTCTATTAGAAAACTTGTAAGAGAATATTATACCACTGCAAAAGATAATAAAACATATTTTTTAAAATTAAAACAAGATTCCGAGTAAAAAAAGTAGTAATATGTAATACCAAACACGTAATACCAAAAATTAAAAAATATCCAATTACTACTTTTGAAGAAATATTGCATTAAGATTGATACAGCAAGAAAAAGAGACCATGAAAAACTTCATATAAGAGCTCTTTAAAATCAAACATATAATTCTCAAAATAAAAATTTTCAATATCATGAGGATGTGATAAATAAATGAAAAAATGGATTAATTTAAGAAGTACAGCAAAAAAGAAATAGGAAATGAGACAAAAAAATTACAATAAATTTCTCAGACACATGATTCTACTGAGTCAAATTGTGAAATAAATGGTAAGTAATCTGAGTTTTAAAAATAATAAAGACAAGCATCTAGACTTAAAGCAAATCCCAGAAAACCAAAAAAAGATTACATTGGTTTCAGACTTATTAGTGATGCTAGAACACCACAAATCAATTCATTCAAAGTTCTGAGCAAAAATAATTAAATATAGAATTTCATCCTTGACCAAATTTCAAGTGAGTGTGAATTGCATATTTTCTTAGGAAGTTGCTTAAAGAAAGAACATTAGCAAAATGAAAGTGAACCCAATAAAAAAGGAAATAAAATATTCCTCCCAGGAAAGCAGTAGGTAAGACCATCAGGATGAGATCTTGCCACAAACCATTCCTGAAGTAGCTAGAGGTGGGAAGATCTCCAAGAAAATGTCGAAGCTGGGGCAGGAAGCTGGGGAGGAGGTGGATGGAGGTGATATATTTCACTGAATACATATTATGATATAATTTAGGATTCAGAAAACCTTTAGGGCATGATTAAAGAAGTAGAACATGAGAAAATACAAACATAAAGAGAAATTAAAGAAAGTTAAAATTTGCATAGGAAAATCAGCATCAGTATAAACCAACTTTTATTAGAACAGAAAGCAGTGGGCTTCAAAAGAAGATAAGAGACTTTATACAATAGTTAACTAAGTATTAAAAGTATTTCTTTTTCCTACAGAAACTAAAAAGAAAATTAAAGTTTTAAAATGGAAAACTCTACCAAAAATAACATTCTATAAATATAAAGAAAATTAGTATCTGGTTTGATTTTAGTATCCAGTGGGATGTGAAAACAGAGCACTGTGTGGACATTCTCTTTTATGTAGACCCAAAATGTTGACATAAAATAATGTACATATTCATGGCCATTCAGGAAGCAATATCTACACAATCATAATAATTTAAGAGTTTACTAGAGTTAATATTTATAAACAACCTATAGGCAGGGCACAAAACATTTAAAAATTAATTGCAGAAGAGAATGTAAACGTTATCAGTCTTCAAAAAAATTAAATGCATAGCTGACAGATTCTAGGCAATAGAAGGGAGAATGAGAGGTAAAGGACTGAAGAGAAACTAATAGTGTGAACAGACAAACAAACAATGCAAGAGATACTACAGTTCATATATCTAAACAAGAGATTTAAATATATCTACTGCTATTAAGTATTTTATTTTACTTACAATGCAAGAATACAGAATGATACAATTGTTTCAGACAGGGACGAAAGGTTAAAATTGTAAATGACCTAAATCTTCAAAAAACAGTAGAAAAATCAGTAAATAACATCTAAAGTTGATCAATCAAGACATAAAATATGGGGATATTAGTAATAATCAAGTTAACCACAGGAAACATAAATACTAATCTTTAAGGTTAGTTGATTCTCAAAAGCAAAATTTTAAGGTAGATCAGTGATATAGAAAGGTTAATTCTATGTAATATTTTTTTAACCTGTCAGCAAGCAGAACCCTCAAATATATTTAATACCAGAAAACCCATATGCCCAGCAGAGTGATAAACTTAAAAGAACAGGAGCCAAAAAACAATGTAGTAATCTACTGAACCTTTTCTGAAAATCCTTCAGACCATAGCCCAGACATACACTAAAATGAACTGGAAACACCATTTAATTATTTGTAACAAAGCAGGATGCTTTTATAATAGTTGCAGGTGTCTAATTAAATATAAAGGTAGAGGAGATATAGAAAGAGAGATATCCCCAGCTACAGGATAGAAAGATAAAAATATCTAGCAAAGATAAAAACTAATATGTATACAATATGCATTGTAAATGCTGTATAGTATAATACACAAACATATGTAAAATAAAAATTTTATATACTTGTATACAGAAATAATATATACCGTATTATATAATTAAAGAATTACTTGTTCAGGAGCTTATTTCTAAAAGAGAAATTGTTTACAAAATTGAAATGAGCTAATATAAGCTAAGCCTGTAATTCACTTCTGGGACACAGCAAAAACTATTAAAATGTTAGTTACTTCCTTCTTGTCTATTCTCAGTAATAGTCATAGGACAGCCTTGCATTATCAAATAAATTAATTTTAGAGAAAGCAAACATAATGTACAACATACAGATTAATGTGTCATTTCCCTCTGTAAAAATAATTATACATAAATTACATTTCCCAAAATAGAATTTTAATTTTCACTCAAAAAATTATTTCCAAAAATCACTTTAATAATTTAAGAAATGAACATTATATGAAATACAAGAAACCAAAATTTTATTTGACAAATAATATCTGAATTACCAATGCATCTTTCCAAAATAGACAAATAAAGCACTGAAAATGGAATGAAAATAACACTGTCAAATTTCTTTACATAATAAAATTTTATTGTATCTATATTACTCTTTAACTCCTAATCAATTTAAGTTAAGGAACAAATTTCAAAGCTGAACTTAAAAAAATTTATAAGTGGGAAATAAAAATCTTTGATTTAATTGACAATTCAATATGTACTTATTAATATGAAAAAATGAGAAGTCAAAAAGGTAAGTTTCCAAACTATGTATAACATGTCACATTTTTGCAAGGCGAAAATAAGTAAATGTATATATAACTATGGTTGACATGTGCAATGTTAATGAAATAAAAAAGTCTTCAATTATAATAGTGATTAACTCAAGAGTAGTAGAATTATATATGATATTTACTGTCATGATGATTTTTCTATATTTTTGAATGTTTTAACAATGAGAATACATTATTTTCTATTTAAAAAATTCTAAAGCTATTTGTTATAGAGTTATTTTGTTACATTTTACCAAAATTAACATACACCTCTATCAACAGGGATAGTTTTTAATAAAGCAAGGTATATCCCTTAAATATTTATTGACCATGTGGCACCAAGAACTGTATAGTTCAAAAAGAAGAAAATTCTATTTCTCTGTGTAATATACTGGACAATAGTCATTTTCTAGCTATATGATACCATCTTCTTGAAAGCAAAGCATGTGAATATGTGGAAGCAAACATGGCTAAGCAATTGTCAGAATTCTTGGCATTTAAACAGCATGATCCAAAGTCAGAAATGCTGTAAACATGATTTCATGGGCTCTACACGACTTACTGCTCTATGAACTTGAGTAAAGTGGAATATGAAAGAATGATTATCTCCTAAAGTCTTCATAAATACTTGGGGCTACCTTTTCCTTCCCTTAATAGTCATAGCAACATATTAACATCTTTCTCCTAGAAACATCACTTTGTATCATGTAGGTAAATTATTGTGTTACATAGATGTGTTCTCTTCCCTAAGGACAGATGTGACATATAATTTATTTCTATATTCCTCCAAATCAGAGCTTTACAACTGATTTGCTACAAATTGGTAATGGCTATGTCCATATTACTTCTCTTTAGCCTCAGGGAAGCCAGGAGAGAACTAACACTGCCAGAGTCCGCTGATTGGTCTTCTCCATCAGTAAAACATCTCGTCTAACTCAGAAGGCCATATAAATATATATCATTGTGGTATGAGCCAACAAGAACAACAAAAATGGCAAGTCATACTTTCTAAAATATCAAGTACTATTCCCAACACCAAGAAAGGGCCACAAATCCTGGGGTAGTATTTAAAGCTTATGTAGTTTTTCAATAAAAATCTGGACTATGACATACTTTCAGCTCCTTTTAAATGTAATTGTGATACTACACTGTGAACCTCGAATACACAAAGATCTGACAGTCAAAATGATTTCTGACAGTCTTGTAAATAGTAGTCTGTGGTCCACAGATAATTCGTGTGTGTATGTGACAGAACTAAATTGTATTCAGAATCCCTTACATTACCACAGTTTAGGAATGTAATTATATTAATAAATATAATCTATTCAGACTCCTGAGAGTATTTAAAATCTCTCCAAACCCTTTAATTCACATCAAGCAAGAGGCTTAATGGAATGATGATTTGGGGCAACTTCAGACCAGTAACTAACTAGGAATGGTGTCTTGCTCATCCAGGTGGCCAGTCAAGACATGTGCCATTTCTGGTCTTCTACTCTCTCTCACATCATCTCCTCTTCACACCTTTTCATCTTTGATCAATCCTTTCCACTCCATGACATGCTCAGGTCATTCCTGTGTTGCATTCAGCAAACTGCTGTATGTTCTCAATATGTTCATAAAGCACGCCTGCAGCTTCCTGCCTAAATTGAAACCAGGATCCCTCTCTATAGACTATACTCATCATAGCAACTGGAGGTTCTCATTTCCTCCTACCACATAGATCCTGAAGTGAGTTTCTCTAGGATCCTGAACTCCTATCTCATGTGCACATTTAGTCAACTTGGTAGTTTTGCTCAGAATATCTATGGATATCCAGTTTCATTATGTCACAAAATAATACACTTCCCTCCAAATCTTGCCCTCATCCTGTGTTCTATTCAAATAAATAACACTGTCAATCCAGCTGCTGAAGTATAAAACAAGTTTCTTCTCTGTTCTCAGACAGTAAATAATCGGCCAACCACCAAGGCTTGCCAATTTGCCTCCTACACACCAAATCTGTTAATTGTTCTTTATCCCCCACTCTGTTATGTTTTTAACAGAACTAATCCCATCTCTCACTAAATCAATGTTTTTATCTCTGCCCTGCCATAACTGTTTCCAGTTTTGCTCCACTTCACTTCTATTTATGAACCAAAAATTGACTTTTTTCAGGCAACCACAAAAAGCATTTGACATATACGTAATACCCATTTACGATTTAAAACTATCAGTAAACAAAGATCACAAAACAAAAAAACAACAGCAAAAAACAATAAACCCTAGAATAGTACTCAGTGGTGAGAAACTCAAAGCTTTCCTACTGAAATCAGGAGCAAGACAACATTATCCTCTCTTGCCACTCCTCTCAACCATCATACTTAATGTTATTGTAAATGCAACTAGATTAAAAAAAAAAGGCAGTCACTCCCTGGTGGAGAAGTGGTTGGGTCAGTTGTGTCCAAAGGAGCGCAAGTTATATACCAATGGGTTCAAGTCCTGGGCCTGGGGGGAAACAATCATTGTGAACTAAATAAAAATAATATAAAATAAATTTTCAAAAAAGAAAATGCAATAGAGTATATACAATGTGAAAAAATAAATAAAACTGTTCATAGATGACTTTCTATATAGAAAAATCCACAATTGAAAAAAAAAACCTGTTGGGAACAATGTGATTAATTAGAGATAACAACAGTGTAAAGTATAAAATGAAAACAAAAATATTAATCGTGCCAATAATCAACTTGAAATTTAAAAAAACTATAGTATGTACATTGGAACCAAAAAAATTAAATGCTAGGAAACTATGTACAAGATCTTATTAGGAAAACTATAAAACTTGAGCAAAATCAATGAAGCAGTAAATAAATGGAGATATATTCCATGTTCATGGATATGATTATTAAATACTATCAATAAATATATCAGTTTTTCCCAACTTAATCTACAGATTTAATGCAATATCAATCAAAACCTGGGCAAGGAACTTTGCGATTATTGAAAAAGTTTATTCTAAAAATGGTATGGAGAGGCAAAAGAAACAGAATAGCTAATGCCATACTGAAGAAGAACAACAAATTTGGAATAATCAAATCTCCTAACTTTAACACTTTAAGGCTACAGTAATCAAAACATTGTGGTATAAATAAAATAATGGACAAATAGAACAGAACAAAAGTAAGAGCCTAGAAATAGCTCCATAAAATATAGTCAACTGATCTTGACAAAATTGCAAAGGCAATGCCCTGGAACAAAAACAGTCTCTTCAATAAATGGTGCTGAAACAACTGAATCACATCCATGTGCAGAAATGAATCTAGACACAGGCATTGCATCCTTCATAAAAACTAATTCAAAATAGGTAAGACATACGTAAAAATTCAAAACTAAAACTCCTTTAAAGATAATAAGAGAAAAACTAGATGACCTTGGATATAGTGCTGCCTTTTTGACACAACATGATTCATGCTCATGAAATGGCATGATCCATGAAAGAAATAACTGACAAGATACATTTCATTAAAATTAAACTTCTCTGTGAAAGAGAATATGATAAGAATGAGAAGAGAAGTCAGACGGGGGCAAAATATTTTCAAAACACACCTCTAACAAAAAGACATTTACTCAAAAAGATACAAAGAATTCTTAAAACTTAGTAAGAAACAAAGCAGCCTAACTTAAAAACTGGAGGACCTTAACAAACCCCACAGAAAATTACACAGATGGCAAATAAGTATATAAAAAGATGCATCATAGAATATGTCATCAGGGAAATAAAAATTAAAACAGCAGTTAGATACCGCTACCTACCAATTAGTATGGTCATAATTTGGAAAACACAACACCAAGGCTGGCAAGGATAAAAAGCAACAACATCTACAGACATTGTTGGTGGAAAAGCAGTAAGATACAGTCATTATGGAGGATATTTGAATAATTTCTTACAAAGCTAAACATATTAGTACCACTGGGTCCAGCAATCACCCTCCTTTGTATTTCATTAAAGGAACTGAAAACATGTGTCCACAGATGAACTTACACACAAATGTTCATAGCAACTTTATTCATAATTGCCAAAATATGAAAGCAATCAAGATATCCTTCAAAAGGTGAATAAATACATAGTGGTACTTCTAGACAATGAAATATTATTCAGCACTAAAACAAATGGGCTATCAAGTCACAAAGACAGGGAGAAATCTTAATTTTATAAGTGAAAGAAACAATCTGAAAAGTATAAATACTGTATGATTCCACCTATATAACATTATTGAAGAAGCAATTCTAGAAACAGTAAAAAAGATCAGTGCTTGCCAAGGATCGGGACGGGGAGGGGTGGTGGTTGAAAGAGGGATAGGCAGAAGTATAAAGATTTTTAAGGGAAACAAAAATATTCTGGATGATGCTAAAATTATGGATACATGTCATTATACATTTATACAGTCTATGTAATGTACAACACCAACTGTGAATCAAGATATCATAACATAAACTATGAACTTTGGTGATTATGTCAGTATAGATTCATCAGTTCTAACAAATGTACCTCTCTGGTGGAAAAATGATGATAATGCATGTGTCAACGCATGTGACAGGACAAGGGCTATGTGGGAAATCTGTACATCTTCCTATAATTTTGATGTGAATCTCATACTTCTCTAAAAATATATACTGAAAAACTGTCTTAGAATCATTAAATAAATGCAAAATTAGCTAATTTGCCAATGCATAACTTAATTTTCTATTTTATTAGATATTACTGAATATTAAATTTGGTGTTTTACTTTACACTATTAAATAATCTACTCATTATCAGAATGTTATTAAACATTTATTAATAATCTTTTTGTTAAAATTTTAACTATGAGAAAAATGAAGATTTAAGAGGCAAAGACATAAATAAAAAAAGTTTTATTTTATACAGGCTTAAGCGTCTAAAATAAAAGTTAGTAAGTTCCAAAGAAAAAGGTCGTCACTTGAAATAACATATAATAACATACAATAAACACAACATAAATAATATAAACAAATTAGAGCTTAAGTACTCCTTTAACACTTAGAATGATCTAGGTCAAATAATTTATCAGGGGCAATTATTTACTTGATATTAAACTTAAATCAAAATGTCTTATTTTGTATTAAAGGCACAATGTTTAAATTTTTGCAGTAGGAATATTATCACAAGATTGAGAATTTATTCACAAAACAACTTTTGAATTAAATTAATCATATAACAGTTATAATACAGAAAAGCAAAAATGTCCTAAACATTTTAATTTTATATTACTTTTCCTATTTTAAATAAAAATTTGAAAAGTCAAATTTCATAATTTAATAAAAATACCATAATACAAATTTAAGATGTAACCTTAACTAAAACTAAATTATTAATGAGAACCTGAAATTTATATTCTATATTGGAAAATGACAAATTAATTCCCAGATAATTATTTCTAAAAGAAAGTTATATTTTCCTTGTGATATTACTTTTATATCTTGATTTTAAATTTTAAAGTTCTAAAATTATATACACAAAATTTATAATACTTAAGGAGACAGAATATTTCTTTAAGAATATTTCTTTTACTCAAGAAAATATAGTAAGAAAAAGAAATTCCCAAATCTAAATGATATAATGCTGCCTGCAACATGCTATAATTTTAATGATTACCAGGTTACAGTTAATCACAGAAAAAAATTATATTGAAACCTCATAACTAATCACTTTGCAATTACTTATTTTGGACTTGTAGTTCTACTGTATTTGGTATTTGCATTTGTCAAATCAGCATTACTTTTATTTGGGTGTCCTAACATGGCTCCATAGATTAAATAAATTAATAGAGGAACTTTGGAGAGAAAAACGGTGCAAGAAAAAAGCTGGAATAATACAAATGCACATATAATGAATGGCACACATATTTAAAAATTTATAGAACTTTGGCAAAAAGCCTTAGGTATAGTCTCTTAGAGAGAAATCTAATTGGGTAAGCTGATTATAAAGATAAGCAAATGCCTGACATTCTACCCTAAAACACAGTATTATCTCATGAACACTAAATACCTGCCATTGGAAATGACCATAATGAAAGAATGCTGCCTTAGGTTAAGGTGGCAAAATTGACAGATTCACTTTATCGCTTACAAATGTTAATGCTTTATATGCATTCATGGTTATTTACTGATGTGTTACACTCCCCTAACACTCATTAGCTTAAAATAACCATGTTTTATTACTACTCATGGTTTTAAGGGTTGGTCTCACATGATATATCTCATAAAATTACAATCAACAATGCTTGGAGCTGGACTTATCTGAGGTCCTGATTCTCCTGATGTCCCAGATGGTTTTTCAGTCACACGTCTGGTGCTTCAGATGGAATAGTGAACCATGGTTCTTTCTTTTTCTGTTTGGCCTTTCCATACACTGAGCTCCCTCAGAACATAGTGGTCTAAAGATTCTCAAACTTGTTACATGGTGACTCATTTCCCCAATGACAGCATTCAAGAGACAATTGTAGAGATCACAGTCATTTTTATGATCTCATCACAAGTTATGCATCGTCCTTCTGTCATAGATCCATTATAGGAGACATTACACTAGGGTTTGAAAACTGGGATACATGGCTCATTGGAGAATATATCTTTGGCAACTATCTACTACATAAATGTTTAATGTTTCTATTTCTACACTGAAAGAAAGTGGCCAAAATAAACATAAAACAGAATATCTTTATGTTTATTAGGACAATGATACCACGATTGAAAAAAAAAAGAAGAAAGGAAGAAAAAGAACAGCTACTTGTATTTGTCCAGACCAAGGACTTCAAATAATCCATCACAACACTATCACAAGAAACTGACTAAATATTTACAGAGGTAAACAAACACTGTTCTATCAAAAAGAGGTAAAATTCTGGGTTTGTATTGTCCTAAGTAAATATGATGATGTTGTAAGATCCATAACTCAGAGATAAGATGTAGAGTAACATATATTCCTGTACTGTTAATTTACTATGTCCTATTTTTTAGTGGAATACCTACATAGGCACTCTTTTATTAATCACCTAATTTACCCAAAACCCTAATTATGTACTAACTCATTGTATGATTATGTACTAACCTAGTTTTAAAGTATTTTAAAAATATACTTAAATCACAAACAATAATTTTGAAGAGTATATGTAATTATTTCTCATTAAATATCATATAGAGCAATTTTAAATTAGGAAACATGTATGTATGTATGTATGCATGTATATATAATATAGTTAGTACAATGTCTAGCACATAGTGTAGGGTGCCCAAATATTCTAGTCTGTAGCAATATGTACATATGTTCATACATATGTATACATACAAACCAATGAAATTTTCTAGGAAGAAAAACTATTATTAGATTGTGTTATCCATTTTCAGAGCAATATTGCACTAGTGTGATACCCCCAAATTTCTGAATACCAAATCTTATGTATACTACTAAAGTAAATGAACATTTGGTATCATTTATGCTATTCATGAGCTTCTATCAAATAAAATATTTTCTCTAGAAGATATATGTTCAGAAAATGCGGCAAGAAAGCTTATGCAATTAACTTGTTCGTGATGCTTCAGTAAAACTCTTTATTCTGAACATACTAATTGCTATACTAAATTGTCAAATACTAAATTACTATCAAACAGTAATATAAAAATTAAAAGAACTGCATATTACAAATACATAATGTATGGATTCAATCTAATGATGAATAGATCCAACCCAGATCTTAAAAACACCAATTTAATATTGACTTTTAAAATTATCTAAGACATTTAGAATAATTCATGACCTTTTTCATTTTTATTTTTAAGTCTCTCTTTTGTGACACTTATTTACCTCTACTTGGCAATCTTGTTCTCTCTCTCTTATATTTTGCTTCTATTTTGCATTCTATATCAAGATGGTTCCTTTTTGGATTTTTGTTTCTACAGTCTTATTGGAACATAGCATCAGTCTCAGACCTTAGACTTTAGCCTTTCTCCAATAAAAGAAGATTCTATGAGTGGTAGATTGTAATGAAAAATAAAGACCAACATAAAAGCAATTGAATGTGGCATAATTAGTCACTCTAAGCAACTTGAACAAATTAACAGGAAAACATGCCAGGATTTTTTGAGGGACTATAGATTATAAAATTTTGATTCATAAAGGTCAAGCTGCTTAATTTTAGATTAACAATGCATAGGTATATCTGTTTTCTTATCTCAAGCCTTTTCTCTACAATATGGAGACAACCTTAATTCTAATCAAAGGAATTGAAAATGTCTATGTAATTAAAATCCAATGCTTTGAATTATTTTGGTTCATGAAATTACCTAATAAAGCACCTAAATGCAAACCATAAATATTGGAATATACTTAAAATAAAATGCTGTGAATCTACATTAGCTTTCAAGTTACATATATATGCATATATATGTGCATTAATGTTCCAAAGTTAACAGTCTAGATTCAGTGAAGTAAGATAACTTTTCTTCCTATGTATAAAAATAATTTAATCTATCATATGAAATCCTTAAAACCAGAAACCTTCCATCAACCTTGATATCCTCCTTTCCTATATACTGCCTGCATATATTAAATATATTTCATTTGGAACAGATGAAAGAATAAAGTAACTGTGTGCACAGCTTATAAGGTTTTTCTATTACCAAGCCTCTATTATCTGAGTCATGATAAATACAAAAAAATGGAAAATAGAAAACTATTGAAAAAGGTGAGAAAATGACATAAATACTAATCCAAAATTATTTTGCCACTATCATTTAAAAGAAGCTGAAAGTAAAGTTGATTGTCTATAATTTTATTTCAATATACACTTCTTTCTACTCAAATATAAAGCTCCTTTTGAACATTATTTCAACTCCTGCAATTCCTATACTAACCAAGTAAATGTATTTCCCAAACTCTTCTTTTGCTTTCTCTCATTCCTTTTAAGAACAAATAGAACTAATCAATAGTTGGCTTATCTACTGAGTATAAAATACTTTAATTTCAAATAAGACATTAAAATTTGCAATAATCTTCCTCTATGCATTAAAAATGGATTACCATTTACTTGTAGTCTCCCAAAAGACATATCAAAAGGAAATTTTAACAGCTAAAATTAAATATTGAAATTTTTATTGCAGCAATATATGAATACATACTCTGAAGAATTCTTCCATTAAAAAACAATATAATTTATTATGTTTTATTTCATTGCTTTACTCAGCAGAAGTGAAAGAGGACAAAAATATGGGAATATATCTGAACTAACACATGTTCTATAAGCTGTAAGCACATTCAAAAGATAGGTTACTATGATGGCAAACGCCAAAACCAGAAATGCATTCTGGAGACTAAGGTTTATTAAGGCCAGTCACAAAGTAAAGGAGCAGACTTAGAAATGTTTACAAAACAAATCAAAGAAAAGAACAAGGAACTATAAATAATTGTCAAGAATAGTCTTGAGAGTCAAATGTAGCGTTTTAGAAATAAAAGACAAAATTGCTCCTATATAAAAACAGAAAAGGGTGGTTACAAAACAAGATATAACATAAAGAAAAAATTGGAAAATAAATGAAGAACTTTAGATTATGATTACCAGAGCAGTGGGAGAGACAAGGGCATCAGGAAATGAAGGAATAAATATGACAGCGGTGATAGACACTAGAACTTGGTGGTGGATGTGGTGTGATGAGTACACATATTGAGGTGTAAATTCAATATATTAAAAGTCATATAGGGATATAAAAAAAGAATAACAACATATATAAAGAAAATATGATGTATACAAAAATATAGAATTTTCTAAGAATGCAGCACCAGGAGATAAATATAAAAATATAGTAAGAGTGTAATATATACAGAAGATAGAATGAGATTATTTAAACTATATCCTGTTGCTGCACTGGCAGCAATGAATTTTTTAATGGATGAAAGGCAATATTTATGCCCATCATAAGAAAGAATTATGAGAATAAAAAAAAACATACTATCTAAATTTACAGAAAAACTAACACATTCCATGATATAAATGAAAAACTATTATACCTACTGTACTTAAATACAGGACAAAAAGACAAAGATTAAATCTTAAAAACAGAGAAATGAAAACAATAAATTTGTAGATAATTTTAAACAAGCATTATCTTTATATATAGGCCTATTTTGTTAAAAAAAAATAGAAATATCAGATGGAAATATATGTAAAATGGGAATGTCTTATTCAGACTTTAAAGGTTTGAAGATCTTTGTATTATCCAATTAATTAAAGATTGTATTATATGGGCATGTTAAATTTTTAAGAGTAAGCACTAAGAGAAAAAGAAAAACACATGGTAAAAGAAGTCAAATATTTTAAAGTAGGCTAGATAAAAGCATAAACTGACAAGATAAGAAGAAAAAAAATAAAATGGTAGAGACAAGTTCAAATATATCAATAGTCACAGTAATGTGTAATAATTAAATAAACTAAATGCAAATAGGTAAAATCACCAGATATGTAAGAAGTTGCCATCTATATGCTATCCATTACAGAAAAATAAAAATATAAGAGACATGTTGAAAATAAAAGTATGAAAAGATGTTTCAGGAAATTATTTAACGAAGACAGAGGAAGTGGTATATAATAAAATAAATTAGATCATAAAACAAAGCATTACTAGAAATAGAAAAGGTTGAGGTAAAGAAAATTATGTGTAGGTTAAAAAAGAATGAAAGCAGTCTATTAAATGGAATTTCTTGATATTTCACTTTTAAAAACAAATACAAAAACAAACTTTTTTGACCAAATAATGTTAAATCTTGACTTTTATCCTTAGAAAATAATCACAGATATGAACAGATTTCTGGACAAGGATTAACTTCATAGGATCAATTGAGACAGCAAAACAATAGAAATTATCTAAATGAGTAGATATAAAAAATTAAAATACTTTAAGAAATAGACAAAGAATGAAGTACTATAAGGACATTCAATATACTATATCTGAAGAATATATATTGTCATCAGAAATGCATATTATATATTAAGTAAAAAATAAATGCACAAAACTATATAAAACATGAAAACCATTAGCATTTTACTTGAAAAAACTGCATGTCATTCCAATTTCATTTACATATATATAATTTATATTGTGTGTATAATTTTATGCATAAAATATTTGAAAGAAATAAAAAAATGCTATTGGTTATTAAAATTTACTTAAAATTTATAAAAATATTTTAAATAAAAACAAAATGCAAAATATTATAACTAATCTTGTAACATAACATTCTAAACTTATAAGCATATAAGGAAATAATTTTAAAATGTGTGAAGCAAAAATTAATAAACTGCAGGAAAAGACTGATGAGTTCAAATTATCCAATACTAATATTGACAAAAAAATAATATAGACACAGAGGATGTGAACTATATAAAAATCTAACTGTTTTTAATATACATATAGAATTCTGAATCCTAAACTAGAAAATACAAATTCTTCTCAAATTCAGACTTTCATAAAAATGGACCATAAAATGGCTGATAAATCACTTGTACTATTAGGAAAAAATTAAGTTAGGACTAAATCAAGGAGACCTCAAAAAAAGAAAGTTTGAAGCAAATAAAAAAACCCTCTCACAGTAACTCTCCCAAGAAGAGTGATCAAAGTTAATACACACTTTTGCATTCATCCATTGAGGATATTGTACTGATCTGTACTGAAGAAAAAAAAACAAGGTTACAGACACATCCTTGTTCTATACAAATGGAAGAGAAATTGGATAAAACAATGAAACCTGATGTTCTTTTAAGAGTCAGAAGATGGGGGTGACATTGTTATTAATTATTGTCATGTAATAAACAACCACAATATCTTAGTTGTATACAATAAGGAGTATTTATCTGAGTCATGCATGGGTCAGCTGATATTGATAGAAGCATCTATTATGAAAGCACTGATCTTAATGTCCTTCATTAGACCAAAGACAAACTGATACATCTTCCCATGTCTATGACAAGGTGCAAGAGAGCAAACATGGAAATGCTCACACCTAGGTGTGAAGGAGGCTGAGAAGTATAGTCTCTAACTATACTCCTAGCTATATCTTAAAAATTTAGAAATAAGGTATTTTTCTGTGTGGAGAACGGTATATGTCTGCCATAGCAACTCACAAAAACTTCTAGAATTGGTTTTACACAGACTAAGTGTTCTGTTGTTTATTTCAACTAGGAATAGATAATAACAAAAATAATCTAAAATTCGGGCATATGTAAGCTTGAAAATACCCTTAAAACAACCATGTAACCAAAATATCATAATGGAAAACTAAAGTATGCAATAAAGATCAAAATTTAAATGTTGCATATAAACACCTAAAGATTGAGTAAAAATCGTATTTAGTTAGAATAGTAGAAAAGTCAAAGATTAATAGGCTATGTATCCAATTTTAAGAAGTGGAAAAATAAAGAACAACAAAAGAAAAACCCAAAGGGTGTAGACAGGAGATCATAATAATGAAAACACAAAATAAAAAAGGAAAAAAGAGATATTTATCAGAGGATCAGAAATACTCAAAAGTTAAGTATTCCAAAATAGCAATAAAATATGTACAAGAATAATAATGAGAGGAGGGGGAGGAAATATGAGGAATTGTTTGACAGGAGGAAAAGGAAAAGACATAAATTAAAAGAGAGACTGTAATTATGGATTCATTAGAGCCATAAGATTTATTAGAGATTTAAAAGTTTTCAAAAATGACAAATAACTTTATGCTGGCAAACTCAAACTTAGACAAAATGGTTACATTTGTATAAAAATACTGCTTTATTACTTATGAGAATTGACTAAAAATAACCTCTATTTTTAATTCTATTATATTAAAAATACGAATCAATAGCATAAAATCCTCAGATCTTGTTAGTTTTATATAAATACTTCAACCACACATATAAGAAAATTTTCTGTCATTCAAAAACACTCAAAATTTAGAAAAAGGGTTATCTAACAATTCATTAAATGATACCAGAATAATAATACTGACTAAAAAGAGAAATTAAAGAACCAGTTTATTAATAAAATAGCAGCATCCTAAAAAATAATAAACTAAGTGCAGTGATTTGTAAATCATATAACACACGATGAATATAAGTTAGATTTACCCAAGAATGTAAGAAAATGTTTACATTAGAAAGTTAAAAATGATTTATCACATTAAAATGTTAATAGAGAAAATCATCTTAGAAGCATAAAATTCAACATTCATTAATAATAAAATAACATCTTCACTTAAACATGATCTTAAATATTTATCATTTTTATTTAAAAAAATTAACAATTATTCATGATAAAACACAAAAGAAACTTGCAAATATAGAAATAAATGGAATCTTTTAACCTGATAAAGAATAGCTACCAAAGACAGCAAACATCATTTCTCATGTTAAAATATCAGACGCATTCTCTCTAAAATCATGAACAGGTTAAGAATACCTATTCTACTTTCATTCTGGAGGTTCTAGATGATGCACAAAGATAAGATATATGTAAAAACTTCCATGATTAGAAAAGGAAAATCACAATTATAATTACTCCTAGATGATATTACTACTTACAAGAAAATTAAAAAAAAAAACAAAACCCCTATTGAAATCAAGACTTTCGTTGGGTCACTATATTTAAGATCAAATAATAGTAATCAATTTCCTATCTATATAACAGCAACAAACAACACATATTTTTTCATTCAAATTCACATATTTTTGGCACTCAAAATACAGTAATGAATAAAAAACATAAACATCCCTCCTCTCAATGGAGCTTACATTCTAGTGGCAAAGCGATACAATAAATATTTAATAAGTATGACCAACATATGCGTATAAGAGGAAGAAATGTAAGGAGAAGAAAATAAAGTATGAAAAGGGTCCAGAAATGATCAGGGACTGAGGAACCGTGTTCAAATTTAGGCATCTATGGGAAGTCTCTATAAGAGAGACATTTTTGAGTAAAGTTTTAAAGGAAGTGAAGGGAGGAAGCAGTTGGATATCTGAGCGAAGACAATTCGGACAAAGGAAATTTCAAGTGCAAAAGCCTAGGGACAGTGAACTCATAGAACATTCTACAAGCAAGTGGGATTTAAGGTTGGTTGCTGTTGCTGCAATTGAGCAAAAGAGGAAGAGAATTAGGAAATGAAGTCAAAGATTTAAATAAGTCAGATTACATGGGGTCTCAGAGGTTATAACTCCTTTACCTTAGAAAGTTTTTAGCAGAGAAATATGGATAGATTTATGCTTTAAGAGGATCAATCTGGTTGCTATGTTCAAAGGAGACAAAGGAAAATAAAAAATAACAGAATAGGAGGCTACTGTAATAATCTAAGCTAGAAAGCAAAATTTAAAAAATTGAATATTTGGGAGCAACAGTGCTGACGGTAAGAAAAGATGGATGTGTAGATATTTTTCAAAGATAGAACCAAAATTATTTATCTTCATATCTGATAAGAAGTATGCAAGATATACTTGACTCAAGCATAATTTCAAAAACATTTGGCTAAGTAAATGGAAGGCTAGAGTTTCTATTAAGATGAATCAATCATAATGTGAAGAACTGGACTCATAATGGTAAATTTAATGTATTATATACAGATGTTGTTTTACAGTGCTACACACCTTAAACCTACATAATGTTTTGATGCAACGTTATGTCAATAAAAACAAGTATTATTTTTAAAATAATTTTTTTAAATCATGGAGAAAAATTCAAGAGATAGAGCTTTAGTGGGGAATAGATACCTAACTGAAGATGACAAATATGCAGCTAACTATAGAAAACTTGCAGTTCACAGAACAAATTTCAGTTGAAGATGTAAATTAAGGACTGATTAACATACAATTAGTTAAAACTAATAGACTGAATGAGATCACCTAGGGGGTGATGACAGAAAAAACAAAAGAGGAACTAGAACTAAGTTCTAGAACATCTAGCATGCAGAGGTTGGGGAAATGAGTAAACAACAAAAGAAATGAAAATTTACTGCAGTTATTAGCCATAAAAAGGCCTAGGAAATGAGTGACTTAGACTTAATTGAGAACAGGATCACTGAAGGAGAGGCTGTCAAAGAACTAAAAGTCCAGTGTTAGAAGGCATATCTATATAAATATTTAAATCAAGAATAATTATGACAAGAAGCATTTTTAGGAAAGCGCCAATGTCAAAGGCTTTTTTTTTCTTATTTTACAAAAAGATGGTCTCAGAAGTATCAGTAAATTATTGTGAGTGAGATAAACTGAGAAGAGATTCATGGCAGGGTGGCTCATGATGGAGGGAGAGAGAAGGGACTGAAAGTAGCAGTGAGAAGCAAAGGGAGCAGTTAAGCTGCCTCCAGCTCCTATACTATGGTTGAGTGGGGAGTGAAGAAAACAGTTAACC
Source organism: Solenodon paradoxus (assembly GCA_004363575.1). Classification (NCBI taxonomy): domain Eukaryota; kingdom Metazoa; phylum Chordata; class Mammalia; order Eulipotyphla; family Solenodontidae; genus Solenodon; species Solenodon paradoxus. The sequence continues at coordinate 1,691,030 of RJWH01000030.1, forward strand.
TTGAGTGCTATAGGACATGGTATTCTAGACTGGACCAGGAGAGATAACTGTGGGCATATCACCACCTAATTCTATATTTATTGAAGTAAGATAGTAGCCCAAATGGCTATGGTATATTATAGCACAGAAATTGGAAAAAAAAAAAAAACCCACTGTAAATCAAGGTTTTCTTCCCCCAAAGTACTGACTGTTAAACAGTTACTAGAACCTCACTGCTTCAGGATAAACTATAATCAAGTAAAAGCTAGATTTCCATTAGCACATAAGACAAACAGAACATTCACAGTAGAAGCTGAAAATACAAATTTCTGAGAAAAATGATGAACTGGGAGTTCATCATGAGCTCCTTATGAATACTAAAAAGCACAGAAGTAAAGGGTATTGGTGCTGAAAAACGAGAGGATCAGGGAACGATAGGCCAGGAATATGAGTTGCTCAGAATCTCCCATTTGACTCCTGCTGACAGAGACATGATGACACGTAGATAGGTGGTCTTATTCTGAATGCTCTGACACTCTGCTGCCTCCTACCAATGGTGTTCCACAGAGGCATCATCTTATTCCAAGTTTGAGAGCTCCCTCTCCACTCCTGATGATGAAGGCAAGGAGCTGGACAGAGGACTGATCTTGCATGGAGCTCATTGGCTCCCTTTTGATTTCTGTTGGAGGCCTCACAGCCAACAAAGGAACAAGTTATTTATTTTAACTACCTGCAAAATTATAAAGTATGTATAATTATATTTTAAAAATCAAGTAGAAGATCTGTATAAAAATATTTTAAAAGACATTAAAGAAAATCCACACATATGGGGAACTAAAAGCATGTTCATTCATGCATCAAAAGACTCAAGATCTTAAAGATGGTACTTACCTCCACATTGATCCATAAAAACAAAGTTATTTCAATGTCAGAAGAAGAAAAAACTATGAATGTGGTCAGCTTATTTTAAAATTTATAAAAGTGTATAGAAGCTAGATGCTACTAAAGAACATAAATAAGGTTGAGGAAATTGTCCTAAGATCCAGTCTTACATAAAAGCATTGTAATTACTGCTACAGGAATAAACAAACCAACAAAGGGAACATAAAAGAGAGTACAGAAACAATCACATGTTACAGATAGAGACCAGTTAAATGACATAAATGGTACTGAAAACCATTGGGGAAAAGAAGAACCTTATATTAAAATGTGCTGGACAAGCAATTTTTTTATCAAAATAAAATCAACTAAAATTGGATACCTATACGACTTTCACATAAAAGCTTATCAGGGTAATTAAATATGTTACATTGCAAAGTAAAATTTTATGAACAGGCGTCCAGTTCAGACAAGATAGTGCAGCCACAGCTCTCTCCATGATCTTCCTTGCTAAGTATTATAAACTATGGAAATAATGTCAAAAAACAAAACAGAGCTCTGAAAGGTGGAAATAGGAAGGTAAACTGATAAAAGATGCTAGAAATGGAGAAACAACAGAGCGGCAGGATATTTTACCACCTCCTGCCCAACAGAAAAAGGTGACCCAGGCCTGAACCCTAACAGTAATAAAAGGTAATGTGTTAAAAATCTTACTAGAAATCAATAACAAAAATACCTTAAAATACATGAAAATTAAGTTTTAAAAAACTTCTAATAATTCATGGGTCAAAGAAGATACCTCAAAGGAAATAAAAAGAAAATTGCATGTAATTAAGTAAAAGTGAAAGTACAACATATATGTGTGATATACATCAGGCAGTAAAAAAAGGGAAATTTATAGTATTATATTCCCATTATGGAACAGAAAATGCCTTGACTAAATAATCTAAGTTCCTACCTTAAAAAGGTAGAAAAAGAACACAACAAGGGATCATGTGTGTGGGTTTGCAAACATGTTCAATGAATTTGGAAAAGAATTAGACACTATGAAGTAAAATCATCATCCCTAACGACCTAGGTATTCCAATGCTACATTATTATCCTAAGGAAAATTTTGCATATATATGCCTGGAGATGTACAGAGAATATTCATGTAAGCATTGTTTATTATACCAAGACATTGGAAAAAAACTGAACATTCATTAGAAGATTGGAAAAGTTAAGTATCATGAAAAAAATTATGACCATATACAGCAACATAGAAGAATCTTAGAAACAAAACACCAAAAAAAAAGAGCACGTGGCACAAGATTACATGCATCGTGTATAACTTGAACTATGAGATTTATATCTATATTAAAAGTGTTTATATGCTATATTCAAGTATACATATTATATGCTAACAAATATTACTTGAAAATATTTAAGTGTTAGTAAAGTTAATCTTCAACGACAATTTTTCATACATTATTACTATTTTAAAATACAGATACTAAAAATATTAATAACTGAGGTTTTCAAAGTTGCAAAATCTTAACATTTCACTATAATCTCCTGTATTTTCTAAATGAATCATGCTTATGCATAATTCAAAAAAAGCAGCAGAGTTAAAATCCTGAGTATAATCAGTATTTCTTAATTACTTTTACTCTGATTTACATTTATTTTCAAATAAACAGAATATATTTAGTGTAATAATGTATTTCTACTTATTTGATTTTCTATTCAGAACAGAATTATAAACAAGTTGGCTCAATTCTTATGTATTTAACATGGTACAATATTATGAATACATATTTTGATTAATTTATTTCCTCAGGAATTTTTAATGAATTATTTCAACTTGAAAAATGCATTATTATTACCAAATTATTAGCATTAAAATTGCATTTGTACAAGGTGTTAGACTTTGTAATACCATCCATATTTCCAAACTCTAAAAACATGCAAGTTAATTTCCTTTTTAGAAAATTTATATCTGATAAATTGAATGATTTAACATCCTAATGCAATATTTACAGGTACTAGTCAAATGTCAACAAGGTTGATGTAAGAGTCTCAGTAATACCTTAGGCAAAAATAATAACTACATATTTTAGAATACTGTATAAAATACAACAAAATTCTCTCTTTTAAGTGCAAGGTATCAGGATATAAATTCACCTAACTGCTCTTGAAGTGCATCATTATCATGGCCAGTGCAGCATATTAAAACACAATGACATATACTATCATGTCAGAGTTGAAAGGACCTTTTCTCTTTTTTTTATATTTCATAATTACAGTTAAATTAAAAATTATTTTATAATCATCACTGGCAAATATCTTGACAAAGTTATTATTAGTGATAAAAATATAGAAGAGCTCTGAAAGGAGCTGAGTTGTATATAATTTTCCAAACATAAAAGCACTTTAAAACATATACCAGAAAATATACAAATATTAGAATATCAGAATTTATTATCAAAATGCTCCAACTTCCCTATCTCTGTATGTATATAACCTGAATTAGTAAGCCATGCCTATAATCAGGGAAAGCTATTATTAAATTATTCATGATATATAGTGAAGATAAAATGGTTACAGAAAATAATTCTAGAATTATTTCACAGAGTTATCAATGTTACCTATGTCATATTTAACACAGAAGATCAAAATAGTGTTAATAATTAAGTATTATATATCTTTGCCAGGTAAATCATTTTTCTACAGAAACTATCATTTCAGGAGTATTAATTCTAATAGGCACTATGTTAGATAAATTACATAGAGTATTTCACTGACAATGACAAAAACTTTTAATATATATATTTTTCCTAGTTCACAGAGAGAAAATCATAGCGCACTTTCCCCAGTATTGTCAAGTAATACCTGACAGAACAAGGATTCAAACACAGATTAGACATTAAAGTAATTCATACTCTGAAACAGATTCTGTGAAAATACATGCAGTAGTATGTTGATAGATGCTATACCAAAGGAAAAATGGATTATGATAGTTAACTTCACAAGGTGAAGTTATGAAAGTACTAAAATAATATCCTTTCGTGTATATAAGCATATTTATGTTATATTATACATATAATTTCTAAGAGGTTAGGCTAAATGGGAAAATGTAAAATATCTTCCACAGCATTAGAAAAATTAGTCCATAACAACAAGAAAGCAGTATTTTAATAGATATGTCAGTAATAAAAGTTCTGAAAAGCCATTTTTACATTATCTGTATTATTGTTTAATAAACATAAAACTAAATAATTAATATTTAAATTATTGATTAAAATTGAAAACTGTTTTAGAAGACGCATTTAAACTTTAGCTAACAGTTTCTAATAAAAAACTCTGAAAATTGTTGCTAAACCAGCTGCTGCCTGGGTAAATAATTTGAAAATTAGTATAGACTTTTTCATTTCTCCTTTAATAAGCTTTAATTTTTCATTTAAATATGAAAATGCTATGATTTTTGGCATAATATAACATATATCTTTTTATCTTTGATAACATTTGAGAGTTTAAGAAATATTTTGAAAACTTTGTCACGTACATTGTAATGTTTACATATACTTTCCAACTTGTTTTCTGTCCTACCTGATTATGTGTTCTTGATAATATCTTTATAACACTTAAAACCTAGTTTTGGGGACAAATACATAAGAGGCATTAAGAACATAGCTGTTTACAGACAGAACTATAATAATGTGGATAGACATTTTCATTACTGAAGAAAATACATTTAAAAAGAGCTTGTCTACATTGCAACCCAAAAGAGATTAAAAATTAAATCAAGGAGAAAAAAGAACAAGTTAGCAGTCTCTTATCTTTCCTAATTTTCTCTCCACTTTCTTGAAAGACTTTCAGTGGTATTGTTTTTTCACTTCTGTTGTGTGATCATTGAGATACATTTTTAATACATAAAAGTAAATTTTAATACATAAAGGGTACATTTTTAATACATAAAGATTGTAATCTAGTTCTAAATTTAACTCTTCGAGGAGTCACTAGAGCAATGGATTGTACTAAAAGCCTGCCATATGATTCTGTTTACAATAAAAATAAACTCTACACAAAAGAAACACCTTTTAAAACTCTTCAAATCTATATGAAATTCTTCTATTCTGCTTCTTTTTGATAAATATGTTGGTACATCGAAAATTTCACAAGCATAATCACCATTGAAAATCTAAATAAAATAGTAACACTTTCAACTTAATTGCGATTATCTGGTAGTAAACTATCCAATTAACTGCAATTGTCTTATTTCCTTTGGAGAAGGCTGATCTTAAATACCATTTTAAATGGAATAGTACTGCATTTTTCATATTTCCCAACTATCAGATAGCTTTAATGTAAACGTTAATTCTTTTCCATATTTAATAAAACAGGGCTGTCTTTAACATGAGACAAAAAGGGCAGCTGAGTTACCCTGGGTGCAGTCTGCTGAGGGGTTGCCCCTTATACCCTGAATTAAAGATGGTCCTTGCTGGAGGTGACTGCATCAGGGCACAGCCATCTGCTACTGCTGTTCCCGGGCCCTGTGAAGAAACAGGAGCCTTTCAGGAAGAGGCTTCCCCCCATCACTGATGACCTGTTTCTTCAAAGGGTACAGAACACCACAATGTGGAAGTACCATGAGGGTTATTTCTGGCACTATGGGGATTATTGGGCCTTTCTGGCAGTGGGTCAGTTATTGGACATTTCTGGCACTGGGATGGTTAAAGCAATGCAAGTCTTAGACAGTACTTTTAGAGAGGGGATTATAAGGGTAACAAATATGGATTTTGACTAAGGTGCCAAAATTCCTTGCAAGGCCCTGGCTATTGTATGAAGTGCCATAGACCACATCTTTTTACTGTGCAATCACCAATCAACATCGTTTAGTATTGACTTGTTGCTGATCAGGCTGCTCTGCTCCTGCTCTGCTCCTGCTCGGATTGATACACCTCTTCCCCTCCTCTTAGTTGCCAGCACATAAGCACATCACATTTTTGACATCCCAATGTTCCCTTTTTTGTCTCAAGGAAATAAGGTCAGCCTACTTTAGAGTAAAATATAATTCAGAGGTAGAAGAAAGGTATCTTGTAATGTAGAGTTTATCTTTACAAAACCTAACCCACTGATATGTTTAAAAACAGAAGAAAACAACCTCCTAGTTTTTACGCAAAGTGTTTCCTTAATTTGAAAGAAAATAGTTTAAAATAATTTAAACTAATTTTAAAATATATTTTCATGAGTTACTCAACTTTATAAAATGGCTTTATTTATAATGGCATGGAAATAAATAATAAAACTAATATGGCATATCAAGAATCCAGATACTTAATTAACTCAAGAAAAAAAAAGACAACCATTAACCCCAGAAATGATTAGTTTATAGAGAAAAGTTTATGAAGAAATATTCAATGTCATAAAGTGCACTATTGAAATAATTATAGTAGTCCATGAAGACCCAATTTAAAAGGGCAGGAATGAGATTGAAAGGGTAAAGAAGGGGCATTGGAGTAGATAGTTGGGGTAGTTTTAGGTTACCCATATCTCTATCAAATCCAACCAAAATTAATATTTAACTAAAATATAAACTAAAATAACTAAAAATTTGCTCTGAAAATGAAAATTCAAGATAAATTCCATTGGCTTTTTCCAACAAAAATTTTAACTCCAACTCTTCTTTCCTCATACAGCAATTCAAATCCTGCCAATGTAAAAAGTGTATAAATGGAAGCTTGGGAGATATTAGAATGATAGGATCAAAGATGATGCCACAATTTTGAACTGAATGAACTGCAAGAATGTAAAAACTATTAGGAAGCATTTCAAAAATGAAAATATTACCCTATTTGTCAAATAAGATGACTGTGATTTATGTCATATTAATTTTGAGGTGATAGTTATTATCTCTAAATGGAAATTCTTGAAAGAGCTAAGCTATTGTTGTAAAGATAGAGTATGCTAAAACAAAGGTTCAAAAGTCAGCAGCAAAGAGATTATATTTGAAAATATGAGTTAGGAAAGTAATTTTAGAAACAACTATAAAATGGATTTCACAGAGAAAATTAATTCTGTATTCTAAAAAGTTATAGATTACAGCTCAATTTAATTTGAGCCATTTATAGTACTTGTGAATTATTTTCTTTTTTAATGTTTCATTCTGACAGCTAGAACATAGTTTTAGAATAGCATGATGAAAATATTTATAATAGGTATACTGTGGAGAAATCTAAGTCCACCTCAAAATCTTGAGTTTTCAAATTTCCCTGATGTCCTAGACCTTCAAAGGAAGATTTCTACTCTCTCTTAAAGGCTGTGCATCTCCCTCAACCAAAGTCAATTCAGTACTCTGACTCTTATTTACAAGGTAACACGTTAACCTCTTAAAATACATCACCAACTTTCTCCCTCATCAATTATCCAAAACACATTTAAGTCACAACGCCAAGGAAGTTTTAACTCTGTTAATAAAGAACAGATGTATACATAAAGTACCTGCAGGAACTGCCTATGTGTACCCACTGGTAACAAAAGAATAAATGTAGGTCTGGAGTCTGAGGCTGTTGAAAAAAGGTAGATGAAACATAAAATTGAATAGGGAGAGTTTATAAACATGAAAGATTCTATGATATAGGATTTAGCACCCTGCAAGGATCCTGGTGTTAACATACCAGGATGGTTCTTACAAGTTTTAAAAAAAGTGATGGCTGACTAAATGAAGTTTTTAAACGCCAAACATTTGATAAAGATTGGTACAAGGATCCAAAGGCTAATTTGTTGATTATTCTAATATTTTTATAAAGATGCTTTATATTTTGCTTCATCATAATAAAAAATAGTACCAGTTTGGCTAGTTTATAATTTAAGTATAAATAAAGGAAATATCTATCTATCATTAAAAGATAGCCAAGTTGCTGCATATTACATTTTCCATCTTGAAGCAATAACATAGTCATATGATTTTTGAACCAAAGTTATTTTGCAGTAGTCCAGAGTATGACGTAAGACATCAGACCTGCCACTTAGGTCTTATGATTCAGCAGATCCACTGCTACTCAAATGATATATGAAAAGTAAATATACTAAAAGGAAACCTATGACAAGTCCCAAAAGCATTTCAGTACTGACCTCTAGACTTCTAGAGAAAGGCATAACCATCCCTGTTGATCAGTATTCCTAGCTAACACTCCTTTTAGCAGTCAACTCCTAGTGTTCATAGGGTAATATATAGGTCTAAGCCTATGAACACTGGCTTTTTCTTTGGGACCCTTGACTGCTTTGGCCCAGGAAGTTATGGTGTCAAGTATGGAAACTATCAACAGGTTTGAAAATAGATTTTCCATAAGCAAAACTCATCTGGCTACTACCCAATGGTGAATGTCCTATTTGCCAATATCAGAAGTCAACATGAAGCCTTGTTATGGCACCTGAAAAATGGGGAACCAGCCTTCCACCCAGTAAAAGACTTAATTTTTTTGCCTCTTCTGTTTTAAAGAGGTCATAGATTTGTTCTCGTTGAACAAAATATGTATTCATTGTATTGTGCAAAATTTGTTCAGGAAAATGGAAATCTGACTATAAATCTTCATCAAGCTTTCTCCAAAAGAAATGCAACCACTTGCAAGAGCAAGAATTTTACCTCAGACTTTTCAGAGATAATGAGATGTTATTTTTGAGTGGATGCTCTTTCCTAAGGACCCCTAAGCACCATGCATCAGTCAAAATAGGAACATATGATAGTCTTTTGATAAATGCCAATTTGGCCTTAGAAAATTAATGGATCTTAGAAAATAAATGTGGAATTTTGTGATAATGCTAAGATATGCACTACAATTGCAGTTATTGTTCGAGATTAGGTATTTATCTATACTGTTCTGAATGGTCCATAGCTCATACACTTACAAATTCAATTACTCATTGTCATGGCGCACCAATTAATAAATGTTTATGAGCAAAGTACTATTTTATAGTAAAGGAAGTATGGTATTGGCTAATATACATAACATTAGTGGTAGACCATCCTCCCTAGATTTATGGCCTAGTAGAATAGTGGAGTAGTTTATTCAGAAACTCATTTACAGTGTTAGTTTAAATAAACACCTTGAAAGGTTGTTCTCACTTAGTCATGAACCAAAAGCTCCTATAAATAGAAATAGCCCCTCTCAATATTATATATAATAACCAACCTGCAAAGATTTTGCTACCTGTTCCTACAACCCTGGGATCTCTATTAGATATTTTATATCAAAGGGAAGAACTCTTCCATGGTGGTGTAAAGGAAGACAAAATCAAATTAAAAGTTAAACCTGCCATCTTAGGATCTAAGGAGCTCGGTGAAAATTTGGTTGTCTTAGATAAGGTTTGCTGCTAAATAGAAGATCTGGAGAGGACTTTCCAGAGTCCAGCAAAAAATTGAGATACACTTTAGTGTTTCCATGTTAACTAATAAATGTCAATAGAAAACTACAAAAATCCAAGATAGGATAACCACTAAATACTTAGACTCTTTAGGATTGCAGATACAAGTAAAGTCATCAGATAAAGAATCCCAATCAGCCAAGATTCTGGATAAGCAAAAGACAAATAGTGAATGAGCACTAAAAGAATGAAGAAACATATCAACTATATATCAGACATAGACTATTGAGCTATAAATATTGTTACATATATTTCAATGAATTTTTTTATCCCTCCCTAAGTTTTATATAAGTTCATTTTTCTATATTCTTTACCCCTTTTATGGCACCATCCGCTACTATAAGGTCCTCTTCTTAATAGACCTACTACTAGATGGTCTCAGCTTCTGGATTCTGATAAATAATATCCTACAATTGTATCTTTAACACAAAATGTAGTAGCAGTACTCTGTCACTGGCAATCTCTGAGTTATCTCCCTGCTCCCTAATTGATACCTTAAACCTTCTATCACTTGTGCATTAAATACATGGAGTAGTTCTTTCCTGACTGAAACCATGAGTATTTTCCTGGTTTTGCCTAGGAGAAGAGATGAAACATCAGAAAAATTCATTAAATGACTGCTTTCAGAAATGTAAAAGCAGACAAATCATTCTCTTTTCTTACTTATAAACAGAGTATATATCATAATGCTTGTGTACATTGACTAAAACCCAAGAATTGTTCTCTAAATAAAGTGAGTAAATTATATTGGGACTGTGATGAGACTAGAGGGAAAAAGAAAGTTTGAAATAACACTAGAATACCACCCCCTTTCCACTCCCCACACAATATCTGACACTATAGACCATGGAAAAGGAAGTGGAAGACATGCGGGTGGAGTATAAGAAAACAAAGGCAGCATCAGTAAAATACACGAAATATGTTTAAAACCTAAAGTTTCACTATTGCTCTATTTACTTCAACATCTATTGGTGCTGTAGCCTGCCAGCCTCACTGTCTGCTCTACTCCAATATACAAGGAAACTGATATTCCCATGAATTTTAAGAGAGTTCACAGTCAACCCGCACGCATCCATCAATGAAGACATTCATCCCAGTTTGTAGTTCTGATTATGACACATAACTAAATATATTTAGTTACTGACCTGAGACAATTACATAACCTAATTTAGTCCTAATCATTACTATGAATTCTGAGCCAAGAGTCCCTAATAATATGTAGAAAAGATAATAATAAAACAAAATGTAAAAAAGAACGAAAATAAATAGGATCTGGAAAAAACAGAGAAATTCAGAGATCAGAAAATAATTGCTTTACAATTCTAATTATCATCTTGAAGGAGATAGTAGTAAATATACGTCAATGAAAACATAATCAGCTTCCATGAAAGAAAGAGTAATAAAAATAAATAAATCTTGGAAATGAATAATAGAATTTTCAAAATAAAAATAAAAATTCACTGACTGACAATGATGACTTGGATAAAACCAATTCCTAAGTAGCTGAGAAGGCAAAGTTGAAGAGTTACATCAAAATGCAAAACTTACAGATGGAAAATATGGCCAAAAATGTTAAGGGTCATGAAATATTAAGAAGGTCAAACTTAATTTGGTGAAAATAAACAATGTAAAAAATGAAAGATAAAAAAGAAATTATCTGGGCTAAAAGAACACATTGGACTTAAGATTGAAAAGTTCTACATGTTATGTGAGAGATCAAAGACAATAATAGATGAATCAAAACTTTGTCTATCTATATTCTACAGAACTTTTGGCAACTCTTAATAGAAAAATACTTAAAGAATTATTGAGAAAATAAATCTGATGTTATAAATTAAAATGTACACAGCAGCACCAAGATTCAATTTTTTTCATCTTCCAGTGAAAATATTAGATCATTGTAAAATTTTTAAAAGGTTTAACTAAAAATTTAATAAACATTTTAAAACTTTTTACACATATCAAAAAATGAGATGGTTAAGAGGATGGAATAGAGCATATGACCCAGAAGTTTTCTTTAAAGAAATCTCTCAAGTACTGCCTATAGAGAGCAACAAGAAAGGGTGTGTGTGAGGGTGGTGAATATTATAGTTTCAAACCAATGTGTAGGCATCTAATAGGACACATCCAGAAGTAGGATACTTACTCTTTTCAGCTAGAAAGCACAGGAGACCTATGATTAAATTGCAGTGTACAACAGTACCATAAGGGGTTTACTCAGAAGAAATATTATACTTCCCTTCTAACAATGGAACAGAGAGGCATGAAACCCAGGAAGTAGAACATTGTATCAGCAAACACTGGCCTGAAATTATTTGTAAAAACATTCAAGAAGGTAACCTGACAGGGAAAAGAGAATGAAGCAGAAAGAAGATATACAGTGTACCAGAAGGAGGAATATGGTCCAAGGCTGGTCCAAGACCAGGCAAGGAAGTTCCTTAATGGAGTTTGTAAGGGACTCTGAAGAGATCATGATAATACCCAAACCCTACTTGCTCAAAATATTAGTAGATTTGTACACTGTATTGTACATGGTATTTTATGTTTCCTACCAAAGAATAAGAATCAAATTATAGCAAATATTGGTATCCTCCAGAATAATAAATACCTATTCTCATGAAGAATTTACTTAAATCAGTCAAATATCAACTCAGGATAAGTAAAAACAGGGACATTTCAGATGTGCAAGTACTGAGAAATTTATCTCCTTTTAAAAGATTGCTCAAGAATGTACTCCAACATGCAGAAAATAAGCCAGGTGAGGGAAATATACAGGCAAGAGAAAAGACACAATCTTGAGTTGTAGTACCACCTTCAGGAAAACAAAAGAAATACTTCAATTACTGGCTTTGTGTGTAGTAATTAAAATTAAGATACATAAGTTTACACGTTCTGCCACAAGAGGAGGCAACAACATGGAGCAGGAATATCCAGAAAAAGTCAGACAAAGTTCCAGGTATAAACATCACCAATGAAAACTCACTAACTGAAGGCAACTAGTAAAGAATGGAGAAGGAGACAGCTACTTCAAATGTGAAAAGAGTGAAGCAAAGTTGAAGGAACATGAAGAATCAAAGAAAGGTGACATCATAAAAAGATCATACTAATTCTTTAATAATTAAACCCAAAGATACAGAGACCTACAATTTACTCAAGAGGAAATTCAAATTAGTTGTACTGAGAAAACTCAGTGAGTTACATGAAAGAGAGAAAAATAATAAAATCAGAAAAGATAGAACATAGGATGAGGTTAACAGAGAGATACAAATAATAAAAACAACCAAACAGAAATTCTGAAGCTGCAGAATTAAATGCATGAAATGAGAAAGTAATGCAACAGAGGGCATCAATAGCAGAAATGTACCAAGCAGAAGATAGAATCAGTGAGTTGGAAAATATAAATTTTGAAAAAAATGCACTCAGTAGAAAAAGGGGAAAAATGCATAAAACGGAAGAGGCTATATGACCTATGAAATACTACTAAAAGAAACAATATCAGAATCAATAGTATTCTAGAAAAAAGAGAGATAAGAGGAAACAATATTTAAAGAAACAGTAGAAGAGAAATTCTCAAATCCGCAGAAAGAGATGGATATCTAAATTCATAATGTTAATAAATCATTTCATTATTTAAATTCAAAACAATATTCTCTATGCACATTATAATGAAACCCTCAAAAATTGAAAACAAAGAGAAAATCTTAAAAATAGCAAGAGGAAAAAAGATTGTAACCTATAAATAATAATACCTATTAGGTTATCAGTGGACTTCTCAGCATAAACCTTAAATACCTGGAGAGTGTGGATGTCATATTAGGTTATGAAAATAATAAATTATCATCCAAGACTTCTCTATCCAGGTAAGATATCCTTTAGAAATTAAGAATAAATATTTTCCTAGAAAAATAAAAGCTAAGTGACTTAACCATTATACTTGTATTACAAGAAATGCTGAAAGGAGTTCTTCATTCTGAAATAAAGATATTAATTAGTAACATGAAAATTTATGAAATAAATAATGCCCTAATAAAGATAAATATGTGGTCATTTTAGAAAGCTCTAATCAGAAATATGATGATGTGGTAACCAGTTAACAAACTTATAAAGGTTATAAAAGAATATTAAAAATAGTTGCTAATCTATTTCCTTTTTTAAAGGAAAGGTGCAGGCAGGAATACACAGGATTATAAAATACTACTACGGAAAAGCATTTATGAACAAATTGTATAATCTAGATGAAAGCGATAAATTCCAAGAAACACTAAACCTATCACTATTGAATCATAAAGAGAAAGAAAATCTGAACATACAAAGAGAGTCAGATGAGGACTCTACAAGTAAATGAAACTATAGGCCAATATCCTTAATGAATATATATGTAAAACTTCTCAAAAATTAATGGTAAACTGAATACAAAAACACTTTAGAAGGATCATATACCATATTCAAGTGTCATTTATCAATGAGATGCAAGAAAATTTCAAATAAATAAAAAATATGTGATACCACATTAATAAAAGGAAAGATTATAATTATATGATCATCTCAATAGACACAAAAAAGCAGTGGATAAATTTTAACATCTTTTCATGATAAAAACTGGGTATTAAAGGAACATACCTCAAAGCAATAAAAGATATACATGATAAATCCAAAGTTAACATTCATATTTAGCACTGAAATGTCAAAAGCTTTCTCTAAGATCAAGTACAAGACAAGGGTGCACAATTTCACCACTCTTATTCAATATCTAGCGGACACCCTAACTATAGTAGTTAAGCAAAATAAACAAAAGACATTCAAATTGGAAAGAACTAAAATTGCCTTTATTTTCAGATAAAATGATCGTATACATATATTTATATATAATTCCACAGATCTGATAAAAAATCTGTTCAAATTAATTAAAAAGTTCAGTAAAATTTGCAAGATAAAAATAAACATACAGAAGTCACTTGCATTTCTATACACTAAAAACAAAAAAAATCAATCTCATTCTCAATAGCATCAAAAACAATAAACAGAAATAAATTTAACCAAGGTGAAAGATGGGTAAAATTAAAACTGCTAGACATTGATTAAACTGGAAACACAGAAAATAGGAATAAATACTATTTTCATTGACCAAAAAGTTAATATTATTAAAATGCCCAAACTTCCAAAGTCAGCTATTGATTTAATGCCACCTCTATCAAAATATCAATGTATTTTTCACAGAAAAGCAATCCTAAACTATGTATAGAACTAGAATAGACCCCAAATAGCCAATGAAATACTGAGAAAGAACAACAAAGCTGGAGGAATCACATTTCCTTGTTTTAATGAACTGTAAAGCTATAGTAATTAAAACAGTATGGTATCAGCATAAAAATACACACAAACCAATGACATAGAATAAAAAACCCAGAAATGAACTCCCTCATATATATATATGGTCATAATTATCATAAAACTGAGGAGTCAACAATACTCAGTTGGAAAAAGACATTCTTCAATAAAGGACCTTGGAAAAAATGGATGACTATTTGCAGGAAAAATAAACTGAACCCCTAATTTATAATATTCAGAGAATTAACTCTAAATGGATTAGGTTCTTAAATAAGACCTAAAACCATAGAAAAAATTCTGAGAAAACAGAGGAGGAAAGCTCCTTGACTTCTGTCATGCCAATTATTTTTTCTCATGACACCACAAGCACAACAAACAAAAAAAACAAAAAAATCAATGAGACTATATCAAACTAAAATGCTTCTGCATGACAAAAGACAATAAGATGAAAAGCAGCCTATGAAATGGGATAGCAAAACTCATATCTTATAAGCATAAATATATTTAAAGAACTCATAAAACTAAATAATGAAATGCAAACAGTTCAGCTAAAATGTGGCAGAGGGACTGAACAGATTTTTCCCAAAGACGACATCCAAAAGACCAACAGGTAAATGAAAAAGCAGTCAAAGTGAATAATCAGGGAAATGCAATTCAAAACCACAATGAGATTGCACCTCATTGCACCTGTTAAAAGGACTCTGCTCAAGAAGACAAGCTACAACAAGGGTTAGCAAGGGATTCATTGTGCACTATCACGAGCAACATAAGTTGGTACAGCCATTAATGGAAAACAGTTTGGAGATTCCTCAAAATTTAAACTAAACTAAAACATTATCCAGCAATCCCACTTCTAAGCAATGCAAATAAAAATCTCATAGATATCTTTGCACTCTCATTTTCACTGCTGCAATAATCATTCACAATAACTAGCCAAGATATGGAAATAAGGTGTCTGTCAAAAAATGAATAGACAAGGGTGAGAGAGAGAGAGAGAGAGAGAGAGAGAGAGAGAGAGAGAGAGAGAGAGAGAGATTGAGTTTAGTTATTGAGTAATGAAAAAGATACATTGCTGTTTGTGACACTATGATGGAGCTTGTGTGCATTTTGTTCAGTGTGATGAGTCAAACAGAAAAACAAATGTTATATGATTTCACTTACATGTTGAATATAAACTAGCAAAACTCACAGAAATATAGTACAACAGTTAACTACCAAGGATTGAGAACAGAGAAACTGGGGAAAGGATAAAGCTGGTCAAAGGAATAAACTTGCAGAAAAAAAAAAGAAAACTAAAAGATGAATATTAGTAAAAAGGGGTTTTTTTGAATGAGGAAAGAATTCACTGTATTTCACAATCATCATCATCATCATCGCAAAATATTTAACTATGATTCTTTTTTTTTTTTTTTTATCATTTTGAGTGCTTTATTTGCTCCCTGAACTAATAATCTCTGTGGAAATAAATATTACCCAAGTGAGGGCAAAAACTACTTATTGATTGCAAGAAAGTCATCCACGACCACTGCTTGCATTTAGCAGAAATTAAAGTTAAAGACAAAGGAATGAGAAAGTCTTACTGTGGCCAAAGGGAAAGGTCTTTCATGATGGAAGGTAGCTGACATAGAAGAGGAGCTGACTAGAAGAGGGAATTTACTTGAAACCCATAAACACATTAATTAGTACTGATAACAGAAAAACACTAATCAAATGTCATAAAAACTACTATTAGTCTTAGTATAAATAAAAATTGTTTATATTTTTATCCAAATGTTATTATGATACCAGATTCCAATGCATATCTTTGAGGGAAAAGTGTTGATCAGCCCAGCAGATGATGTATTTATTATAATCTATTGTTTTCATAGAATTATTACAAAAAAAAACCTATTGTTATTTTAAATATTCTCATTTTTAAATGAATGCCAATATATAGTAACTCAAACATAATGATTACTTTATAAGAAAATTCATTACCTCAGCTAGACAATTAATTTTACCAGAATCTAGACATCTCAAAGATTATATATAATATTTTTACCATTTTTTATCTTTGTCTAATCAGACATTTTAATTGTCATTTTTATGACACCATTACAGAAAAGTTTAACTATCAGTGTTAGCTCAAATCAGAAGGATTTAGATACAAGGACATCATTAATTGGGGCATAACTCTTTGCATTCTACTTTTAAAAGAAGACTAAGAAATGCAAGAAAAGTCTAAAATTATAGTATGAGAAAAGGTAAAGATGATGGTCTTGGGGTTATTTAACTTGGGCAGAGATCATTTAAATAGAAAAGTGAGCAGGTGAGCAGACATGTTCATAATTACATAAGGGTAGATAACAGAGTGATTCACTGAGCTTCTCTGCCATTTAATAAGCATGTGTCCATCATTGGTTTCTAGTAATGTTTGAGTACTTCCATTTTTCCTCTATAAAGCAAGAGGTTTGGACTGTATGTATTCTAAATTCCTTTTCTAGTAAAAGAATGATGAGTTCATGGATCTGAAAATGTTAAAATATGAATTAATAGAACAAAATAAATATCATACCTTTTTATCTTTCATCTTTGTTTGAATTTTGCTATATTCCCTGGCTTCTCGAAGACTTTTTTGAGTAGGACATTCTGGTGCATTTTGCTTTTCATTATCTCGAGGAACTATAAGACAAACAATTTACTCTTTAATTTTATTGAGGTAACTTTGATTTACAAAAGAATACATGCCTATATGTGCTGATTAAACAATTTATTCTTAATTATTTAATACTATTTGTCAGAAATATTACAAAATATTATCAAAAATATGAAAACCAAAGTCATAATAGTACATGTCTTTTTTAAAGTATTAAACTGTTGATATTAAAACCATACTAGAAACTAATTTTACCCACTCAACTGCATGGATATATCCATTTAACCAATGTTAACTGAATATATTCAGAAACCTGGTTAAATGCAAAAAATGTACATACATACATAGATATAGATATATATAAACAAACACATCAGTTTTGTGTCAGTCCCTAACATCCTTATAAGTTAAACACAGATGGAAAGAGAATTTTTAAAAGACGTCTGAAAAACATACACATAATCTAGCCTAAAGATAGAAGTAGGAGATATATGAGATAAGGATATATGTGACCCGAAACAAAGAGATGGAGTACCTATCTAATTGCAATTCAGAAAAAGAGAAGTAAAAAAGAAGAGACTATATGTGGCATGATAATAACTTTCTAAAGATCAGATACTCCATATAGTCTTATGAAATTGGCATCTCATAGTGCCATTCTGAGCAGCAACAAAACACTCAAAGAGCAGCAATTATATCAAAAACCTTAAGGAATATATCGGTTCACTATATATGACACTAGTTCCTTTGTAAAGCTCTGAAATCAGCTTTCTTAGCTTTTTGCATCATAAAATATCTCAATTTCTAGCTGTTCAACTGAATTCAGAATTTCCTATCACAAATTACAAGATGTTAAAATGCAACTATAAATAATTTTATAACCTTCTTTGGAAACAGGTATTATTGCATTCAATTGCAACCTTACAGGAAATCAAAGTAATATAAATTAATAACTGACATAAACTTAACAAACAAAACCAACATATTCATACACTATTTAAAATTAAGTAATTTGCAATTTGATGAGAAAGTTGAGTTAAAAGTATCAGTACTATTCTCGATAGTAGCGATTACAGATAATGTTTAATTATGGATAATGTATTCAGCAATTTAAATTTTCTGTAATAAGCATGTCATTTGATAGTCAAAAAATATAGTATGTTTAAGTTTCTTTGATAAATTGACTCCAAAAGAGCGCAGTATTTTATTTATTGGATTTGGATTAAATATCAATTTGTCTTTTTGTTAAATTTTAGAAGAAATGACAACTCATTCATTGTCCCCTAACTACAAAATGAGTAATATTTAATCTGAAGAATTTCTATGGTCACACCAACCTCTACCCAAAATAAATGGTGAATGGATAGTTGGATGACAGACAGAAAGATGGATAAGATTTTTAAATTAAGTTAAGATAAGCCAAAGAAGAAAATAGTTGAATATATTAAAAAAATTGTGAAGGACTGCAATATTTATGAAGAACATTCAGTCAATAAGTCACCTTCCTTTTAAATTACAGCCTCTGACTAAAGTTCCAATTTGATCAGGCAATGACAGATCCTAAGATAACACGGTCAAAGGCTAAAGTCAAAAGCTTAGGAAAAATATACTACAAATCCCATATCTAAAAACAAAATGCATGTTCATAAGGAGTGCAAAACTATTCAATAAAGTATCAAATAAATTAATTTTATTAAGGAAATTGGGATTATGAAACTATGTCTTCATGTTGATTAGAATGTATTTCTTTTTACTAAAAGCCGTATTAAAATATCAAGGATCAAAATATAATTAATCTTCAAAGTAACTTATAAATGTCAGTCTAGAAAAAAACATTCAGTGTGTTCATTTATGAATTTAATGAAATACTAGGAGATAATTTCAAAGGATTTATCTATAAACAAATCCATTCATTTTAACAGAGATGTCAAGAATAAACAGATAAAATCATAAATTATCAAAGGTAATGTTACATTAGATATTCACTAATGTAACTAACAACCCAATGTACAAAGTTCTTCAACCTTTAAGACTTTTTATATATATTCTTTTCATAATTTTTAGTCAGTTCAGGAGGTAGTTACTGAGATTATGACAGCTTCATACCATTTTTTCATATTTATAACTGATTGTATTCTTCTGAAATGCTATTCTCATGAAACAATTTTGATGTTAATAGAAATACTTATTCATATTTTAAATATGGCTTAAGGAAAAATGTAGAAAATCATCACTTCATACAAAGAAAATTATTTGGACAATTTGGTGTGCATTTTCCAATAATTTTCTTTCCATATATTTAACAGACATGCCCTTATGGTATACAAATGATTTTATTTTTAACAGGTTATCATATAATATTATAATCTGAACATTTTCTTATGCATAATTTGTAAAGACTTTAACTTGTGGTTATAGTTAAGATTGCTTGTATTGTTTTGTTACTCTAGATATAATTGCAACAAACATTCTTTTACATACTCTCTTCAAGCATACTCAGTGTAACTGATATTTCTTCTTTAATGTAAAAAAGAACTACTGAAACAAGTCTAAGAGGAAAATTACAAATATGGGAATGTTACATATTTCTTTTAAACCTTAGTTAATCAGAGAAAACAATGAAGAATTACCTAAAATAAGAGGATGGTAGATGCATTAAGAAAATTTACCATTTTGTAGTCTTTCTATAATTTAGTTTCCCATTATTCTTTTTTAAATCAATTTTATTGAAGCATAATTTATATATAATAGCATGCATATGTTACAGGTGTAGAAGTTACTAAGTTCTGACAAAATTAAGCAAGCATATAGCCACCCTCAAAATCAAGATATAGAACATCTCACCACTTACTAAATTATATTTTATCTTTTATATACCTTATAACATTAACTTAAAATGCTATACTTTTGTTTTTATCAGTCACTTTTAATTTAAGATAATTAAGAAAACTTAATCTTTATATTAACTAGAATTTAACATTTGTAGATCTATTCAGTTCTCTAGATCTGAAATTTCTCTACACATACCTTTGTTTAGACACAAAAAAAATCCTTTAGCTTAATTTCCCATACTTCAAATAATTTGCAAAAAAAACTCTTTGCTTTCATTTGTATTAAAATATCTATGTGTCAATATAATTTTGAAGGATATTTGTATTAGCTATAGAATTGTGAATTAAATTTTTTTTCAAGTTTTAAACAATTCATTATTTCTAACCTCCATTATTTCAGATAAATCTGAATATTTTATTTAATAAAAAATAACTTTATATTATTGTTCTTTGAATGTGTTGCCTTTTCTCTTTTGCAGCGTTCAAGGTTTTCTCACTTAAATTTTCAACAGTTTGAATATGATACATACAGGTATGAGTTTCTTTGTGTTTACAGATAGCTATTTTTGTTTTTTGGGGGCTTTTCTTGAAGGGGAAGGAATCTCCAAATTAATATTTTATTATATGATTTTTTTAATATTTGGTCCACATTTGTTTAAATATTTTTATGCCCCATTCTCATTCTTTTTTTCTTTGAGACTTTAACTACATGCATGTTATGTTAAATAGGCATTTTTTCCTTTTTATTAATGTGTCTTAAAACTGAAACACTGTCATTTCCATTCTGTTTCATATAAAATTTTCACTTGAAATTACTGCATTTATATACCCTTTTAAAAAATAGCTCTCATTTATCTGCAGAGATTCCTTTTGTCTTCACTTATTAAAGTCATATCTTCTTGATTTCCTTGATCAAGTTGCAGCTTTAGCATTTTAATCTGCTAACTCCAACATCTGCCCATCTGAATGTAGGTTTACATTTGTTTAACATCTTTTTTCTTAGTATTTTATTGCAGTAACTTTTTAAAAAAATAAAAAAATAAACTCATATGTGTTGGCCACCATATGTGCAGTTTCCCCATTCCTCAACTATATGCCAACACACTCTGCCCTCCACCAAATCACCAAGTGTTCTTCACCCTTGTCCAGTGGGCTCCACCACCAGTTGCCCCCAACCCCCGTCCTAGTCTCTATTGGTAACCTCAGTTCTATTCCAAGTGTCCAAGGGTTGGCTTTGTTTCATCTGTTCCTTTGTCTATTCCCGTTCTACCTATGAGTGAGGTCATCTGGTATCTATCTTCTTTTGATGTATGTTGACTGAAATGATAAGCTTTCATCTCCTCCAAGTGCTGTATAATATTCCATTGTGTATATATACCAAATCTTCTTTATGTCTTGATTGTGGATCACATTTTCTGGTTTTTATCATGTGTTTAGAATGTTTAATTACACACTGGTCAATACAGATGACATTATAACTCTGTACAACTGTATTCCTCTGAAAGTCATTGATTTTTGTTTTTGTAGACTTTAATTATTTGATGATCATTTCGAAATTCTAAGCTTAAGTCTGTATTTTGCTACAGTGGGTCCATGCAAAGATATTTCCCAAGACTCTTTAATTTAGCCAGATTCAAACTCCAGTCTCTATGGCAACTAACAATTCACTATAAGTTTTTTTTTTTTTTAGGGTGTTAAAGAAAGGTGAATTACTAATATGTGTTACCAAGATACTAAAGAAATTTTTCCATCTAAGCATGGACACCAATGTCTCTCAAGAACGACCTCTGAAACTCTGGTCTTCTCTTAATCCTCTCAAATCTTTTCTCTCTGTAAATCTCAGGTAATCTTACATGTTTATATGAGTCATAAACTAAAGGCTTATAATAAATTCTCTCACAAACTGATCCACTTCTTGTTGCAGTGCCCTCTTATCTGGTACTCCATCCTACAGATTCTGAAGCTGTGAACTATGATCTTTGCCTGTTCAGTAGTTCAGAAATGCCACGCACTTCTTGACCTCCATCTTGATGAAGTTTTGTTTGAAAACTTCCACAGATATAAAGCCATGGTGGTGGCAGAACTCAAGTTTTCCTTCAATCACTTGCCTTTTATGACTTGATTGTTTTCTATTGCCTTAATGTAGTTATTTCTGGGGAGAAGGATAACATGAGACCTGGGAATGCATGATGATCAGAGCAGATCTTCCCTTACGGTACCTATATTTTCCTGTAAAATTAATATGCACAATAATATTTCTATAATTTCTCTTGATCTATTCAGTCACAATTTATGAAATAGTCATCATGCCATTTATTCACTTTTAAATATCTCTAGAATTTTAATTTTTGAGATTGAGGAAATCACCAACCCACCAATCTTAGCATTTTTTTCACCTTTCATTCTTACCTCTAATATCAAGGCTAGTACAATTTTGCCCTGGATCCACAAGCTTCAGTGTTGTCTGAAGTCCAGAAATCTAAAAATAAAATTCAAATATATGAAGTTCTATAATAAATGAATCAAAAAGATTAAAATGCAATGTTTAAATATTGATTACAAAATATTAAAAAAATCAATTTTACTAATTCATTAAAAATTAAATATGAATTCTAACTAAATTAAAAGCAAAAGTTTAAGTTTAAATTCAATTTGATACATGATTAACATTATTTCATAGTATAACTTACTGAATAAAAATATTTGTTGCACATTTGGAATAATTATTTCATTATCAACTTGAGAAGTTATCTATATGAGAGAAATTTCTCCCATAATGAAATCTTTTCAAAAAACTTAAATAATCTTTACTTCCATAAAGGGTGACATAAGTATTATTATTTGGGAAGCAAAATATGAAGAGATGGTTGTTATTTCTAAAATCTGTAGTTATTTTCCACCCACAGACCCTCTTATTAAGTATGTTTTATAATAAAGGACATTTGCTAGCTTAGTGACATACCACTGAGCTATATTGCCTGAACAATAATTTAAAAACTTAATTTTAAAAAGCTATCTTATCCTATACTATGTAATCATTCAAACACAAAATAGCATCTGTTTAATCATATACAGATATATGTATTTTTTCAATAATTGACTAGCAATATGTATTTGTAAATATAAAAGATAATAAATGAGATTAGTGCTCATTAAATGCCTAGGTTAAAAATAAAAGGGGAGTGATGCTCTCTGATAGAGTAGTTGTTGGATCTACAGCCTTCAGCCAGCACAGTCAGCATACATCCCAAAGACCTGGGGTCACATCCCAGGACTGGAAGAAGCAGTCATAATGAACAACTAAACAAAATAAATACTTCTTTTCTCTCTCTCTTCCTGATGCCTGTCTGCTTGCCTTTATTCCTGACTGCACCTTTCCTTTGAAAATTAATAAAGTGTGACTGATGCCAGAAACACTGTAGAATAAGCAACTACCGGCAATCCAACGCTACACCACAACTAGAAATATCTAAAAGCATATACAGCTCAACTGTTCTTCGCCTAAAGATGCCTGAGGCCATGTGTCTATATTTCTGACAGGGCTTACAGCTCACAAAGGTGGCAGAGCCTTTGGTCAACCAAGAAAGGAAGAGAAGGCAGAGACATTGGGAAAGCCCACATCCTAGCTCATTAAACCACAGTCGAGGTGCAAGGCCATATTAACCACAGATACTTAGTGCTGAAACCCAGGGCTAAGTAAAAGCACCTATAACTGGTAATAGCATAGAGTACTTATCCCTTCCTCACTTGCTTTAAGGAAGCCTGAGATCACAATGAAATTCAACGTCAGTCACAATGACCTATGGCTTCGAGGCAGGGCCAAAAACACAAGCTTTATGCAAAGTGAAGGAAAAGACATATGATTATATTAATAAATGCATAAAAAAGTTTTGACAAGATTGAACACCCATTTAATAAATAATCTTATAAATACTCAGTGGAATGGGAATAGGAAAAAGGTAGCTCAACATAATAAAGGCCATGAATGATAAACTCACAGCTAATACCAAACTCAGTGATGAAAATCTGAAAGTTTTTCCTTTCAGGAAGGAAAAAGACAAGGATAACCATACTCACCACTACTGTTCACCGTAGTATTGGATGTCCTAGTTAGAGCAATTATGCAAGAAAAATAAAAGTATCCAAATTGGAAAAGTAGAAGTAAATGTATCACTATTTGCAGATAACATTTCTGTGATAATATACATAGAAAACCCTAAAGACTCCACACCTAAAGACTACCAGAGTCAATGAATGAGTACAGTAAAGTGGCAGGTTACAAAATTAATCTATAAAAATCTGATGAATTTTATATGAAAAAGAGAATGAAAGAGACTGAAAGAAAATGAAATCAAGAAAACTAACCTATTCATAAGAGAAACAAAAAAAATTAAATAGCTTGGAATATATCTAACAAAGGAGGTAAAAGATTTATACAATGAAAAACTGTAAGAGTCTGTTAAAAGAAATAGAGGAAGATACAAAGAGATCAAAAGATAGTCTATGCTCTTTATTAAGAAAAATTAACACTGTCAAAATGATCACCTTATCTGAAACAATATATATGCTTAATTCCCATCAAAATCCCACTAGCATTTTCCAAGAAAACAGAACAAAAAATATTTAATTTGTATGGAATCACAAAAGCAACTATGAAAAATAGAATAAAAGTATAAATATAACTCTCCCAGACTTTAAACTATACTACAAAATGATAGTGCTCCGAACTGTAAGACACTGGAATAAAAACAGATAAGTGGAGTAGATGAATATGAAATCACATGAAATAGACTCATGCATATAGGCCAGTTAATTTAGGACAAAGGAGTGAAGAGAATTATGACGAAGTAAAGAAAATCTCTTCAAAAAATGATACAGCAAAAGCTGGACTGTCACACAGAAAAAATTAATCTGGACTATTCTCTAATACCCTACAATAAAATTCATTCAAAGCACTGGGGACTTGGATTTAAGACTAAAACTATAAAATATTTAGAAGAAAACATAGGCCATATGTTCTATGACATCAGCCTCCAAGGGGTGTTTGAGGACTGGACTCCAGTGGCAAGGAAAACAAAAACAAAAATAGACAACTGGGACAACATCAAACTAAAAACCTCTACACAGCAGAAGAAACTGTCACCAAAATAAAGACATCCTGATGACTGGAAGAAGATATACAAACATCATATATCTGACAAGGGCTTATTATCTAAAATTTCTGAAAAAGAAACTCATAAAACTCAGTAACAGAAACAACAAACAACCTAGTCAAAACAAAAAAAAAAATGGGCAGAATTGAATAGACTTTTCTCCAAAGACATATAGATGGACAACAGGCATACAAAAAGATGTTTTTCTGAATTTGTTATTAGGGAAAAAGCAAATCAAAACAACAATGAGATATCACTTCACACCTGTGAGAATGGCTATTAACCCAACATACTGGAAGGAACAAATGTTGGCGAGGATGTGGAGAAAAGGGAATCATATACTGTTCGTGAGAGCATAAATTGGGGCAAACTTCATGGAAAGCAGCATGGAAATTTGTCAGAAAATTGAGAATGGAAAATCCCATATTATGCCTTCATCCCACTTCTGGGTTCTTATCCCCAGAACACATATTATCAGTGATATCTTCACCCCCATGTTTACTACAGCATTATTTACAATAGCCAAGTACTGGAAACTACCTAAGTGCCTATCATCGATGAATGGATAAAGATGTAACATATATACACAATGGAATACAATTTGCAACAACAGGAATGGAACTAGAGGGGATTATGATAAGTGAAATAAATTACACACACATTTATAACATATACCACATTCAGCTATAAAAAGATAAAACCTTGCCATTTGCAACACCATAGATGGAACTTAGGATGACTGCTAAGTGAAGTCAGAACAAGAAAAACAATGGTAGAGAATTTGACTGATATAAACAAAACTCAAATTCTGACAACAAAACGGTGATTACCAAAAGGGAAGGGGAAAGGCAGTGAAAGAAATGAAAAAGGGGTTAATTTGACAGTTGTGAGTGGCATTAAAACTTAGGCAGTGTATGTATAATTTTTGTGCAGTATATACATTTATAAAAGTGTGCAGCAGAAATGCATATGGTATTGTAAACCAATGGTACCTCAATGTTTTTAAGTAAGCAATTTAAATCTATTCTCGGATACCAATGGACTATAACATTTTTAAACAAACTTCTTATTTAGACTAATGTATGGTTTACATAAAAGTTGCAAATAGAGTAAAGTGTTCCTGTATAATCTGCACTCCATTCCTCTTTTAAGCTTTTAAGCCTTATCCTTCCCACTACTTTTTGTACCCCATCTCTGGGCAAGTTAATAAGAGGGCCTAGATGTCCCTTTCTTTAGTGCTGCTAAAAGAGAAACACCATACAATTTCCTTCTTACACATGAAAACTCTCACCCTGGTCCCAAAAGCTAATCACAATAAAAACATTCTAATCTCTTTTTTCTTGTTCTCTTAAGTCATTGCAGATCTGCAATGACAGGCATGTGCTGGTTTCTCCAGAGAACTCAATTTTGTAATTTATAAATATTTCATACCCTCTTGTGTTTCTATTAGTCTCAGCATCCAAACTAAATTTGGTTCGCCGTTCATTTGCCTCTGTAGATGCCCACAAACATTCCTTTGTCTCCTGACACAGACCATTGTTACATGAGGTTTCTTTCTCTTTCTTTTTTTCTTTCCTTTCTGTTCTTATTTATTATATTTATTTTCACTTTTTAAACATTTCATAATTTTCTTGCACAATGAGAAGCTCCAAATAATCTAGGATTATCTTGTTTATTCCCCATCCAGCCCACAATCGGTCACTCCTCAAGGAGCCTTACTTCTTTCTATTTACAAAAAAAACCTATATTTGAAACCAATATCAGAATACTGGGCACACGCATTGCTACTAGAGTGTCATAACTTCTAGACCCTTTAAACAAACAGATCTATATACGTATCTATAGATAGATGGATAGATTTTCTTTCCAGAATATCCCCTGAATTAGAGTCCAATGAGCCATAAAAGATAAAGTACAATTTTATTATGCATATATATATTAACAAATTATTTTTTCTTTTTTCAATTATGGTACCCTGTTACACAACTCACACACATTCAGAAATGTAATAAAATTGAAAATAAGCACATCAGATATTTCTATAAATTTAAATAAATTTAAAATAATTGCTACACTAGTATATACCAAAGGAAATTGAAAACATATTTTACCAGATTTTTATTTCTTATGGTACACTTTCACTCTCTTATATATATACTGCAGAATTAAAAAAATTATAAGTCTAACCCTTTTTCGTGGCAAGATATTAGAGGTCTACATATCTAAAGAGAATTAAAGTAAGATAAATGTTCATTAAAATAAGCTTTCCAAAGAAGTGATTAGAAATTCAGGTATACAATGCAAGACACTTCTAACTGCTCTAAACTCACATTCTAAGTTTTGGTTAGAGCTTAATTCTCAGAACATAAACACATCAAACACTGAAAGAAATTAAAAAAAAAAACAAAACAAAAACCTGAGTTGGTGTATCTTCCATGTTGGATCATACAGGAACTTTTCACATATTTTAATATATTTCACTTTAAAATATTTTGAGTAAATTCATGATACAGATTTGTGACACAGTAATAGATTCAAGTTTACTTCATGGCTGCACATCCAGGGTATACCTGATTAAAAATGATCCAACAGAGAAACAAAACACATTGGTATGGTTGGAAATAAATAATTTTTTGTAAGAAAGGTTCCCAAACAGATTCAGCTCATTAAGTGGCTTGTTCCCTAAGGACAAAGTTAATAGAACTGAGACTATATGGTCTGTCCTAATTTGGAGAATATGCTAATTGATTCTAGGGTTAGACTAGTGTAAGAAATAGCTGACAGTCATTTTAGTCACTCGGTAGCTTAGGTTTAGTGAATTATGAGTCTTCTGCCTTTTAGTATAGATATCAGATACTTATCCAGTCTTTTGAAACTAGGATACCAACAATATCACATAGGTTCATCAAGCATGTGTACCCATTTTGAAATTTGGAAAAAAATGACGAAGCATGTACAACACAATATATCCTGAGAATGGAAACTGCTACATCCAAATTTTCCTTGACAGTTATAAAACAGATCTAGAAGAGCTTCCAGTGCCAAGTACTAACATTAACTATAGTGAAACCTATGGTGACAGAAATGGCATCTCATATTCAAATCTGACTTTCTCAAATCATAGTGAATTGAAAATCTTGAAAAAAGATTTAGTAAAGAGAAGAAAGCTATTTTTTAAATACTAGCTGTTCCTTTTGGAATAAGAAATAAACTCCTTAGAATTTTCCCATTAGTATTTTCCAATTGAGAGAGCTTTAGTTTAAAATAAAAGCTATTTATTAGTACTCTAGCAACAGACCTAAATTAGGACTTTCTGGGACTAATGAAGATATGGAGTGACCAATAATGTAGACTAGAGCAGAAAGATATCCCATCCAATAGTATAAAGAAGTATAAAGGGTTCAGTGTCTTAGAAGAAGCAGCCAAAAATCAAGTATGAGTGACCTAAAAATCCATGGTAGGATAATTATAAGCAAAGGACATATAAAACCAGATAGTTCATGGACACTCCAAGTATAGACTACACTTGCTTCTAGTCTCTCAGGGAATTATCTAGGACAACTGATCTCCCTTACAGAGAACATCAAATTTTTCATTGTGCTGGTAAACATAATACCCTAGGGGTGGTATTTGAAAATTGAATGAAGGTACTATGTCTACATGGATAGATCTTATTTATGTCGTTTCCAAATTGTGTATGGCTGTATTTGAAGCACGTAAGTCTCAAAATGCTGCAGTGCAGTACATGAAAAGAATAATAACATCTGAAAAACTGAACCAGGCCCAGAGGATAGCCTATAGACCTTAGGTTGTTTGGATATACAAATTTCCTTTGTACTAAGTACCTCCTGGAGAACAATGTGGAGAAAAGGATGTCAATGGAAGGAAGAAAACTAACACATATAATTATGTTTTAGCTAAACAGTCAGTTAATAGAACATCGAAGCACCCTGTGTAGCCAATTGTTTTTTCTTTTGACTTCAGCAGTAGCAGAGGTTCAAGGACATAATAAAATAAATGGCAGATAATAAAGACATAGTTTTTAAAAATCTAAATAGTAAAATTCAACCTTGCCTAATAGATTCTAATTTTTAAGCATGTTTTCATTTTAGATAGATAAGTCATAAGGCAAGTAATTGTCTCCCTATTTAATAGATGAGAAAACAGACATATATCTAAAATGGCCTGAAGCATCACATGACTACTTTGCAGCACAGCTGGGTCTCACACCAACCATTTCTAGTCACTAAATTTTTTAACTACGCCAGTGAGGAGCAATCTTAAACTCCAAAATTATAGGTTAATTATGGCCTTAATATGGTCTTTGATCTGGCCTCAGTAATTTCCCTTATTCAGAAAGAGAAGAATGATGGGTTTTCCAGGAAGACAACTTAATACTAATCACATAGCAGGTGAATAGATCCAATGCTGGATATATTACAGACATAGAAATCAATAATCTGGAGAAAAGTATAGGACAACATAGATGCCTGGAAGGCCCTAGTATCACTGAATTGTGAAATGCAGTCTGAGTGGCCTGTCAGAGATACTAAAATGCATATGGTCACTTGAGAATGCATGCTAGGTTCCTCCCTAGAAAAGGGTAATAGGGAGATAATTATGAGACCTGGAGGTTAAGGAGACTAATACAGGTAGCAAAAGTCTTAAATGAGCTTGTGGCAGGATAAAAAGAACAACCAGATTCTAGCTCTCAGTACTCCAAGATGAAGAGCTATGCCTGCCTCTTGTTGAGAAACTAGGAAAACGGGTTGGATAGAAGGATCAAAAAGACAAAACCTGGGAGGTTTAACAAATAATGCAACACAAATGCAAATTAGCATTAAACTCATTTTATGCAATACTAATAATAATACAATTCAAAAATACTGACTCAGGCATTAAGTCAGTGGCTCTGGCAGAGTCCACATACAGCCCAAGTTTGCAATCCATGCCCAAGGGTAACAACAAAAATAAACAGCTAAGTAAATAAATAAATAAATGCTGCTTCCTCCTCTCTCTCTTCCTTCCTGCCTGCCTGCCCACTTGGCTTCATTCCTACTT
This sequence comes from Solenodon paradoxus, assembly GCA_004363575.1. NCBI lineage: Eukaryota > Metazoa > Chordata > Mammalia > Eulipotyphla > Solenodontidae > Solenodon > Solenodon paradoxus. The sequence continues at coordinate 1,721,299 of RJWH01000030.1, forward strand.
GCTTCCCTCCTCTTTAAAAAAAACCAAAAATCACAAAAAAGCAGAGACAAGTGACACAAAATATACTTGATTAAAGCATGATTTTACAATAAAAATGCATATTTATATCATACACATATATATTAATATAAAAAATTAAGGAAGAAAACAACCAGCAGGAAAGCTTTTGTAGCTTCTGAAAGTTTAGCCAAAAATAGAAATCTCCATAAAACAATTAAAAAGTTAAGCATAACTGGTTTAATATTTTCTAATAAACAGTTACATAGTTTTAATGTAGCCCATAAACCTTTTTAACTTTTGTTAAATTTTATACCAGTGGTCCTTCATCACTGCCCTAGGTGTATGCAAAAAACCTGCAGAAAAATTGGAAGTGGTATCAATAGAAAAATGACTGAAAACTGAGTATGTAATTAGAGGTGTCAAATATTCATTTGAGGGTAAATTTTAGGGAACTTTTATCCATTATTTCATGTAAGTTTCCTGATATTAATCTATAAATGTATGTTTTAAATATTTAATCTACTAATCATTTGGGGTTTAAATGGATAAAACAGTTATTCTGAATGTTTCCAAATAAATCTTTTTTTACAACATAAAAATGGGTAGGAACCTGTTCAAATTTCTCTTAGAAGCAAAACCAATACTTACATTTGTTTGTTTGTATTTAAAGGAAAGTTACAGGCAGGAAGAGATAGGAAGAAGTACCTTATTTATTTTTATTTAGTTGTTCATCTTGGTTGTTTCACCCAGTCCCAGGATGTGAACCCAGTCTTTGGGATGTACGTGGAATGCACTCGGATGCAGGTGGCAGACCCAACCACTACTACACCAGGTGCAGTTATACTTCCGTTTTTTAAATTAGAAATGATTAAAAATCATCTTGAGATAGCTTTGACTATCTCTTTACCTGTGCAACAGCTCTGTCTCTTTCCAAGGAAATCAGCATTTTCTGCTTCATTAAAGTGTGGTGCTTCTCATGTAACACCCTTATAGTTGGTTCATAGGATGCATAATGTAATTTCAACCTGCAAAAAATAAAAGGACAATCACATCATAAAAAGTAATTGAGTTAAATAAGTGGTCTCCATCTAACATCTAAAACATTTTTTAATTGAAAAATAAAATGAGTAACTACATAAAGGTCAAAAAACAGAGTTCAAAAGTATAAGTATTATTTGTCATGGGACTTCACTGATACCTGGGTGGGATTAGGAAAAATCATATTTCACCAACTCTCTAGTTCATATTAGCACCTTTAGTTATGTACTTTCAGCACCTTCAAGTATATACTCAGAAGATTGCTGTTACTCACAGAGAAAATCTGCAGTTTCTTTAATCAATCTAGAAACAATTTTCCAAAGGACAAGGGATACAAACCATGAATGATTAACAGAAAGTGTCATTCACTTCAAAATAAAGGCCAGTCTTGAAAACAAGTTTGATAAACCTCATATCAAGAAAACAAGTGTAAAAATATTTTGGTTTCTCAGAGGAGAAATAATTCAACTCAGTATATGACATACAATTTTAAAGATCTGTTTTACTCAAAAGTGCCTTTAAAACTTTATTTTTTTATTAAAGTGTGATTTACATGAAGGAAAATACACAGATCTTAATTGTTATATCTAAGAGTTTTCAGAAATATATATATGGACTTGTAATCCATATTGCTAATAAAATACAGAACATTTCTAACATCTCAGGAGATTCTATAACTTCATGTATTTGGAATCAGAGTATATGTTTTTATAATGGCTTCTTTAACATAATACTTTTTTTTAGAGTCTTCCAAGTTGTGTATATCAGTAATTCATTCCTTTTTATTTTGAGTACTATAGCCTTGTAGGTATTTTTAAAAACATATTTATCCAGTATTCTGATGAAGAAAAACTCTTTTGAGGATATTATAAATAAGGTTGCTATGTACATTCTTATACACATAATATATGCTTGTACATCTTCATTTATCTTAGAAAAAATACCTACAAGTTGAATTGCTCAACTGTAATTTTATTCCAAACAACAACATATGACATTCTTGGTTGCTCTACCTCCTTGCCAATATTTGATGATTATTATTCTATCTAGGGTTTGTCAATTTCTTATCAATTTTGTTGATTTTATTATATTTGCAAACAACTTATAATGGGTTTTTTTTTCTTATGTTTGTCACTGTACTAGTTCATTGGCTTTTGATCTTATTTTTATTATTCATTTCCTTATTTGCATTTAATTTTCTTTTTCTTTTTTCTGAGCTTCCTAATATAAGAATTCAAAGTTACCACTTCACTTTAAGCACTGCTTTGGTTAAATCCCACAAATTTTAACATGCTGAATTTAATCATTAAGTTCAAAATATTTTCTCATTTCCTACATTGACTCCTGGATTATTTAGAAGTATATTACTTAATTTCCAAATATTGGGTATTTTTTCAGAGAACTTTCTGTCACTGATTTTTTCATTTAATTTGATTTTGATCAGAGAACATATTTTGTATGACATCTATTCTTTGAAATTTAAGGAGACTTGTTCTGTGAACAACTGAACTATTTTGTTGAACATTCCATGTGCATAGAGAAGTCCAAAGCAGAATTCAGGAAATGTTAATTATGCTCAATTGTTTAATTTTGCCAGTTTTTCCAAAAATTGCTAAGAGTATTAAAATCTCAAATTCAATTGATGAAGTATTTGTTCTCCCCATTTTATCAAGCTTTGCTTCACGTATTTTGAAATTTTTATATTAGAGTCATGCATATGTGATAGTATATCTTCCTGATGAATTTGCCCTTTTATAATCATGAAATGACCTCCTTTCTGATATTCAGGATGCCCCTGAGGATGCTGGTTAGATGGCCCATCCCCTTGTGCACTATGGGCTTGCAAAGATGTGTCTCACATCCTAGAAAGAGCTGACACCTGCTATGATGCAAGTTGCCACACTGCTGGGGTATTTTATTTAAGAATTATAAACTCTTTTCTTGGTTATTATTGTTGTTAAGTATGTTAGGTTTGGATGGGGGTGTTGTTTGTTTTGTTTGTTTTTTAAGCAAGGGGAGAGGAATGAGATGGGAAAGCAAATATGATTAACAGATTTAGAATAATTTCTACATTAGCTTTAAAAATTCAGAAGCTATGTCTTCCTCCACTTTACACTCATCAAAATGTATTTGCACTTTTCATTTACGCTTACAAGTGATAAATGAACCACATTCTTTCATGACTTGGGGCCTTTGCACCATCCTGCTGACTCCATTCCCTATTATCTCATACTTTAGAATGCAATACCTCTGGAAATAGGTTGGTGAACACTTTATCATTCCAGTCTGGTTGTGGTGACCATACTTTGGCTATCAACAGTGCTGTACTAATGATTGATAGATTGTCAATATATTTCTGTTTAACTCCTTCCTTAGCACACATTACGAGTTTCTGGAAACGTTAACAGCAAAGACCTAAACTTATTCTTCTGCAAATTTCAAGAACAGTATCATGTCTGGTACACAGCTGATGCTCAATAAATGTTGAATGAAAAACTTTACCTGAAACCTTCTGCCATAGTCAAGTTGATTAATCTAGTTATAAAAATCTGGAATAAATACATCAACAAACACTAGCATTTTACCCTTTGAGGTCATTAATCAATTTGTTTTTTTCCTGGACTATTCGCTTGTGGTGCATTCGATGAAAATCACGTTCTTTTTGAGTTTTCAGCAGATCTTCTCTAGCCTTGCTGGAAAAAACAATAATATCAAAAATAACAACTTTAAAAATCACCATTAATTGCTGCTTGAAAAGCTATTTAATCATCAGTTCAAATCTAATATTGAGCAATTCACAAGTTAAGTGAAAAAAGCCAATATTTTGTTATAATTTTCACTGAAATATCCTAGCCAACATAAAGTTTATGGGAGTGGGAGGTGAAAGGGTCAAAATCAGTGGCTTAAAAAGTATCATTCATTCACTTTTTATTTAAGTAAAGGTAATTAAGGTTATATTGCCAAAACAACTACAATCCATGTACTTCCAAAGAGAAATTTATAATACTGAAATGCATATAAAGAAAATTGAAAATTACAAAAAAGGAAATTACTTTCAAAATTTAAGTCTGAATTTGCTTGAATATACAATTAAATAATATTCAATATTTTTAATATATTAGGCTACTTAGTTTGAAACTTTGTGACAAATAAATCATGTGTGTCCTGGAAAGCCAAATTTTATTCTGATAATATGAAGGAGAAATATACCATCTGAAAATCACATTACCAAAATAACTGGCAACTTGATGAAAAAGGTCTTCAATGTCATTGTTGTAATATAGAATTACTCTTCAACTGAATATATGTTCTGCAAACTGGCAGAAAGCAAACAAGAGTATTATTTCAAAATTTAGATTGCATGTGAAAAATTAATGAAAATGTTTCATCCACCTCCATAATAGAAGTCAGTTTCAGTATAATAATGTAAAATATAATTTATAATGATAAAGTAGTTATCTAACAGTCTTGGTTAACTGACAGAGTGTTACTGCATTGAAACTTGCACATTCTGAAAGATAGATGAGCTGAATTAGAGTGTTGACAGCTCACAAGAGGATCAGAATGGAATAAATCCACCTCCTTCTATCACAGTATTTCAAATTTCAGATTCACATAAAATAAATGTACACAAATAGAGTTACGCTGCAGGAACTGTGTCAGAGAAATCACTGAGTAGTGCCTAAGATGTTGCCAAAGAAGAGGGGTGAGATTAGGTTTTTCAGTCGCCTGATAAAACATGATCAGTGAAACTTCTTGCTGCCAGATCAAGTCATACATGCCCTATCATGAAAGTATCTTGTCAATTCTACCAGGTTTCTTTATTTCTCCCCTATCTTTTCTCCTTTTTCTTAGATGATCTCTGTTTTATATAATGTACTGCCAATGTAATTTTTATCAAATGTAAATAATGTGTCAAAATAATCATGGTCTACTCCTCAAAACTAACTCTCAACTTCATTTCTATGCCAATAATCTTAAATATAAAAGAATTTGTTTACTAAAATATTCAATCTTGAAAAATCATTTGAGGAATATGACAGATATTAAGCAAACTTCTTTTTCCATCCAGATTCTGTGTATGTAAAGATGTGACAAAAAGAAAGAAAGGGTGAGGGAGGGAGGAAGGGAGGAAGGAAGGAAAGAAAAAAGAATCCCTCTGCTACCATGATGAGCTTAGTAAGAAGTAGGTGAAGAGTAGAAAAGAGTTTAAGTATAGTGACTGGAAAAGAAAAATTAGTGCACATTTTGTCATGAGAATACAAAACATCAACTGAATTCTCATTCACTTAGAAGAAAAGTATTATAAAGTATCTTATATACTACCTTACACTTAGAAAATACTCAGTGACAGTTACTGTAATAATCATCATAATATTTGTACTAGAGTAGGACTGATATATTCTATTTCTCCAACATCTAGATTTTTCTACCTAAAATAGTAGGCATGCTAGTACATAGTTAAATATATCTCCAAATTATTAAAAATATCAGGACTTATGATTATTAGTAGTTCTATATGCCTTTATAAAAGAAGGAAAACTTTTATTAACATTTTTTTCTACTAAAACTATTTTACTTGCAATAACCTGAATTACATAAATGAGTTTATATTTCATTTATCTTATCTGAAAGATAAATCCATAATAGGCTAGAAAATACTTAGAAAAATAATGCCTCGAAGTTTCTTAAGCAGAACCACAATGTGCTGCATTGCATCAATTCACTTTTTAAATATGTATTTAAAGGTCTATTGTACTCATCCCAAGAAAAAAAGCATAGGAATTGATTGAAGTACTAGACCTTAAAGTTTTCTGACCATTAAATTGGTTTTCATGGACTTGCTTTCTGTTTGCACAAATGAAGTCTACTCAGTAAAACAATTTAAATTCATTTCATGGTGATACTTCTCCTATTATGACCTTCCTACTGCCCATATACTAAATAAAGGAAAATAAAAGTTGCACTAATAGTAAAGTTTAAAATATTCATATATGCAATAAATATTTAAGCTTCATAGTATTTTCTCACTATATTAAAAAACATTTTTGAGTTAAAAAAGAAAAAATTACTAACACAGATTCCAAAGATTCTATTTCAAATAAAATGAAGTAAGAGTTATTCAGCGAAACATTCTATTTATACTTGTATATCACAAAAAGCACACATACATGCTTTTTCTTAATGAGACTCATGACTACCTTATCCACTGCAGGAAAGCAGCATAGCAAAATCTAAACTAAAGTATAAAATATTAGGTTTTTATATTTTTATCATACTATAAAAGCATGGTTTCCAAAGTTTCATCTTTCAACATATGAATGTGATTTAATAATATGCTCTAAAAATACTTTAAGTGAATGTCTTGAGAAAAATAATTTAATTGAATAAACAGTTTTAACTAAGTATTTTGGAATGATATTTATAATTAATTATTGGATTATTTTGCTATTATAAATGGGCAAAAGTAAGTATATAAACATTTTCCTGCTTATCTATCCCAAAGTAGTCATCTTTGTCATGGATTTTTCTCATGAACAAATATGAATCAGAGTAATTTCTGAACACAGTACTATATAATTAACAAATATTTAACTATCTTCAATTTATTTATACATAAATTAGTTTAACCCCCTAAAATTGATATTGAAATAATTATTTAATTGCCAAAATTGAATTCAAAGAGAGGAGGAAAACTTTCTTTATATTCTCAACCAAAAAAGAAAGGGGTATGCCCATGTCCAGAAAAAAAACACCTTCTTAATTTAACAAGCAATTACCTAAACACTAAAGCATGAAATTTTATGGGCCTCATTATTATCTTTACTTCCACAGCAGTTGTTTCTGAAAGTCATTAAATTAAATGGGTCTTCAGAGAAGCTGGATACTCTTTGACCTTTTATAGAAGTGTATTTTGTAAGTCAAATTAGGGCCCCTTAGTAACAGCACTAAATTTTTCCTCAATATGAATTGTTATTTTTATTAATTTTTATTGAGGTAACATTGCATTGTAACATTATATAAAGATGTACACCATTATGAATCAACATCTGCATATACAGCATTAGTTCACCACTAACTATGCGATTTTAATTATTCACCCTTTTTACTACTGACTCCTTTTACCAGATCCTCCTATGTATATTAAAATTTCCCCTTCTCTTCTGGTAACCATTTACAGACTAAATGTTTACTTTTGCTCTATTTTCATTCATCCATTTGTTTGGTTTCTACAGATAAGTGAAATCACTTCTTTATTTTATATTTCCTTTCAGAAGTTCAAAGCATTTCATTATTTGTAATTGATTTTATTGACAGAAAATTGCATTATAACATTGACTAGATTTAAGGTATACATAATAGTAAACATACATTTGTATATAATACAGTAAATTTACCACTATTTCCTTTTTTCCTTCACTATGCAATTAATCCCCTTTTCCACATTTGCCCCCCCAACCCACCCCACCATCTAGTCTTTCTTGCACCCACTGGTTTGGTTTATTTTTTGTTTGGGGGTTTGTTTATTTTTTTGGCTAAATATCTATTGTTTAATTTGTTTGCTTGCTATTTCTATACACCATATAAGAAGGATATTATTTTTTAAATAGTATTTCTAATCTTATAATTAGTAAGGCTAGTCAGCATTATTTTATGTCACATATTTAGTACTCTCAATAAACCTCTTCTGGTGTGCATTATAATTCCTTATTGTAAAAGCCCAGCAAAGGAAGACAGCACTTTAAATGGGGCAAGATTTAGCTTGATAGAAAGGTTCCTTAAATTCCCATCATGAAAGGAAAATGGTGTCAACTCCAAAGGAACGTTATGAAAGAGACTAACATCATTTATTATGCTAAAATGTATTAAAAACTTAGAGTGAAATGTTAATAACACATTAATTTAAGACCCTCCTATTTGCTAGTTCCTAGGACTATATTGAGCACAAGACAGTATTAAATGGAGCTTACAATGTAACAACAAAATATATATACATTAAATTACAGATATGAAAGGCAAAATTTTAAACTCCATAAATATACAGTATTAGATTAAATATAACACAACTAAATGGAGTTATATACTATGTAAATAGATGAAAAGACTAAAACTTACGAAAATATAACTTCAAAAAAACATGTATTTGTAAATACATGTATGCATCCATACATGTGTACTTCCTTAACAAATTAACTATATATTACATCTTGTTCCTAATATCACCCATGCCTTTTTATATAAATTGACGGTGAATCTAAAATTTATATGGAAATACAAAGGAGTTGGAATAGCAAAAAAATCTTGAAAAAGAAAAAGTTGGAAAACTAACACTACCTGTTTGTAAGAACTTACTTAAAGCTGAAGCAATCAAAAATGTAGTGTTAACATAAGGAGAAACAAATAGAAATGTAACAGAAGACAATCTAGAAATAGATGCACAATTATAGGGTCAATTAATTTCTAATGACAAAAAAATTAGTAAAGAATGAAAATCTCTTTAAGAATGATACTGTAACAGTTGGATATTCACATAGAAGAGAAAACGAATCTCCCATTCCTATTTTACACCATATACAAAAATTAAAGACAGATCATAGGCTGAACTTAAAATTCTAAACCTTCAAAGATTTTGAAAAAGAACATAGAACACTTCTGTGCCCAGAGAGTACACAATGGTATCTTTTACAAATGTAAAAAGTGGTACTACAGAAAAGATCAATTAGACTTTACCAAAATTTTAGACTCCTACTCAGCAAGCATAACCTGGGAGAAATTATTCACAATATTCTGACAAAGGATTTATATCCAAAATATATAAAGAATTGTTACAATGCAACAATGAGACAAACTTTCCAATCAAAAGTGAACAAAAGATGTAGAGAGAAAATAGGACACATAAATGACCAATATGAAAAAAAAAAAAAAACTGTCCAAAATTATCATCAGGAAAATGTATATCAAAATTAGCACAACCTGCTACTATATGACCATCGAAATTAAAAAGACTAACAATACTCAATGTTGATGACAATATGGAACAACTACAAGTCTCATACACCACTATTGAAAATGTTAAATGAACCAACTTGAATGCTGGAAATGGACAGATGGTTTTGTATAAACATACTTCTAACCATTATTATTCATAACCATTGTTGGAAACAACCCAATAGTAAAAAGATAAACAAATTGTGGTATATGCTATGTAACAAAATGCTACTTAGCAATAAAAGGCAACAAATTACTAATAAGCACAAATACTATAAACAAATTCTACAAATTTTATGCTGAGTATTAAATGACAAATACAAAAAGAAAAGAACATTCTGGGATCTTTTTTGATGCTCTCAACTAGGCAAAATTAGTCAAAAACAAAAGAAAATCAGATGAGTAATTGCCAGGGTAGTGAATAATTAAGAAGGGATACAAGGGAAATTTCTGCATAGATATAAATATTCTATATTGGAATGAGTATAGAGGTTACAGCATTTTATCTGACAAAATAATATAGCTAAAACTTACACATTTCAATGTATGTACATTATAAAAAACTATAAAAATTATAAAAACTGGGAATGGGATAGAGTACAGATGAAGATAGAAATGAAGAAAATGGCAAGAAAATTGATGCACTGAAATTATCTGATAGGCCTACGAGGTTCAATTTAACATGTAAACAAATATGCCTTCATGAAGAAATACCTCTTATTTATTCAGTGTCGCTGCTAATGATAATTTTAATAAAGATGATGTTGATGACAACCTGTCCACTTAATATAAAATAAACACCAGGGATTATGTTTACTATACTATAATGGAAAAAGCAAGCACAATCTTTGCCTTCACCAAGTTTACAGGAACATAGAAAAAAATAAGAAAAAAAATATATACTATATATTATATCGAACTATAAACTGTACTGGTTGCTATGAAAGAAAAAATTACTAAAATACAGAACAGTCATTTAATCTTCATTGAAAACTTTCATGTGACAGACATGCTAAAAACTTTTAAATGATTCAAATGATAAGCAATATTACTCCATTTACATGTGTGGAAACAGTGATAATTATATTCTTACATTTAATGAATGACAGAGCATAATGAATTTGTGTTGTTCTACCCATAATACTTGATCTGACATCAGTATCTTTCTGAACCAAAGTTTGAGTGAGGTTTTAATATAGTGTCTGGTAACAGCAAATGTCACCCTTTCAAGAAACTAATTGTCCCATAATGATCTTATTTTACTTCATCATTACTATGCAGTAACCGACTTAGACAACCTATAAGAAGATGATGAAAGATAAAATGTTCTTGTTTCCATCATGTCTCTCTAGCCAATCCATTTTTCACACAGGAGCCAGCCACATTAAACTTCATATCAAAATAATTTATTAACCTCACGTCCCACTAGGGGCAAGGTGGGGGACGGTGTGAGGGGAGAGTTGTAAAGGACTAACAAGGTCCTCCATGCCTTACTCTCTAGGTTCCAATCACTATGACTATCTTGCTAGTCCTTTAACTAGCAAGATATCCTCACCAAAGACCCTTTGTACTTCCTTTCTTTCTGCAATGAATGTTCTTTTTACAAATTTAGACCCGGCCTTCTCCTTCAGTTTCTTCAGACACCTGAGAGAACTTCTCTTCTCATATAAAACAGCACCCCATTTATCTGTCTCTTTCACCTGTTATTTTTCTTCATAGTACTTATCACCATATAAAACATATTTATCTGTCAATATCCACATTTCACTAGTGGATATCTTATTGGAATTCACAGGTCGAGGGTGTGCAAATAGTGAGAAGGTATAAAAAAGGAAAAGAAATCTGTCAATTAGGTAGAATAGCATGTTTTCTCAGAAGTTGAGGAAGGAGAGAAATGAAGAATAGCATGTATATTTATTAAATAGAAGGGGTGGGTTAAAACTAGACTACAGAATATTAAAGAATAAGTACAATGGTGCTTTCAGGAGTAAACTATACAATTGAGAATAACTGCAATGCCTACATTATGCAAAGAAGACATAAAATTCTAGTCAAGACAGAAAAAAAAGACCAAGCAATCATGTCCCTAATTAATAAAACAATTAATGTTTTTTAATGGACCTGGGGTAAATAGTGTGGCATGTCAACTATCAAATTAAACAAGGGTTTTGAAATAGCACCTTAACTGTGAAAAATATTATGACTCTACGTGATGCTTTCTGGATGCAACTACAATTAAAATATTTAAAATATTTCAGTTACCCCAAATTAAAGCGCCAATATATTAATGATCATTCACATATTGGTCTCATTCAGATATAGTTCAATTCCAGTCTTCATTCAACCAACAATTCTCTAAAAATTTGTGACAGGTCACTTAAATTAAAGCTCTCTGCATTTAAAATAACTATTAGTCTATATTTCAATAAAAATCTACAGTTATAGTCCCCTTTTCCAGGAAAGAATGTCAAATTACTACTTAAACCATTGTCCAGTATCTAGTATGTGATATACCTTTAACAATAAATCAATTTAACTATAAATCTTTTATGAATGTACTATTTTACCTTAAAAATATCTATAGTGAAATCTGCCAGTAAATTTCCAAACTTTTTATTTTAGAAGATAACCAACATTTGTTGTAAATAAAGGAAAAACCTTTGTTCTAAAATTGGAAATGCTAACAAAAGGAAAAAAAGTTAATTTCTTGCTTTAATTACAGTAATTAAATGATATTTTAAAGTGAAATGTTTTCCCCGTTCATTTCTTCACACTTAATCATTGCTGAATTTCAAAAATATTAATGATGTGATGATTAAAAAAATCTAGGGATGACAGTCTTTAGAAATATTGATAATAATAGCTGACATTTTCAAAGCACTTTGTGATTTACACAGCTCTTTAATATAGATTGTCTCATTTAATTATCACATCACTCCCCAGAAGTTAATAATATTATGTATAATTACTCTGTTTAACAATAAGAAAATTGAGTTAATAAGTAACAGAATATAGGAAGCTAGGCATTTGAACTTTCAGTACGCTTTCCATGGCAACTTTCCCCTAGATAATTAGTATGCTTATATCTGTATTATTTCTCTGAGTTTCCTAAAGACATCATTAATACCAGTAAGATCAAAGACAATATACATGTATATGTAACATGACTTTTTGCATATTAAGTATTATTAGAAAAGTATTTAAATCTATACTTATCTTGCCACAAGAAATGGTCTTAACCCTAAAAAGGAAAAGTTTAGGTTAAATATCATAAAAGAAACCATTGTTTATTACAACTTCCTATTTCACAAGTCAAATTGAAAAATCTGTGTGATGAACATTTCAATATGGGGTTAACTTTTAGTAAGACAGATGTAGTTTGGGAAGTTTTAAACAAAACTTCATTCTCTGTTTTCTGTTTCCACTAAACCTAAGAGACACATCTCACCACAACACAACATGATGAAAATTCATTTAATAAAATATATATTATCTCTATTAAGAACCAAGTAGCTTTCCTTCAAATTTCCATGTAGTAGATTAAAGCGTATAAGATTTTCCTTTTTAATTCGTTAAAAGTTTAAATTACAGAAAATGAAATTAATCTGAAAGGTGACCATAGCTTTTAAAGCTAAAATTATATTTTAGTAAATATAGTAATATTATAAGCATTTAGTAACCTAATATTTTAGTAAACAAATTTAAGAGGCAGGTTTCATTTGAGTACAATTTTAATTGTGGTTTCTTTAATCATTAAGTTAATAATTTGCATAGGTAATAGTTTATATGGCTTTGATTATAGTTATCAAACATAGTAATAAACAAAAAATAATGATTAATGTCACTAAGATACAGTTTATTGTACAAAGAGATGATACTATTCAAAAAAAATTAGCAAACTTAAGCAATAATTTAAAGAAGATCAGGAACTAAGACAGTGTGCCAGGCAGCACTCTAAAAAATTTGCTGTGTCAAATTCCCAGTACATCCATTAGGTATCTATACAAAATCACAATGAACATCAGGGCCAACAATACAAGCCAATTCTGAGAAATGGAACTGAGAATAGAGAAAATGTTGGTTCTAGTACCATATCACTCTGTGGACTACACATTTCTGTCTAAAATGTGATACCAAATATTATATCCATAGATAATATAAAATGTTTATAGTAATAAAAACATTTCTGTAAGTGCGAATAACTGAATAAAAGATCTTACAAATTATCTTTTATTAGCACTGCCACTTAGAGGAGCTAAGTGTTTCCTTTACTATGCAATGCAAAGTCTTGTTTCTTTAGATTCAAAGTTTCACAAATATCTTTAACACAATATGTTCTTATATGGTAGTTCTTTTAATCTAATTTTGATTTTAGCATGAATCTTTGACAGATAAAGCCCTTCTTTCAAATTTTAATAAGAATTCAAGAATTGAGCATGAACTGTTTCTACTCCACATCTATACATTAACTCTCCATGTAACATTGTCTTAGATGAGTAGATTCACCAGAAATCAGTACATTCACATACTTGTTTTTGTCAAAATAACTTTACCTATATTTCTTTGCTAAAAATTCAAGTCTTCCATTAATTTTAGAAAGAAACTAAGATACAAAGAGATTTGGCTTCTAATTGCTATTTATATTTTATGCATAAATTCGTGTTAGGAAATTAAAAAAACAATACTTTCCTCTGGGGAATTTCCAAATACTAAAAACTCCTCTATTGGGAATATACTAGCTCTTTCCTCTCTCCTTTCTATAACTGTATTATTATTTCAGAAATTGCTTATTCCCACAGGGCAAAATTCACAAACCATAAAAATATTATCAAAATACATAAGGAAGTGAATATTATGTAACAACTTAACCATCTCCTAGACAAGCCCCTGCCTCCACCCTTTTGTTGAATTCTAATTGCTAGAGTTCTGGTTATCTGTTCAATTAATTTGCTTTCCAAAAATTTAAACATTTTAGTTCTCCAGAATTAAAACACTGGTAAATTCACCATCTACATTTTAGCCTCATTTAGCTCTAATTTCAATTACTCCAAAATAAACTTTTTAAGTAATTTACAAGATAACATACTCAGCTGCCTGTTTGTAGAGCTTCAAGTCTTTCTTCAAACTTTTATTATCATTTTCTAAGAGCATATTCTGGGTATAAACATCTGGAACATTCCCGACATCTTTAAGTTCAGTGACACCCTTATGTATTAACTCATACCTAAAATAAAAACAAACAAAAATCACTGTTACTCTTTTCCACTACATTAGCGTAATTTTTAGTATAATTCAGAGTTAAGTCTTCAGTAATGTTTATAGTAATTAGTTGCAACAATACTTTTATAAACTGTCAACGTTCATAATGTGTTTCAAAATAAATTATTAATGAATTGCTGGTTCAATTTTCATTATGGTACATAAAATATAACTGAACATCTTTGATGAGTCAAGCACTAAGCTAGACACTGACAAAATTAACAAAATGATCCATGTCCCTACTTGGTGAAGTTTCCATTCTAGTGTAGATGGAGATAGGTTTTAAAAATAAAATAAAACAAGATAAGAGGACATAAAAGCTGGGGTGGAGAGTGATGGGATATTTGTGCTATTTTCTATAAAGTGGCCAAAGAAAAAAACTTTGAGCAGAGACCTCAAGGAAACAATGTAGATATCTGGGAGAGGAGGATTCTGGACTGACCCATCAAAAAATAAATGCAAAAGCTTTGAAACAAAGAGGTGGTTGACATGTATAAGAGCCATAAGAAAAAAAAAATCCTAACTGGAAAAGAAGTAAAACTACCACTATTTGCAGTTGAATTGATAATATATGCAGAAAACCCTAAAGACAAGCCCCCCAAAATACACAATTAAAATGAATGAGTACAGTACAGTTAGTCTAAAATAATCAACATACATAAATCTGTTGCATTTTGATGTGCAAACAACGAAATAGAAGAAAAAAATAAGACAACAGTCCCATTTGCATAAAAGAAAATTAAATATCCTGGAATAAACAAAGAAGGTGAAAGACCTGTACAATGAATCAAGACATCGTTAAAAGAAGTAAAAGAAAATACAAAGAGATGAAAACAGAGTCCATAATCATGGTTGGGAAGAATTAACATTGTCTAAAATGTCCATCTTACCTAGAGCAATAAACAGATTTCACGCAGTCCGCATCAAAATTCCTTTGTCATTTTTCAAGGAAATATTAAAATCTTAAAATATGTAGGAATCACAAAAGATAATAGCCAAAACCATCATAGGTAAAAAGAATAAAAGTTGAGGAATCATACTCCTGAATATCCATTTATGCTAGAGAAATAGTAATCAAAACAGTGTGGTTCTGGAATAAAATTAGGTACACAGATCAGTAGAACAGAATTGAGTGCCAAGAAATTCACACATGTGTAGTCAGCTAATTTACAGCAAAAGAGTCAAGAGCATACCATGGAGAAAAGAGTCTTTTCAACAAATGGTGTTGGGAAAACTGGAGAGCTTCACACAGAATAATGAAATTAGATCACTCTTTAATGCCCTACACAGAAATTCATTCAAAATGTATTCGAGACTTAGATGCAAGACTCTAAACCATAAATACATAGAAAATAGCAGAGCAATACATTTCATGACATTGACCTCAAAGAAGTCTTTGGGGCTGGGCTTTACTGACAAGGGGTAAAAAAAAAAAGTAATAATAAACAAAAAGGACTACATAAAACTAAAAAAGCTTCTGCAAAGCAAAAGAAACTATCATCGAAACAAAAATACTTACTACTAAAAGGGAGAAGTTATTTGCTCATTATACATCTGAAGGGCTTACGACCTAAAATATATAAAGAACACATAAAATTCAACAACAGAAAACAAATAATCCCATAAAAATGGGCAGAAAGTATGAATAGACTTTTCTCTGAAGAAAATACAGAGGATCAATTGGTACATGAAAACATGTTCCTTGTCTCCTTATTTATATAAATCAAAACAACAATGAGACATCACCTAAAACCTGTGAGAATGCTAGTATACAAAGACTGGAAGAAAGCCTTGGTGAGGATGCAAGAGAAAAGGGAATGCTTTTACAGTGTTGATGAGAGTGTAAATTGGTGTAATCATTATGGAAAACACTATGGAAATTCTTCAAAATAGAGAATGGAAATTCCATATGATCCCACTACTCCACATCTGGATATTTATCAAAACACAAATCAAATCACTTATTTGAAGAGATGTGTACACCCTTTATATTTGTTACAGCATTATTTACATATATAAAATAGCTAAGAATTGGAAATAACCTGAGTCCATATATGTGTGTATATGTGTGTGTGATGGAATACTACACAGTCATAAAATGAAATTCTGCCATTTACAACAATATGGATGGAACTAGAGGAGATTATGCTAAGTGAAATAAGTCAGAAGAAGGAAAACAAATACAAATATATGTGGACTACAAAGGAACAAAGCAAACTAACAGAAAAACAAAACAAAAGCTAAACCCTGAACACTGACAACAGAATGGAGGCTACATAAGGGGAAATAGAAGGGTGATGGGAGCAAAAGATAAATGGGGTGGGGGGGGCTCCAATGAACAATGGTGTTGAATGACTTTTAGAAATTTACTTCTGGGCATGGTGTGCTATCACGTATTTGATGAATTATGAGCCTGTACATCTAAATATATTATTTCGTAAATCAAAATAACTTCAATATATTAAAAAAGAAAGACGGTGTACAGTGTTTTGTATATGACTCAACTTCTGTGACAGGAGAGAAGGAAAATACCTGAGAATAGAGGAAATAGGATGATTAGAGAGGGAGGCTGGACTCATAGAACTTTTATTTTCTCAGAGAAATAATAAGGAACATCAAGAATCATTTATACTTTTAAATAATTACAATTGCAATCATTATATGTAGCAACTAACAAAGTTAAATAAAAGTAATCTGATCATAGTAAAGCATTTCAAGTCAAAGGATTACAAATAAAATCCTACAAGGCTTAAATATAAATGCAAGTTAATATGAGCTAAGCATTACTTCAAAAAACTTTAATTACAAATATTTTATATTGCAAATCCAAACTTTACAAATATATTACACATTGATAGCCATATGTTTTTGCTACATTTCTTACATCTAAAAAGTCAGCAAGGGAATCCCTTCAGAACACAAAATTAAGATAATTTAATCAATATTAAATAATATTGCCATAATTTATAAAATAACCTTTCAATATTAATTCACTATTTATCCATATTTGCATGTGATTTATATCTATTTGAGAAGGGAATACATAAATATTAAAGTTTAGAACCATAAAGTTTTTCTGATGATAAAATTAATTTCCAGCTACTTGCATTATTTAATGCAGAAAGAAACACTAAAGAAATCCATTCCATAAGGAAAAATATGTGTTATCCTTCTCTAAATTAAATTATAACTAAATAAATTCATAGTATGCATCAATAAAAATGAGTCCAAATCAAAATTATAACCCAGTCGCATTACATGTAACTTATGTTATTTAAAAATCAAAAATCATGCAAAATTTCTGCCATCCATATCAAAGATGACTTTAAAGTCATTAAAACTATTGTAATAGTATAAGGTAATTCATACTATTAATCTATGAGCTCCATAAATATAGAAATATATTTCTCAGTAAAACCTGCATTTCTCCTACTTTCTACTAGGATTTTTTGGTTTTGTTTCAGTATGGTGGCGGCATGGGTAGAGGGGAGGGTTGAGAGTGCATGTGTGCATGAGTGCATGTGTGTATGTTTTTTATAAAGTATCTTGGTTCTTTTATGATCTATACCTCTTTAGTTGTTCATCATTAGAATAAGACTTAAAAGTATTCGGTTGGGAAAAGATCAATAACTATTAGAAATGTGAAGTAAAATTTACTAACAGAATTTTCAATGAAATTACTGCTTATAAATTACATTAAGGGGCTGCTTATTTACCACAAACTACTTAGAATTATACAAAAGTAAAGAAAATACATGAATTTCAGTGAGAAAGTATGTAGGCTCTCATAAGATTTGTGAATATACCAGAAAATAAAGTACTACTGTCATGAATATGAATAATATGTTATAATTTCAGTAAATGTATGAAATTATCATAAGAGTAATTTTTCCCTTCATAATGGTACCCAAGGCATAAATACAGAAGACAGGAAAACTGTACTCTAGATATGAAGCAAGAGATGAGAATTTTTCCTAAATGTTTTCAGAAAGAGAAAAATATTTTGCCAACAGATAAAAAAAATACCTAACCACTACCTAAACTAAGGATGTTAGAATCTCCAGTATCCAGCATAACTTACACAACAGAAGAGAGTTCTTCAGTGGAAAATATAGCACAATTGAGAGAAGTCTAGTATTGTTGGTTCCCTAATTCCACAAGCCAATATGGAAATAAGAATCAATTTGAACTCTAAATTAAGATATTTTGTCTTGTAATCCCCATTCAAACTGAAAGTCACCTTTATTGATTTTCTTTTTTGGATTCCCTTATGTAACTGTACAATGCAGTATTGTGCTAAGGAGATGAGTCTTTAAGATCAGCTTGGTCTATGTTGATTCTGTTATTTACTGGCTGTGACGGGATGCCATTTGCTGAGTCAGATTTCCTTATAATATAATCTAGATATGACAGTGGCTTCTAGTTACATGTAGTTGTTAGGAGACATAAATGACATAATGAATGAGAGCATTCTATATTAACAAAAAATGATAGAAAGTGTACTCTTGAATGATAAATCTAAGGTTTTATCATCTTAACTCTTTTCATTCCTTCATGTTTAATAAACACTATTATTTTGGTTTAAAAGACAAGTGAAACACTCTCCTAATAACATAGTGCATAAAAATATATGCATTTTTAAATGCATATACATATATATGAGTCTCAACATTACTTGTGTTTCACTTACTCTTGACTGGGAAAACAGTCTTCCAACATGACAAATAACCCAGAAGTTAACTCCTTATCAATTCAAGCAACAGGAATAAGTTTAAATGTCAAAGGAACAACAATTTGTATTCATTCAATCAATAATGTATATACAAAACCACATTTTCCACACATAGTGGACAAAGCAAGTGACTTTTCAAGGATAGTTATAGATTCAGACTCTGACTTAAATACCTAACACCCATCCCTGGAAAGTTGTACTGTACTGCCTATACTTGAGTGATTTAAAATCAGCAACATTATTTTTTCAAAATTAAAGGAATATACTCCTAATTTATCATTTTTCTATAATTAAGAAAATATATTTAGCAATTATAATAACACTACTATCTTTGTGGATATTTTTATGATCACCCTACCTGCAGTCAAATGATAGGAATGGAGGCCAGAACTGAAGAGAATAATAGAAAAAAGTAAAGAAGAAAGAAAATAGGGGCCCTGTTTTCAAAACTTTGGGCCAGTAAGTAATAAGAGGAAAAGAGAAACAAGAATCTGTTTCGGGTGAGTGAATCTGACCCTGTTAATAGTCAGCAAAATGGTCAAGTTAGGAAAGGAGATGAAAGACATATGCTCAGGTAATGGTACTACCATATACTCCCCATTAGAACCCTTTTCTTAATCTTGCTCACAGGGAAATTGTCACTGTCTTAAGAATACTTTTAAAATGGAGATAAATATACCATTGATAAAATCCAGAGTGAAAATGTTTTTGTGTGGTTGAAAGAAAAAAATTCCTACTATGTTCACCTATATGTTAGCTTTTTTGTAAATGACTGGAAAGCAAATACCTTAGAACTAAAAAAAAAAAAAAAAAAAATCCTTTCAGATCATATGGTCCCCATTGTGACCAATTAATTTTGCTATTATGGCTGCATAGCAGTCACAGACATTAACCAAAAAAAAGGTCATGGCTATATTCCAATATAATTTTTTATATAAAAACAGTAGTCAGAAAAGATGTTGGCCTGAGGGCTTATTTGATGACCCCAGACTTAAAAGGATTTACTACAATTTCTATTTGAGAATGAAAAGAACATAAATTGAATTTTTACTGCCTGGGATTTTTTGTGAGATTTTATATTTGTTTTACAAACTGAAAATGGAGAAAACTTGTTTTGTCACCTTTTCTATGACTAAATAAATTCAAATAATGTTTTTCTCCATAATAAAAATGATATAAATAATATATTTAATATTCCCATAGTCCTACTACACAGAATAAAGTTTTCTGATCAAAGTCAAAAAAGTTCCATGTGAAAAAGAAAATTCAGAAGTAAAATTGCATTAAAAATTGGCAGCCAGGGATAAGGATAAAATTATTTGAACAACAATAATATAAAACCCATATAATAAAGAGATATTTTTCAAAATCTTCTCTTTGTAATTGTTTTAGTATGCTGACATGTTTACTTATGTGTTCTACAAATCTTGATACTACTGTAACTTCCTGAAATTTTATCTTATCATTTCAAATTTCCAAATATAAAATAATAATATGACAACTACCTAACAGTTAAAGGTAAAACCAGGCTCCAGATTTCTCCAAGAGAATCATTCCACATTAATCGTTCATTTCATTTGTACTATAATCATCTGCTTACCTTTACATGAATGTTATTTTAATACATTTGTAATTATTTCTTAGAAATATTTTTATAAATCATTCACAGAATTTCCAAATTTAATAGGAAAGTGTTATTTTTTGTTTATTTTTCTACCATCCAATTTGTTCTTTTCCCTAGACTGTGTTGATAAAAAATGGTTCTACTAATCAAAGCTATGAATATTAGATATGTAATTTAAAATAATGAAACTAATTTTTGTATGTGTATGGTCTAAGTATATGAGAATCAAAGAAAGCAGAAAATAAAAATTACATCACAGCTGGATTAACAGAAATTACAAGTCGTCCCTATATTTAAAACTAGGATTTAGTCCCAAAACACTACCCACTCTATTTATAATATGCAATTGATTTTAAAGATGAAACTTATATTTTCACATTCAATCATTTAATATTTCTTCCAAGAATGACAGTATTCTGAAACATGCCTGGTAATACTACTGAGAAGCAAAGGAATAGACAGTATTCCTACTGTTTTCATAATCAGGAAGTTATTAAAATTTTCAGCTGTAACAAGAAATTCTTGTGCAGGTATCATTTGAAAATAGAATCTCACTTTTAAATTAAGACATAATTAAAGGAAAGGAATCAATCATTTGACTAGAGAAAGGTAGGCAATTACACTAAGTAAAATAAGCAAATTAGTAGGATATCCTAATTCAGGAAATAATTATGCAAAATATATTAGGAAAATATTTCATAAAATAGCTTTGCATTAATTTTTCAAATTAATTTTATCGAAGGAACATTACATCATAATATTATGTAGATTTAGTGGGTATATAAAGATGAGTCCACATCCGTATATAATACATTAAATTTACCATAATTAGTCCAATTTTTCCTTCATATTTTGAATATTTGAAAAAGTTGTTTAATAAAAATTTATTTGAAATTGATGTCCTGATTTTATGTGTATGTTTATCTGTTTTTAGTGCTTTTAATGGTGTGGAGGGGAAAGTTTTCCATTCATTTCACCCATTTTGCACACACTGAGTGATTTCAAAGTCTTTCAAAAGTGTATGGTGGAGTGGTGTTTTTGGTTCAAACCCTCTGAAGGAGCACAGCCCACATACATCCCAAAGACCCAAGTTCATGTCCCAGGTCCAGGGGTTCAACCAAAGTGAACAACTAAATGAAAATGAAGTGCTTCTTTCTCCCTCTCTCTAGCTATCTGCCTGCCTACTCATCTTCATTGTTGCCTGCACCTTTCTTTTTTTAAAAAAATAAAAGTGTACATATTAAATAATGTTAGCATTTCTAGAGAATTATTTATCCACAAAACTGTTTACCATTCAGAATGAAAGCAATCAAGAGTTCTGGTCATTCCCATTTTGATCAGGAAATTGCAGACAAAGTCTTCTATTACTTCAGGTACTGCATACTTAGAAGGAAGAACTGTTTTCTGTTCCTGAAATTTAAATGTGCAACCATTTACTTTTTGAAAAATATCAAAGTTGTGATTAATGGTACACATGGACCTTTCATTCACCCATTCATTCATTCATTCATTCATTTTTCAAATGGTTTTGTTGAGTGTTATGGCCTAGGTACTACTTTAACCATTACAGATAAAGAAGTCATGTAACCATGCAAGTCAGTCCTTCTAAGTCACTTAGATGGAGACAGAAAATGAAAAACTAAATAAAATATATTTATAGTGCAGCATATGGTACTTAGTGCCTGGGGAAAAAAGCAGAGCATGAAAGTGAGGAAGAGTCACGTATGGGACATACATGTATGTGGAGCTGGGATGCTATGTATTTAAGATGATAGAGGAGGATATCATTAATGTAGTGGTAGCTGAGTAAATGTCTAGAGCAAAGATAAGAGTAATTCAGGTTCCAGATGCAGTATACACAAATACAAAGATCCTTAGGCAAAAGAATGATTAAATTATTTGAAGAACAATAACACATTGAAAAAATAGGTATAGACATTTAATTATTTTACCTACTATCATTATAAAAAGAAATAAATTATTTTACTTCCTTGACAGAAACACTATTAAGAAACAATATATGATGGAGGGGATGATTACTATTTCTAATGGAAGCAAATGAGTATCACTAAATCAGCAGTCAGCTAACTGTTCTTATAAGAAAAGTTTATTAGAACAGAGTCACACCCATTTGTTTACATAATATCTAGTCTGATTTGCACTAAATGCGAGTGTTGAGCAGTTTTAAGGGAAATCTTATGGCCCTCGACACCTAAAATATTTCAAGAGAACAAGTTTGCTGACCCCCAAACAAAAAAACCGGAGCTATTTTATATATGATATATGGTATTGGAGTAGCCATAAAAACTACCTGTCACATTCAGTCGGTATATAAAATAATTAAATAATATATATATATCTCTTAAAAATATCAGTAGGATTATTGTCTTCAGATTATATTCATTTTCTTCTCATTGGAAAAAACTCAATAACATAACTGCTGATCTTTGGATAGACATATCTATCTAAGAAACTCTAGTGGATTTTTCTTCCTACTTCTTTCTAATCTGGCATTTTTGTAAAATGTTTGAATGTATAAACTACACAGAATGGTAAAAAAAAAAAAATGCACTGAGAAAAGAGAATTTTGCTACCCAAAGACTTCTTTTGAAAAGTGAAGTACACGACATGCCCTGGTGGAATAGTAGTTTGGTCAACTACCTCCAGCTTAAGCTTAGTCCACATACAACCCAAGGACCTGGATTTGTATCCTGAACCAAGGAGAGAAACCAATGTGAACAATAACATACAATAAAGTGCATCTTCCTCCTCTCTCAAAAGAAAAAGAAAAGAAATTTGGAGGACTACGAAAATTCCTGACAAATGACAATGTTTCTTTAAAAAAAATTTAATTATGATTTTTATAAAGCTGGGTGAAGGAAAATAACTTAGATCTCTATCCCAAGGCAATTTAAAATATTTAACAATGATGATTATGCGCAAGACTCCACATCAAACATCATGGGTAACACCAAAGCAGCAGAGTACAGCATAGCTGCCTTTGCAATGAGGTGGAAGATAACGCATAACTGTTAGATGAGGAAATAGTATGACTATAGCAGACATTCATTATACAATAAATGTTACCTTTTCATTTTGGGTAAACAAGTTTAAATGTGGTATTTCAGGATGACATGAACAGTATTTGAAGTAATATAAAAGAAAAAGACAGAGAATGTATCTACTATAGCTTCTAAAAATGCCTTTGGGCTGCTTACAGAATGTTTACAGGCTTGGTTAAAACGTACCTGGTAGATTTCAGGCCTCTCAAATAAATGTTTTATATCTATCTCTTGCTGAACACATACGATATACATACCTTGAAATATCAAGAGCAGAACTCCAACCACCTGAAACTGCCATGGCTCTTACTTATACATTGAAATTTATCATCTTGTTGATATATTTATGTGTCCATCCATATTCCTGCATTATATACAAACACACATATACACATGCACACACCACACACAAATTCTCCAAGCTGCAATGTGATCATGTATGTCTTTTTAGATTTATATATAATATTCATTTAATATTTATGGTCTGAACAGCTCCCATATGTCAGAAAAGTTTCTAGAAATTAAATATGAATAAGACCCAGTCCCTTTCTCAAGAAAATGAAAAACGAGTTGAGTAAAAATCAAAATACTTAAACAGAAATAGCAATACAGATGATCAACTATTTGTGATAAAGTTAGAATATAAAAGTCAGTTAAGTCTATTCAGATATCACACACACAATCAGTATGTCATATTTGTATAACTTTTAGTTGCACATTTATTTCAATTACAAATTCTATAAAACTATCATTGTGGCTTTTAACTAATTTAATGATATTTTTAATAAAACCCCTCAAAATAAACACAGAAAGAACAAGTACTCACTCTACAAGCTGGCAAAACATGTCTGACTTGGCAGTTTTCTGAATTATTAAAAAAAAATCCCACCCACATCTGAACCAAGAATCTGTAGGTGACAGAGGTGGTTTCTATCATGTAGCTTACTTGTATGCACGACAGGTTCTCTAAGTAGAAAGATTTCTAGTTGTCGCTGAGAGTGCCACAATGGAGATCTGCTACACAACGTGACAAAGCAGAAAAGTATTTCATTTTCTTGGGTAAGTATGAATGAAGGACACTTCATTCAGGACACTCTTTAAACGGACTTTATAAAAAAAGGAAGTTCAACACATGAAGAAAAACAAGGAAATTCAAGGCAAGAAAAATAGAGGCACACTGGAGCGAGAATTCAGTTCATTTAAGTTCAAGGTCTCACAGGCAAAGGAACAAAGAAAACCAGGCTGGAAGCATACACAAAGGCAAGGGCAAGTTAATGGGAAGAGACATTGGAGATTTAAGTAGAGGGGTGATAAATTCAAATTTGTATTTAGAAAATCACTTAGTGGAAGCAAAAGGAAGCATACAACCAGCAACACAGACTAAGTCTCATGAAAGAAGACACGTGAATAAATGAAAGGTTAATAGAGGGATAAATCCAAGAGAAGGAGATAGATGTGAAATGTTTAGAATATAAAATCTGGTAAGATTTAAGAACTAATTAAGTCTTGAATAATAAAAAATTGCTGGACTACATATGAAAATTAAACGTCTTGATATACTTTACATAATTGCAGTCAATAATTTCTTGAAAAATGTTGACTAGTGAGAAAAGAAAATAAGCATTAATATCCCAAGTGGTTAGAACAAACACATTATTGTATTTGATATTTCATAGCACCACAAATTTAATTAACATTAGCTTGAAGAATTCATAGGCAAGGTTTGGGGTACAAGTAACTTGGTTCTTTAATTAAATGTGTACACCAAGATACTATAACAAAAAGCTCTTGTATTATGATTAGTCTTTAATCCTGTAAAGATGGAAATAATTTTATATAAGTAATTCATTAGCATTTTTGATATGTAAGACTGAAAGTAAAGGCACTGATTCTTCATAAGACCAAGGTCTAAATAAAAGGAATACTAACTTACTAATTCTAGACTATTCTTTTATTATACCAACAAAAAGTTATTTTATAGTAATTCTTAAAATATATTAAAATATATTAGATATATTAGATATATATTATATTATAATATATTAAAAATATATTAGAAAAATTCCATAAAACTTCTCAAACTGTACATTCTCAGAATACATGTATACCTTTAAAAATTAAAGAGCTCTTGCTTATATTGGTTTAATCTCATACCCAATTACCATATTAGAAGTTAATTTTTAAACATATATTTATTTTTAAATAACTAATAAAACTTTTACATGGAAACATAGATAAATATGCTTTTTGAAAAAGAAATACAACTTCCAAAACAGAAAAAAAAAAAGTGAGAAGAGAGGCATTGTTACCAAGTTTTGCAATTCTCTTTAATGTTTAGAATAGATGGTTAGATCCCAACATTTATTTCCGAATTCAACCTGGTGTGATATGTTGTCTTGGTTGAGCTAGATAAAGAAAATCCGTAAAAACATGTATAGTTAGAAAATGGAAGACCAAAAAGAAAGCCCAAAAGAATTCTTAGGGACACGCACCAGACCTCCTAGATACTTTGAGAACTACTAACATGTTAAACAATACAGCAATTTTGTTCAATCATTAATTAGTTTTCTCCACAAACTTGAATATTCAAAATAATACCCTATTATGTCCTAGAGGAGAGGGATAGAAAAGATATCAAGAAATTTAACAATTATGTGATTTGGATATCTAGATATTGTTATCATTAAAAATATGAAAGGTCAACTTTCTGATTTTATAAAAAAATTTTGTTATTATAAAATTACAGCAATATAAAGGACCTTTGAGAATGCACGTCCATAATTAACAAAATACCATGAGCCAAAGGGCTAAAGAATTAACAACAAAACAAAACAAAAAGGAATAAAACACAGTTAGAACTAGGGGAAAACTCAACTTTAATTTTAAATAGACTTTTTAATAATTATTCTTTTGTTTACAATGCTATTTTCATTTTAGGATACTTTAGTTGAATCTCAGTCTTTAATTATATACTGCACCTTCCACCAGAGTTACAGCGTCCTTTACCACCTTGTTTTCCCCTCCTTCCCTTCCCCTCCCAACACTCTGGTAGTCACTGTCTTGTGTCCTGCGAATTTTGGTGGAGATTGCCTGTTCATTTGTTTTGTTTAATTACATTCTATGCATGAGTGGAGCAATCTTGTACTTCTCTTTTTTCTGGGTCATTTCATTTAACATGATCACCTCAGTTTCATTCAGATTGTTTCAAAGAGCATGATTTCATTTTTTCAAATAACAGCTGCATCAAATTCCATTGCATATATTTACCAGTTTCTTTTTCAGTCATCTGTTGATAGGAATTCAGGCCATTACACTGTCTTGGTTATTATGAACTGTGCTGTTATGAACACAGGTGTGTAGATATTTTTTTCCTGATTAGAGAATTTGCATTCTCTAGATATCTGCATAGGAGTGTGATTGCTGGATATTATAGTAGCCCCATATTTGTTTCATGAGGAATCTCCACATTTTCCAAAGAGGCTACACTAATTTATATTCCAACTGCTAAGTTTTTTCAACACTTGCTGCTTCTATACTTTTTGATACAGACCCTTCTCACAGGTGTGAAGTGATATCTCATTTTTGTTTATATTTGCATGTCTCTGATAAGGTAGAACAATTTTCATGAGTCTATAAACCATCTCGTGTCCTCTTTACATGAGTCTTTATTCACATTTTTCTCTAAGTATTTTATGGTGTCAAGTTATGTCCAGGTCTTTGAACTTCTTTAAGCTAACCTTTGTATGTGGTGTTAATAAGTGATCTAATTTCATTTTTCTGTAAGAATCTGTCCAGTTTTCTCAACACCATTTATTGAACATACTTTTCTTCCTCCATTGTAGGTTGTTGGCTCCTATGGCATATATTAACTTTGCAGATAGATGTGACCTTATTTCTGGGTTCTCAGATTTATTCCAATAATCTGTGTGTCCTTTTTTGGTCCAGTACCATTGAGTTTTGATAATGATGCTCTGTAGTATACTTTGAAGTCAAGAAGTGTGATTCTTCTGCTGTTATTTTTTCTTAAGACAGCTTTGGCTATTTGAGGACCTTTGTGGTTCCATGCAAATTTCAGTATTGTTGGCCCAATTTATTTGAAAAATGTACTTGGACTACTGATAGGACTTGCATTACATTGCCTTGTGTTGGGTAGGATGGTAATTTTAAGTATGTTATTTCTTGCAACTCATTAATAAGGAACAATCTTCCATCTCTTTGTGTCTTCTAAGGTCTTTCTGTTTTCTTAAGGTCTTGTAGTTTTCATTATAAAAGTCTTTCACCTCCTTTGCTTAGTTTATTGTAGATATTTAATCTTTCTTAGTGTTGAGAATGGGGTTTCTTTCTTAATTTATTTTTCTATTTAAAATGCCACTGATTTTTTTGTATGTTGTTTTTATATCCTGTCACTTTGCTATATTCATTTGTTTCTAGAAGTTTTCTGATGAAGTCTTTAGGATTTGTTAGGCATAATATCATGCCATCTGCAAATAATGACAGGTTTTAGTTCTTTTCTAATTTGAACTCCTTTTCCTTCTATTCACTGTCTAACACACTTCGACTATGCTGAATAGTAGTGGTGAGAGTGAGAAACTAATTCCAGATTTTGGGGAAAAGCATTTCAGCATTGATAATAACATTGGTTGTGAATTTGTCATATTACTTTTATGGTGAGGTGCATGACAAGAATTTTTATTACGAATGGATACTGAATCTTGTCAAATCCTTTTCCTGCATCTACTGAGATGATCATATTTTTTATTTTCACTTTATGTGGTGTATTACACTGATAGATTTGCATATGTTGACCCATCCTTGCAAACCTGGATCCCACTGGATCATGGTATTTTCTTTTTTTATATACTGTGCCACTGACTTTGCTTTGCCAGGATTTTGTTGATGATTTTGTCTATTCATATGTATAAATATAGACATCGTCTATATTTTTGGTGCTGTCTGTCTAATTTTGGGATCAGTAATATTGGTCTCACAAAATGAATTTGGGAATGCTCCCTCTTCAATTTTATGGAAGAGTTTAAGAAGAATGGGAGTAAGCGCACATTTAAATGGTTGGTAAAATTAGGTAATTTGGACCTAGGCTCTTGTTTGGGAAGAATTTTATGGCTTCAATATCTGTGTTTGATTGCTCTGTTCAAGTGTCTATGTCTTCCTGGCTCAGTTTTGGGAGGTTGCTGGATTCTAGAAACCTATCATTTCTTCATAATTGATGGATTTATTGGCATATAGGTGCTCAGAATAGTCTCTTGGGGTCCTTTGTATTTCTGTGATGTCAATTATAATCTCGCCTCTTTCATTTCTGATTTTTGTTCTTAGAGTTTTCTGTTTTAGTGAGTTTGGTAGGGGTTTAAAATTTCTGTTTATTTTTTTCAAAGAACCAGCTAATGAATTTGCTGATCACTTGGATAGTCTTTTTGTTTTCAATTTCATTTATTTTTGCTCTAATTTTATTATTTCCTTTCTTCTGCTGATTTTGGTTCTGATTGTTCTTCCATTTCTAGTTCCCTCAGGTATGTGGTTAGAATTTAATTCAGGCTCTTACTTGGTTTTGGTTTATGTGCATTTGTATGCCTATAAACTTTTCTCTCAGAACTACATTTGCCAAATCCCACATGCAGCTAGTCTCTTCATTTTCATTTATTTCCAGATAAGTTTTAATTTCATCTTAAATTTCATCAGTAATCCAGGAGTTCTTCAGAAGAATGTTGTTCAAACTCCACATCTTCCATTTTTGTTCTTCTGGTTCATTTCTAATTTTACCCCCACCTTGTGATGTGAAAGTGAAATAAAGATGTTTTCTATAATTTCCATCTTGCTAAATTTACTGAGGCATGTTTTGAGTCTGAGAATACGGTCTAATCATTGAGAATGTACCATGTACAACTTGAGAAAACATATCCTTTTTTGTTGGGAAGAACATCCTGTATACATATCTGTAAGGTCCATATAATCTATTGTTTCAGTTAAGGTTATTTCTTTGTTGATTTTCTGCCTAGATGATCTATCTATTGATTTAGGTGGTGCTGAAATCCCCTACTACTATTGTGTTACTGTCAATGTCTACCATAAACTCTGTCAGCATTTGCTTTATATACTTAAATGTTTCAGCATTGGATATATGAGTTACTTCTTCATGGATTACCCCCTTGACCATAATGTAGTGACCCATCGTTGCCTCATGATAACCCTTTTTAGGTGGATGTTTATCTTGTCTGTAATTAGTGTTGCTGTTTCTAATTTCCTTTCATCATTATTATTTTGATATATTATACATAGCCCTTGACTTTTGACCTTTATTTACCTTTGGATCTGATTAGTTTCTCATAGGCAAATTATTGGTTCCTGATTTTTGATCCATCCAGTCACTCTTTGTCTTTTGATTGGTTAGCTCAGTTCATTCACATTTAGGGTAATAACTCAACTGTAGGGCTTTATTGTTGTCATTTGAGCCCATGTTTTCTGCTGCTTTTCTATGTATGTTGCTTCATTTCCCATGTATGTTTGTTCTTCCTTCTGGATGGCTTTCAATGCCTGTCCTTTCAGTTACATCTCTTTCCCACTTATATATCTCTTTATGTTTGAGTTCTGTGATCATCACATGAATTGTCTCTAACTTTACTGCTCTATTACAGTCTTTCGTGAGCTGATGTCATGTCATATTTACATGTCTGTACAGATTCCATAGTTTCATTTCCCCATTTTAGTGCTTTTTTGTGTGCTCTCCTGTTGGTCCTATATTTGTTTCTGCTTTTGCTTTCCTGTTTATCACAATTCTCAGGATTTGGTGTATCTTTGTTTTCATTTTCTTGTAAGGGTCCCTTACAAGACTTCTTGAATAGTAAGCTTGGTGGTGGAAAAATCAATTAACTTTTGCTTATCATTGAAAACCTTTATTTCTCCATCATACCTGAATGATAATTTTGCTGGGTAGAGTATTCTTGGCTGAATTTTGTTTCTTTTTGTTCTTCTAAATATGTCTTTCTACTCTGTTATGGCCTATAGGCTTTCCACTGAGAAGTCAGATGATAACCTGATGGATGTACCTTTGAAGGTTTCCCTTTTCTCTAGTAGCCTTTAACTTTTCTTTGGTATTGGCTATTGCTATTTTTACTATGATACGTAGGTCTTTTACATTTTACATTTTACTATAAGAGGTCCTTTACATTTAGAAATTTCAGTGTTCTCTCTGCTTCTTGTATTTCTGTGGTTACTTTTTGATACAGACATAGGAAGTTTTCTGCTATCACTTCTTTAAATATGTTTTCTGTTCCTTTCTCCCTCCCCTATCCTTCCAGGATAACTGCTATCTTTGTGTTTGTTCTTATACTGTCTGATATTTTTCATAGTATTTTTTTCATTTTTTTCTCAAACTTGTTTCTCTTCTATTCCATGAACACCTCCTCTGTGATCCTGTCTTCAATTTCTGAGTTTCATTCCTCGGTACAATTGAGTCTGTTCATAGAGTGTTCCATATTTAGCTTCAATTCTTTGACTGTATATTTCCAACAGCATTTCCATTAGGACTTTTTCATGGCCTTAAACTTCACTTCTTTTCCTTTGGGGTAATTGTGTGTGTTTCCTGCATCTCATTCAATTTTAACTCTTATTTTGAGCTCTTAACCTGTTTTGTCCCATCATTATCAATGAAGTTCTTCTCTGGTGAGCTCCCCGTATCTTTGTCTTTTCGGGTCATTTGTATCTTAGATTTTGGCATGGTTTTCTTCTCTGCCTTGAATTTAGCCTTGTGGATTTCCTTTTCTTTTACTTTAGAATTTATTTCCTTCCTGTAGAATGATGTGGCTGGTGCCAGTTTCTTGGTTTCAATGGGGATAGGGCTGGTTCTGCTATCTAAAATGCCTCTCATGGTGGCCAACTAATTTCAGTTGGTGCAGATTTCACAGCTCTCCAAGGCAAGGAGAGTCACAGGCAGCTTAAGGGTGCGCTCTGTTGCACACAGAGACGGGAACTTCGTGATGGTGGGAGAACTGGTCTCATTATCTGCAGCTATTCAGCTGGGGAGCAAGTTCACAGGAAGCCTCTGTGCTCTCTGCTGCTTCCTGAGGTACAGGTAGCTTCCTGTAGTTGGAGGTGAGGAAATGGGACTCATCACAGCTTTACAGCACAGGGAGGCTCACCACAGCCCAGGTGCATTCTGCTGTGCACAGAGACTAGTCTCTAAATGGTGGGGCATAGGGTTCTCTCTCTCTCTGTAGCTCTTCAGACAGGAAGTGAGTTCAGAGACAGTCTTTGTGTGCTCTGTTTAACTTTATTTTAAAGTTACAAATATCCCTAAGAATGTATGTTTTTGTGTGTGTTTCTGTGTTCCTATCTCTAGTTACATTCATACATAGTAAAAGGATTTGTTTCAAGAAACTTACAGTATAACCAAGCCAGACATTTGTTACTTATTAATTTCTAATTTTCTTAATTTTTTTCAAAAATCACTTTAAATACAATTAAACTGTCTTTTATTTCAAAGTTCAGAACCATTACATCTATTAAGGAAATATAACAAACATAATACCAAATATACAATTTAACATATACAAAATGAAACATGCAATCAATTCTCAAATTTTACCTATGTCACCAAACTTTTTTAAAATTTACAAATTTAAATGTCTACTGTAAAAAAGTCTGTTTTAATAACTAAGACTATTTATTTCCTATTTTCACCTTTTCAAGTATTTCACCTACAACTATTTTTCACAATTTCTCAATCATTTCAACTTTCCTAATTGTACAATAACCTGTAACTTGTGATGTTTAATAAAAATTTAAGAGTCCTCATTGAATAGGGACTACTGCATCATTAGCATAGAGGAAAATATGTCTTATTTATAAACAGACGTAATACAATCATAACAAAAGAAATCTGGCTTCATGGGAAATAATAATTCTTTAAAACAGAAAACCTATAATACAACTCAAAGTTAGTATTTGAAGATAAAATACTTGGTAAATAAAAAAGTTATAAACCTAATAGGATATATGACATATCTAAAATGAATTCCTGTTTAATTTTAAAGGCTTAAGGGCAATGTTTGTGAATTTTTGGAACACCACTATTCCTCAAAAAAATTTAAAATAAACTTGAGAGTCAACCAGCTATAAATATAAAAGAAACATGGAAAGTTAACTCTAGCAAGTGTATGATGAAAACAAGCTTCTAAGAAATTGATGAGAGAATAATTACTAATATTTGATTCAACAGAAATGACAGTTTTCAAATTCTATTTCTTCCCCAGTAATCCTCCTCAGATTCATCTTTGTATTCATAGACATTTCCTAGCATGATGCTAGATACAAAAAAAGTTTAGGTCATACTTGTTTCATCCAAAGATTCATTTATCCAGTTACTTACTCAATTGCTATTCATTAGTGCCTGTTACATGGTAAGTACTGAGTTAGGCATACCTATTATCCAATAAACAAGTACCAATACAAATTGGTGGTATACCAAGTATTTTCTTAAATGCTTCTTTTCTTAGTGATGTAAGACAAAAATATGCTAAACGTGAATAAACATATCAAGTCCACCTTATTCAAAATGTGGTATCTTAAAATTATTCCTATAAATTATCTCATTGAGATATCCAAAAGATTAATATGTAGTAACAATATGTAACAGTAGGGAGATCCTACTTAGAACTCTAATGACACAGTACATTCAGAATGTGGTTAACTATGAGCTAGAGCACTCCATTTACAACAGAACATAATCAGTTATGGATTCAACAAGCCCTCCTCTTGTCTTTAAATTTTGAGTGGACAGATACTTAGGAAGAAAGTTACTGGTTTTCTATATCAAAAATGTCTATAAATTATGGTAAGATAGATACAAGGTAGAATATAGAAATGAGTTTATCACATATTATTTTGCAAGAAGAAATCAAATCTGTAAAATCTATAGCTAAATAAGAGTACCACAATTTTCTTCACAGGAAAAGCAAGTCTTAATCATAAAAAAAATTATTCTCAATTAGTCTTTCATTAGTATGAAAGCATAGAGCACTTGAAAATATGGTTGCTATTATCATTAAGTTATTGTCAATTTTTAAATGAGTTTTCAATTTTATAGAAAAGTCATCAGGTTTATGTAATTTTAGTTGGAGATGCCATAATCACAATGTATTCCCTACCATATTCGTTAGTATAATTAGTTTGTAAGCCACATCCAAAAAAACCGGTAACACATAAAGTAGCCCCTGTGAGCTAAATACTTCCTTCCACTAGGTAAAAAATGATACAGAGTACTTACAAAATATTTTAAAATCTATACCTGACAGCAAATTCTGTACATGAGTGCTAATAATTCTTGTCTGTTTTATAAACAGGCAGAGTGAGAAAAAAATCCATTTCTAGCAAACTCATGCAAGAATGACCTACATGTAGAAAATGACAATCCAAAGAAGAATAAATAAATGACTATTTACTTTAAGGTTTGATGATAAGTAAATATAAGTCAAAAGACATAGGTGATACTTATTTAATAAGTAAAGTACTTAAAGTTTAAATGACTTTCAAAGTTTACATGAAAATTATCACCACTACAGGTTACAGTTGTGTTCAAAATTCTCACCAAAATTTGAGTATCTATAGCCTGTTCTTGGACCATCTGAATTGCTTTTGCCAGATCTTCTTCACCTTCTGGAATGCAAAAATTATCATCTGGTATCTAAATCACAGAGAAAGAAGGTAGAGAGTGAACACAAATATAAAACTATGCTGTTTCATTTCAGAAATTATTTTCCTAACAAAACAAAGAGTTAAAGACATTCACTCTATATGACACCAAGTCACTCTGAAGATCTATAAAAAAATGGATAGCTAACAAGAAGGTTATTTTTTTATTTCTTTACAAACATCACTCAATGTCAATTCTAATAAACTAGAGATCTGTTTCTTGGCAACTACTTTTATCTATAATGACATGTGTTGTCTAGCAACTCTGCCGAATTAAAAAAAACTGACAGGTCATTGAAATGACACCATTCTCTCCCCATCCCACATTTTCTCCCCCATTACTTTTTCATAATTAATATCAATTGTAAACGTATAGTTTATTAAAAAACTAAAACAATATTCACTGAGTGTTAGATTCTTGAAAGAATGCAATGTACTCTAGTTACGATATTGATGGTTAACCCATGGCATGCTTCTATGTGTTAACTGCATTATTAAGCCCTTTACATTTGTAAGTACACTGAGTAATTTCACATGCTATATATTACCTCCATTTTATGGTCAACTAATAAAAAAACCTATCTTCTATGTCCTGTCTCTTGCTTGCCCAGGTCACAAGTTACCAGGCTTGCCTCTAAGCAGTTTCATTCACAGCTTCTGTCATCTAGGAATGACTCCTTCCTCCAAGTATCAGAAGTAATGATAGGTTTTATAGAAACAATGAATTAAAGGAAAGGTTTGAGACAGGAACCATATTAGAAGTAGAATTAATCTGGAAGGAGACAAATGCAACAAGCAAGGTAGTGGCCACCTGTGAAACTCAGGCAAATGCAGATTGGATGATAGGGAATGACTTATGGACAGAGATGACTGTCTGTAGTATGGACCTACAAGTCACATTACAGGGAGCTGACACTGAAGGTCAATTAACAGGAAAACCAAAAGAGCCAAATATATTAAACAAGCTAAATTTTTAAATAGAATTTTCATACTTCACTCTTAATCCACTGTTATTAGCTAAAGTCTGTTAAAAAAAAAAAAATAGGTAACATATCTGAAGGAAAACAGACAAAAAAACCAAACGAATTTTTCTGTAATAAATTTTCTGTAATAAATTTACAAAATAAAGACCTCAAGATAAACAAATTACCTCTTCATATTCATAGTCATCTTCAGATGCTTCAGTTATGGTAACCTCTGAATATTTTGTCAAGTTTTAACCTCAAACTATATGAAAGAAAGTGATTATATTCAAAAATGATTTGATCTGAAAATATAGCATTAGTTTCAATTATATCACAACATTGGCAAAAATATATAATTTAAGCCCATTTAAAAAATTTTCTCTTCCTCCTACAGTCTACAAATGTAGATGCTTAAAAACAAAAAAATTTAGATTATTATTTTAAGTTATTGTTCTAGACCATCGAAAATCATGAAAAATCAAATTTCTATTTGTCTACTTAGTATCTAATGCTTTCCAACCAATTTTAAGGCTTATCAAAATATGTATATCATCGTCCAACAATACAAATTAGAAATATAAGAAAAATCAACAAAAGTGTGACAACAAAATTTTCAAATATGTAAGATCACAATGAATTTTCCAGAGTTCCTGAGTGTATACCGATTTTAAATATAAATGAAAAATGCAATATTGTCATCAATGAAATTTATTGAAATCAGCACTTTTTTTCTTAGATATCTCAATTTTAAAATTAAATCATGTTCTCAAATATGGCAACCTAATTATTTTAAGAGGAAGGAAACAGGCAGAAATGAAGGCAGGCAGGCAGGGAGAGGAGGAAGAAGCATTTATTTAGTTTTTGATATTTGCTGTTCCTTCCACGCCCCAGATCCTTGGGCTTTATTGGACTATACCAGAGCCACAGACTAAATTCCTGAGCCACAAGAGCATGTCAGGGCAACCTGTTTTTAAGAAAATATAAATTATATAGTAATCATGATTTACTAGTTCATAAGTTATCAAGAAATAAACATGAAAATGTTTATTAAAAATAAAAAATTTGGAGAGCACTGCTATAAGACATTGAAAATTACAAGTTACTCTAATTACAGAAGAAAACTTCAACATAACATTATGCACTAAAAAATCACAAGGTACACCAACTATTGTTGTTTGCTTGTAGTCATTTTTTTCAAATGCACAAACTTGAGTATGCCAAGTGTAAAAGATATAAAGTTAAGTACACAGTAAATCTTACAAAAATAAAAAATGAGATTAGCCTTGTTTATATTTTGCTACAGGTTATAAAATGTCATGTCATGCTGTCTTCCAAGAGTTAGTTAAAAGTGAGTATAACAGTATCTGCTGTTTGTAATAAAAACAGGTAACAGTTACATAGTATTTTACAGGAACAAGGGTTTTATTCAATTCATCCTTATCCTACCTATAAGGTTGGAAATATCCTTTCTGTCATTTTACAGATCAGGACTCAAAGTTGTAAGCTTACAAAGCTAGGATCTATGAAAGTTGGGAATCAGCCCCAGGATTCATTATGTTATATTATATCTGTTATTATTCTATATGGGTTTTCTGAACTATGTAAATCTTAAAGTATTCAACAATTATCTTCCACAAAGTTCTAAACCTCTAACAAAGGCAGTACATTGCAGTTACTAAGCAATAACTCTTCACTATTTTCCTTGTCACTTGAGACACTTAAACCTAGTTCCATCATAACCAATCTTCAGGAACTAGATAGCCAACAAAGAGTCAGTATTTTATTATTAAATAGGAGTTTATCTTAGTAATATGGTGACAAATGTTTAGAATTTAAAAATTAAAAAAAAAAAACAAAAAACTAGTAGATTAAACACACTCTGTTGTTACAGCAGTTGGTCCACCACCTCTGGCCAAGCACAGTCCATATATATCCCAAAGACCCAGGTTCACATCATGGAAGCTGGGAGAAACAACCAAGATGAATACTAAATAAAATAAGTAAAATGGCTTCCTCCTCTCTCTGCCTGTCTATCTGCCCACTTGCTTTCATTCCTGCCTGCATCTTTCTTTAAAAAAATAAATAACCATAAAACCATAACTTTGAACTCATCCATACTAAGTAAAAGGAGTGACAATCCTATCTATGTTAGTTATCTATTGCTATGAAATATTTTCCAATAGTATTGCTTCACTCTCCTTCAATCCCTAGCCAGCAGACCCCTAAAAATCATCAAGCTTCCAATAACAATTTGTTCTACCTTAGGTTTTACTAATATCCTTCCTAACATCTGTCCAGTGTTCAATTTCAAAGTCAAAGATGTATTTCTTATGTCAGAACCCCATTTCCAGCTACCAAAATCTTCCTTTATTTATAGCTATGCAACAAACACCTACAAGTTTATCGTTTCTGTGGCCAAAAATTCAATTGTGTGGCTAGACTGGAGGACTGTAATTTAGGGTCTCTCATGAGTTCTCAGTCAAATGATAACCAAGGTGGCAGTTATCCACAGACTTAGCTGAGGCAATATGATCTTCTTCCAAAATTGTTATTGGCATTGTTGGCTGGAGGTCTCAGTTTCTCCCCTTGAGGGTTTCTCCACAAGTTTCTTAATCATCCTCAGAATCTGGTGGCTAGCCACTACAGAATACGCAATCAAAAAAAAAAACAAAAAAAAAGTGGAAGTCACAGTATCTTTTAAGACCAAGCCTCAGAAGTCA
The DNA here is from genome assembly GCA_004363575.1 of Solenodon paradoxus. Classification (NCBI taxonomy): domain Eukaryota; kingdom Metazoa; phylum Chordata; class Mammalia; order Eulipotyphla; family Solenodontidae; genus Solenodon; species Solenodon paradoxus. The sequence goes on from RJWH01000030.1 coordinate 1,759,389, forward strand.
TGCATTCATTTATTCAACATCCCATTGATTACACAGATCACATTATTGAGTATGTGAGGGGACTACACTAATAGGAATCACAGAAGTAGGGATCACTGGACAACATTTTGTTGGTTGACTACCATACTACCTTGTATGTTTCAAGAATAGTAAAAGAATTAACACATGCAAATCATTTACACAGGTGTCTGGTAAGTGCTAAATCAGTGGGTTTTTTTTATTATTTCCCCTTATCCTGCAAAGAGATGAGTACCTCTGGAAAAGTCTCTCGAGTCTCCATGGTTCAGTTCCCAAAATGTTAAGGTGAATGGATGCATAAAAGACCATCTAAATATTCCTCCTTTGCAGGATATCTATTCTTCTCACACAATTTCATTTAGTAAGATAAAATTTCCTGAAGATCAGCTACAGAGTGTATGTACCTTTTATTATGGAAAAATATGCCCCCTTTCTGCAAGAGGGCTATGAGAAGCTGATTTTGTTTCCACAGTAACAATAAAAATATTCAATTTTGACCAATGTCCTAGATAAATGAACTCTCACCTCTTTGTTTTAAAAATTCTCAACTGCTATATTACCAACAGCTAAATCAAATCATTTAAATAGCTCAATCTGAAAATCTAAGAGAAATATGAAAAGAACTATTGGGCTACAAACCCAAAGATTAAATAAACCAACATAAGAGATTAAGAGACAAAAGATCGGAAAAAAGATAAACATCCCAAATAGGAAGTACTATGCTCCTTGATTAATATTTTCAGTTTGCATAATGATATACATGAAACCTTCCCTGAACCAACTTACTCCAAATATAACATTACAGTTTTCCTGAAGAAATAAATGTATTTGGCATGTTTGTTTGTATGCATATATCTAACTGGCAGCTAACAAGCAACACATGGACAAATCTGTAAATGAATCCCAACATGATTCTGTGGTAAAATATAAAAATAATTAAGTATGGAATAAGAGAAGGAAAATCCTAGAAATAAAATCAAGGAAAAGATGCAGCATGTGCTATAAAATCTCATGAACTTTGCTAAACCTAAGTCACAGGTTTGACTCCAAGCTTCCCAGCAGACAGGGTAAAGAGGAGAATGTTATCAGACACACATTCAGTATCCATCCAAAGGAAACAGATGACTTTCTCAGCCAACGGACAGCAATTTCTGGTTCCAAAGCCAGAGAAAAATTACACTCGTTGGTTCTCATAAAGAGAATACTATGGATTGTACAGATATTGATCCCCCTTGGCCTTTGGGACATGGAGAAAGACAGAGTGCAGCAGGATCTGATGGAGCACCACATGTGAAAGCACTGGAAAGCACAGCATTAGAAGTAATATAGCCAGAGTGGAAATAGGCAATTCATCAAGAATTGCCTTTAAGATAAAACACTTGGTTCTACTTTTACTGGGCAACTTTCTCATCTGTAATCTAAACTGTGAATGCTCTCCAGGAAACTTCATACAAGTAAACTGGTCACAGTTCTCTCAAATTATTTTTGTATTACAGAATAAGTTGGCCTTCTGGCTTAAAATCAAGTTTTTTAATGCCAAGATGACTCTAAGCCCTTATGAAACTCCCTTCCCATTATCTTCCTAATATTCCTCCAAATAACATCACTAAATGCTGCAAAAAAAAAAAATTTTTTTTTTTAATCACTCTGGTCTATTTACCCTCGGATCTAGTTCTTGCCTATCTCCGTGTTTGATTTTGACTCGAGACTTAATATTGTGCCTGGTTTTCTACTCTGCTCTTGTCCAGGGTACTGTCTGTCCCTCATCTTTCCTCCCTTGCATTCAGCAACAGCCCACAATGTAAACCCACTTCCAGGCCAGGTTGTCTTCTAGAGTCATAGCCAAGACTTAGACCAAGGGCCCCATTCCTCCAATCTCAACTTGTTCTGATAGGAATTTAGTAGTAGTCGTAGTAAGCAGTACTTGCGAGTTTGCATAATATGATTAGTTCCCTGATACTTAGTCACCATGGATGAATTAAATGGTAGATGCTGCATTAGCAGAGTCTAACCTTATAGATTCTATCAGGAAATAGGGCACTATAAACCCACATTGAAACAGCAGGGAGTTCTAAATCCACCACAGTACTACAGGAAACACAACTGCAAGATATCTCAGAAGCACTTTGATGGACCTAACAGAGCAGATTTTGAGGTGACGGTTGGTATAATGGGGTCACAAACAAAGTGCTGCGAATGAACCACAGTCACAAAGCACTGAACAATTATCAGATGTGAGAAGCATGCAAAGTTCCCCACACACTGGTCTTTTCCACTGGTGCATTTGTAGGCAATGATCACTGCCAGCAGCAACATGTTTATAAAGAACTAGAGTAAAACATATAGCTAATTATATTTTACATAATTTCCCAAAGCTACTATAGACGGAAATTGCTTTGTAATCTTTGCTATCACTGCAGAGCCAATGTTCACAGAGGCAGTCTAAAATCTAGCCTGGATTCACCATGATCAACATTTTACTTAATAAATTGAAAAAATACTCTAAATAGCAAACATCACAGTCATATTCTCTTTCTTGGATTTGCCAGTTTAAATAAAGTAAGTTAACTGAATAATACAGACCACAGAAGGCAAACAACCAGCACACTTGGTACTCCCCTATTATTGTTTTAGTTCCTGCCGTCTTTCTCAATGAGTAGTCATGAAGTCTCAGAATTCTTATTGATACAAGGAAGCTACCACCAATTCAACAGAATTCTCAAGGGTAGAAATTTATTAGCCACCTCTGTCCCAGACAGCTATTTCACATCTTCTGCCTCAGAAGCTGGAAAATAACTTTCTTTTTACATATAAAACATAGTTCTCACAGTTGGTGGTGGTGTGAGTTTTTCCAACTTCTAAGCCAGGATATCCAATCATATAGGCTCTATATAGTATGACTCTATCTGAAAAAATAAAAATTATAGGTTAAGATAATTCTCTATAGTCTTGCTACTCCAATTATAATTCTTAGATCAGCAGAACCTGGGAGTTTGTTAGTAATGGAGAATCTCAGTGATGACCTGGACTTATTGAATTAATATCATCATTTAAAGATCCCTGGGTGATTCATATGCACATTAAAGTTTGCCTACTGATAGAATAAAGGAAAATTTTTTTTTCTCTCCAAATAGCCTATGACTTTTATGCACATAAAATTCAGCACCCTTTAAGTTTAGTAACATGACTCATGGTCTAGATTCTATATTCAGATCCTCTATCCTTTTTATGTGTATATATGCAGGGTGTAACTAAACACCCACACACAAATTCAGTTTACCAATGATAATAATAAATGCACTACTTGAGTACACAGTGATTATTATTTTATAAATATCTGCTCACTTTGTACTATCAACATTCCAGAAAAGTATCATAAGAGGGGAAAAAAACAGATATTTAAAGCAATAAGTAAAAAATACAGAACGAAAAATGACAAAAGTCCCATTTTAATTAAACAAAGTTATCAGTGAATATTGCAATTGTATTGAAAACTGACTAGGGATGTCACTTCAAAAGATAAACATGCATATTAAGGTTATCAGTTTAGTGTAAATACCAAAATAGTTGACCCTAGAGAGGATTACATACTTACCTCATGAGATAAATCTGAAGGAGAAAGATAAGTACAATATAATTTCACTAGTATGGTATAAAGAAACCAAAAAAATGAACCGAATAAATAACCAAACAAAAATAAACTTCAGTCTAAAGAGTCAAATTAACGGTTACAAGAAGGGAAGGGGAGGAATGGACAAATCAGGTAAAAGTGGTCAATTATATGGTAAAGAATAGAACTGACTGTTAGTGGTAAATTTATCCCTTAATTATGCATTTTAAGAAACAGCTGACTTTGGGACTGAATTCAGAGTTGAATTGCTTCAAAGAAGAATAAACTCACTCAACTCTTACAACTGCTGTTGGGACCAGAGGGAACCTTTCAGTGGGCAGCAGACATATATTCAGGATTTAAGAAGCTAAATTCTTGGTGTCAGAACACATAGGAAGATTAAATAAGATTCAAAAGACAGGGGAGCAAAGAATTCAGTGCAAAGTGAGGTAGGTAATAAAAACAATACTTTGGGGAATCTATTTTCCTATAGTCCATGTTTTCCATTACTCTTATTTTAACAAGGTCTTTCTTTAAACAAGTAGCAACAAAATCAATAAAGCATTAGCTTTCTTACTATAATTCATTCCTGCCCACAACTCTCAACTGGAATTGGGCACTCCCAAATGTTTTCAGCTACACATGAATAGGTATTCCCCTGGTCACTAACACAATTGAAAACTTCACCCAAGTTGGATTGATTTTCAATAGGGAATTCATTCACAGAGGGCAACCAACCTTCTTTGCAAATTCTAGAAACACTTGATCCTTTACAGATCACATAGTTTAAAATCTAGCCTAATATTTTACAATGCTACAAATCTTTCTAAGTAAGAGTTTGCCAGAGGATTTACATATTAGATTTCTTAAAGTTCTGTAAATAAATAAGAACTATATCTCACTTTGTGGAAGTTTAAAATACAAAAGCAATGGTATTCCTTCTCCTAAACATAAATTATTTTTCTTTCCCTAAACATATAATCTAAACTATCTTAAAGAATGTGAGGCTTTTATTAATAAAGCCATCACACCTGTAGTAAAGCCTGACTATGTTTCTGGTTTGGGCCATATCTGTCTATACATGTTCTTTATGTTTGAATGTGTAAAAGCAAAGTGTGATGTCCTGAAGAATTCGAGATAACCTATTTCAAAGCCTTACCCAATATTGATGGTTGGTTGCCTAGTGTTCTAAGAACATCTGTTCAATCATAAATAAGGGAAGTCCAGGACAAAATGCAGTTGACTGGAAGTGATTAAGTATATGTGTAAAGTAGCAAACATCAGATTTCTGATTCATTTGTGCACATTACAACTTTCATTTACCAACTGCGATAGCTCCGTTAAATTACCTGAGAGTCAAAGACTTTAAACACAAGTCTCACTTCAGCAACAATCATAACTGCCTTAAGCAACAATGTCAAATAAGATTATACAGTCAACTCTTCATTATGCAATTAAGAGAGCCCAGGGATACAAGGATAATTGTTAATCACAAGTAAGCACCAAACTTCATTTTAACTAGGAGTTAAAGTCTCTCCCAGGACTAAAGCTCTTACCTGAACAGTGAATGCAGGAAAGGTTAATGGTTAAATGTTTAGTTTTGTTATCCACTCTCAACCCATTGGTTGAAACACAAAATAAGAGTCAACCAAAGAGAGACAAAGAAAAGCAAAGAGGCTAGATCATCCACAAACTGGATAACAAAAACCTGAAAAGTTAGCATTATTTATGCTTGTAAACGTGACTTTTGGGAGGAGTCTTTGTGAGACAAGTTTTTTAAAACTGCTATTGTTGGTAGCTGTTGGTTCAGTGATCTCCCTGCAAATTAAGCAAACCTGATTTTCATTGCTGAAAGCGTACTATGTTGGAATCCCACCACATATTTCACAAAGATGTTTGCAAAAAATTACCTTGAGTTTGTCTGTTAACAATTAACTGTATTATAGAAACTGTTATAACGCAGATAAAAGAAGCCTGGTTACCATTCACTAGCAAGGACAGTGATAACATTATACTTGATGTAGATAAGCTCTGAACAATTGTTGTCTGACACACTGTTTTAATTTAAAAAGGAACATTACTTTAAAAAAGTATTAGAGCTATGAAGAGTATACAAATCTTATTCAAGACATTAAAGCAAGCACCCAATTTGAATATTTCATTCAAATTGATTTCAAATTATTCAAACTTATATTCCTTCAAAAATCATGTTTACGGAGTACACTACATATTTTCTTTGAACGTTTCAATTAAGTTCTTCAAAGCTCCGCTGTTGGAGAGATGCGTACTAAGCCTGAGTTGGGACAGATTAATCAGATTGCCACAAAATCAATCACTGTTGGATCTCTGAAATCTTGAATTAAAGTTGGACCAAAAAAAATAAGGGAGGTTTTGGAGTTTCCTTGATATCTCTAAGAATAAAACAGATAACCATCTCTATCCTACTTACCTGAAGGAGTAGATAGATATCTTTTTCTCACAAACCTTCCTCATTTCTCCAGTACAATGAATCTATATGCTTAGAGAAGGGGAACTCTAAAGTCTTCTTACACAAGAAATCATGGACCTAATTTTTCCCACTGGGTTTTCATTTTCTAGTACTTCTTTAGATAATCGCTCAGCATTAACCGATGTCTTGCTAACATCTCTGAACTAAGACATCATGTAATTGCTGAAAGAGGAAAAAATAAAAAAGAACTATTATTCAGGAGCCAAAATTGAAGCTACAGTACTCAGAAAATCGATGATGCCACCGAAATAAACTATTTAAATACGAATCTCCAAGAGTTTCCTGGTGAATGTGGCCCAATGATATTCCGAGGATTCCGGGGTATGTTTTGGAAAACCACTAAGCGGCGCCTTAACGTGAAACTTCCAGTCAAAGTTTACTGAGCAGTTACTAAGTACAAGCCTCCTCAAGGTCTACTTCCCACAGGCACGCGGCAGGAAACATCTGCCAGAAAGAGAAAACTTCGGCGGGTAAGTAACTGACAGTAGACGACGGCGGCAGAGACGCCACCTTTCAGCCCCACGGAGCGGCCCCACGGCGGGAAGGGCGCCTCGGCGAAAGCCGAGTCCGTCCCAGCTCAGGGCGGCCGGCGCCTGCGGCCGCGCCCAGTCCAGAAGGATACGCTCCAGGTAGTAGGCGCCCTCGGCCGCCACCGCTTCCGCGGTGTCCCCAGCAGCTGTCAAGCCCATGCCTAATGCTTCTTCTAGGACCCGCAAGGGCGGCACCCTTTGTTGGGCAGCCATTACGATGACTCCGCGTCCCTACAGCTGCCGAGGGGGACCGTGTCGCTAAGGGCAACCGCGAAGACGGTTGCCGGCGACCCCACGCAGCTCTCGCGAGAGCCCGATATGCCTTCACCCCTCCCACCTGGCCAGCTCCAAGCTGGAAGGATGAGCCCAAGGCTTTGGTGCCTTCCGCACTTCCCAGGTTACCAGGGCAACATTGTTGCTTAGTTACTCTGAAAGCTCTGGACCCAGCTCCTGGAAGGCACAACACAAAATGTAAGACACAGTTGGCTGGGATTGCAAACATTTTCCTAACCCAAGCAACTTGGTTTTCAGTCGTTCGACCCTATCATTTCTTTCTCTGTTCATTTTCTTCCCTAAATTTCCTGTGTCTTGGTTTTTACATGCCCTTCTTCTGTCCCCAGATTTTGGATGTGTGTGGAGCCTCAATTTTCTCCAGGGAAAACTGGTAAAGTGGAAGATCTATAATGCCTAAAAAAGAAAAAAGAAAATATTAAGTCCTAGAATAATTGAGAGACAGATTCAGCGGAACTACCATCCTCAGATGCTAAGGTTATCACCTTAGTTCAGCTCCATTCTTGTGTACTTTAAAATATTTATCTGGACATCTGTTTGACTTTGATTTTATTCCCTGGGACTTGGAACAGTACTTGTAGTTTTGAGTCTTGCCAAAGTAAAGTCACTATCATAAGAATTATTAGGTACAAGTGACCCTAACATAATGTATGATAAATTATACGTGCCTGATCTTGTGCATCCCTTTTGTCATGATAGGTTCTTCCTCAGTTTATATTATGTATATATCAGAAACATCTAAAGAAAACTTTTCTTTGCAGATTATTTTTCATTCTAAATTTCTTGATGAATACTTTATACAAACAACAACTCATTATTTTAAAAATCCTGTTTTTTTCCAAAAAGCATAGCGGCAAACTTGAAAGTGAGGTAATTGAGAGATTGAGAATCTGGGTATTAGAACTATAGAGGTTGTATTCGGAATCTGGCTCCACTATTAACTGGCTATAAAACCTTGGGCAAGCTACTCAATATCTCTAGGTCTCAGTTTCCTCATTTGTAAAATGGATAGAATAATATTACCTACTTCAAAGTGCTATTTCAATGGGTGGAACTACAGAAAGCATAAAGAATTAACCAAGCACATAGCCATTACTAAGAAATAATTATATTTCTAATGAATTTAGTTGTTTGGTTTGGTTGTTTAGAATAATCAAGGATCACAATGAAATGTAATTGCTGAAGAATTAGTTCCTAGTATTTAGTCCTTTAATAACTTACTCTTTATCCTTGACTATTACATCAAATATATCCTGAGTGCTCATTAAATGCAAGGAACAATTATAAGAGGCTGAAAATAGAGGAACCTGAGGCTTTTATAGGAAGTCTTTTCTTTATTCCAAAATGAGGCAATCTCTCATTCCTCTGGGTTATTTGCTTCAAAAACAAGCTGAGAAATGACCTGTAAGAATAGTTTTGGTCCTGCATACCCAGAAAGACAAGTATGAAAAAAAATGAAGAAATTTCTTTTTTTTTTGTTAGAACATTCCTCTTTCTTTCATGATAGACATAGTATATCATTTAATACAGATGGGTTTAAATCCTGACTGTTTCATGTATGACCTTAATAAACTTAAGCTCTTTGAGCCTTAGTTTCTTCTTTAAAATGCTATATAAAGAGTAAATGAAATAAAATATGTAAAAAGCACTTAGGATGTCTGATGTGGCAAATATGTTAAACAAATAATTATTAATAAAATGTGTTTCAAATACTAAATGCATATGCCAATCCCAAACTGGATATTATATTTGTAAGAAATTACACATATAGAAGCATTTTTTAAATGAAATTTAAATATTTTGTAGAAATATACAGCATTCACAGAAAGGGTGATTTCAGTAGAATGAAAAGAAAATAAATAAAGTATTGACAATATCCTCTCATAAGTACAGGTAAAATGGGGAAGATTTTTGTCAAAAGAGCTCAACAGAAAGTCCTTTAACTCAAAGACGTATCATTAGTGTACTCCTCCAGAAAAAAAATTGGTAGCCTAATTCCCTAACAGTCAAAATAACCCAACCTTTAATTTAGAGTTATGAATTTGATTATGTCCATTTCATGGGTTTTACATGTGGAAGTCACCCAAGATATTTGTGGTTCAAGGACAATTTGAACACATTTCACAAAGACCTAAGCAGCAGTGTATTCGAAATTTCAAATTAGAAGCATCTTTAACATGCAATATGCATGAGTAAGTAAAACATCTAAAAGCAATGAAATAAAAGAAAAATATTAGTAACAAATATAAACAGAACTAATAGTAGCCTTCAGATTAGAAAACCAGATGCAACCTTTTGAGGTCACTGCTAACATCTTAAAGGTAGTATATTTTTGCAAGGTATGAATTTGAAAACATCCTTTTCCATTGGGTTTCTTGTTCTGTTAATTGCTAGTTTCTTTAAAAAGAGGGTGTAAAACTTTACTAAGAAAACACAACTTCAGACCATAGTGATTTCAGTTATAACACTGTCTTATATGAATTTCCATTCTAAAAGTTCTTCCTTTTAAAAAATATTTTGCAAACTTCCTTGAAGTTGGGGGGGCAGGGAGGGGGGCAGGGTGATGAATTGCCTTTGTATTTTGACAAATGAGCCAAGCCTTCTAGTTTCCCCTTGAATATGTTCCTGAAAGAGGTAAATAAAGAAAACCAATGGAGACACTAAAAAGGAAGCAACACTTACAAAGGACAACAGATTGCATTCCCTCCCAGCCTCGTATGCTCCTCTTTTGTAGAAGTGAAATTATTTTTAAAAGCAAAACCAGAAAGAATCCTCACAATAGGTTTACTTTCTGCATGTAGTTTCAAAGAAGAAAATATTCATATGCAAAGACAGAGTAAAACACTCTTCACTTTTCAGAAGTTAGGAGTATTCATTCATTTGCTACCAATAAAGCCTAAGTCATTTACTGATGCGTCTTTTTTTAAAAGTCGTTCGTATTTTCTTTCAAAACTTTCACGGTAAGTGGTAGCCAGTTTTAGAATTTCTGAATTCATCAAAGTAATGATAATTGTGCTGTAAATTATCAGTTTTACACCATACAGCTATATTTTCCCATTTTCAAACATTTGAAAATCCATGTCTCCTATACACTTAGCCAGTAATGTTTGAACAGTCAACAAAGAGCACGAGAACCAGGCTTAACCTAATAGGACTATCTCATTTCTCATAGTTACAGTGATCAGTTTGAGTTGGCATGTGACCTAAAAAGAACCCATGACATTTGATGAGAATCTAGTGGGAAATTTGGAAAATGGACTCTTATTCTGACTTTGGGAACTTAAGCTCTGGAGTTCCTAAATCTACCTTGCAAGTGTGAAGAAAATTTCCATCCAAAAATTGAGTCAACATGCAAGACATGGGAGAAAGAAAGAAAGAAAAAACCTGAGTCACTTGAAACTCTAATATATATGTATATATTTCCTGATTAAATGAAATGTGGAATCCTGGAATAACAAGAAAAAAATGAACATTAGGACAAGGAACGAAGAACGAAGGACATCTGAATTATTGAGTTCATATAATAATTATCAGCATAGATTCATTAGATGTGACAAATATACTATATTATTGAGAGATATTAATAATAGGGGAAACAGTCTGGGTATATGCAAACATTTATCATCACAACTTCTTGGTAAATCTAAATGTTTTCTAAAATAAAAATGCTATTTTTTAATTACTTGAAAGTTGATTCTAGAACGGCCTTAAACAAAACCCATCCTTTGACTTTCTTATTTGAAACAATTTTCTCTTGTTGAAGCAAGTTTTTGTTGAACTTTATATCACTGCAATTCAACAAAATATCACTGATACATCGACTTTACAGAGAATCTTTGTTATTTTTGTACTATTTGAAGGTATGTTTTATTGCTAAGAGTTTTTTTTTTTCCTTTAATGTATGACATAACATATTTGTGTGCATTTATAGCCGAACTAGATTTTCTCCTCACAAAGATGGAAGACTGATTTCACATATAGGAGTAAACTGAATGGTATATTTTAGAAGTCTGGGAAATTAAGATTTATTTTGTCCACTAGTCAAGCACTTTTTCATCTACAGACTGAGAAGAGAAAAATCTTAGAATGTGGTAAAGTTAGAAGGAGTAATGACTACTGGAAGGAGAGGGGAGTTGCTCAGAGCAGTGGCAGGTTGGCTGCAGGAGTTGGAGAAGGAGTAGATAGAAAAGGAAGGTTGACTTGGAAGTGCATCACCACATTCTGACAGCACACAATCCAAAATCCATCTAAAGAGCAAGTGGTGGAGTCTTGATCTGGGGATTCCACTATTCACTGTGCAGTGGTATATACAGCAATTTCTAGAACAGCCTTGTTAGA